>JBBVQN010000022.1:0-600000 GCA_038993655.1 Talaromyces verruculosus | reverse complement strand
TGTCAATAGCGTTTCGTTGAGACATACCTTTTTCTCCAGGGCTCCTCCAAAGAAGTCCGGACCAAGCCGTAGAAAGTCCTCCCAAAATATGTGCCAATGCCCACGGTTCTTCGTAAATTCCTCTTTGAGTTGCTCTTGCCGAGCGTCAAAAGGGCTTACCTGTCTGGCCGGATGGTTCTCTTCTCGAAGTAGTTCGGCGAGTATGGGCACGCCGATGTTGCAAGCATGTATACCAAGCGTAGAAGTTAATTCGATAACTTCCATTATCTCTGCGGCCGTAGCTCCATTTTGTATAGCTGTCTGGATGTGTCCTTGGATACCGGGTACGTATAGATGAGTCGAGGCGCTGTCAACAGCTAAGGCACAGAGAGCTTGAACTTTCGGGGTCAAGAAGCGATGTGTCTTTTTGGGATGCTGCGTAGATCGGGGCTTGCTTCGAAGAGTTCGGGGCTTAGATTTAAGATACTTTGCCAGCCATATTTCGAGGCATGCTCGCCAAATTCGGCAATGAACTAGTCTTTGGCGAATTTCAATGACATAGTCTCTCTATGTCACTCACTATGATTTGAAAAAAAAGAAAAAAAAAAAAAAAAAAAAAAAAAAAAAAAAAAAAAAAAAAAAAGGAGGAAAGTATAGGGGCTGAAATTGGCCAGGAAAGTGTGAATAGGCAGAATGAGTCCCCAGAAATGGGGGAAATTTACCTGTCCCCACATACTGAGGAGAAATTCACTGGTATACAGTAGGTACTATGTATACGCGAGGAGTCAAAAGTCGTTTAGGAAACACATTCAAGTTTTTTCTAGGACTTTGATTATTGAGCAACTAACTAGGGCTAATTCATGAATAGGCCCAGATCGGAAAAGATTCGGGTAAGCGTTCCAGTTACCGGATTACGGTGTTGAACAAGAAATGCTGGATGCACAAAAAGCTTCTCTGGAACGGTAAGTCTACCCGCAGAAGGGCGTGCAAATCCACAGTACTGGGCAGAGAGCACACATTTTTAAAAGCAGACTCTGCTTCCTGAATTGTAAATGTTGATGACATGGCACTATCAGATTAGAATCCATTCACTAAGACTAATGATGCTTGCAAATAAAGGTCCGATAGCAGCTTAAGTCGACTAGCACGTCTAAAGTACACAGTGCTCATCCACCGATGTACTTGTCCCACCATCCACTATCCTGCCAAATAATCTGTTCTTGTCCTTACACTATGTGGTATTATGGAGAATGTGAGAAGATTTGGAGAACAATGTGGTGTGGGAGCCTGTCAAAATAGGAAGTGGGTTTATTACCCCCAACAGGTTATTTTGGGGGGCACAGTTTTTTTTGTCAGTGCCTTTTGTATCCAAGAAATGAAATCAAGACCTTGCTCCCGGTTTTTTACTATGAAAAATTGCTTAAGTGCTCTCTACGATAATCCAAAATATAGAATTTGGAAACCCGCTCAATATGATTGACGAATCGACTGTTGGGTTCATCGGCCGAGGAGCCATGGGCGTTCCTATGGCGATGCATCTCGCTGAAAAGTTGCCCTCTGGAACAAAAATCTACGCATTTGACGTAGTTCAAAGCGCAGTTGATCAATTAGTCAGACAGTTTCCTGACAAAGTCTTTGCCGGGAAGAACGCCCGAGACGTTGCTGAAAAATCTGTGAGATTTACCCTCTATCTAGGTATATAGCAAAACTGAATTTGGCTGTTTAGGGCATTATCTTCAGCCTGGTACCTCTGCATCTGCTTGGAGAAGAGCAGCAGCTCCTTATCTTCAATTTTAACGCCGTATGACGTGATGGATGTATACTATATACGTTCTCTTTGTTTCTCTTTTCTGGGAGTGAGGCTATTATCCCTCGTGCACTTTTTTCTTCTTTTTGGGGTGAATTGGACTTCAGAGCAAGCGCGATGCACTCCACCTGCGAAGACTTCCTGGGCTGTGATAGCTTCTTTTCCCCCTGGCTCTGAATATCGCCCTCATTTGTACCATCGCCTCAATGTCAAGGCATCACTGCTTCAGCGATCAATTGGTCGGTGTACTCTTGTCTGAATGGGTTCGAAGTGACTTGATTAGAGCGAATATGATGGACACATGATGCCAGTCGCAACCCTTTCTGGGCACAAATGGCTACGATCTCTGGGATGCTTGAAGATCTCTCGAGGACCGCAGATAAATTCATCTCATGAGATACCCGCTGCCCCTGAGCACAAATCCAATCAGATTGAGCCGCATATTGAATTAGTGCATTGAATAGAAAGTCAATTGATAGGGGTTTGTAGACATTTGTAAACAATTGTAGCCCGTACTCTTGGTATCGGTGTGCGGGGTCTAATTCCGCGAAAAGGAAATTGTGAACTTCGTTTTGACTCTGTCATGGATCCGGGGTGCTCTTTTGATTTTCCCTCATGTCAAGTAATTGGACGTCGCACAGCGTCAAGGAAGCCTGGGATCTCGACAACCGCAGTGAAGTAGAACTGGGTGATCGAGCTTGAGAACAGTTGAGAGGAGCAACTCATATTCCCCTCAATACTATCCCCTGTTTCTACTTAGACAGGGGCAAGTCGATGGAAATTTTGGGGCTTGAGATGGCATCTTGCTCCATCTACAAGAATCATGAACCAGCTCATAACGATATTGCTGTGATGTTACCAAAGCCGAATGCGGGTGTGGACATCATTCGACTGGTTACATCCAAGCCTTTCTTCCCAGAACCTCTCCAGGGGGAAAGCCCGCACCCGGCCTAGTGACCACCTCTGTAACCTGCATTCGTGATCGGTTCGGAACAGCTAACATGTACCATAGAATATGTTCTCAAGGGTAAAGGCCAAACTACTAGGATGGAAAAAAAACCAGAGCCTCAATCAATTGAATTTGAAAAGTCAAAATTATTTAAGAAGCAGACACTCCAAAGGGTCTCATGTGGCCGTCGGCCTAGAGGAGAGCCGCCGTGATGCCTACTATCCCGCCTACCAGAGGCAGGATACTCCGAATCCCATTAAGAAGAATCCATCGCTTGAGAAGATCGTTGCTTTGGGTCTCTTCCGCGGCGGTCAGATCACGGGACCGCGCGAGTTTGATCAGCGCGTTGTTCGTCGGCCGCATCATGACGATGGTATACGGCACGATGCTCACAGTCAGAATCGCAGCCGTGGTATAAAGCCCAGCAAGATTGTACGTCGTAGGGCGGAACAGAGGGGCGCCGTGGCGGACCGACCAGGCGACGTAGAGGAATGCAGCCGCGGTGGTGGCCGCAACCGGTTGATTCTGCGACTTTCCGGCATCGTACACTTTATTCCATAGCTTGACAACCGTACTTTGTGACACCGACTTCTCCTCTCGACCTTGGGCCAACGCTGGCACGGGGATCAAACTAAGCGCGGCAATATTGCCTAGCGAACGTGGTGCGACAATCAGTCAGATGAATCAACAAATACAGGGGAGCTAGCTAGGTACCTGAGAGCCATGCGGCGCCACTCAGGCCAACGGCCTGTGCAATTCGGTAACCAAGGGGAAATGCGCTCATCATGAACAGGAGATGGGGGGTGAGAAAAAAAGTGGTATGAGACACTGTATGAAGGGGGCAGCCACAGCTACTGGTCTTATATACCAACAGCAAGTGGCGAATGATTGACAGCGTCATCTACGACCGCCAAAGTGGGCGGCTAATGAATTGGACTGGACATTGTGTTACGGGACGACATGTCCAAAAGCCGACGAATTTGTCTGGGTGGGTGATCCGATGTGGGTTCAATCAAATATAGTTCCCAAGCAAAGTGTCTAGATGAAGTTTGAGCCGGAACGGGACCATTCGGTTTAAGTCAGTTCTTTACGATGATTCGGTCTCTTGGCCTCTCTCTATTATTTCTGGTGCGTCCGATTTAGGCATGTGAGTTTGCATAGCCAGCATGTATCCCTGCAGATCCCGCTTGAGACCTAGGTCAAACACTATATGGGTTTGTCTGGCCGCATCATTTCTTGATAGGGAAGGGTGTTGAATCAAGAAGGACAATGATGGAAGCGTTCTTCTTTTACCCGCCTGAAGGCGGGGAACCCTGATCCAGCAAGAGATATTGACTATGTGTGTTTGAGCCACGTTCACTGGGATAATGAAAGCACACCGTCCAATTTTGAGAAGGCGACTTTCATAGTCGGACATGGCACCCTGCATTTACTAGAGGACTGGACAACTACTCATTATCCTAAAGATTTGTTTGACACTCAACTGTTACCGAGAGAAAGACTATGGGAGTTTGGGGCTTCTGCTTTACCAGAAGTAGAGTTTGGTCCGGACAGAGAATATATAGGAGAGAAAACAGCCGCAGTCAAAGGAAAACAATGGAAACGATTGCAAAGTACCTCAGGTAAAACTCTACCTCTTCCTGTTATAGTCTTTGATGACGGGGGCATTTACCTCATTGACAGTCCCGGTCACTTGTTTGGTCACATGAATCTGCTAGCCCGTGTGCCACGAAATGAATCTTTCTAGGCGGCGACTGCTGCCATGATCCGCGCATATTGACCGGTGAGAAAGTAATTGCTTTGTACGACGATGGTACTGGAACAGGTCACTTGCGTAGTGTTCATGTCAATACAGCGGTTGCGAGAGCGACTTTGGATCGAATACAACATTTACTCGAGTCGGAGACTGGAACGGTTGATATCGAATGTGTCGTTACGCATGATGGTGACCGGCGGGGAAACAACGTTCATCGTTTCTTCTCACACAAGTGAATAACTGAAGAAACTCGATATAATTGTTACATGACGTCGGGAATATGGAATTTCCCACAAGCACATGTATCATTCAGCATTTTAAAGATGCGTAGCAGCACAGCTAGCAATCATGATTCTGTTCAAAGTTACTGAAACGTTTCCAATATTTACCTTGACTGAGAGCAAAGCATGTAAAATGCTAAACATCTAAAATCACAACCAGGAAGAAGAATCAGTGATTGAGGAAAAGATGGATACAAAAATTCACGTGACTCGGGTAGCCCTAACTTTGACGCTGCGAGATTGAGGAACACCCATGAATCGGCTGCAAGTGATGGTGTACGCATCTGAACAACGATTAGGGAAGTAATAATCCACCAATATCGCTTTCTAGGTCGCTGTACAACATTTTTGGGCCACATCGTCAACTAGTCGGTTCTCACCAATATGCAAAGGTTACGCGAGTAAGATAAGTTATCGTACGACGGTGTAATCAAACCTCATATGCCTACCTCGTTACATGAATCGAAAGTGGTTTCTGCTTTGCAACATGCTAACTAGTTCAAGTCTCTATTTATAAACCAAATTACCATGAAAATGGATCTCATAAGAAGGGATGCACGAGTGTGTCAGCTGTCAAGATTTACCGTACATCCGCATTTGCCTACCAGAGGTCATATTCAACAAACCCTTTCTGCGCATTCGATATCCCTTACACAATTGATTAATGTACGGCGTAGAATAGATTACTCATAGATCAAGGTTCGGATGAATGTCTACATGGAGACCATGTGCATCGGGATGAAATTCTCCCGTAAATCTCAATTTCAGCCTTCTATGATGTCAGGTCCATCGATCCGGGGAGAAAATAGTTAGAAAACTTTTGAGATTTCTGCCTTGTATACTGTAGGACTCTATCAAGATCTAGGATTCAATCCGAAAAACAAGCTGGACTAATGTGGTCGTTGAGATCGGTCCACTGAGTGGGGGTATTTTGTCAGCCATGAACGACACGCGCTATTGCTTGAAGAACAAATAAGCTCTTAGGCGTTGACGCTAGATGTAAAATTTATTTCTTTACGCCCGTAAGAATGCTCCTAAATCGTTTCTTACTGGCGACTTGGAGTTCACGGCGACAAAAAGACAGCACTTCAATTGTTCATTCACGAAACAATATCGGCTAATAATTATATCTATTAACATGGTTCCACATAAAGCGACTTACATTTCCCTCAAAAAAGGCGCATTTGGAAATTCGCACAGCCGAGTATACTCACCCGAAAACGAGATTGTGGTCAAAACCGCTGCAGTCGATGTCAACCTCTTGGACTGGGTCAAACAGGACGTCGGTGATGTAGCGTCGTCATGGATCAAATATCCTTTCGTCATGGGGAGCGATCTCGCTGGAGAAGTCGCCGAGGTTGGTCCCGGCGTTACGCGATCTAAAGTTGGTGACCGGGTTGTCGGCCATGCCGTGGGCATGGATGAGCGAAGTAATAAGCCGTCCGAGGGGGCTTTTCAGGAGTACACCGTTATCCGCACAAACCTTGCATGTCCAATCCCTGACAGCCTGACGTATGAGGCCGCGTGTGTGCTGCCTCTGGGCTTATCAACGGCTTCTTGTGGTCTCTTTATGAAAGATTACCTAGCTCTAAGATACACTACCAATGCGCCATTACCAAGCAACTCTAATCAGAACCCGGTGTCCAAAAAGGTGACCCTTCTCGTCTGGGGTGGTTCTACGAGCGTGGGCTGCAATGCTATTCAGCTGGCGACAGCTGCGGGATACGATGTCATCACAACCGCCTCATCACACAATCACGACTATCTCAAGAAACTAGGCGCTATTGCGGTATATGACCACAAAAGCCCAACAGTATTCGCCGATATTACTGCTGCATTCAAAGATAGATTAACAGTCGGGGCTATCGCAATTGGACAGAAATCTTTAGATTTTTGTATTGACGTCCTTTTCAAGTGCCAGGAGAAAATTCATCGCGCAAGCCAGCTTCAACTGGCCTCCCAGCGGGTTTCCACAGGGTCCTCTTGACTGGCCCTTTGCTACGCCCATGGGTGCAGACATGGTATCTGTAAAATCAAAGGCCGCGCTGAAACGCGTGCAAGTCAAATTTATCTGGGGTACCGACAACATGGCTAACGAGGTTGGCAAGGCTATCTATGAGGATTTCCTCCTGCAGGCTCTGCGCGATGGTCGATTCATCGCCGCACCAGAGCCGCTTGTTGTTGGGAAAGGGCTGGAGCATATTCAAGAAGCTATGAAGTTGAACAAAAAGGGCGTTTCAGCGAAGAAAGTTGTCGTTATCTAATTGAGCTTGTAATTATGATTTTTTTACAAGGGTCCGTCATACGCTAAGAGCTCGGTGTGGCGTTAAATGCAAATTCCTGATAATAATGGAGAATGAGTCACTCAGCGTCCATACATTAATGAATTTCCTAATTTTGGGTGTGGAGCGAAACTGGCCTATGAAATTTAGCAAATGAGAAAACCCAGAGATTGGTATGATGTTCTGATTGCATCCGTGGTAAGCAGTATGCAATCTCCGCTTGACACGGAGTAACTACTCCGTAGTTATCAATTTCTTCATCTCCGACGGTCACGAAGCCGTTGACGTGATCGGCAAGCCGGAAAAATACACAGCAAATGGCATTGCTTTGTCATAATATATCCATATTGCGACGTTGTCTACGAGCCATAGAGAGTACTGGAATTTATTAAAAATAGAGATCAGCGTTGCTGCAGCCTATAAAACGGTACGGATTGATGAACCGGCCCAGTTATAGTATGTGGACGCAATCAGCACGAATAATGATTAACGTGTTCTCCGCACCAGATGGAGATATGTAGTTGCAAGCTACGGTCATGAGACGAAAGGAACATCGTTCTCCTCACTTGAATTTAACCATTGCGCTTTTCCCCGCCTCCAAGGTTGACACTACAGAACGGCTCGTTGGAGATTAGGG
Source organism: Talaromyces verruculosus (assembly GCA_038993655.1). Taxonomy (NCBI): domain Eukaryota; kingdom Fungi; phylum Ascomycota; class Eurotiomycetes; order Eurotiales; family Trichocomaceae; genus Talaromyces; species Talaromyces verruculosus. The sequence goes on along the minus strand of JBBVQN010000022.1, from coordinate 592,309 downwards.
GCGGGGATCGCAAACCATTTACTCTTTCCGTCTTGGTATTAAAGTACTGGTCCTACTGGATGCCTCATAACAAGTACTTGCTTCCAGAAGTTCCACCTCGTGTTTCATGTTGATCAGCAGTCATCTGTCAAGGTACATCCACTCATGAGCACGTAAGAGTTGTTTGCTTTGTACCTATCAAAGACTACATACTACTGTAGGACAAGCTTGGCCATTGGCTCATGCAGGCTTGTGACTGAGAGGTAAAAGATCATGCGTTACTCAAGACATGTCATTGGTGTAATGACCAGGGATTAGCAGAACCGTCTATGTGTTTCTCGTATCCGTATTTCAAAGTCTAGGCTTCCAAAATCAACCGTGACCATGCAACATACCCTCATTAGAGTATTCAACAACCCTAGAACCTAATGTTGTAGGGGTCTCTGGGCTGGCGGCCGCCCGGGGTTCTCTTAATTGCATACATGGCCAGTCAATCATCTTACGGTCTGTATTATATACATAACTATAGGTAGGGTGCATTGAAGGCGTGGAGAGCTCTTGACTGAGGTAGGTAGGTCCTAGCGGTCCCAGCCGCGACACATGCTTCTGTCTGACATCCCGGTAGATGATGGCTGAATTGATTGAACGGTCCGGAAAATTCCCGATCAATGCCCAGACTTCAAATCAGAGCTCAGACCAAGATGCGGTACTCTCATTTCTCTGTAGCCAAATCGAAGTACGCTCGAAAGTACTTTGAATAGGAACGAAGAAAGTGCAAGAAAAAAAAAAGGCAAAGATGAAGCAGATATCAAAGAAAATAAAGAAGACCCAGATCCATGTACCAATCTAATTTAACCCTTGCTGAATGCCCAACCTGATTCCCGATGCATACTCATAATCCAGAAAAGAAAGATCGCCGTGATTGAAGAACATGAACAAATTAACGCCAACACAGATGACAGACTCCTATTTCGATAACGATTCGTTCATGAGGACCATCGCGACATTGGCTTTTTCTGTCGCCGTCCATTTCGGTCTTGTGGAAATGCCCGCTGGGATCTCGGCATCCCGTGAAGACGTATATATTTTTAAACCAGTTGCACATCTTGTAAAAGTTTCGTGTCCGTATCTCGATATTGACATAGCTAGTTCTGATGAGCGAAAGTGATATTACAGAGAAAGGGGATCTAGAACTTACATATGTTAGGCCCACAATGGGGACGAAGAATGTATAAAAATTGATCGGTGGCCTAGGTGTGGTATCGATTGAGTCCAATATCAAGACAAAATCCGCAAGTTTGTAGAGTGTAGTTGTGGTCGAATTATCAGGCCATTTTCGAGGAACGCATGCACACAACAAAGCATTCAATGACAGCACAGTAATTCATGTTCAGTCGTTGAAATACTTCCCCAGTCTAATATATCAGACAACTACAGAGTGGCGACAAACTCATAGATATAAGCTATAAGAAGCCTCCAGTCTGATGATGTCCAGGATGTTACTACCACTCGTGCCATGTAACAAAGTAGTGTCAAATAGCGTCAGGCCAGGTGCCTAGGTAAATAAAGCTCCTGGCAACATGGGTGCATACATTAGAGCACTACCAGTAGTAGTAATTACTCCGTTTTAATTTGAACGCAATATAATAAGATCTAAATACCCATTGAAACGAAAATTTCATATCAGAAATCGTTCGTAATATGTAAAATTTCCCCCTACAACGTAATTCCGCAGACCCGGAACTGTAGTACCCTCATCTTCCCGCCCTTTAGTTCAAATAATTATTCGTCACTGGAAGGATTTAAGGCTTAAGGTTATATGAAAAACGAGAAGGAGAAAAAAGTGAAGCGGGAGTAGAAAGTGGTTACAGCACAGGGAATATCCATGTAAAGAGACATATTGATCCCCTACACCAGCATCCGGTTGAGTTCTCCGTACCTCTCTAGTACTTTGACTTACTCTAGGATACTTTTGTGGCGGAATGGAGCATCCGTTAAAATCCCGGGTTTCATACTAAGAGTCTAAGACTTTTGAAGATCGACTAGGAACCCTGCTTAGTTTAACCTCCTCTTGTAGACGTCAGCCAGGTCCGGCTTTTAAAATTAAAATCACACACGCACACACACGTGGCGCTAAACAGGGGACAGCCGTTTTCTCAACGGTCGATGTCTCCGGTTCGATTTTGGTTTATATTGGTCATAACTGACCTCAGAAAATATCATATGGCTAAAGCATTCTTGGCTTCGCTGGTGCACACCATTTGAATTTTTGTTTTTTCTCTCTCTAAACTCTAACTCCCTGTTCGGGTATAGATGAAGCTACTAAGCTGGAAAGTTGGCTAGGATTGAATTGACAAGATTTTGTGGCTGAACTCGAACTCAGACAAGAAAGAAATCCACCGTTAAGATGCGATAGTAACTGAATCAACGTTGATCAGCCTTCAATATTTTCGATCCACAATCACGACAGGATCATCGTTCTGAAGATCGGAAACATAATCAGCCTCCCGCGTTCAAGCGAGAGATACCACGACGATTTAGCCTAACAATGTCGGTGCTTGGGTTAAGCTCCATATGGCTCGGTATTGGCTGTTCGGATGAGCCTAGACTGCTGGGGCCGAGTGAGGTATTTGTAGAAGTCACGTCGCCCTGTCGATCAGGATTCCCAATGTGACCAGGAAAAGTCATATATCGTAACTGGACGAAAGATTTCCTAGGGCAGAGACGTATCATCACGAAAGAAAAATACATTTCGACCGTCACCTACTAAGCACGTCATGATAAGATCCTCCACTTGCTGCAACTAGGTAGCTATCTGTTGTATCTATGGGCGACAGGGATTATCCTCATTGTAACATGGGGAAAACGACGACACCGCATCGAACGGTCAGACAGTATCACAGAGGGTGTCACATATCTCCACACTCATGCTGTACACCGGTCTCGCCATTCGATATGCTTAACGAGAGATAAACCTACGCCTGTTTGCTTACTATAGAGCAGTGGTGTGACCTTCATAGATGGCATGTGAAAGTGGACATCAACAGGGTTGTCGGAAATGTTGAGTTAATTACCCAGAGCATACAAGATACTTCAATCATTACATAAACGCAAACATTATTCAGCTGAAACAAAATGAGGCGAATCTTCTACAGAGCAATACTCATCAAGGATAAAAAGCGTCGAGCGACGAGGCAGCATCAACAGATTCCGCCGCAATCCGCACTACAGTTTATCTAGATGATCTACCCAAGCAAGGAACTCCACTCTTGTTCTAGCACTTATAGTCCATCATTATGATCATAAATAAGGTTTGACAATCCTCGGTATTTTGGAAAGTACCGAGACGATCAAACATCAAGTGCTAGGCAAAGGATCGGCAAAATCCGCGCCAGTTCATGTCGAAAGGAAGGATGCATATCGCATACATCATCGATTTCGTAGTGAAAAAATCATGCAAAAAATTTCTAAACATAAACTCAATTTGGTATGCACTTCTCTGTACTAGAGTCTGTACATGCTAAAAATGCACTGCGGTGTCCCAGCTATGGTGTATCTGATCCACAACCGATACCGAGGCGAGGGACTTGGGCCTCTCCCCAGAGGTGAGAAGGAGGATTTCTGGAGTGACGAAGTAGTACGTAGTACGTACTATCCTACTCCGTGCGAGACTGATAAGAAATAATATGACACCAAATAACAAATAACCTTTTTCTGCAACACTCTCAGACCAACATGCAACCTTCCGGGTAAACGCGACGCAAGAATCAGACAACAAATCCGCGACCTATCTGAACTCCAATTTCGTCTAAATTTTCAGATTTATTGCTCTTAAGCTCATCAGATTGGCCGTTGGAGTATTGTTCATGCAAAAAACTGAGCTCAGGCCTCCAGACTAAAGATCAAGAGTCTAGCCCTTCTTTAAAGTAATAACGAACATGTAATATAGGCACATTTCTGGTGGCTTATCGGCCTTTAAAAAGTATATAACTATGAGCGGCTTCAAGTTTCTCAGCGGGGAGATTACGGATAAATTTGGAGAATAGGCACATACTGTTAACGATAGTTATGTGATTGACCTTGGGATTCAAAGCAATAGGAGGGAATGATGCCGTACCAGATCCGTTGGAGGCGCAATAGTCACGAAGCCATACAATATACATAAATGAGCATGGCTGAATGGCTGAGTCTAGAGCTTTCACAAGGTTATGTGTCTGACTCGCTGCGAGCTCAGGAGAAGCACGAAGCTAGCTCTATTAGGTTTGTTTTTTGAAATTTCTGTTCTCTTGAGTCTCAGTAAGAAACATCAATGCTTCTTTCTAAACTTACTCCATACTTTTGGCAAAAATTGGTTGTGGAGCCGAGGAGGAACGGGAGTTAATAACTTACAAGCCCTAAGTTTCGGAGAAGTATTCCAGGATTTCTCTCCGGGCTCTATTTGCACCTCAATTCTCGGCGTTATTTTCTCTTCTTATATTCATTGAGAGATCAATATAGCGATCAAATTTCATACTATCCGACAACGATTTCAAGTGATTTCATATGCCCTGACTGTGAGGCAGGTCCCAACGAACTTCCGAAAACAGTAAATCCGTGACTATCCGAGTATGAGCCGAGAGCCGACATGTATGATGTATCACACAAGTAGCTTCACTTTGATTGGCGACACAGATCCCGAAGCTCACCTCACGTTAAGAGTAGCACCTGCTGCCTAGGTATGCTGATTGATGCTGGGCTATCTAGCAAAAAAATAGCTGAGCTGTTTTCCGCCGAAACATGAGCCTTTGTTGCAGTCTTTCATGGATTGAAATTCTCACGTCTCACGAACCCAACTCACTGGTCCTATGCAATTTCCCAAAAAAATAAATAAACATAAGCACTATGATAGGACGACAACTGTGCATCGGTATGTATGTATGTATGTAATCCTTGGGTCTGCCGTGGCCCGGCCCGTACCCTCATACCGCCAAGGGGCTTCCACAAAAAGGATATCATCTTATATCTACCTCATTTGACGCTTTATAATGTTGTTTTCGTATTTTGTATCCTGGTATACATGAGCGTCCTCCTTCAATTCAAAAGAAAGAGAGTGCCTCGGATGGTGGAACAGTCGGAATTGATATAAAATAGAGTTCAGACTGTACTCCGTTTTTCCTAACTTAGGTTCGTATTACATAGCGTCAAACTGAGACATTTTTTTGGAGGGAAAAAAAAAGAAGAAAGGGGTATTGTTTGATCTTTGAGACTTCCTTACGTACGTAGCGTTAGTGTCATATGGAGACCAGTTGCCTCAAGCGTCCGAAGTTTCAGTATGTAGTTGAGAACTTGGGATAGAACCTCGGGAGACCCTTGGAAACAAACGAAACCAGTCCCCGTTTATTTCACGTTTCTTCACGTGAGGTTTATTCATGGACCAAAGCTGATGGATCCTTGACATTTCCAAACCTAAGGTATGATTGTAGGTAAATGGGTTTTGAAGTCTGAAGATAATACATCACAGTATGTAGTTCTTAGGGCTGAGGACAATCAATGAGGTATTCATGATTGATAAAAGTTCAATAGTCTTTGCCTCATTGCTCAAATATATGAATGCAATTCCTCCAATAACCCATTCACATTACGCCCATTATATAGCTATACCTAGGTATTGACTACTATTGATATTGACGCTATGTATATTACGTATTAGCATGCGTATGTTCGGAGCACTTAAGGAACTTACTTTAAGACGGCAAAACGGTGATACTGGATTCTCTGTCATTTCCCATTCGGCTCGGATATATCTAGCAGACATACTCGGGGTGTATCGGACCTATATTACGACTTGCTACAAGTAACTCCGGATCAGTGTAATCTCTGCGTGATACGTACGTAGTATGAACCCGAGTAAAAATGAAGTGGGCTAGCACGAGCTCTACTCTGGAGTCTGCAACCATTTCACAAGGTACACCCGTTGGCGCTCTTGCAGCTGGGTCCGCATTATTTTCTATATAGGGATTTTTTTTAGCAACGATATCAGCGGTCCCACACAACGTGTCTGAACGTGTCTGAACATTCTCCTTTGCATGTTTTAGGGCGCATATGTATGTGACTAATAAGTTCTGCATTTATAAGACCTTTTCAGATGCCTGCCATTATTATGCATGATCGCCAGGACAAAAAATCCAGATGATATCAGAACTACATAATGAGGCCACGCGGGAGACATCTGGCCGGTTAAATAGAAACGTTTTATGCTTTCATTATTTCCTTAATACTTATATGTTATATGGCCCTAAATGATGCGCATGAGTCGAGACTACTTTTCTCATTACTATCAACCCGAACTTGCACTTTATTATGATCCTTCTGAATCTGAAAGTCTGGCCGCAATGTCTACAACGAAATAAGCTTTAGACTGCTCTCGAGGTTACGAGTTACAAGATTAATTAATATATAATCTCGTCAAGCTGAGTTAAGGGCGTTCGGAATGCTCTTACTTATCAGCTGGGTAAACGTACCTGGGCATACTCTCAAATCTCGAATCTAGATTATCATGACTGTGTCAACTGGTATCAAATGCCTACATCTTCTGCCAAAAACTGTACTAATAACACGTTAATCCCAAAATCGAATTACAAAGTATCAACGTACAATCAACCCATTTAAAAGCGAACTTCGTACACGCCCTACCCTTCCCATAGATTCCAGATCTACTTCCTCCCCCGGATGCTGTCGAAATATCGGCGCCGTCGAAACAGTCGCAATCGACGATGCCGTCTGCCTATTCCTCTTCTTTCTGCTTTGATGATAGTACTGCTGCTGCGATGATCCATATGCATCCATCATGCTTCGTCTATTTCTTCGAGCTGCTGCAGGAGGGGGTAGAATTGTTTCTTTCGGTTGGTGGGGGAGACGAATATCAAATTCGAAGTATGCTAGATTCGAATCTTGGTCTGTTGGTGGCTCGGGGGGATCTTTTTCGTTGTCGATGGAACCTTTATCTGGCACGAGAGGCTTGCTAAGTGATGATATTCTCTTGTGGCGGGTGCTGGTGCCCCTTTTCGTATAAATGGACGCCCTTGAGGAGCGATCTCGGTAGCTGATCAAGTCACTGGATAATCGTGACTCGGGGTAATACTGCGACGGCACGCGATAGTTGTCTCGATCAAAGTATTTGCGGTAGTAATGGTAGTAGTAAGACGGAATCGTGACCCTTGATGTTCTTGCGGTGCTGGGTCTAACGGCTGTCTCGACATCAATCTGCTCATCCAAATTGTCCGGAGTGAGTGACAACCAAGACGACTCCGGTAATTTTGCTCTATCTTTCTGTGGTAATGCAGGCTGAAGCTTCGAATCCGGAACTGTATCGACAACGCTGATTATAGATGACCGGGTAGACTTAGTGTTTGGGCGATATGCATGGACAGGCGATAATTGTTGCTGTTCTTGTTGTAATGCAGAGAACTCAGTTGGCGCAGTAATGCTTATCATCTCTTTTATTCCATGTGATCTTCTTCTTCGAAGTTTCTCGATTCTGAATTGTGTGTTAAGATTGAATTTCGGGAAGCTCCAATTCCGTATTTGGGAATCCGGTCGTCTTCGCATGTAGAGTAATGCCAGTACGAATGCGGCGAGGAATGAGCCAACTAATCAACAAGCGAGGAAATGAGATTAGCATGACAATAATCCAATTTTCCAAGGACTCGGGTGGAATTTGACTGACCAACCACACCGACAATCAGACCTGCCTTCGAGCCAGCGCTATCGTTGCTGCGATCTTCGACATATACGTAGGAGCCCGCAATTGACGTGTCCAGCACATCTTCGGAGCGAGTAAAATCGTTCGGTAAATCAATTATTCGCACATTCGACCTTCGAATCTTTCTCATCATGAAATATGTACGCAATTGAAGATGCGAGATGTGGTGTCGGGTTGTGACTCTGGCGTCGCTTGGGACATTGGAAGCAGATATGACGGTAAAAGAAGAAAGAGTGATAAGAGGCTAAAGACAGTATAGAAGTGCCTCGTGCCAAACAGCAATCCAAGATCTTACCTAGATAGCAATGCTACCCAGGCGTAGAAATGAAGGACAATCCATGCTCCTTGGTCCACGAGTATCACTTTAAGGGCTCCCGGGCTTATGACCCTTATCAAAGACGCCATTAAAGCACTACAAAACCTGCGAGCTGGCGCAGAGAAAGTATCGTTAAAGTCGTAAACGAAGGCATATTGTAGGAGGAATTACTTGATGAGACAATGCCGGTCCCAAGTAGAGGGTTCCAGGTTAGGGTTAGAAATGTGAAACCCGAAGCGGCGCTGCCAATAGTCTCACCATGCCTTCCCATACATTAATTGTCTTATCTGTGATTATTATCTGATCATCTACTCTATTATATGTTAAAAAGTTATCTTTCTCGTCCTCGGATTAACATTTGATATACGATTTTGAGATAGGAGATACGTACTGAAAGCCTATTGCATTACCCGAATTTGGTCTTCGGGGAGCCTCAGCTGTCAGCCATCATGTATGCAGGATATGGGTTTGTATCAGCCTCACGATGATAACCGAGGCTGACAAGTATATTAAGACTCCTACCTTGCTTCCCATGACTCGATCTGATGATTTGCGTAACTCTACTCCCGTAACAGAGTGACTACGGCGCTTGTGTTAGATATATTACCAAGAGAACAGTCAAGTGGTTAGGTCTTTTGCAGTTCAGCAGTAAAATCGATTTCCCCATGGGTATGCGCCATAAATGCTACCAAAAATAAAAATACATTGTGTACAAAGACCCGTCAGCCCGAGAATCTTGCAGCGACGCATGAGCAGGCTGATTCTGAAGACCATCCCCGGAACACATAGCCTCTCAGCTCATCACTCTTGAATCTGGCGCTGCTTGGGTTTGATATCGTCGAAATCAAGATCTTCCCTCCTCGTTCATCCAACCACTTAGACCAGACCCACAACTCAAGAAGTATAAGGTGTCGATCGAACGGCCACATCATTCGAACTCGACCGGGGAAGCGCTCTACTAACAATCGAATCCGTAATAAGCGTCTTCGTCCCATTCCAATCTACACGCCCAGGCACATCGTTGATTTCTTCAAGTTTATCGCCGATCTTGATAACCGAGAATCGAATCATTCGCGGGTCGAGAGATAAAGTGCGGCGGACGGCGGATTGGACGGGCCCGGAGGCATCGAAGCGCATGATGAAGTGGTAACCTTCGGAGTATCGTGCTTGATGTTTTGTCGTGGGTTTGGGGAGGGTGAAGGTGCCCCAATTTGTGTAGCCGCGGACTACGCCGCCTGAGCGGAGGACTTGGACGCCAGCATTTTTGGCGATTCTATAGACAAAACGCGAGATTAGCCTCAATAGGTAGATAGATAGATAGATAGATAGATAGATAGTGGACTGGGTTCGGATGGTAGCGCAGATGAATTGGCGATGGTTGACGTACTCCTTAACCTCCTTGAGACTGCCCGGTCGGACCTATGAAATAGTCAGCGCTCCGAATGATGACAAGCAATGAAATCAAATAGTGGTATTGAAGGACATACAATTGCAATTAATTCGTATAACATCGTGATAGATTGAATGTGACTGGCGCGAGTGCAATATGTTAGATGGAGTGTCCAAATTTTCCGGCAACGTTTGCGGAGACCGAAGTCGCGCCAAGACCTTATCTGCTGATAAGATTAGACGGTAAAGCTGTCATAGGCTCATAGCTCTCTCTCTCTGGAGGTATATCTTCATCATCCATCCTTCTTTTTTCCTTTCCACAGATCCCCTCGCAGACTTAAACCTCTACTCTTTCCTTCCTTTGATCAATCAAGTGACACATTCACCATGTCTCTTGCCGCCGTCACTCGCCCATTGGCATCTCGTATGCTCTGCCAGCGTCTCCCAACGTCCGTTGCTGCTCGCCGGACCTTTCCCGCTTTCCCGCGGGGAACAGCCATGAGGAGCTTTTCGAGGAGTTCGCAGTGTGCGTTCAATTGCTACTCAAATATGAAAAGGATTATGGGTTTTGATGCTAATTGTTGGATATAGTCGAGGTCAAGAAATATACCGAATCTCACGAGTGGGTTGAGCTCGATGGCAACGTCGGTAAGTCCAAGCTACTCACTCAGTGCTACAACATGCGAATCGCGATACACAATAACCTCAACTCCCCTTTCCCCCTTCAAAATTTCCTGATGTCGTTCCCCTCGGAACTAATTGTGTACTTTTCCAGCAACAATCGGCATAACCGAATACGCCGCCAAATCCCTCGGTGACGTCGTCTACGTCGAACTCCCCCCCGCCGACCTCGAAATCGCAGCCGGCGAGCCCGTCGGCGCCGTCGAATCCGTAAAATCTGCTTCTGATGTGCTGTCGCCCGTCTCCGGGAAAGTGATTGACGGTAATGCGCTGTTGGGTGATAAGCCCAAGACGATTAACGAGAGTGCGGAGGGTGATGGGTGGATTGCGAAGATTGAGGTTAATGATCCTAGTGAATTGGAGAGTTTGATGGATGAGAAGGCGTATTTGGAGAGCGTTGAGGATCATTAGACTCGTTCCACGTGTGTATGTGCTAGTTATGATATGAGAATTTGGAGGCTGAGTTCATTTTTGGCTTTGTAGACGGTTATTTATACTCAATTGATATATTGACAGCAAAGTTTCAATATTATATATGGCGAGCCAAGTACAAGGTGGAATGGTATTCACATACACAGCTATCTATAATCGACAAGATCTATACATCCAATGGCCATCTTTCTACACAGGCGGAATCGATTCACGACAAATCGGACACTGCAACCTCAACCTCATCCAACTCTCCAAACACGTGCTATGAAAAATATGTCGACACGGCGTCACCATATATGCTCTTCGGCCCAATATACTACTTGCGCCATCCGCCATACTCGATGCTCCAATGCCATACGGAGACACGATGATAGGGACCTCAATGTCTTGCATGCATATAGCACAGTCAAAGATTTTCTTCTTTTTGTCTTTCGGTCGCGGTCCTTTGTCGAGTTGGGCACGGCTGCTTCCTGCTGCGCTGCTTGGGATGGTGGTATCTCGTTCTTCGGCGCGGAGGTAGCCGATAGGTAGTGTAGTGCCAGACTCTAGGTCTTCGCCAGTTCCAGATCCAGAGGTGTCATGTATGACCGGGTGATAATCATAAGCTGGAGGAGCCCAGCCATTGGGGACAAAGAATCGAGGACCGAGGATATCCTGACTGGCAAGAATCCAGGCTTGTATCCAAACCCAGCCGATCATCGCTAATGCTGTTGTCGTGTCGGCACGGATGAATAGGACGTTACCTTCTGCAGTGAGAAAGTACACAAACGGGAACAAACGGAGGATGCTCTCTCCAACGACAAATTCCCATGTCAATGCTTTGCGACAATTGCGCATGATGTTGCGATAAATTTGTGGTATCCAGAACGACAGATAGATGAAGCCGAGAATTTTGGCGTATATCGCTCCTACTTTGACCGGGAAGAGAAAAGACCAAAGCGTGACGATACTCAAGCAGCCCAGGACGAAGTAGAACCGTGCATACATGGTTCCGACATCTGCTCCTATTTCCGATTGTGAAGGCATTGTATTGCCGGTTTGTGCAGGTCCAGGTGTAGTCGTAGTAGTTGTGGGAGTAGGTGTGGTCGCCGCAGGTCCCGTTCGATCTGGAGGCAAGACAACGGGAGTCGCGCCAGAACTTACAGCTGCAGCTGCAGTAACAGGTGGAGGTAGAGTGTCCTGGTTTGTAGTTATATCGGTTTGGCGATCTTGATTTCGTCGCTCGGGTACCTGCACTGCCCACACTTCCATCATAAATCTCATGCCTATGTAAGAGACTGAGAGGAATACGAGAAAACCAGTCGCTGCTATCTCGATAAAAAACATATCCGCAAACAATGCTAATAATGTCATCGTCATAACCATTGCATCGCCCATTGCCATCAGCGCAATGGAATAGAAACTGATCCTGCTTCTAGTGGATGGTGTACAAGCTTCTTTTATCTGTCGCATCAACAAGTATAACTGTCCTGCCATGATTGTACCTAGTGAGTATATTGTTCGTGAAGCGAATTTTCGGTATTCTTCTTGTTTTGGCCCCACGACGTAGAGGCCTTCAGAAGGGGGAAAATCAGGCGCGCCTTTTGACTCCATCAGAATTCCACAGTCCGGTGAGAACACGACAAAGGACATTTCGATCATTGGAGGAGGAGGGATCGGTATTCCCAGTGGGAACCTCAGCTCCTGCTCGATTTGATCTAATAATGTGCGGTCCGGGGCGCTTCCGCCAATGTTGACCGGACGCTGTTGTATGTACATTATGTACTCGCATTTCGGGGTTGCGAATGCCATGGGATGGGCTCCTCTTGGGAGCGAGGACCATGGAAAGAATGTCGTTTCATATCTCCGTCTCCTAGCAATATTATCTGAAAGTACTTGCACCATTGCATCATGCGAGATATCAAAAGTGTCCTGCGATAGGGCCAAGTGAGGCAGTGACAAAAGTCCGTCGTATTTCTCGCTCGTGGTCGTCAAGATAATCGCGCCTTGATCCGGAAAGTGCAATCCATAAGTCGACATATACCAGGTGCTGCCCCAAGAATCGTCGGTCTCGATTGCCAGATCTGCGCGTATTTGTCGCATTGGTGTGCCGGGCTGTTCGATCTTTTGTTCATCGCTACTTGCAAAATCGACATATATTCGTCCAGTGTCCCCTGTAATATTAAGTCCAAATTCCTGAGTAATGAAATCATTTTCTAGCATCAATGCAGTCGTATTTATATGTGGCGCATGAGGCAACGTATGCCGAGTCCAATCCCCCCGAAGCTTCCCCGTAATGTTCTGATACACCGGCAGCGATAATGACGACAAGTTCACGGACGGTGCTTGGTTTGGCGAGTCCAACTCCGGTGGACTCTGAAGTCCTCCACTCTCTAGAGCAAGGCGTATATTCCGTCTCGCTCTTTCCTGTGCTTGCGGCAACAGGTCCCAAGAATAGCTGTCATTCTGCCTTAATCCTGGTATCGGAAGCCATTTATCTGCCGGAGGACTAAAATCGCCGTATACAGAGTCATTCAGTAATTTGATCGCATTTTCCTCGTGGACAAGCCGTCTTTCACGTTCGCCAGTCTGATCGATCAACGGAGCGCGGGACGATGAGCTGAGCAGGATGTAGACCGCAACAACGAAAAAGAAGAAGCCCCCGCGATTATCCATTCAGGCCAGCTGAAGGTATCATCTCACCAGGTCGGCGATAAAATTCTCCTAAATCAATAAGTACAAGTCGACAGTATGAACATGGCGATTCCAATCCAGAGTTGATGGTTGTTGAAGGATGACGAATGCGGAGGCCACCGAGTTGCTTTCTTAGCCTTTCGTCAGCTGCCGTGCTTAGGCGGAGTAGCGCCGCTGCAGGCTTTAGGGGTCCTTCTTATCATTTGGGGTTGCCGAGCTCCGCTTCTTCTCCTCCATCCATCCAGAATTCCACTTGCTCTCATCCCTCGGCCAATGGAGTGAACGCCCAGAGAGTGAGTGTCAATCGCGAGGCTAGTCTTTTTGGTAGCTACTAATTGTTACCCTTAGAAGTCCTGACCTCGAGGCCATGGCGTCTAGTTCATCTCTCCCAATCCCTCTACCTCCCCAAACCCCCTCACCTCCACCAGACAGTCAGGATCAGCGCAGTTTGGCTCCAGAGCCACAGTACGATCCAAACGCGCTCTCGCCCATGCACGGAATCATGCAGAACGAACGATTGAAAGAGGATTTGGCCAACATGGGACCAACAAGCCCGACAAGCCCGTCTTTCGGCTCATTCTCAAATAATGCGCCTAATACCAATGCCGGGTCGGATCCCAATCCGTTCAACTTTCAGCCTATGGCGCTGGCAAAATCGCCAGTGATGAAATCGGTATGGCTTGCGAAAAGCGTATAATGGAATCATGGAGGCTAACTGATATGCTGGTAGAATATTGGTCAACGACGTGGTCACAAATACAAACATAGTAGTATTTCGCATCAAATCTTCCTGGAACCGCCACCACGAGCTCCGCTAGCACTACCAGCCTCTCTACCGATACCCACGCTTAAAGAATGTCGGAGCAGCATGTCCAAAGATCAGAAGACAAGATTTTGGTGGAGCGTATGTCATATGCTGATTGCTGGGTATACATTATGGTCGGCACATGGCTCTCTTGCCATGACGGCACTTTCGCATCTTATATTATTCGATTCTCTCGGTGCGCTTCTATGCGTTATAGTGGATGTCTTAGGAAACTTCGAAGTGTGGAAGCGGTCCAGCGTTCGTCATCCTTTCGGACTAGAGCGGGCAGAAGTGTTAGCCGGGTTCGCCGCATCTGTTTTGCTCGTGTTCATGGGCATGGATTTGATTTCTCATAATCTGCAACATTGGCTGGAAGCTTCTCCGGGCCATCAACCGCACCATTCGCATGAACATGACCGGGTGTCAGCCGGTTCAGTTGACCTAACGGCGGTGCTAGCAATCGGCTCGACGCTAGTCTCTGCTATTGGACTGAAGAATCATGCGCGTATTGGCAAATCAATGCGATTTGCATACATCGAATCTCTTCCGTCTGTTCTCAGCAATCCATCGCACTTTCTAACACTGTCCTGCTCTACGTTACTTCTGATATTGCCGCTACTTTCCGTTTCACTGTACAATTGGTTAGACAAGCTATTGTCTATGTCTATGGCCATTTCCATGTGCGTCCTTGGCTCACGCATTGTGAAGGCTTTGGGATCCATATTGCTCATGTCCTTCTCTGGCAATGGTGTCAGTGATGTGATGCGAGATATTCAGGCGGATCCTGCCGTAACAGCAATTGACGATGCCAGATTTTGGCAAGTCCACTACGGACTCTGTATGGCAAATCTGAAGCTGAGGGTGACAGGCACCGAGGAAACATTGATCAAGCTTCGTGAAAAGATTACAAGCTTGATAAGGAATCGACTAGGTGGGGGTTATGGATCGGGAGGGCAGAAATGGGAAGTGACTCTGCAGTTTGCTGTGGAGAGGTTGTAATATTAATTGTTTATATTTGTATATATCGCATTTCTCATTCTTGTCTTTGACGTATTGTCGTCCTTATACGAAGAAGACGAATCATATGACTGCAATATAGGAAATTCCGATGCAAGGCCAAGTAGCATGTACACTTCAACAAATGGAATTGTGTGCTAATATTGAAATACATGAATCTATGAACCCGCTTAACTGGAACAACGCTTTGCAGCGGACTCGTGGTACAAGTCAGGACGGGGACATACCACCATCCCGACCTTATTTTCGCATCTCCTTCAACTTTCCTCCCAAGAGACGACCAGAGAGAGAAAACCTTTTTAAGAAGTAGCAGCCAAAACACCAGCCTCCTCCGCCCGCGAAATCAGACCTTCCCGCTCATCCCGTCGTCGACGCTTCTCGAGAATGGCCTCTCGTCGTTGCGCGAGAATCTTTGTCTGTCTGTTCTCAACACCTTGCAACCAATAACCGAAGCTTCCACCGACACCGGCGAAGAGGGGGTAGACCCAGAGGGATTCCTTGCCCAGGAGAGGGCGCATTTCGATTCCGAGTTGCCAGAGGCGGACAGCGATGCCTGCGGGACGGGTTGTGTTAGTTGTTAAATATTCTCATATGATCTGTTAATAACGAATGGGGTACGTACCGAAGCCGCTCCAGAAGAGGACTTTGTGAACCATTGTGTTGAATATGAAGATGTATGTGGGCGACGATGCGCGATAAAAGGACCGGAAACCCGGGTCTATGGAAGGATCGTTTTTCGACTGTCGGATAAGCGTCGAAACGAAGGAGATCGGGACAATTGTATTCGAAGCTCCCGATGCACAGTTCAATCGCTACTGTGACTGTCTACTCAGTGTTTTAGTAGACTCAGGGGTGTTGTTTGAGCGATTGGAATTGTCGGGAGTCACGAATTGAAGTTCTTGAGCAGGTTGATCCGGAGTCATCGAATCGGCCCCGTCGTTGGTGGTTTGGGAGCATTGGCCAATAAGACGCGCGTTATTTGTTGTTCCGCCTACGGCAGCTTTTCTGCCGGATTTATTCTTGATGGAGAGAGGAGCTTCACTTCTTTCTTTCTTCCTAAAGATGATCATCTACTGTTCATTTTACACACCAAGCTTTTACGATGTGCGACCTTTCTTCTTGACAATCACATCCTCGCGCTTGTTTGAGTATTGCCAGTAAGTCTCGTGCCGGCCACGATTCTTTCATTATGGCAGACATGGAGATGGTCAATGGAGAAACCACTGCTTCAAACGATAAACAACAGCCAGAAGAGGCAGTAAAAGCATCGGCACAAGTACCAGCAAAAGTCGACTTACTTCAGCCCAAAAAATACAAAACTTCAGATCTACCTCTTACACAAGATCAACAAACCGCGATTCAAAGCTTGCTTGTCGCATTCAAGAAGAAAGGAGGTTTTGATAATTATCGGAAGAAGATTTGGGCAGATTTTGATAACTCGGTATGTTGTCCTAAGAAAAGCACGCCAATCATTCTGCGCACGCAACGTCGTTTGGCATATCTAACGATGGTTTATATATGCAGGAATTCAAGGCCAAATTCACAAATGCTTTACAAGAACTTGCTGAGAAAGAAATCGAACGAGAGCCCGCCCATCTGTCGCGCGACAGGGGTAAAGCAGCGACGCTGATCGAGGGTGCTGTCGACCGTAGCGATATATACAAGAACACGGAACATGACTTGGAAAGCTTCATGACTCAACATCTCGAGACCATGTTGGCATCCATCCGAGAAATCAGACGAAAGGAAGTCGGCGAGGAGATTGCGCTCAAAGAGGAAATTGCAGGCAACAAAACAGAAGAGGATTACGATCGTTGGCGCAATGAGAGAAGGGCGGCACGCGAAAAGATTCATCAGGCTGAACTCGCGGAGCAAGCTCGTATCGATGCAGAAAAGGAGAAGATTAGGCAAGAAGATGCCCGGAAACGACGAGAAATTGAACGAAAACGGGAGGAAGAGCAGAGAGAGCGGGACGAAAAGAGACGCGCTGAACAACGCGCTCTTGATGAGCAACGAGAGAAGGAAAGACAAGAGCGATATGAGCGCAGGAGACGAGAGGACTCCCGCGAGAGGTATCGAAGCTATAATCTTCCTCGAGGTTATGATCGTTATGAAGGTTCAAGCATGTCAGCATCGCGATATAGAGATCATGATCGGCGAACAAGATCTCGAACGGGCACGCCCAAGGCTGCTACTCCTCCTCCTCCTCCACCACCGCCACCTCCAGTTGATGATAAGACATTGGAGGAAGCGGCTTTACAACTACTTCTAAAAGAAGGCGAAGAGCTAGCAGCAAAGGCAAAGCAGAAGCCAGAGTTTGACTTTGAAGAGGCTGAAGCCATCGAAAGCGGTCGTAAGCTTACTGCGCGTCCAAAGTCTATTACTGAGTCCCGCTTTTCAGCTGCAGGAACTAGGGATTCGTCTCGTGACAAAAGGCGACGAAGCCGCACTCGCTCGCGCACAAGACGATCTTCTCGATACGAAACTGAAGGCAGGAACAAGTCAAGGGAGGGGTCTATCAGACTTCGGGATCGCGAAGACGATAAGCATTCTGTTCGTAGTCACAGAGACGAGCGGAGGGACCGAACGAGCAGGCACAGCCGTAGTCGGTCCAAGACTCGCAATGATCGGGATCGTGACAGAGATGACCGGGATCATAGGGCGAGCAGACGCAGCCGCACCAGGTCCAAGGCTCGCGATAGAGAGCGTGACAGGGTCGATAGCCGTGATAGACGCGAACGAGATCGTGACCGGGATCGGGATCGGGACCGCGATGGAGAAAGAGACCGGGAACGGGATCGGGACAGAGATCGTGACCGTGATAGAGCTGATCGAGATCGTGAAAGGGACCGCGACCGAGATAGAGACCGAGACCGTGATAGGGATCGCGACAGCTTCCTGGACCGCGGGTATGATCGATATACCGGTCGCGATATGGACCGTAGTCGGGAAAGAGAGCAGGCACGGAAACGGTCTGCAGAACGGGACCGAGATCGTAGCAGGGATAAAGACAAAGATCGTGACAGACCACGAGATAGGGATGATCGCCCAAGGTCAAGATCCCACCGCCGGCGCTCCCCATCTCGTGTAGGCGCAGATCGTTCTCGCACACGACATCGCCGGGATCGATCAGGTTCTCGCACTTCTACTCGCCGACGATCTCAGTCACGACGAAGATCACGCACTCCAGATCAATCGATGGACATCGATCGGTATGTCCCAGTTACCAGCAATCGCAGTCGATCTCCTCGTCGCCGAGCGCGCTCTCCTGAACGAGAGAGAGACAGAGAAAGGGACCGTCCACGCGAGCAAGACTGGAACAGAGAGCCTCGTGGTGACCGATACATCCCTGGAGTTACTACAGTAGACCGCGCGTCCGAAGCGGATAAATCAAGCAACCGGGATCGTGACCGAAACAAAGACGTCATCAAGAGCCATGATAAAGATGATGCTAAAGATCATGATAAACCCCGCGATCATGACCGTGACCGGATAAGAGATGCTGACAAGGGTCGGGCAAGGGATGGAGATAGAGAGCGCGACCGACCTCGAGCCCGTGATGTCGATTACACGGACGATCGAACGAGAGATCGTGAACGGGATAGAGACAGAGATAGGGAGAGGGAGAGGGAGAGGGAACGGTTAAGAGACGGGGATAGAGATCGAGAACGAGATCGAGACCGTGAACGCGACAGAGACGGGGACAGAGACCGTGACCGTGACCGGGATCGAGATCACGACAGGAACAGAGACAGAGACAGGGAGAGAGACAGGGAAAGAGACAGGGAGAGAGACAGGGAGAGAGACAGGGAGAGAGACAGGGAGAGAGACAGGGACAGAGATATGGACAGAGATAAGGACAGAGACAGGGACAGAGACAGGGACAGAGACAGGGACAGAGACAGGGACAGAGACAGGGACAGAGATAGGGACAGAGATAGGGACAGAGATAGGGACAGAGACAGAGAAAGGGACAGGGACAGAGAACGTGACCGTGATCGAGACCGAGATCGAAGTCGCGACAGAAGAGACCGTGACCGAAGAGATCGAGACGATAGACACACCAGCTATCGCAGAAGTCATAGCCGATAGTCATGGCTTTGTTCTAGAGGTCTTGCAAACATGTCTCTATCTTGCAATCACCACGTATATAGTCGCTTCTCGTGCCTGGAGGCATGGCGCATGTACAACAATATTCAATCAAGTCAAATGATCTACCTAGGTAGACATTCACATTTTATCCATACTTGCCAAGCGTTCCGGTATTCTTGACTACTTTGCGCAAATCGTCGCTGGCTGGCTTGACCTGACCTGATCTGACACTACACGACCTCGGGAGTTACTGTTGATAAATTGACCAAGGTATACGAGCACACTCGATATTTATGGAGGAGCCATAGTCTACGACGAACAGTGATGATTGTGTACACAAGCCCAACTAGCGTAGGCGAGAACACTATCAATGACACTAACTAAAGCATAGGGTTTCTTCCATCATTACGATCTGCATCTACCCACTGCATATCTTTAGTAACTTCGCCCATCTCGAAAAGTCAAGTCCGGCCGAGAGCTTCTACATAACAGAGGTCTGTACCAAGCAGTTACATATCTTCCACGAAACAATTCAGCTCTCAGTTTTTTTTTTCACCTCTTAGTTCCCTTGTAACCCAAGGGCCGACTACTATGCCCATCAGCCAGAGATAACTACTCAATCGCAGCCAGGACACGTATCGGCTATATCTGCTTAAGGGTGGGAGCATTTAATCGATCAGATCTCGGTCGATTCCCAACTACGGCTTTTTTCGAGCAAGACTTAGGACCGTAGTTCCTGGGGTTCTGGTCAGCGTTTTCGTCAATGCCCACCTACTTGATGACGACGTTAATATATGTAGTAACAGATGCCTCTGGAGCATGGGACTTACACCAAGATCTCGTTCCACGCCAATGATTACATAGACGGGTATTTTAGGGGACGCATGGTATATTTTGGGTTGTCAGGCTTCTTTGATCAACTTTGGGATCTTCTTTGGTGGTCTGTTACCTAGGTATGCTGCAACTATTAGGGCTTTTATACTACCTATGCAACGTCAGGTACTTGCTGAAGATTACATTTTTCACCTAAATCTACTAAATTCTTGATTCATAATTAATGCTGATGAATCATATTGAGATTTTGATGCTCTTTACTTCGAAATGCTGGTGTCTTGAGGCAACTGACATGCCCGGAACTCCGGGTATTAGTAGCGAAGTTAGAGTGGCTGATTATGGGATTTTCAGAGGCATGAGGACATCGCCGCCATCAATATTAATGACTGATTAAATATTGAAATCTTTGAATAGATGGTATGAATATTGAGGCTGCGGTACTCGGGTTCCGAGACCTCTATGCCCTCATATCATCGAAATCGCACGGATGAAGCTCAGTGCTGCTTAGCAAGACCACTGCTTATTCAGATTATTCATTGTAGATTAGAAATAGCTATTGTTAGATGAAGAACATTTTTGATGGCCTTAAGGTCGTATATTTATGATTTCGTATAGTAGAAGCCTAGAGATAGTCACAGCAATACTCAGATATAAAACCGCCGATTCGACCAGTTGACGGGCAATAGTGTCAGAGATGTAGACCGGCGTTCTGCCTGGGTGCGTAATCTCTTTGATGAGAAGTGGCCTGGGAAATTTGAGTTGGTCGCTGTGGTCGACTTTGCGGAAGATGGTGCTTTCGACGAAGCTTTCAAAGGTAAACCGTTGCCCCTAATTACCTAGATAGGCTTGTATGGCAGGGCGTAGGACATGGAGCTGAATGCTAGTATAGGGGCTGCGGGTGTTATATATGTCTCAACGTCAATTATCTGCGACTCTGAACCGGCAAAAGTTGTTGCTACAACCGTCAAATCTATGATCAATACTCTGCAAGCTGCCGCTAAGGCAGGAGTCTAACGCTATGTTCTGAGCTCTAGTTCTAAACCTCTTGAGACTACTCGATACGGCAATAAACCTCATCGTTCCACGGCTGGGATGTATAACTGGGAGTCTGTCCTGAAAATGTCCTGCGTACCAAGGGACGACACTTTGAATGGCTATTAAACGTCTACAGTGCCGGCAGAACCCTCGCAGAGCCGAGCTTCTGGCCTTGGATTGAAGAAAACAACCCTCTCTTCGTCGCTAATTGCGTTGTCCCAGATGGCAACTTTGGTCGTGATCTTAGGGGCGCTACTTCTACAAACAAAATGCTCAAAGCCGCTTTGGCTGGCGAATGGAGCTCCATTCGTATGCCGATAGGTGAGTTATCAAGCGAGCTGTGACAATGTCAACGCAATAAAAGCTAACCGCGCATCTTTTTTAAGGATTTTGATCGGTGTGCAGGATATGGCACTCCTTCTTGTCGCTACAACTGTCAAAACTTCGCTCTCAAATGAACGCATCTTTGCCTACTATAAGAATTTGATTTGGGATGATCTGCGCAAAAATACGTGAGATTCGACCGGAACGTGTCAAGCGTGACAACCAGGGTCTGCAAGGTAGTTATCTCTCAGACGCACAAAAAGATGTCAATCTGGCAGAGGAGATTCTAAAGCATATTGGGCAGTCAGGTTTCAATGGCGTGGAGTCTATGTTGCAGAACTTTCTAGATACTTGCTTCTAGTTGGCCGTCTTGCTATCGATCGAAGTACTATTCGCGGTTTGGACAAAATTGGCCATGATAGTGTGAGCTTAGAATTATATACTGCTTAATGGCATATTTTCCCATCCCCCTTTCCTTGCGCCGTGCTAATGCTTTATAAAAATACAAAACTGCAATCCCCTGAGTAACAAGTGCTCCAGCAATCTGAAAGCCGCTATAGTTTTCCGGCCATCCGAAAGTACGCTCAGGAGCTAGGAACGTAGTGTGAATATACTATAGAATGTCTAATGAAAGAAGGCTGTTTCGGAGTTTCTTAATCGTCCGGATCAACTCATCCTCTCTGGTATTCACCGCGTCAAATGTAAAAGACATCAGATCATTCGTGCCACTACCATTGTAATTCATTTTAAGGGACCTGATAATGGTGCCCATCCGACGTAACAGGTGCCTAGACAGTTGTAAGACCATCGTGATCTGGAGCGCAGATGAATCAGGTACAGAGAAGGACCCGACTTTCATGTCAGGCATCTGGACGTAATCTTCGCGTGCCGTTACCATTGAGCGGTCTAAGCACGCTTGCATGTTTCCGAAGATATCATGGTAAGTTTCAATGAGACGCTGGTAGCACGAAAGTACAAGCAAGAAAGATGACTGATCGAATGGTGGGGAGTCATTCGGAGCCAACACTGGTAATGCATCTTCCTGTGGAGGTGTCATGATGTGATTATTGGATTCTGAATTGCGCGGATACAGTTTGTCAAGGACTTCTATCAGACGCTGTGATAGCTGGAGAGTCTTGTCAATCGCAAAGTCTTTGTTTTTCCAGCTAAGAGGTTGTGATATAGAAGTCGGAGGCTTAGGTATCGTGGAAGAAAGGGTAAACATTTCAACGTTGAGATCCGACAGCCCACGAATGATAGAGAGTCGCAAATTCTGTGTTTCTTGAGACTTGGCCCTAGGAGTGCCCGGGAAAGTTTGCACGATTGCATCGTCTGGAGGTGATTGTTGTTCTGCAGACAACATAGCCCACTCCTGGTTGAACCGATGCTGCCAAGTGCTCGTGGCATCCTCCGATTGCAGGTAGGGATCGGCTGTAGGAGAAGCATTAGACAGGGTGCCTGTTGACGAGAATCCGGGGACAAGGTCGACAAAAGCCGGGTTTGACCAGCTGGCTGTCGTTGAGTTGTCTGGCAGTGGATATGTGCCGAGCGCACTGAAATCGAACTCAGTCTGATCAGCGTTCAACGGCGTCATGGTCTCAATTCCATTCCCATCATCGTACGTAGGGCTGCTTCCCCGAGTTGCGATAGAAGATTCTTGAATGTTTGGCGGTTTCGAACTCAGCTGTTCTCTCTGGCGGCGTGTTGAGGGTGTCCAGGTACAGACAGCTTGTACTTTTGTACAACGAATGCAAGGGCCCCCATGTCCGGACCTTGAGCAGCGCAGCTTCTGGCCGTGGCACCTGTCACAGGCGGAGCGTTGGACGGGATTGGGCATAGTGACACCGGCAAAGAATATGAAAATGTGGGAGCGAGCTTGATCAGTTCGCGATGAGTATATGCGCTGTGCATGGATATTGGGAGTACTGAATCGGCAGTGTAGGTTCGGCAGTAAGCGGGGGCGGCTGATTTGTCACTTCCGACACTATTCGGAAGTAGTTGACCACTTTCGGTGGTTCCTTTTCTTAGCAGTTACAACGTTTGTAGATGCCACGCATTTATAGAATTCAATATGCGTCCTCAACCACGAGGCTTCGTCCTCAATATGAGGATCTTCTCTCTCTTCCGGGAATTACTTAATGCCCACTTCCAACCTGATAGTGCTCCATCAAACTCGCATCAAACCCACCATGAGCAGCAACAATAACAACGAGGCGCCGTCTGGCATTGATCCACCATCTACAGGAGAAGAGGGCGAGGTGGTTGAGCAGCCAAGCAGCGCAGGAGAGCCGCCAAAAGACAATGAAAAACATGAGAGCTTGACTCGGGCGGAAGCCTTCCTGCTTGTCGTGTCCATATGCGTGAGTTAAGACACGCTTCTGTAAGGAACATTGAAAAGCTAACCTTTTTCTACGATAGACTTCAACATTCATTGCGGCGCTTGAACAGGTACGTCTGCAGATTGCAAGGTGCGAACGTACACGTCCAGTACTAATATCTCTTGCAGACCATCGTATCTACCGCAGTCCCAACCATCGCTAAATCCTTTGATGCCAGTCCAGTCGAATATGCCTGGATCGGAACAGCCTACTTGCTCCCCGCTGCTGGTGAAGCCTCATTTCACTATTCCTACAACCTGCGCTAACTCAGACACTAGCTTCGGCTCCCCCCTGGGGTGCGCTTAGCGACATCTTTGGCCGGAAGCCAGCACTGCTCGGATCCATCTTCATCTTCCTCATCGGTTCCCTTATCGGCGCAGTTGCCCCTAACATACATGCCGTTCTTGCCGGACGAGTGATCCAGGGTACAGGCGGTGGTGGGATATTGGGCTTGTCAGCGACAGTCGTTGGTGATGCATTCAGTCCCCGGTAAGCCTTCAAATGCGCATCACCACGAGTACTCTGCCTGACATTGAAACAGTGAACGAAGCAAGTATTACGGCATCCTTGGTGTCACATGGGGTTTGGCCTGCGGGCTTGGTCCCATAATTGGAGGGGCCTTCTCCCAGTTCGTCAGTTGGAGATGGTGTTTCTGGATTAATCGTATGTCACCCCTTTCAAACCCTTTCGAAACCACTTTAACCCATCCTTCGCAGTCCCCATTGCTGGTGTTGCCGCTGTCTTCGTCTTCTTCTTCCTCAAGGTTCACACGCCTAGAACACCCATCACCCAGGGGTTGCTCGCAATGGATTGGCTCGGCACGCTCTTACTGGTCTGCGCAACCGTGATGTTCTTACTAGGGCTGGGCTATGGTGGCAGTGCATACCCTTGGGACTCGGCCATCGTCATCTGCCTCATAGTCTTTGGGGTGGTGACTCTCGGCATATTTGTTGTGGTCGAATGGAAGGTGGCCAAATATCCCATCGTTCCAATGAGACTTTTCCAGTCCATCTCCAACGTCAGCGTTTTCGGTATCGCATACCTACACGGGGCCATATTTATCGCCAACCTTTACTATCTTCCTCTGTACTTCCAAAGCGTCCTCGGTGCCACTCCCATCCTCTCTGGCGTCTATTTACTTCCAGTAGCAATCACCTTGTGCGTTTTGTCAAGCTTGAGCGGATACTACATCAGCCAGTCGGGCCGATACAGACCACCTATCTACATCGGCTTGATAGTAATGCTTTTGGGAACTGGTCTCTACATTGACTTCAAGCCTTCTCCATCCTGGCCACGAATCATTCTCTACCAAATCGTATCTGGGCTCGGGCTCGGGCCTGTCTTCCAGGCTCCCATAGTAGCCATATTCACTCTCACCAAACCTGCAGATGTCGCGGCCGCAACAACGACACTCCTCTTCATCCGTGACATCGCAACTGCAATGTCGATCGTCTTTGGAGGCGTTATCTTTCAAAACCGTATGTCACAGCACTCGGACAAGATCACTGCAGTTGTCCCACCCGAAATAGCCGAGCAGATAATCGGTGGGGAGGCATCGAGTGCGCTGACTCTGATTCCAACTTTGCCAGATGACCAGCGACGGGTCATCGATGAGGTGTATACTTCAAGCATACGGACTGAATGGATATTCTACACTGCGCTTGCTGGTGTAGCACTGCTCTTGAGCTTGTTGATCAGTAAGCAGGTACTCTCCAAAGAGCACAAGCTTCACAAGACAGGACTCGATACTATGGAGCAAAATCGACTGGAGGAGGAAGAGAAGAAGAAGGGGAAGCACGAGAACGGACAAGCCCATGTCTAGGCTCTTCTTCAACCTCCTAGGCCAAGTTGTGTACGATATATGGAGAGCTCGAGTTCGTAGTCTGTTTCGGTGGACTCATTGCGCGCATTGCATGGCATGGGAACATATTTCCTATATTTCGTGGGTTCACGAAATGCTGGTTAAAACTTAGTATTATCAGTAGCGCTTTAAGATATATTGATTTCTAATAGATTAAAGTATATTTAGTTGTTCAATAACCTACTCTCGATTCCTAAGAGAGACTTTCATGAGTTTGTCTTAGCTCCCAACTGTAACATATTCGCTCATTCAAGGAATTGATCACTCAATGTATATATTTCCAAGGTTCCCAACAAAAGCATCCGAACCCACTACACCAAGACATGAAACATACAACTGTAATGATAAGGACCACTAGCGTCAGCATAATGCGTATCCAATGCAATCCCTGTTCGATCTAATGGATCTCTCAAGCCTCACGGCGCCATGCATTCGTGAAGAATGCGCGGGGAAGACTCCCTATTGGGTGAGGACTCCATACAAGTCAGCGGCTAAAATGAGCACTGGCTGTTTCAAGTCTTGGGTGTTCATTTACGCAGACTTGAGTCTTGAGGATATTACAATCTTTAAATTTTGCTTCATTTATTGATGGACAAATTCTTCGGAATTCCTTCTGTTCTCAGGGTCTCTGGGCTGTTGAAAGAGTCTTGACGTCGAAAACGACGGTATTTGTTGGCTTTTGATCCGAGGTCAAGGAACCCTAACAGTTACATAGTGAGACAAAGGAGCTTTATGCGCCTCTGCGGATCTGACGAGTATTGATTCTTGGGTGGCTATTGCCAAAGGTATGACTATAATATTTACGTATATTTCTTTGTTCACTATCGCTTTTTGCGTTGAATGGCGTTGTTTTCTCAATCCAGCCGTGCGTTCATGGCTATGTCTTAAATGAGTCAATCTTGGTCTCGAGATTGCCATTCATCATGATAAATAAGTTGTTTGTGGATTCTAGTTTTCTGGTCTCTTTTGTCTACCTAGGTACGCGATCGTGCTACTGATATATAAGCAGGCATCTACAACGACTTGACACTTCGAGCCGAGTTTAGGTTCGGTGTCAAGATATTGATCTTCGTCGCAGTACACTGTGGATATATACTCTTTTCAAGAACGATCTTCAAGTATCGCTTAATTGCCATAATGCCTGGGCCAAGGATACAAATCAGCGATGAGCCAACACCGGAGGAATCAACAACAAGTACCCGCAAAACACTCCATCAAAACATATTCGGCAAACTACGCCCTGTCCCCCTGCAATACCACTGGACAGTCTGGTTCGACAAACACAGCAATCCAGCCAGCAACACTTCCAGTTCAAGCAGCGACAGTAGCAACAGCAGCAGCAATACCCACAAACAAGAACAATATACTTCCCGCCTTACGATCCTATACGAAGACATCTCCGACATCGCCACTTTCTACCGAGTATATAACAACTATCCCTGGGACAAAGTCCGACTGCGTGATACAGTACACATATTCCGTAAGGGTGTGAAACCGGTTTGGGAAGACCCTGAAAATTTGCATGGTGGATGTTGGACGTTTCGCGTACCGAAGGCGAAGGGGCAGGACTTTTTTCATGAGGTTGCTATTTTGGCGATGGGGAATGAGTTGCAGGCTGCTGTTGAGAGTGGTATGTCTAAACCCTTCTTTCCCAATTTTCGGGCCTCTGGTAGAAACTGATATCTGAGCAATGACAGAACGTGACCATATCATCGGAGTCAGTATCTCGATACGGTTCAATACGCTTTTGATATCTGTCTGGAACAAGCTTGGCTCCAATGAACGATCAGTCAAGATACTTGAACAAACTATTATTAATCGGCTGTCACCAGAGTTGAGGCCTGCTGATAATAAGAATTCTGCCTCGTCTTCTTCGTATTTTTATAAGAGGCATGCGGACCATGAAGGTTTTCGGGAGGCGGTTGAAAGGGCGAGGAGTTCTGAAGAGGATTGATTGCTTAGGGTTTGAAGGGATGATTGGCATTTTATTCTGGTACTTTGTTTTATATATGAAATTGAGTCCATTGTGTATAATTCGAAGGTAGCTTTCAATCGAACATCGTAATGAAAAGCATCCCCGCGAACACCAGAAATTCGAGCGAAGATTTGATAGCTGCGGAACAAACATCTTGAACAGAATAGCAGAGGCTTTCAAGGTTGGGAGATCTGAAAAGAAATGACTAAGATACAATGTTCAGATAATTCCGTCTTCTTTGCCACCTCCCTTCTAGGTTTGCAAACATGCAGGCCATGTAAGCTTCAAAGCCGGTAGAAAGAGGTCAGAGCCAAAGAAAAGTGAGCTCCTGCTGTATTAGGAATACACCTTAATCACCTCCCTGTCCATAATGCAATCCAGATTTTGTATAACCATCAATTCTAGGCCAGGTGCCAGGCATGCGGCATGCTTTGGGTGGGTTCAGCCTGGTTGGTTTCGCAATGTCTGACAGGACCCGCTCAAACAGGTCATGTTGAAAAGATACGTTTTGAGACCAAGTTTCAGTGGGAGGGGAAGGCTAGAATCTTCATGTAGAAACACAAAATCGGAAAGTTTCATGCTTTCTTTTTCCTGGAGGACTTAGGGCTAGGTACCGACAGTGGAGTCAGAAGCTTCGTAGTTAGCGGGGATCTTCTGGGTACTTTCATATCTACACAACAAAGACTTTCTCATCACCCTCTTCTCTCACCTTCTCGTCATCTTACACACACTCCTCATCGTTCTACCTACGATTCGAAGTACGACACATCACGATGCAATTCTCGTTTAAGACCATCAAGGAAAAGTGCCAAAAACTGTTTCCTCCATCCTCGCCCCAAGAAGATCGCTCAGTTGAGGATCATACAGCTCAGCTAGAAGAGATCGATTCAGTCAGTGACGCATACTCCACATGGCTCTGTGACCTCTGGCAGATTCTTCGAAAACAGACCTATCACCAAATCAAGGTGGAGTATCTTGAAGCTTTTGGTATCAGCTATGAAAAGTTTGAATTGGGCACTGGAGTCGATGCGCCCCTTTTACCACCCGACGAGAATACCTTCTTTTCACCAAACTTCGCGAAAGTCAAAAATCTTCAACCTGATCCAGATCAATGGGGGTTTGAAGACATCATGGACTTTCTAGGTGAGTGGCCTGAACCTTCCAATTCGCCGTTCTACAAAGAAGTCAAAAGAGACAACGCCGAATCCTTATGTTCAGCGCTTTATGTCGCCTTTGCCAGCTTGGAATGGAAGGAATACGAAAAGAAGGAATCAATATGCCTCCAGGATCAGACAAACTGGAGACATGCGTATGTGGCTCAAACCCCTTTTTGGTTATGATTTTTGGATAGTATGTATGTTAACCACTTTATGTTCATTGACAGTGATTTCGACGAGGCTTTCGATGTCAATAAGTGGCGTGTGTCCGGCTTTTGGCACAACCGCGGATGTGACTCAAGGCCTCAAGATGTCTGGCTTGCAAAGGGCAAGCCACATATCATGGCTACAATCGCCCACGGCTATCCAGGCGACAACGGCTCTCTTCTTCTCGGCGAAATTCAAGCTATCATAGCGCTCATGATCGTTCGACTCGTCAACAATTCCGTTCCAGAGCATAATATTGTTCCTGTGTTGCTGTATTCCTATACAGGTGATAAACACGGCCGGGTCTTGCAAGCTTACATGAATCATAAAAATCTTGTTATTCGAAGCAGCAAGTTCTATAATTTCAGTGCTAAGCACGATGCTCATCTGAAACTTTTGCTCCAGTACATGGTCAGTGATCTGGTAGGGACTACCATGACTTTGGAAACTCCAAATCTCAAGTCGATCGATCCTAGTGAGGGCTCTGACTCTGGTTTCGGTTCAGCATGAAGGCGTCTCACTATGCATAGTCCTATCATTTTAGAGATTAGCTGGAATACTTTCAATCAAATGACAAACAAGCACTTAAGTTCTACCTCCTTCTTTTTATTTCTTAGTTTAATGCACTTGGCTTTTCAAA
Source organism: Talaromyces verruculosus (assembly GCA_038993655.1). Classification (NCBI taxonomy): domain Eukaryota; kingdom Fungi; phylum Ascomycota; class Eurotiomycetes; order Eurotiales; family Trichocomaceae; genus Talaromyces; species Talaromyces verruculosus. The sequence goes on along the minus strand of JBBVQN010000022.1, from coordinate 562,773 downwards.
ATGAGTATGCAATAAAGAACTATGCACAGTTTACCCTATGGTGACATGTTGTTTTTCTTGCTACTACACTCTGCCTAGGCTTTTATGATCTTGACAAATCTACTCAAATGAGATGCTTAGATATTTTTTAGACTACCTAGGTATGCATCATGATATGCATTCAATAGTGGATCCATAGATATCTGCATGCTTAAATCATATCACTTTCAAAGTGACTTTTCCAAACACTTCTTAGAAATTATCAAAACAGCCATGTAAGGAAAGGTTTCAGCTCTACGTTACCTGTTTTCTGGGGGCCCTGTCAAAGCAGTTTACTCAATCACTTTGTTAAGTGGTCATAGCAGAAATATAGACATGCAACAAAGGGCATCTACCATGCATGGATTCTATGCTCCGGAGAAGCCTATACAATAAATTGTTTGGAGAGTTCATTGAACTATTATTATTAACGTGCAATAAAGGAGATGCACTACATATAACCTTTTTTCAAGAAGTCTCCCTGAATGGGTTGCTTAGATGCACCATTGATCAGCAATCCACCATGATGAAAAGTATACAACAAACGTATGATTGTGCGAAGCCCACCCAAGCGACTTGTTCAAACACCCATTGAACAAGCCTATTTGAAATAGATATCTGAAGAGCCGCCCAGCTGACTCATTCGATCGTTCGATTTGGGATTTTCGCAATGCTCTCTCTAGAACTCATTTGAGCTATCAAAATGGCTACCGACCTAGATCAGAGGCCAAAACCTTTCTCCAAAGAGGTTACGGATGTGCCAAACTTCGTCATCCCTGACAACCTGGGTACCTTGAGCGATCTGTGGACGAAGCAAAGATATCGCCTATCCATGAGCTTGAGCAGGGCTATCTTGGTTCCGGGAGCAACGTCACCCAAACACAGTACCTAGCTCTCAGGATCATCCGTGCATCGAAAAACCAAAAACCAGGAACTATTACTAGGTTCTTGAAGAGGTACGGCCTCGACGACGACGTCTGGAAAGATGCCACCAATCGTGTGGCTCAATCAACCGAGTACAGGGTTATATAAGCCTAATCCGCATGGGCATATCCATTATCGATCTTCCAAAAGACCACCCATCGTATCCAGGATCATTCAAGCCAGTTAAGCGAGTTCAAGAGCAAATAACAGCTGGCCACGATGTGGATGATCAACCTGAGCGTGAAACTCGGTCGGCGAATCATCAGCTATACAGAGTCACAAAATCAGAGAAAGGTAAAGACAAAGGAGGATTGGATAGGTTGAAGAGAACATTGAAGGACTCGCATTTCAATGGACTACTGCGAAGACCGTCGAAGAGAGACTCGGCCCTCCTCGCAAAGCAACGCATCAGTGCCCATGCGTTAGAACAGTCCGAGTGGCCCCCGATACCCAAATCCGCAATTGATGCAGGAGGGTGCCGAAATGGTAGCTTGGTTGATGAGAGAAAATGGGCGCCTTCCGGACGTGAGTGGGCAGTGAGTAGCACTTGAGACTTCCTTTAAAGAGTTTGAAATATGATTTCTAATTGAACTACATAGTCGCGTTTTAATCTCTCAGGATTGCGACAAGATCTGGATCACCTTCGCAAGCTGTCACCCCCGACTATATCGAATACATCAAGAGGAAAGGGAAAATCACTGGCAATACTTTCTTGAAGATGCAGACCTTCGGGCCATTCGACGTCAATAACGCTGAGCATATGGAGAGTTTAGCAGTTCTCATCACTGCTATCACTCTCAAAGCTTGACTTTCGTGTGTTCTTGGCGAGTCAATTTCTTAGTCTTCATTGGCGTATTTGCATTGTTGTCCTTTCTGCATTTTGTTATGTTTTCTACATCATGTGTTGCGGAGGCCGCTCTTTACGGACTGTTCAACGACGAGAGTAGGCATTCGATACAGGGGACCTTCTCAAAGCTTCATTGTGTGTCTTTTCGGCGTCTAAACTCTCTGTACCGTTCATCATCTCTTTTACATTTTGTCATATTTTCTGTCATATTTCTACATTTTGTATTGCAGGGGCCTCTCGTTTCGAATTATTCGACAAGGAAGGCAAGCATTTATTAGACCGGGGCGACAATGGATTAGACAGTATTCAAATTTGCAACAATAAAAAGCCTTACAGATGAGAATTTTGCCATTCTTCGTTTACACTTGCCTAGACTACCTTTTCCGCCTCTTTCGTTTCTATTTAACTATATCAGGACTCCTATCGATAGACAACGCTGTGCGAATTACCTATTCCTCATTCAGATACGCATTTTGCAGAGTCTATCTGAGTAAGACTATTGTAATAATTTGGATTTTACACTCTTATTATCCAGAGTCAGCGCAGAGTAGGAACCCAGCAGGCTGGAGACCTTGTTTCTTCGAAGCCAGAAAGTACAAAAGGTTCACTAGTATATCGATTTTTATCCCCCTTGAGAGGCTCTTATTGTCATGTTACTATTATCACACTATCGCAGGACTAAGCAGGAAGCGGCCACAAGCCTGGCAATTGATCGATGTGTCGTTTAGGCGTCAACAAAAGATCCATCGACACAAGACCATGATTCCGAGAGGCCGACCTGGAGAACCTCGCACAGCAAGATTTCATGACTGTAAACAATTTCCATTTGTCATCTTGTAGTATTCTTAGTAAGGAAGTTGACGTAGTTGACGAAACCTCCTGTTGTCGAATCATGTTCCGAATCTAGATAACGGTTGAGGTTAGGGATAGGGCTAGCATCCTCATGACTGCATACGATTATTCAATAATCAAACCACTGACTTGGTCGTCTATTCTGAAGATGTGCCCAAAAGAGGCGACACTTTACCTTGATAATACTTTTGCCGATGTCTATCTGCGCTGCCCAAAGTTGCCTAGTGCATTATGGTTGGTCTGACAGGCTACAGGCTGGCACTCGAGTGAAAACGTTCATATCAGCCTCCGATCGGACTTTGATGCGCCCGGCGGTCTTTGGTTTTGGAAGTCTTATCCGAAATGACTTGTTACACCGAGTATCACCATTGTTCAGCTCTCCGGTTTAGGGCTTTGTGCCCGAGCCTCTTTGTTTATGCCTTGTACTTGCATTTTTGACGGCTTTCTCCTGCTATGTTTTCAATCATAAATACTGTCCTCCTCCCCTAGTTTTTCCTCTTTTGCAGAAATAATTCTGTCCTCCAGCGCTCTTTTCTTGCTATCATGACTCTCCCAATGGTTCCTTCACTACGGGAGCTCTGACCTGATCCCACGTCTGATAGAGGTTTAATTCTGTGTGGCAAGGCTAGCCCGAGTCTTTTTGAATCTAGAGCTGTTCGCACATCAAACATCATGGTCAGTCGTTGGAAAACGTATGCTTGCTTCATGTTGCTAATACATCTCTCTACTGTCAGCTAGTCTTCATATAGAAGTACTGTCCTATGATGTGTCATACGCACAAAACGGTCCAGAAGAGGACTTCACGGCAGCATACAAGCATTGCAGACTTGGGAGAATAGACTTTGATGACAGCTTGGAAGAAGAAGTGGGAAATATCTCAGCCTCCTGCAGTCCATCAAGCCACGAATCCAACGAGAAAAACAAACATTTCGACCAAAAATAAACAACAAAATGGAGGAAGATATATCTCCAGTTCATTCTTTTTCTTCTAGACTATCGCGGCTTCCTGAGAGGGCCAATGTTTTGATTGACATTTCAATCGAGGAGGCTTTTCAGCAGGATGGAACGAATTGCGCTCGCTGTAGGCTCTTCACTCCGGCCAGTAAGTAATATCAATATTTTACATGATAAGGGCAGTCTGGTACTAACACGGTAATTCAGATCGACCCAGCATTCGGTTTTCCTCCTCCCGCAAACTTCCGTTCGTCCAAATCTGACGTCCTGGACTACGCCCAAGAAAGCGGTCCTTGTTCGACCTCATGTGGCTGGTCAGTCTTGTCTCCCAACAGACCGGCTCACTTCAGAAAAAAAACTCGATCCAATCAAAACTTCGACTCGGCAGGCATCTCTGGGGCTGGTAAACAGAATTATCGAGACCCAGCTTCTGTTACAGAGAATTGTCTACCCAAAGAAGTCAACCGATCTTCCGAACAAACCAGCAGAATTCGATCTCGACCAAGTTGGAATGGACGCTACAATCTAACACCAGAAGAAATACCACTGCACCAAAAACAGGGTCTCGGAAGGGGGTTATTGGTAGAGGTATGAATTATGAGTTTTTGGGCCATTCTCGAGCGGATCACAAATCTTGTGGCACGGTCAACCCGACTCCCCGATGCTCCATCCGGACTCCTCGGTGCCCAACGAGATGAAGAGACTCGCAAAAAATGGTCTATGAAGAAATCGTCATACATTTCCGAAATTAACATATCAAAAGCACGCACAAGAAGAAGAAACACCCATTCCCATAGGCGGAGCGTGAGAAGAAACTAAGTCCAGCCGGTCTTGGATAATCGTATAAAGGAGATACACCATAGTGATGGCCGATCGAGGATCCCTTGTCTGGGGCCGAACTGCAAAAGAGACTTCATGTGCCTAAACTTGAATTACCTAGTCACATTGGGCGGCTCACGCAGGCCAGGACAAAGACACCATTGTTTCGTGGAGAGAAATGTACCAGATGTCAGCGAGAATGACTAGATCGCCTGGAATAGTCTAGTCACCATGAAGCATGCTGGAACGAACTGTGCTGGCTCCAATTTCGATTAGAGAAGCATATACACCGTCATACCTGCCCCAAGGTGAAGCAACCTTGCGATTGTTACGGCGAGCATATATTATATCGGCAATACGGACAGGAATGCAAAAATCATTACTTCCGGTGTCCGCATTGTTTCAAAAAGGGGATTATTCCAGTTGCTGAGCGAGAGGAACACATGAAAGCATCCACCCACACTCTGTTCTTAAGAGCAACCGACGAGAGGCTAGATAGTATTCTCTCCTACTTCAGCAATATTCTGCGTGATGAAACAAATGACAGCCCAGGTGGAGAGCTTTACGATGTGAAAGGCTAAGCCCGACACACTGCATGGATCCCAAGATCGCCTCATCCCAGCATCTTCTTCGGTGCCGGTAAGCGTAACCGGCGGAATTTGTCGTGACTTCTGTCTGGGACAATGCAGAAAAGATTGTCCAGGCATCCTCAGCATGCTAGGCATATCTGGAGATGATTAGAAAATCAATATTGGACATTTATGTTCCCATCTCCGTTGCGAATCTACCTGTCAGCGAGCAGCAGCTCACACGTTCACTATGTCAATTGAAGTTGAAAAAAAGAACTAGGTCTGTCAACACTAGAAGCATCCAATTGTCGGAAGTCAACCCCTCACAACGTTCCGCCGGCGTATGCTGTCCCGTTTCATATTGAGATATATGAGGCAAAGGATCTTTGTATCAACTCTTCATATGGATGTGCTGGAAGTTGGATCTCAAGCATAACAAGCTCAGCAACCCCTCTCAGAGCTCCCTCTCATTATCAGCATTATCCATTTCCTAGTGCAATATGTTTCCCTTCAATGTCTTTCCACATATTCAGGAGCCCGACAGACGGAACCTTGTTCAACGCCTATATCTACCATACAAATAACCGCGGGACCTCGTTCTTGATGCAGTAATATGATGCTCCTGTTACCCAGAGTTCAGAATTGTGAGGATCGCCAAAAAAAGTACTGACTCTCGAGGAACCCGTCTTACAGTTCATTTTTGTATATTCCCTTCTATACCTAGGTAGATGCTTCCCGTCTGTATGCACAACTTTCCAGGTTCATCCTTGCTGTGCTTGAATATATACTGATACGCTAACTCCGCCTTTCATGTATGTAACCATGTCCTCGACATATCAACATAGGTATACTCAACCTGCAAACATATTTCTCAAACTATCATGTCGAAGAATCAAGCCAATTGAGATCTATAGGACTAACTCGCAAGAAAATATACATCAACATGTAAAGTTGCTCATCAAAAAGCATCCAACCCAGTAACTTGATTGGCTAGATTGAAAGCGGAAGCTAGTCTTAAAAATGGAAATATTTCCTACCTGAATTACCTACACAAACCAATGAAAGTGGGCAGTCCAAAAATTATTGTCCAATCATAAAATTAACTGAAATTTGCATGTCTAATTGGCCAGAAGCCTGACGATCCTCTAACATGCTCTGCCATGGATCCAAAATTGTGATCGCTTACTCCATCTAAATCATTTGAACAATCACCACACCTGGATTGATAAACAACGTGGACGATACTTTCACTGGAGCAATGATCGCACAGCCTTGAAGCCCTCCAGACAATTATAAATAATGATCCAAAAACGAGGTCATGCAGAGGACGAAGTCGACGATAGAGTTTCGTCGTCGAAACGGTCTAGAGCTTCAATGTCGCCGGCGCCATTATCGTTGGGAGGACTAGAGGGGAAATCTGGATTGCGCCCTTCTTCCGAGGGAGGGGATCATTCCATCAGAAACGAAAGCGGTAATTACCATGACGAAGAGGAAGATGACGATTATACATCGTCCTCAGGCTCCTCCTCATCATCCTCAGATGAAAATGAAGATGAAGATGAAGATGATGAAGACGACGACGAAGAAGAGGAGAACAACACCCACACTCAATCCACCCTCAGCAAAACAGAGACAATACCCTACATCCCCGGCCGCCCCAAACCCCAAATCTCTCTCCCCACCAACTCCTCCGACCTTTTGTCAAGGATATCATCATTCTTACCGCAACTTCAAGCCGCAAATGCAGATATTGAGCAGAGACTTGCCAAGGGTGAGAGCTTGGAGGATTTGATTCTTGATGACGTCAAAGACGCAGAAACAGAAGATGGAGATGGAGAGGGAGGAAAGGAATATATCGAAATGGTGAGTATTTTTTTCCTATGTTCTGATTTCATGAAATGGGTTGATGGGTTGATGATGATTTCTGGGGTAGAATTTGGGATTAGGTGTCCTCAAGGAAAAGAAGAAGAGACAGCCTGGTGATATCAATTTGGGTGATGAGAGCTCATCAGACAGTGACGAGGAGAATGAAGATGAAGTATCTCTGAAAGAAAGCACCGAAGAGGATGGCGAAGGACAAGTTTTGAATCAACTCATGGGACTGAAGAGTCAATCTGGACAGAAACCGAGAACAAAACCTAGTATTCAGGAGGTTGATGAGGGGTGATTGAAGTCTATCAATCTACGGGGTCACTCGATGTGAGGGTACGGATTTGATGTAAATAGTCACTCTGATAATATTAATGTTTGAAGCTTTGGCTACCTTCCACTGTGAAGCTCATGACTCAAATACTTGTACATATCCATTCAAATCCTACCACCATAACCTCTCAATATCCGTAATTCACCAACAAAACAAAAGTCTATAACCTTTTCCAACGAATATAAAAAATCGATACAAAGACTACATGCTTGCATGCAGAGATATAGAAGAATGATTACACTACAATGCCTGTACAAACCCATCTCGAAGAATATATAATGTCATGGCATCGTGATCGCGAAAGGTCCAGAACGCTGGTTCCTTATGATACTTCCTTGATGCGGCAGGTCCAGCCTGATTCTTGGCTCAATAGCGGCAAGCTGGAGAATATATTAGTATAACAATTTCAAGCGAGAACAAAAGGAGGGTGAGAACAGACCTTGCACCCAAGCACCAGCCGAGTTCGTTATTCTTAATCTTCTTGGCGATCTTCACCTCGCGAGATAGAGGCATCTCATAACCAGTGTGAAGAAGACCGAGCATAAAGTTGAGATCCAAGCAAGACTCTGGACGGCCTTCAAGTTCCTCCAAAGCTCCTTCGATACCTTCGAAAATACCCCAGTTGTCCTTTCCACCACAGACTATCTCGGTCAAACGTTGTAGCTCATGAAGAGTGAAAGAGTCTGGCATTCCGAGTGGCTTGGTCCTGTCGTAGAAGTAGGAAAAGATGTAGACATCCTCCTTAGCAAAAGTCTTTTCGAGAGAAGGCTGATGAACACCGTTGAATGAACAAGGGGCCAATTTACAATCAGCTTCTTTGTGCAAGATCTTTTCAGTAATGCCACGGCATTGAGCGGGTGCGGACAATTCCTTTGGTCCAGTCATCGTAACCGAGACTTTGGGTGCTAGAGCATGGCCTTCGGGGAAGGTAAGATTGACTTGTCGTTGCATTCCAGGACCGATACAGGGGTTTGGAATTGGTCGATTCAACCACGACAGATCAGTCGGGCTGGCTGCCAATTTAGTTTCAACAATGGACTTGTGAATGGCAGAACGAGCTTCCATAAGACCGTATCCAAGATGAGAGTGCTGATAAAGGTCGAATTCTCGTCCACCGAATTGCAGTTCATACTTGTGATCGCCAGGCGCAAGCTTCTCGGGCATACCACCGGACGGGCTGTCAAAGGTCGGCTGGAAAACAATCTGTGTCGAGGCTCCGCCCAGATCGAAAACAGCAGCGGTTGGTGTTTCATCAGGGCCACCAATCTTACCGAGAAGATAATTGGTGGTGATCCAAGCATAAACACCCTCGTCACTTCCGTCCAAGATTTGAATGCCCCCCTTTTCGTCCGAGACGACTGGGAATGGGTAGACAGTCTCCAAACGATGTCTCACTGCCTGCAAGATGTTTTTGCTAAGATCGTCTCCGAGCAAGCGCAAACCTGCGGTGGCTTTCACGGAAACCGGTGTGCACGACTTGTACTCATCAGGAACACTTGCCATGGCAACGTCCATAAGCACATCAAGACTCTTTGCGGCACCCTCGGCGTCTTCCTTGTACGAACTGAGACCGGATCCACCTTCTTTCTTTGGGGTCATTTTGAAGACTTCATTTTCGAGTTCTGGTGTCGGTCCGCAGTTGTTGAAGCGATATACGTGGATACGAGAGCCGGTACTTCCCGCATCGATCATCAAAACGTATTGCCGTAAGGGCTTGGAGGGATCGTGTGGCTTGGTGCATTTCGTTGAGGAAGCATCTGTAGTGTCGGAGACGCCTAGTCTTATTAGCAGCTGGTCAATTCACTCCTCGGTCAATAGTCTTACCTGATAAATTAGGAACGGATTGCCTCGAAGGAACCAAATACAACAAAAACAAAACCGCTCCAGCAATGATCAAGCCGGCCTTGACGAGTCGTGACCTTTGCGTCATGATGGATTTCTCTGAATGCATTGGCGACGCCGTGGTATAGGAATCACCGGTCGGTGGCACCGAAACAGGAGACGAGCGTTTCCGAGAGTGCGACGAAAAGACCGAAGACTGATGGTTTGGCTGGTTGTCGATACTAGTGGACATGCGAGCAGATACCGTGGTGAGCGGCGCCTGCTTCCACAATGGACAAACCGACGAACCTCGTGTAGAACTTTTAGGACGATAACATGGATGACTGAACTAAACGAGTGGCATCCAAGTCGGACTTGGCGATGGCGATTGGTGAAGTCGAGCGAGAGGGGAAAAAAAACAAAACAAAAGAATTCAAGGTAATTTCGCAAGGCAAAAGGGGCAGTTCCTTGCTGGTTAGTGACAGAGTAACATATCAGTCTGGGATAGGAGCGATAAGTGGGAAGGATCAAGGAGGCTAGGCTAAGGCTAAGGTGGCGTTACGGGTCTGGCCTGAGTCCTAAGGCACTCCACCTGTCACTCATCTCGTTCCGCTTGCAGCTATCCGTACAAGCTTCATGATCGATCAACAAAGACTCTCTACCGTTGATTCAATGACATACTGAATTTTATTTGTTGTCCATATCGTCGATTTTCCTGGCTGATTGTCTTCTGAAGACGACTTGTCTTACATGCAGTAGCCATGGCTTCCTTCCGGAGCATGGCTTCGACATCCCTTCTCCTTCGACAGGCATTCGCCGCATCACGCTACACAGCTACACATAGCCGACCATTTCAGACACCATTGCCAATACAGTCCATAGCTACAGGCCAAACCCGCACGGTCTACCGACCAGCTGGCGCCACCACCGAGACGAACCGATTTGTCAAACCGCAACGCTATTCTCGACCGATCAACGACGAAATCGAGGCCGATATCATTCAACTTGTGGACCAAGATGGACAACTTGAATCACCAACACGGAAATCAAATATTCTTCTCACGATGCGACGCAATGAGCAAGTTCTGGTGCAACTAGATCCTGGAGATTCTGCTCGCGTGCCAGTATGCAGAATCATGACATTATACGATTTCCGAGAGGAAGAGCGAGCAAAGGAGAGGGCCGTCCGGATGGCCAAGCACCTGGCAAAAACATCGACAAAACAGATTGAGTTGAATTGGTCTATTGATCCGCATGATCTTTCTCATCGATTGAAGAAGCTGCCTGCGTTCATTGACAAGGGCCGGACGGTGGAAATCGTCTTGACAAGGAAAAGAAACAAGCGTATGGCTACGGCGGATGAGATTAAGCAATTGATGGACAGTCTCAGAGCTGCCATTGAGGGGGCTAATGCTCATCAAACGAAGCCCATGGATGGGGAGGTTGGTAAGACATTGACGATCACCGTGGAGAAGAAGAATTAGACATAGTCCTTCAATGGTTTCCTGCACTATTGCATTGTATATTACTGTATATACCCATTATAAAAGCTTGATGAATTCACTCAATTGTTTTCAAACAATTGGCAACATTTTCTAGTTATCAGAGCCGAATATATTATCAACTGATGTCCGCAAATACCGACTGCCCATTGGTCCGTACCGCTGACTAAGCCTCCCTAAAAATTTTGGGCGGAGGCTCGGCTTGACAACCTGAGAACAGGTCGAGCTGTAAACATTTCCCTCATTCCATCGTTCTTTCTCTCTTGTCTTGTTTTCTTCCTTTCTTTGTTCATTCCATTCATTGATTGATTGCGACGTATAGAGGAATACACAATGGCCGGCATCACCAGATCTGTCAACCTCCTCTTGAGGAGCAGCAGGTCCTCCTTGTTGCGTCCTCGCGCTGCCAACCCAGTGCACCACGTCCTCTCCAACGAGCGATACGCAGCTCGTTCTTTTGCGACTGCTTTCGAGCGAACCAAGCCCCACGTCAACGTTGGTAAGTAGCAACAATTAACTCGATATTCAATTCGAGCAGTTGAAGCTAATTCTGGCAGGTACCATTGGTCACGTCGATCACGGAAAGGTGCGCATCTCGACATCAATTTTTTACATCACATTAACCCTGTCTAGACTACATTGACTGCCGCCATCACCAAACGCCAGGCTGAAAAAGGTCTTGCCAATTTCCTCGAATACGGTGCCATTGATAAAGCTCCCGAAGAGCGAAAGCGTGGTATCACCATTTCCACCGCTCACATCGAGTACTCGACCGACAGCCGCCACTATGCCCACGTCGACTGTCCCGGTCACGCCGATTACATTAAGAATATGATTACTGGTGCCGCCAACATGGACGGTGCTGTTGTCGTCGTCGCTGCTTCTGATGGTCAAATGTACATATCCACAGCTGTTTATCACGGACACTGCTGACAAGAATAGGCCTCAAACCCGTGAGCACTTGCTCCTCGCCCGTCAAGTCGGTGTCCAGAAGATCGTCGTCTTCGTCAACAAGGTCGATGCCGTCGAGGACCCCGAGATGTTGGAACTTGTCGAATTAGAAATGCGTGAACTTTTGACCACCTACGGTTTCGAGGGTGAAGAGACTCCCATCATCTTCGGTTCCGCTCTTTGCGCTTTGGAAGGTCGCAAGCCCGAGATTGGTGAGCAAAAGATTGACGAACTCATGAACGCCGTTGATACCTGGATCCCCACCCCCCAGCGCGACCTCGACAAGCCTTTCTTGATGTCCGTTGAGGAAGTTTTCTCCATCTCCGGTCGTGGTACTGTCGCGTCTGGTCGTGTCGAGCGTGGTGTTTTGCGCAAGGATTCCGAGGTTGAGATTATTGGATACCAGAAGAACCCTATCAAGACCAAGGTCACCGATATCGAGACCTTCAAGAAGTCTTGCGACGAGTCCCGTGCTGGTGACAACTCTGGTCTCCTTCTCCGTGGTATCAAGCGTGAGGATATCCGTCGTGGTATGGTTATCGCTGCTCCTGGAACCACCAAGGCTCACGACAACTTCTTGGTCTCCATGTATGTCTTGACCGAGGCCGAAGGTGGTCGTCGTACTGGATTCGGCGCCAACTACCGTCCTCAGGCTTTCATCCGTACTGCCGGTATGTCTTCCGTCACTCTACGTAAAAATTCTTTGCTAACGGATTGTAGATGAGGCTGCTACTCTCAGCTTCCCCGGTGACGACCAGTCCAAGCAGGTCATGCCCGGTGACAACGTCGAGATGATCTTGAAGACACACCGTCCCGTTGCCGCCGAATCCGGTCAGCGATTCAACATCCGTGAGGGTGGTCGTACCGTCGCCACTGGTCTTATCACTCGTGTCCTCGAGCAGAAGGCTTAATCTGGACTTTCGATATAATGAAAGTTTCATGTACGATGATGGAGTGTATTCTAACCTCTTCCTTTTAGCAAAGCGCTGATATCAATCTGTCCTGACCTGGAGAAAATGGGAATGAATAGAGAAAAGGACGAATCAAGGAGGAGTTACTTGTCTCTATATTCTTTGAGTGTTTCTTGATTTGCCTGTATATTTTTGTGGTTTATTCATTTTCGAGAATTTGTATTAAGTCTCCTCTTTTTATTTTAATGGTTAGCCAAGATTACTCTCCACTTATCCAAGGTTAACAGGTTGATTTGAGTCGGTTGCTCGGTGTTAGCATCTTTCAGATATAAACGTAGTATCAAGATATCTGAAGTGACGTATGCGCTGGTTGATAACTGGATACGGATAACCTTAATCTACAACTTATCACTTCCGCCTACCATCAAGAACCTTCATCATATCTACAAAGGATAATCCGAAGGAAGTAATCATTTACAATGACAACCCGGGAGCTTCAACACAAACCCGCCGTCCAGGGCACCTGCCACTGCGGCAAAATCAAATACCAAAGCAGCAAACCCTCTTATCAAATGACATACTGCTACTGCACAACCTGTCGTTCTCTCCACGGCGGGCCATTTGCTCCCTTTGTGAATGTCAGACGTGAGGATTTGGAGTGGTTCGAACGATCCCCGTCATCATCATCATCAACAACAAGAAGACAAGGGGATGGTGAGTGGAAGAGACTCGGCCACTCTGATGAATCACCAGCCATAACCAAACTACGACTCAGCAAAGCAGCAACAAGGACATTCTGCGCATCATGTCATTCGCCGCTGACGATGGTTTATAATGCCGTGCCTGATGAAGTGGGATTAGTTGCTACGACGATTGACGAGGAGTTGTCAACTGCACCTGTGCCGAAGGTGGAGCAGCACATTTATCTTGCGCAGAAGCCGGGTTGGTATGATATTCCTGTTAAAGAAGGGGTGAAGATGTATGATGGGCCTACGGATTACTTGAAGAAGTGGCTTGAGGATGCTCAGGAGTAGAGGGTTGATGTGGTTCTGTATCTATTGCCATTTAATCGAACATGTATCTTAAGATTGTACACGATTATATATCAAGATTCATATGCTTGTCGAAGATTTACTGTCTTCTCGTAGACACCTGGGCAGTCACTCAGCTCCGGATCTTCATGCTACAAGGATCTCGCGAGCCCAACACCGCCATACTTCGCCAAACATGCCAAATACATCGCCATTTTAACATACAAGTTCACAAGTATGACAAATACCGTTGCATCGAACTTCGAATCAAATAACATGCACTACCTGAGGCACCTAGTGCATAGAGCTTCAACCGTTTGACGGTCATCAACCAACGACTCGGACACATAATGTGATACCATGTACTCCGAAGGAATACATATCCATTTCCAGCCCATCCACTCAATTATACTCCGTCATTGGACGTGTCTGTTCGGATGTATTTCCGATGACACAAGCCAATTGGCTCCTTTCCTGCTGTCGACAGACTGAATAGACTGAATAGACTGAATGGAGACGTAGGTTGAATCAATACACTTTGAGTAAGTGGATGGATACATCATATCAGACTTAATAATAAAGAACGGGTTTATATTCCAGTATCATTTGTTTTCCAATTCGTTTGTAATGATCTCTCATACCATTACATGTGCGTTCAACTCGTTAGGAGGTGAATGAATTATCAAGTCTGTGACGAGAGCTACATAACGTGAGGTACATAGGAGGTTGCTGTGTAACAAGCCCTACATAACTTAGGGCTCGATCCTCGTTTTGAGGCGGATTGGCGACGGGCTACCCAATCAAGCCGAATACATGATCGTTCGCTTATGACTGTCATAAGCTTGGGTTAATCATTTAATGCTTTGCAGATACTACGTATATATACCTATAGACCGACTTCAGGAACGCTGTATCTAGGTAACGTCCAACATCAAGTTACGCAGAAAACTATCGACAAAGGCACTGTCTCAAAACTGGAATTATGAACTATGACAATGTAATCCTATCCAGATAGGACCATACAATACTTTTATGATTTGCTTCAAATAATACTCTCAAAGAGAAAAAGATCCTCTCACTCCAGTCAAACGAACAATATATTCGAAGATTTTATCAAAGTCCGATTCGGAGCTTTCCGAATCTTGGAAATGTCATGTAAATCATTTCCAACTCGTCTAGACTCTCGGTCTATTGATTCCTCCCTTCGGGGATGGTCCGTGGATGCAAATCATCACAAACGTACGCATCTCAGTAAGTGAATAAGCTGGGAGTGTAAACAGAGAAGAATAGTAACTCCGGTCACATTCATCTATGCGTATTTTCTATAAGTCTGTACAACATTGAGGATGATAACCCCTGACAATCAATCTGTGTCTGGATGAAGAGTCGAATTGTACGTTGATTACCTGCCTAGATTGAGAGGTATGCAGAGAAATGGTAAATTGATATTCGCCGTGCATCATCCCAAACGACTCTGGACTTTCTGTATACCTCTTGTTTGCCACGAAATTGTCACTCTTTATATGAACAGTATTTCCCATTTAATTCTAATAATCCCTTCTTTTTTTTTGTGTGTGTGTGTCGATTAATATCCCCTTCCTATCATTATACCAGACTTCCTTTTATCCATTCGTTTTTGAAGTACAGTCGGGGAGTGTACATAGGGCAAGATGAAGACCGTCGCCGTCCTCCCTCTTCTTTGCGTCCTGGCTGCTGCAGCGCCTACTCTGAATGTAAGTTCAGTCTATACCCGAATCATTGGTAGTAGGGAACATGGGACTGAAAAATAGATAGAAAGGAGCCGTGAGAGATGTGCATCGACGCCAGAATACTGAAGATGGTAATGGCGGACTCGGTGATGTCCTCGGTGGCTTGAAGAAGCGTCAGAACTCGGATGATGGTAGTGATTCTGACAATGGTGTCCTTAGCGGACTACCCGTTGTTGGACTCTCAAGACGCCAGTCTTCAGATAGCAGCGACGAAGGGTTCGGTGATCTCGTCGACGGCTTGGAGAAGCGTCAGAACTCAGACGATAGTACTGGTCTCCTTGGCGGACTGCCCGTCGGTGGACTCAAGACACGCCAGTCTTCAGAAAGCAGAGACGAAGGGTTCGGTGATCTCCTTGGTGGCATGAAAAGGCGTCAGGACAAGGATAAGGACAGCAGTCTTGGTGATGTCGCTGACAGTATCACTGATGATCTGCCTGTCACTGGAAACGAAAGACGCCAGAGCATAGGCCTAAGCAAACGACAATCCTCCAACTCAGCCTCCAACTCCAACAACGACGACAACGACGACTCCCTTCTGAACTTGCTGAATGGCAGCGGTCTCGAAGTCGACGGCAACGGTCAAAACATCAACGTCGCCGACCTGCGTCGTCGTCGACAAAGCGTCCCTTCCCAAGTGCCTACTGCCGACAGCTCATCCTTTTTCCAAAACGCAAATACAGATTCTGCCGCCAAGCTCAAGAGACGCCAACTCCCTGGTGTAGCAAACAGCGGGAATGAAAATGGTGACAATGACGATACCCTCTTGAACGCAGTCCACGGCTCCCACGCCGGCGTGAACCAGAACGCGCAAAACATCTCCGTCGCCGAACTCAAGCGAAAACGCCAGTTGCTCAGCGGCCTCGGCGGGCTGGGAGGAGCATCCGAATCCGAATCCGAACCAGAATCGGAGTCGAATAGTGGAAATGGAGACGACGACGAGAGCCTCCTGAACCTCCTCAACGGGTCCACGGCACAGGTAGACCGAAACATTCAGAATGTGACTATTCTCCGCCGCTACCAGTCCCAATCAACCCGTCACGAATCTGTCTCCCTTGCCGCGAAGGCGAGGAGATGGTTATCCGCCCTCTTCGGACGGGCTCCGCCCACGACTACCACTACTACTACTCCTACAACGAATAGTGGTAATGCGGACGACAATGAAGCCCTGGGCAACGCTTTGGACGACTCCGCGGCCGCCGTAAACGATAACGCGCAGGACATCACTGTTGTGCGTAGACGACAAGTGTCCTCTCCATCATCATTAACACCGACACCTTCTGCTTCTGCAGTGCCAAGTGCATCCGCAGCACCCATCGTCCAAGATCCCCCCGCCGCAGCACCAGCACCAGCAGCACCAGCAGCACCCAACGCCGCAGACGACAACAACGACAACAACGACGCTCTCGTAAACACCCCCGACGGCTCAAGCGCAGACGTAACCAAGAATCTGCAAAACATCACCGTCCTCCGCCAGCGCAGATACAAGAAACGTCAAAGCGACAGCGACAACGATGGCGGCGATGACAATAATACGGACAATGATACGGATAATGATACAGACAATGATACGGATGGGGATGATGACAACAATGACGACGATCCGGCTTGATTGATCTGTACTTCTCCATGCTCTGGGCCATCGCAACTTCTTTTCCAGTACGTTTTAGAAAATTTCGGGGGGACGATTTTTCAGGGGGGGACTGGCTGCTGATATACATGCGTACATCGTAAATCGTCAATGTTGGGAGCGTCTATCTGTGTAGTATATACGTTACATAGTCGATTGTTCGTTCGGTAATTAGATATTTGTAATTGATTGATTATCACCTTTCTTCTTACCTACCTATACAGAAAATAGAATTCCCATGCACACTGCAGCCGAGCCTAGATAGTCAGCACATGCACCGATAGAGAGACAGAACAAACATGTAATAATACAATTATTCTATTTCCGTTTGCTAGCATATCAATATCAATGTTATCAGAGAGAGAGAAAAAGGAAGTATGTAGTACACAGTACACAGTTCATGAATTGAAACGAAATCCGAAAGCAACAGAACAGACAGACAGGCAGGAGGGAATGACACGCAAAGAAAAAGTCTAAGTCATGCTTTTGAGACATCGAAAATGAAATGAAATGAATTACTCGCGCGAAACG
Source organism: Talaromyces verruculosus (assembly GCA_038993655.1). Taxonomy (NCBI): domain Eukaryota; kingdom Fungi; phylum Ascomycota; class Eurotiomycetes; order Eurotiales; family Trichocomaceae; genus Talaromyces; species Talaromyces verruculosus. The sequence goes on along the minus strand of JBBVQN010000022.1, from coordinate 545,444 downwards.
TCACGGCCAAAGATCTTGGCTTTGATCCAGTCCGTGGCGACGAGGATACGGTTTCGTGCTACGCCAGTCATTAGTTTCATATACTTAAGGGGGGAGAGAAAAGGAGGACGCACCACTAAAAACCATACTCAAATACGCACTTCGCCAGAAGAGATATGTCATCGTACCGCCACTGGCAATATTTCCACTCACCCAGCTGATATCAGCAACAGCGCGCTCCTTGCCGATATACGCCAGACTTCCCTGATGCGAGTACTGGAAGGGACCAATCTGTTTCGTGCGACGCAGCTGGCGCTGACGTTCCTTGATCTCGGCAAAGATTTCGTTGCGCGCTTCGTCGTTTTTGGCTTCTTGTTGCGCGACTGACAATTTCTTGAGTTCGTCTTCGAGGGCTTCGGTTTTGGCCATTGTGTTGAATAGGCGAGCCAAAAAGGCGCCTTCTTGGCTGGCTACTTGGGCGGTAGGAGCGTAGTTTGTGATGGCGCAGTCGCCGACGGCCCAGATATTTTCTGTGCCGTTGACAACCAAGAACTCGTTAACGGCGAGACCGCGGCGAGAGTTCTTTTGTGCCGGGATCTGGCTCATGAGGTCTTTGACAACGTTGCGGACAGCGTTACCGGTGGCCCAGACGAGCAGACCATAAGGAATCCTTTCGAGTTCTTTGGTTCCGTCGGGTTTGGTGACTTCGGCTTCGATGTATTTGTCGGTTACGTTCTTGACCATTGTCTTTGTGCGGATGGTGATTTTTTCTTCCTTGAAGCTGGATTCGGTGTATTCGATGAGTTGTTTGGAGAACATGGGCAGGATCTATTCCGTTAGCTTATTCTCGGCGTGAAGGAGGGAGAAGGGCATACGTTAGGCAAAGCCTCGACAAGAGTGACGTGGAAATTGTCCTGAATACCAGGAATCCACTTGCGCAAATCCTCTTCAAAGAAATCCTGCAATTCACCCGCGAATTCGACACCGGTGGGACCACCGCCGACGACAACCATGTGCAAAAGACGCTTGACTTCTTCCTCGGTCTGGTCCTTGAAGGAGGCGGTCTCGACACAGTCCATGATACGTTTGCGAATCTTCTGAGCGTCGCCGACTTCTTTCAAGAAGCAGGAGTTTTCACGGACGCCGGGGATTCCTTTTAAGCATTAGCATATACTAAGAAAAATAGGCAAGCAGACCGACCAAAAGTGGCATTCTCAGCCCCGACACCGACAACCAACATATCAAACGGCACAACGGTATGCGACACATCACCCTTGATTTCTGAATCGTCACTGATATAAACCAGACGCTTCTCGTAATCAATCTTGGTAGCTTCGGCCTCGTAGAATTTGACCGTGGCCTTCTTGTGGCGCAAGATGTTGCGGATGGGTTCCATAATAGAGCGATGTTCAATCAGACCGGTTGTGCACGAGGGTAGCAAGGGGGTGAACAGGAAGAAGTTGCGAGGCGAGATGACGACGACGTTGTAGTTTTCGGTGTCGAGTTTTTTGAGCAGACTGACGGAACCCCAGCCGCTGCCTTATCATTTCGTCAGAAATATTCAATCGATCAATTAATTGACCTGCAGAGAAAGGAGGACAAACCGAGAATGACCAAAGTCTTCTTGGATGGATCAGGCTCAACCTGCTCTTCGGGATGACGCAAAAGATAAATGCGATATCCAAGGTATCCCGTACCACCCAACAGACCCAACACGGTAAGACGATAGGTCCATCTCAAAAATCGGAAACGCTTCTTTTTGGGCGCTGCGGGTGCTGGTGCAGGAGCTTCAGATGCATACGCGCGACGAGCGAATGTCGAGGATTGTTGCTTCGATAGAAGCTGTGATGGGGATGGGCGTGTTTTCTCGAAAAAGCGCGATGATGAAGATGAAGCTGATGACGCAGAGGAAAAAGATTTTGTAGCTCCTCGCGCGAGAGAGGCGGGCGCAGCAGCGATCCGTTGACGGACCAGCATGATTGATGCGTAGTCAGTGAGACTACAGTCAATGTCAGTCAATTGCACTGTAGAAGAATGGCAATTGACGAGTATGGACAGAACGTAGTATGTAGAAAAGACGGCGGAATGCCGAGTGCTCGGCGACTGCGGCAGGCGGCGGCGGGTCTCGAAAAAGTTCTCTTTTGGGTAAGCCGGTGTAGTACTCGTTATCTCTTCTTTTCTCAAACACAACCACCACAATTGACAATTCTGTCAGCCTCAGTTTGATGTCGATGTATATGTATGTACGTAGCCGAGGATATCTACCACTTCACATCTTATACACAGTATCTCTCTCCTCTCCAACCTCCAACTTTGACTCACACGCAGCTGACTGACACTGGCACACCCCCGGACGTTCCCGACTTTGACTTCAAGTTCCCCAAGCTTAACTAGCTCTTTCTCAATTGCCAGCTACCGGCTAATGTAGGATCTCGAGCAGAGGATCTAGATTATTAAGAACAATACCCGATGGTCTAATCTGCAGGCTAGGGAGCTCCGTGTCTACGTACTATCTAGCCACTCAATGCGCCGCATGTGATTTACCCAGCTAAACTTTTTTTCTCGATCCAGCCATGATTGATCAATTGATGATTCATCATTCCAGATGTCCCTTTCGTCCATATCCTTTTCGAACATATTCCGTCGTATCAGTCACTGGATCTGAATAATATCGGTCAAGAGGAGGAAAAGCCCCCATAAAATTAAACACCTAGTATGGTAGTCCTAATCCTGGAATTTACCCAGGATTGCAGCAAGAGGCACGGGGCAGAGTGGACGAAATAAGAATCTCCGTGATAATCGCAAATCTCTAGCGCCGGACCACGCCATGGCGCCATCATTATCAGGCTCATTTCCTATCTACCTACCTACCTACCTAGCCCAAAGAAAAAGCCAATCCCTTTCATCAATTCCATTTTTTGATATGGCAATTCTCCCTACGACCGAATTCAAAAATCGATCAAATCAAATTCCACCCTCAATTAGGAAATCGCAACCCGGTCAAGTGCGTGCGGATCCGCATACCAACTTGAATGTAGAAGTCCCAGCCCGGGTTTAAGCATATTGACTTGAGTCTTGCGCCGGGGTTCTTCTCATTTCCTCCTACTCCTACTCCTACGGTACGTATTTCAATTCTTGAGAAAGAAGTGGGAAGGTATCAAATCCACCTTGATTATCGGTGAGGATTCATAGTACGTAGGTATGCTTGCTAAAACTAAGACTAACGCCACATATGCTAATTGGTAATTGTCTCCCTCCGTACATGCATCAGTAAAGGAAATATGCAAGTAATGACTGCTCGAGTGTGCTCAAGTAAAAAGAAAAAAAAAAGTCAGCCTCCGGTTTTGTCTAGATGACGCCATATGATCCATGCAGAAGAAAGATAGGAAAGATTCAGAGGAAGTGGTTGGTCGTCAATAAACTGGTACGCTCATAAGCCAGGTAGAGATAATTTGTACAGGATGAAAAGTAAGATGACTAGAATTGGCTGGGAAGGAAATTCGGTTGTTGAGGGATGACTCCCTGCGGTAGGCCGTCGTGATGCAGGTATGGAAGGACGCCGGTTCGGCGTTCGGTCAAGCTTTTGCCTAATGGCTGGTAGTGCATCTGGTCCATTGATAGGTGACGGTGTTGGTGTAGAGATGCAGATGGCGGCGGAATGAGGAGTGTGTTCACGGCGCGCACGGGACGGTATGGTGAGTTGCGGTTGACGAGGAAGAAGGATGGTGAGAGGTGGTTTTGAGGTGTGTGCACGTGGAATGCTGATGATGGTGAGACTGCGTCGGATGATACAGTAGCGGAATACGGACTCTGTCGTCGACTGGGATCGGGAAGAGACACGGCCGAATTGTACAACGCCATTGGGTTCGAGGTTTGAACGGCTGGAACAGCCGGTGCAACTGTTGCAGACGGAAGTGGTTGTGTCCAGGTTGAGGCTGGATTGAATACAGTCGACATTGCGCGGACGTGAGGTAGAGGAAGTTGCTGCGGCATTGTAGCTGCAGGCAACGTAGGTGGTATCAGAGCAGTCGACACGGGTTGGTAGGTGGTAGGTTGGCTCAAACGAGGAACGGGAATCGCCAACGACGGCACCGACAGAGGCATGTTTGACCCAAGGACCGGTGGGAGCACTGGAACAGACATGGCAGTTGCAGACGGCATCGAAGTCGCAGAAACCGACATAGTAGGTATCGGCGCGGAGTAGCTAGATACCGCCATACGTTTGCTTGGGTTCTCTTCCACATCATCCTCCCAGCTACGTTTGCGCGAATACGGCGGGAATTCGAAGTTGGGCAAAGCTCGTGGTGATGTGTTTAGTCTGTATGGAGTTGTAGCTGGATTCCATGGTCGCGACTGGATCTGAGATTGTAATTGAGTTTGTGGTTGGAGGGGGTTTGTTGATGGTGGAGATGGTAGTTTCGATGCTGGTGAAACAGGTAGGTTGTATCGTCGAGTGTCTGCTGTAGGTGAAATTTGATGAACAGGCGTCGTTGGAGCGAACTCGTTCTCTGGAGGCATGCGTGAAGCTTTTTCGAAAAAGTCCGCAAAACGACCGAGCTTAGAGTGCCATTGCGTCCATTCTTCTTTCGATACGAATAGGTTGTATCGAACATTGCTGAGGAATTCGACTTCCATGATGTGGATTTCTTGCACTGTGATTCCGGAAACCTCGGCCCACGTCTTGTTTGTGTAGGTATTGTCGTCGAGGACTGACGATTAAGTTAGTAAATATCCATGGATAGTACGAGAGAAAAGCCTACATTTATTGCCCATCATCAACGCAATCGTCATCAACCGAAACTCACTTCCCTTCTTTCCACGAACCCCGGGATTGAACTTTTTCAAGCGGTAGATAAACAGCAACGCCAGTAGAATTACATTCTGACTGACTTGCGTAGTGGACAACACGGTCGATACCCATTTCTGAAACCCAACTGTAGGAAACGCTTCGGGGACGAGCGCGTATTTTTGCGGTGTCGACTCCTCGATCGTTTTTAGTTTCGACGTCTTTTCAAACCAGAACAAACACGCAATCTACAAAGTTAGCTTGAATCAAACCACTAGGTAATTAAACACACCTGAGCTGCAAATTCAGGCAGATTCCCCCCATTCTTCCTGATAGAAGTAGGAATCTGCGAATACGACGGCAACGACTCCTTCTCACTCCTCTTGTTGCTTTTATCAACAATCTCCTCCACCTGTACAGCCTGCTTGGTCAACGGAGGGAGGTAATTCGCATTCGACACGGTATTCGCTAGCGGCACACGATTCGACGAGGATTTGGCCGCATATTGACCGTTATGATGGTGGTAAGTATACGTCGACGACGGAGCGAGCTGCGAGTTGACAGCCACCCCGTTCATGTCGGCGGGAGGCGTGGGCAGTCCGTCTCTCAAGGGGGCAGACCAGTTCGGCAGCCCCGATGAGATTGGGTTCAACGTGAGCTTGCTGAGAGACGAGAGCGGCGAGTATGGTTGGTAGGCGTATCGGTGGTTGAAGTCTGAGGTGGGAGGAAATGGCAGCGAGAAGGATGGATATGAGGTGAGTGCGGGCGACATGGAGGTTCCTGGAGGGAAGGAACTGGGGATGGTGGTAGGAGTTTTGGTTTCATCAGTCAATCATGAACTCCTGTTGTCTTTATTATCTTGCTGTCTTGTTTTTGTCGGTGTTGACGGTGGTGACCGGTGATGCGTGTTGTGAAGTTGGCGTAAATTCCCGTATGTTCCAAAGGAAGTCCCCGGTGACTTTTTGTCTGACTTTGTTGCTGGCAACTTGCTTCAGTATTGAGATTCACACAACAATAACCTAAACAATCAATCAAGGATGCTGCAGTGCAAGGCAAGTGGTGCATTCAACCCTGGCAGACGGAATGGAGGTAAATGTAATGAAGGGGCAGCCAATGCACAGCAAAGCCTCCCATTATTTGACGCAGTCTGCTGTCCCTCAGTCCATCTATCAGACTATCAGACTATCAGACTGTCACTGAGCTCTCAGTTCTAACTTCTCAGACTGGTGGTTGGTCCGATTGAGCAAGTATTGGCTGATTGGCAGGTTGGCAAGGAAGGTATGTATTTCTTTTTCTCGTTCCTCAAATGGCGACGGCAACCGACACGGGTGACGGGTGTCAAGGGGGATCTCTCAGGATGATTTGTAGGATTAACCTGTCGTACTGAGAGTCAAAAGAAAAGAATTTGTCCATCAGAAAAATGAGGATCAAAAAGGAAAGCACGGCAGGTGATAAATGATTACCTCATTGATAGTATTCCAACTGGTCGTCGGCGTTACTTGTATGTATTATACGTATGTATCAATACAGTATGTATTCTGGCAGATTACCAAGCCCATCCCTTAATAGTACTACTTTGACCAGCCGAAAGAGGGAAAAAGCAAAGGGGCATCAGTTGGGATGCTAACAGCCTAACAGACACATGCTCATCTCGCCTCTACTCTAGAATGAATCATAATTGCAGTCTTGGATCTCGAGTTATGTATGTACGTACTCTGTAAGATGTACGTATCTGTAATACAGACTAGACAGACAACGGAGAAAGATGGATGGAACTAAGAAAGACAAAGTTAATCAGGTCCACCATGCCTCCAATACGAAGGCAACAAAAAGGATGGTTGAGTCGAAACCACAAATTTAGTTTTCTTAATTAACCCCAATTTTTCATTTCAGTTGGTCGCGGTGTCGGCGAGGGCGGAGGAATCTAAGACGAAAGCAGGCAGTGACTTGGACTTTGGTCTCTAACCCTGCAAAGTGCTAGTCGTTACTTACTCCGTAGTTAACTGTTACTAAGTTCTGCTAGTTAACTTCTACTACTATTTTGTGCTAAGCCATGGCGAGGGTGGATGTCTTTGATGACACTAGCTCAATTGCCAGATTCTGGGCCCATGCCAATCCGCCTGCGAGCAAGCCCTAGCAAGCCTAGTAAATCCAAGGATTCAACCAGCGATGGATGGATGGGGGTTTGATCCTTTTTTTCATTGTGGATATTTTTTTCTCTTCTCTTCTTTTCTTTTTCCTGCTGGCTGTTCTGGAGTTATGGAGCATGCTACATACTGCTACTGTACATGGGCTCGAACTCAGACATACCCAGACCAGACCCGGCACGAAAAAGGTGGTATCGCGGTATGTACGACTACGACGATGTACCGAGTAGATTAATAAGTTTATTAAATTGATATCATACCAAGTACAAGTACGAGTACGTACGTAGCTACTAGTTAGTCAGGATTGACGCTGGCCTCAGTGGCCTGGGGCTGCTCGGATGCTGATTCGGCACTCGGCTGAAACTGTGCTGTAAGAGTAAGACTTGTAAGATGTGCCCGTCAGTCTGGCATGATTGGCAGTGTGATGATGATTGATCGGCTGTCTTTGTTGAAGGATGTAATAATAGATGCCTCGTAAAACTAGACCCCGGAGACTGATGTCTTGCGCCTGACTAGCAGGCTAGTTTCTTCATACATAGTCATTCGTACAGCCAAGTATTATTACTACTTACGGGTCTTTGTGCTTGCATCTACATGGAACTATGGATCGCTGGTTCACGATACGGCATGATACGCGGGAACAGACCTTTTCTAGCGATCTGATTGGCCACGGCAGTTCGTCATAATGTCTGGTACGGCTAATTTCATACTTTGAGACTCTCATTTGACAATTTGACACAGACACAGCTCGCTTATTCCATACATTTCTGTTAATTGCATATATATGGATGAGTTCCAACTGGCTGAGGCCGGAGCCAAGCTGGTGATTCGTGAAGAATCAAGAAAGGGGGACGGTTCGACCAATGAGCGTAAAGCAACAAAAATGAGAAACGGGCGAGAAACGAGGGCGTCTGCTGCTTGCTAGCGGCCTAGCACACGGTGGGTAAGTACTCGTCCTAGGCGTAGTCTTAGGAAGCGAAGGGCTGTGTGCATGGGTGGAAAATGAAATGGAATGAGATTGAGCAAATTTGTTGTAGTACCGCTAGCCCTGAAACAGTAACGAGCACGCATTCCGCCCAATAGGCTGGAAAGAGCAGAGGGCACGCTAGGCTGAGAGCGGTTATATTGGCTGGCCCGACTGGGACTAGCGGGTTGTATATCCATTGCTCGGCTCACTGATTCTTTCTCTGGGAGTACGTACATCGACATGTTTGATATGATTATGGACTGATGCAGCGGCAAACGACGGGTCAAGCTGACCGAGTCTCGACTACTATGTACATACCTCTTATGAACGTTATGATGATTGACGCCCGCTCTGATTGGCCTGGAGCACAAAAGTCAAACTTACAAGACGGAGAATACACGGAATTGCGCTGGTGGTACCATAGACCTGGGAACGGCTAATGAGGCGGCGTAATATTCGTAATCCACTGTATTAGTAGGCCCACCTGACCAGGCTGACCTTCCTGCTTTCTCGACTCTCACATGAATCACGACTGGCTGGTCCACTCACTGGCGTACCACACCGTCCACGACTTGGTCTCCAACCGAGGGGTCAAAGTCTCAAAAGACAATAACTTTCTTGAAAGTTGAATGCGCGAGACAGATCGGCCTACCCACAAGAGTTGCCACGAGCGGCATTGCGTTGCGTTGGGTTGCGTTATGTTATGTCTCAACCAGCATAGCCATGCTATTATTGATTGATTGATTGACAACTCGTCATCTCGTTCGTCCGGATGATTCGTTAATTTTCGAGCAAACTCTATATGTAATACGCCCGAAGCACTCGTCTGGCAGCCCCGGTCTGGTCCAGTCTGTGCTCTTTCTTTACTATGTAACTTCTGTGAGTGACCACTGACCACAGACACGGAGCACTCTAAACCACTAGCGGTAGTACCGCCTATCCATAGTCACAGTCATAGTCATAGTGCCAGTCATAACTACTCGGACGTACCGCCTGCTTTACTTCCAAGCACCCTGATTCGTGCGCGAGACCCGTCGCCCGTCGCCCGTCGCTCCAATGCCATCCCCGTCTACGCACTCCGCAAGCACGTACTGACGATGTTTGCAGGGTATGTACTCCGTACAGACTCTACAAAGTATGGTAATTATGAAACTCTGTGATCCAGTCTAACGTCACAGACTCGTTCGGTACATCTACTAACTTACGCGTTTACCTGTGTACTACAGAGCATTAGACTTGTAAAATGTCGACACGAACATCATACCGGAACGGAAAATGAGCCGACATCCAACTTCCAAGCCAACTTCCAAGTCTTTCATTTCGTGATGAGCTGATCGACTAGAGCAAATCAAGTATCTAGTCTCATACGAATACGCAGTAAATAAATCATCGGCGTTTGTGTTTGTGACCCTCGCCCGCCCCCGATTATGCTTGTGATGGAGGGAGGGATGTGATGCATGCAAGGCAATGCATTTTCGTCTTTCTGCCTACGTACTGACGACCAGACGTGGATTATGCAGTGTATCGATCTGTAGTCTGTACTTGGATCACTCACTAGTTAAAAGTAACTGTTTGATCTATTAATTTTGTGCGTTTCGTCGGTTTGAGTTTGCCCCCCGGTTTGCGTCTAGTATTGGTGCGTTACTATTGAATCTATCATAGTACGGAGTACTTTGCGTGTGAGTACGTACGTGCAAACGAACTATGGGACGCATACATGTGTAGGTAAGTACTCGTGACTCGACTCGATAAGCGGAACACACCGGATACCTCCTCTACGTAATTAACATTGTACAAATCGGAAGGTCGTGGTACTACGGATGTATGCGAAATCCGATCTTCATTTTTGGAGCTGAAAACGCGGTTTCGTAGGCTTGAACTTTGAGTCCTGTGAGGAATGGCCGATATGACCGACCAAGGAATCAAGGATCGAGGGAGTACTGGTACGTACTACGTACTCCATAGTGCGGAAAGTGTCGGTGAATAAAATTGTCAGATTGATACCCATGACAATGACAGTGTAGGAAAGTTCAACTGGTAATTGGGATATCCATGCATCACGTGGAAATTTGGTTGATAGGTTCCAGGCTCATGGTGTGCGTAGGGTATATTTGATGCCTTATTGAAGGATATCATCAAGGATGTGTCCACTGTCCACTGCCCAGGTGAGATGAGACCTGCTCAGCCTTGCTCGAGTTACAGGCAACGCTACGCTGTAGCCAACATATGTACGTACTACGCAGAGTCATACGGGCAACCAAGGTAGGCAAAGAAAGTAGTTGCCTTTCAATACATACACTGATCATCCCAAAACTTTCTTCCCTCCAGCCCGACTCGCCCGGATGCGCGGAGGAAGTAACATACTCCAATCCTTACTCCGTACGCCTCTCCCATGTTTATCATTTGATTTGATTTGATTTGGCCCCTCGCATTTTCACTCTATTTCGAGCCTGGAGGCTTTGAGCACCTGCCTAGGTTATTTAACTTGATTACCTGGTCATTCATCCACGGGCTTATGGCTTAGTTACGTATCAGCCTTCCTTAGTACAAGTCGTCCCGTCCCGTCTCACCTTCAAGCCTCAAGGAAGGGTTTCGTTTATTCGTCTTCCTTGATATGTAACTGGCCCCTTGTGAAACGCAGCCTAGGTAAGTACAGAACTACTCCGTAGTAGGTAACTAAGTGATTAGTGAAGGATGCGGGAGGGGAGGCCAGCGCTTCCCAGCTGACTCTACTCTGTACATACCTACCTAGGTAGGTACCTATAAATACGTAACTACGTACTGGGATGTTTTGATCCCGGTAGTTCAATGTTGGACGATATCCCGGAAGTTGTCATGTAGCTACGTAGTTGTCATTGATGTCTCGTTTGAGAGATTCGTGGATTGATACTTAGGTATGGTATGGTATGGTGGTGCGAGAATAATGCCTTGCTTCTGCCTGTCAACTGGTGTATCGCGTACCGAGGTACGACTGCCCAGGCCTGGTGCCCAGGTGGTAAGTATGGAACTTGCAACGCCTTGCTTACTTGCACGATTGTATTCTATCTATCAACATTGAATGCTACCGTTTGATTTCGGGGGTAGATCTCATACTATATATCGTCAAAGTGCGGTAAGGAATACATGGACAGTGGGTGCTTGATAATAGATTTCAATGTTGTTTTGGTATCACATGTGATTGTGTAGGTATACCTATTTATATTCATACCTTGCAGCAAGGAAAAGCCTTGGATCAAAGTCAAGGAAGCAACCCTAGAACAAATATAGAATCATGAGTGAAGTAGATTGACCATATCATACAAACATGACAGACAAAGAGAAGAACAAAGGTAAGGTGTATCAAACAGACAAACTATTTATATCAGGTGTATCATAAACAAACAAACAACAAAAAATCAAACGATAGACAGTCAACAGTAATACAGGGATGGCTAGAATAACCACCCCTTCCGCTCCTTCCCATTCGATTCTTTGGGAAACGATTCTCGACTGGCATTTCTAGACCTCCCTTCTAATTGCCTCAAACTCTCAATCTTTTGTAAAGCGAGTTCGAGGGTTTCCTTCTTCTTGATTACGTCCAAATGCCTACGGACGCGGGGATCTTCGCGTGCAAAGCGTTCGACTTCGCTGTCGGAGAGGTGGCGGCCGAGTCGTTGGTCGAGTTCGCGGGGGAAGTTGTAGTAGAATTCAGAGAGGAGTTCGACGTTAAGAAACAGAACGGCGGTTGAGGTGAGTTTGTCGGCTACGACGTCTAGGAAGACTTCGGGGCAGTAGTATTTGTTTTTGAGGGAGGAGCATTGTTTTGAGCGGACGGCTAGCATGCGCATTCTGATGATGTCGGCGCGGTCGCGGAGGAATATGCCCTCTCGGCCTGAAGAGTTAGTATCGACGTTTAGAAAGTGGGATGATAGGATGTACCTTTTTCGAGTAGTGCTGCACTGAATCCTCCGGCACCGCCTGCACCATTACCATCTAAAACGACATCGCCCTTGCGTACTCTGTCGACAAAAGTCATGACATCTTTGAGCTTCCGTTTGCCGATCTGGTCTTCAACTCGTTTCAGTGCACCCTCGCACGCCGTAAGCTCCTCTTTCAACACTTTGCTGACACTCTCGCGCCCCTTGGACCATTCGGGGTCCTCGACTTCAATCTCGAACTTGTAAGGCTTGATACAGTTCTCGACTTGATCACTGGTGCTGAAGAAGCGATCGTTAAGAATGCCGTTGCACGCCTCCATGATAGCATTCTGCGCGTAGGGGTGTGTTGCAAATGTGGACTGCGCGACGAGGCGCTCGACGTGTTGTTGCAGAGCACTAGCCACGACCGTAGTTGCTACTCTACCGATTCCAAGCTTTGTAAGGTTTGACGTCGAAGCATCTAATTTTCGATGCCAGTACAAATTTTCCGGGTCTGCTTTCGGAAGGTCCTTCAGAGGATCTACTTCCACCAGCGCGGCTGTAAGATCTTCGACAGGCTTGTTCCAATACCGTTGAGCGAGAATATCCATGACCCTTTGGTCGAGCTCATGCTTTAGTAGCTCCCGGACCTGAGGACGTCCGAAACCCTCTGCAAAAGCCTTGAAGGAGTGCTTAAAACTGTCCAAGCTTTCTGCCAGATACGATTCCGCACTCAGAGGTCGGTCATTATATTGCACTTTGAATTCATACGTAGCTTCCTCCAATTCCTGGCTAATGGCATCTCTCGTGCCTGCGAGACTTCGTGCCATGGTTTGCTCAAGGACGCTCATTAGCTTCTCTCGTAGTGTGGGAACTCCAACAGACGTCTCCGAGTCCGGTCCGAAATGGCTTGGATGTGCTGAAAAGTAGGCCTTTTCATTCTTCACAATCGCGTTTGTAATATTGCCGCTTCCGCGAGAAAACAGTGTGGTGGTTTGCGGTACGCGGGACACAACACCGACGTATCCAAGTCGTAGTGGATATTTCTTGTCGGTAAGTATGCTGGCACCGCGTTCTGCATCCACCAAATCCATCTTTGTAATAACACCAATTGTTCGTTCGCCTCGCGGGTCAACACGTCGGCTAGCACGGAGAGCTGTAGAATTGGCCAGATCGACATCGGCTGCTGAAATGGCGAGGATGATATTCGGTGCTTGAATGTATTTGTCGCAAAGATCGGAAATTTTTTGTTTTAATTCCGGAGGTTGATCCCTACCAGCAACCTGGATATAACCTGGCAAATCGATCATGGAGAGATCGGGGACGTGTGGTGAATATATATGCAATTGAATCGGATCGTCACTAACGCAGTCCTTGTCGCTGACAGCCAGGTTCAAATCTGTCAACGTGCGTTGAATCTGCGAAAAATCTGTGATTTTTCCAAGCCCTAATGCAGGAAACTCGCCGTACTCTGCCTGCGCGTTCGGCGTGTTGACCAGTGTAAGCTCTATCGGGCGACGAGTCACCATATTCGAGCCTTTTGGTAAAAACTCATGTCCAACAATAGCCTCCAAGACAGAACTCTTTCCAGAAGATTGCGATCCAATAACAACAATTGAGGGCAATGTCAACGTATTTGATTGTCCGACCTGGGTCAGGATATTCCTAATCTCAATCATCTTCCGTGTCAAGACCATCATCTGATCGTTATCTGCTTCTCTTCGTGTTGAATAGTCACCGTCGTCGGTATTCTCATAGGCGTAAGCACTTCCAGCAGCTGCTCCGGCAGCCGCAGCGGCGACCTGATTATCATTCGGAGCTTTATTTCCGCCGTTCCCTCCATCTCCGCCGGTCGACTCTTCATCCATGCGGAATATCTTTTGCATCCATTCAGGAAGCTCTGTTTCGTCCTTGACTCGCTGCCAGCCACGGCCCGTCTGCGTTGCGACATCCTGGAATCCTTGGAACAAATTCGACGCAGCTCCGCCAGCGGTTTCCCAGCCTTGGTTGAACAAATCAATCGCGTAATTTCCGGCCTCTATTCACCATCTATCAGTATACATTCCAGGCGTATCAAACATTCAACATACGAGTAGCCTGGTACTGGATATAAGCCACCCCCGCAATCATCGCTCCTCCAAACATCGCCGGAATACGCGCCAACTTCAAAGCCAATCGCGGTAGTATCCGTGCAAACGATATATTCCGTACAGCCGGGACATTGTTGTGTATAGAGCTGGCACCGATAGGCCATGCCCTGCCTCTGACCGCAACATTATCGACACGCAAAAGCCCGCCAGTCCGACTTCCGGCAAAGTTGACATGGCGAGTCAACAACAGGCCCCTCCGCAGTTGCGGCGCGAGGCGTTGGGAGACTATCCTCCCGCTCATCGTGAACTAATTCTCATGCGTTGTAGAACGTGGTTATCAAGGTCCGCATCGACATGATCGCGAGGTGTGTGTCTTGCCGGTTGAGAGATGTAGTTATTCCGTGATGTCGTTGATCCGGAGGTACTTAGTTCGTATGAGGTCAGACATGTGACTTGCGATCTGCTCACGTGACCTGGCAGCACCCAACAATAATGGCGTCAGCTTCGCAGTTGCCCAGAACAGTTAGGCCGATATCTGTACGACTGCCACATACATCCAGGAGACCGCTTTTTCGCCCCTGATAAGTGTTCTTTTCTTTTTTTTTTAATTCCATTTAATCATAGCAGTTCCTTTCTTTCTTTTCTGAATTGTTTCAACCTTGATCTACTTCTCGAATGCGCTGTTGTTTACATGTAAGCTTCAACACCATCCGAAAATTCGATGTGTCACGCTACCTATGCTTTAGCTAACCTCCGCATACAGATAAGCTAGTCTTCAAGAGTTATACGACTGGTTCTTTGTTTCAATATCAATAGAACAGGAAGAATAAGAGAAATATACGACAGAAGGCTGTTTTACTTGTATCAGAATTGCAGAAGGGTCTGCCATGTGCCGTTTTCTCGTATGTCGACCTTGATACATACACATATATACTCGATACGTATTATGTTTCTCATAGCAGACGACTAACAACAACAGGTATACAAAGGCAGAAGCGAGATTCTTCTGAGCAAGCTGGTCACAGAACCAAGCCATTCCATCCTAACACAATCCTATGACTCACGACTAAGATTGGTACATATGACTCATTCCATATAACTCGTCCCACGACTGACTTGAGACATATAGGACACTCGCCGCCCGGTCAACGGCGATGGCTTCGGTGTAGGCTTCTACCCGGACCCCAAAATCGGTCCAGAACCGTGCATCTTCACCTCAACCATACCAGCATGGAATTGCGAAAACCTAGAACGCCTCGCAAGCAAGACATGCTCAAATTTAGTATTTGCGCATGTGCGCGCATCAACAGAAGGCGCGTTGGCGGATAATAATTGTCACCCCTTTCAACACAATTCCCTCATGTGGATGCACAATGGCAATCTAGGAGGCTGGAATTACATTAAACGACCCCTCAGCGAATCGCTGAATGATAAATGGTATCTCGGTGTCAAGGGTGGTACGGACAGTGAATGGGCGTTTGCTCTGTTTTTGGATTTGATGGAGAAAGAAGGCGCAGACCCTAGCTCTGATCCCGGTCCCGATGGATTTGGGCAAGCGTTTTTGAGGCAGGTCATGTTCAAGACGATTGCCAAAATCAACGAGTTTATTCGCCAGATCCCCGAAAAGCATAAAGTCTCCGACCTGGAAACGAGGAGTTTGCTTAACTTTGCGGTTACGGATGGACATACGGTGGTTTGTACACGGTATGTCAGCAGCAAAACGGATGAACCGGCAAGTCTGTATTTCTCGTCGGGTACGAAGTGGAAAGAAGGGAAAAAGGAAGGGCATTTTAAGATGGAGCGCCATGATAAGGGTGCTGATATTGTGCTTGTAGCTAGTGAGCCTATCACTTTTGAAAGACGTAAGTCCCTCGACTTGTTGAATTGGCAGAATCCTAACATGACTTGACTAGATAACTGGGTGACGGTCCCCACAAACTCGATCTTGACGATACACAAACAGACTGTGCTACTCCACCCGATAGTAGACGAGTTTTACAACGATGACCCGAACCATGACCGTTCATCGGTGTACGCTTTGTCGAAGGGATTTGCGCCTCCAGCGGTCGTTACGCCAAAGAAGAGCACGGCAGCTGCAAAGGCGAGTTTGGCGCAGGCTGCTAATGGGCCCGCGAAGCTTGATTCGTTGGCGCAGAAAGTGACGCAGTTGGAGCTTGCGTCTTGATACATTTATTTAACTACACGTGTGTGGTTGAATGTTTGTTCGAAACATGTTATCATAGTACATGGGAGTCTCAGATTGTAAAGGAGGATCATGGGTTTGGCGTAACGGATTGACAGCGTTTCGCGAAGCTATTCACCATTCTTGCGATTGAAGTATGTATTGGCATTGGGAGTTTCTGGCTTTGAAAACAGAAATCATTCATGGACATTGAATCTTTCGGATAGGGATATATTACAATAGTTACAATCCTTGCTCAACATGCAAAAGAACCGTGACTAGCACCTCACATTCATTAATTAATCGAGGTTTATCCATCATCAGACGCAATATTAGCATGCTTAAAATACTTCATCCCCACCCACGCAACCACAACCCAAACCCACGCCATAACAGCCGTCAACACCATCAAAGCCGGATAATAACCCACAATCGGCAGCGTAGGATCATCCTCTAGCTCTGGCGGCGCATAGGGCGTTTCACCGACATCCCAGGCCCAGCTCCAGACGCCAAAGGAGCTGCCAATCCCCACGACGAAGACGAGCCAGGTTACGAGCAGGATTATCCAGCCCCACCATTCGGTTTCGGAGTAGTCCCATCCTCCGCTGACACTGACGCTGACTTCGAGGTTGGAGGCGCTGGTGGAGAGTTCGGGGGCGATGAGCGGGGAGCGCGCGCGATGGGTTGTGGGTGAGCGGCCTAGGGGGCGGGCTGTGGTGTCTGTGGCTTCGTTGGCGGATGAGGTTTGGTGGTGGTGGTGGTGATGATGGTGATGGTGAGAAGATAGAAAGTAAGAGCCAGAGCTAGAGGATGGTGTTGCTATGAGTGGTGGGTTGATGCTGCCACTGCTGCTGACTGATGAAGGTCGTAAATGAGTAGATGATGTTCTTCCGTTGCTCGTCGTGTTATTATTAGTTGTCGTGTTATTAAAATTAGATAAGGATATATTGTCCTCCTCATCCGTGGTATCGCCTATCGAAGTGGGCGACTTGATTTCTGCCGATACCATGCCTCTATCCATCGTCAACGACCGAGGCCAGTACCCAGAATATACACTCTCATGACCACCACCGTCGCGATCCATACTTCCCCTCGGCGTCAACTCCTCATCCGTAAGAGTCGTCGAAGAAGGAGGAGGGGGCGTCGTCCTGCTGCCACCGGTACCCGTTGAAATGCTCAACGATGACGACGATACCCCTCTCGAATTCTCAATGCTTCCATAGTCATAGTTGAGTAGATCCCTTGCAGTACTAGCGTTGTTGCTGTTCCTTTTTTCTTTCGCTTCTAGCCTTGTACCCAGCAATGCGGTCTTGCGTAACGAGCCCCGCCGTCGTCGCATTTTTCGCTGGTGTTGGATGACGGTCGCCATTGCGCGACTTGTACTACCACCTGGTCGCGACCCTCCGATATATCCATCGTTGCTGGTGGGGTTGTGCTCGTCGTTATGGCTAATATTACCGGCTATCGCGTCGCCGTGAGAAGATGATGCGAGGTTTTCGTTTTCGGCAGAAGACGACTGGCTCATTCGTAGAAACGAGAGTTTGGATAGTAATGATCCGGAGACGTTGCGTTTGTGGCCGCTGTTGGCGCTGTTGGAACGTGTCCGTCCTGTTGCATGGTGGCCATCGTTCTGTGTAATGTTTATGGCTGTCTGCGCTGACAATTCCTCCCCATTTTCCATTGGAGTGTGCAATAGCTCGAAATTACTAATGTTCCATGAATTGACGTAAATGGTGCCAGCGGAGTTGAGAGAGGTGTGTCTTAATACGGAGGACTGAGAGAATCGTTCGCTGCGTTCTTTCAAATAGCTTGTTCGTCGAACATTCGTAAAGGATCTATTCGCCCGTGAATCTCTATTCTGAGCATGTAATCGATAATCATTTCCGTTTCATTGGCATTCAATTCACAGATGAAGGTGTATACAAAATAAGGAGACGCTGGTTGGCCGGCTCGGCACCGGAGAAAATCCCTCTCCGCCGCGAAAACACCAGCAAACCTCCGGAGATCAATCAGGATCCCGCAAAAAGATTGCCAGAGACACCAGCACATAAACAACAACCATGGCTGGCCGACTCCCATCCTTGACGACGCGGGTGTCGCAGTTCTCCATCTCTCCGCTGAATGCGCCCACTCGCTCGCCTCTCCTCTGCCTGCTCGCTCCTCAATTCCATCAACAACAACAAACTCGCAATGCCTCCATCTTGAGCACCCTCTCCGATACCCCCGGAGCATACAACAAGCGCATTCGAAGAGGTCGCGGTCCTGCCTCTGGAAAGGGTAAAACGTCGGGAAGAGGTCACAAAGGTCAAAAGCAGCACGGAAAAGTGCCGTATAACTTCAATGGTGGTCAAACGCCGGAAAGTATTGTGCATGGTGAAAGGGGATTTACCAACTAGTACGCCCCTCTCTTCCCTTTTCTATTCTACTTCCATTGAGCGTCCCGAGTGAGTTTTGATCTGACGATTATAGCTGGTCCACCGACCTCATAACCGTCAACCTCGAGAAAATCCAAGAATGGATCGACCAAGGCCGCATCGACCCCAAATACCCCATCACAGTCCGCGAACTCTTCCACTCCAACTGCGTGCACCAATTCCGCGACGGCATCAAGCTACTCGGTCGCGGCAAAGAAGACGGCCTCAAACAACCAATCCATATCGTCGTTTCGCGGGCCTCTGCAGATGCCATTGCCGCTATTGAAGCGGCTGGTGGCTCAGTGACGACCCGTTTTTATACAAATGCATCTATAAAACGGATCCTGATGGCCAAGACGCATCCTTTTTACTCGCTGGCATGGAGTGAAAAGAGTGGTAGCGAATTTCTCCTCAAGGCTTTGGGGGCTGCCAATGAGCAGGAAGCGGCAGAACTCAAAGAAGCGCAGGTTATGGAAAGAGGAAATTTCACGTATCGTCTACCGGATCCGACGCACAGAAAGGATATTGAGTATTATCGTGATCCGGCCCATAGAGGATATTTGAGTCATTTGGTTAAACCGAGTGAAGGGCCCAGTTTGTTCTTTTTGTCGCCGGCGGAGAGGAAGTCGTCGGCTGGTGTTAAGAAGGAGAAGACTTTGGCGCCGAATAGGCTATGGTAGTCTCTGCCATGTACATCAACAAGTCTCGGTGGACTGTGGTTTTAGAGTGTTGCCAATAAATTTATGTATATTATCTTTGCAAGGTGATTCTGGATTGTATGAATTGAAAGCAGTGGAGTTCATTCTTTTAGAAGCTAGCTAAACATCAGTATCTCAAATATTGTGAACAATTTGCGCATATTTCGAAACATGAAAAGAAACTGGTAAATTCGTGGAGAAGAAATCATAATAAATGGCTAATAATACAACACAGCTCGCTTGCATCGAAGCGCATAAAAAGAGAAGAGAAGCAACGCAGAAAAAGGGATATATAGAAGTACAGCTGGAAAATCCCCGATATCAATTTGTGAGGGGAGAAATTACCAAGAACACAAACTGAAAACAGCAGAGAGAGCAAATTGGGGCAGAAAACAGATTAACGCCTAGCTCGCTCAAAGCATACAGTCATTGAAAACCAAAGAAGAAAAACCGACGCCGCTCACAGGTACACGCTCTGCAACCGGGGGAATAGACATGGGTATCATAACTGATCGTTGTGTTGGGGTATAAAATGAAAACGTCCAGTGGTTAACCATTATGCAAAGTAAAGGAAAATCAATACTCCAGAACGATCCATGCCAGACTTATACCCATATCGTCGTGAAGTAAAAGAAAAAAAAAAAGTAGACAAATCGTACAAGATTTCATAGGATCGATCAAATGTAGGACGGGTCATGGAGAAGGCCTCTCTGGACTTTGTTTACTCGATTCGTGTAAGCGACGTAGGGATTAAAGTCTCCATGACCGCTCATCGAGATGTTCAGAAGGCTCCGTGAGAGTCGAGAACCAATCGCATCCAAGAGCCTGTCGTATAGTCCATCGAGAAGCAGTGTCCTTGTCCAGACAATGACGAATCAAATCCAAAGCCTCCTTGCGACTGGGATCATTCTCATGGCCTGCAAGCACGGCATCATGATTCCATTCGCCTTTGATAATGCTGGCACGTAGTCGGGGACCAAATCCGTGCTGAAATGGACGGGATCCTACCAAAGTCGCATAGATGACGACGCCAAAAGCCCAGATATCAACTACCGGATCAATCAGACCTGTGGACGAGAGAAGGAGTTCTGGTGACGCATATTCGAGACTTCCTGCGACGCTCGTGCTGGAGCCACTTGGTCCAATGTTTTGTGGTGGAGGTCGATCAGCAGGATTGTCGTATGTGTCCAAAGGCTCACCGCTGGTGTCGTTTGTCATCCACTCGGCCATACCAAAGTCGCAGAGAACGAGTTTAGCACCCTCAGTCCCATCTTCGAACCTTTCGGGGTCTAGTAAACAGTTCTCAAGCTTGATGTCCCGATGCACAACTCGCATATCTTCGTGCAAGTACCGTAAAGCAGAAGCCAGCTGATACGAGTATTTCCTAGCGAGTTTCGTGTCCAGACCACCTCGATTGGCTTTGATCAAGTCGAAGAGAGTGCCGCCAATAAAGAGTTTCGTAAAACAAAAAGTCGCGTAGTCCGTTTCATATACCGCTTCCAGTGAGAGAATATGGTGGTAATTCAGCTGTCGCCAGATTCGAACTTCATGATCGAATTCTGCTTGTACCTGATCATTCTCCCTCTCGCTCTTGCCGCTGACATGCTTCTTTACAATCTTCACCGCCAAGCGTCTGGTAGAGCCATCAGCCTCAACTTTATATGCTTCTTTAACCGTACTGAAGCCGCCAAACCCGATTTGTTTGCCTAGCACATATTCTGTGCCCACCATCTGGCCCTCGTCGTCAGGTTGAGCCGCTACAACTTCCTCAGGAGAGCTCCACATTGATAGAAAAGCGCTTGCGGGAGACTTGCCACTAGACCCTGTGGATCGACGAGAACGTTGTTGGCGCATGGCCTGCCTCCAACTGTTATGTCTGTCAATCGTGTAACTGCGCGGCTTGCCATTAAAAGATCCGGCCACGCCTGTGGACCACATGTTAGGATCGTCAAAAGAGGCAGTCCGTCGAACAAGAGGCGACGAAGACAATGGCGAAAGTAACATATCCTTGGGCTCTTCGCGAGGATATTCATAAGGCGTCCGTACCTCCTCTAATGGGGACATTGTCGACACTGATGTAAGTGAGGTCGGCTGGTCCATGTCGGTAGCTGAAATTACATTTTCATTCCTCCTAGAAGCGAAAGAAATGCCACTGTCTGGAGATGTGACTTGCCGCGACTCGTCGGTTTTACCATTCGATTCTATTGCGTGAAAGCCGTCATCATCTTGGATTTGTACCCTACGCAGTGCAGATGGCCGAGGCTTTTGTATCGATCTTGGACCGATTTCTGGGAGGCTGCCTTCACTTGACTTGCCCTCCTCGGGCAGCGACTGATTCGAACGTAAAAAATCTTCAAAAGACCTTCGAAACTCCTCTGGTCGATGGGAGTAGCTAACATCCGAGTCATAGTCCTTGATGCTATTATCGTCTGAGCGAGGAACTTGCATCGGCGGGGTCGCTGTATGAAGCTCATCTATCACCCGGCTCTCTTCATCATCCTCTTGTCCCTTGACTGGCGCCTCTCGCCCCGAAAACTGCTCCTCGCCATATCGACTAATTGTGCTAGGAGACTGGTCTCTAGCGAACTTCGTGTCAAGCCTCAAACCGGAATACGTTTCCCTCCCAGCATATGCCATGCCCTCGTTGAGAGCAGGAACTTATCTTGACACGGAGGATGGAATTTGCGATGAGATGCAACGATGCATAACCGATAGAATCCGAAAGCCGTTCGCCGTGATTTGTATGCTGAAATGGCCTGGTGGCAACGAAAGACACCAGGCAATAAGTTCAAGTTGATCCTCGTCGCTGGAATGTACGTACGTACGCTATGCAGCGGAACGTAGTATATATCGCGGTAAGCTCGGAAGGCGTGGTGACTATCTTGATGGGTGCCTGTGAGGTGGTTGAAAATTTGATCCGTTCTATCCGATATGGAAGATGGAGATGTCAGATGGTTGGAGATGGAGATGGGAAAATAAATTAACTGCAGAGAGGGGCTCCTCTTGCTTAGAGGAAGTCACTATAGCGCCAAGCTCCACTCATACTCCGTCCGTTAAGTGGAAAGTTTATTACGTAGTGTAAGAAGCCCTCTCGTATTAGTAATACCGTTTACGTATTTTGATGTGGGTAATACTCCGTATTGAGCCGCGAAGACAGCAGGAGTGGGGAATTGTATGTGGGATGGACGATTGTCTGCCCAATAACAGATTGTAAATTACCAGAATGTATGCCCACCCTTGGTCCCTTACCGTAACGCTACCAGTCATCTCCGGTACGGAGTGCTCCGCTCTCCGCTGGAGCTTCCCGCGCCTGTTTCGATCTCAAAATATTTTGAATCGATAACATGCAAACATTCGACATAACTTATGAACATTCTTATGACTCATGATAGTCCTGGTCTATGACATGCTTGCAAGTTGTCAGATCTATTTTTCTTTGATTTTCGAAACACAGAGGATACACCAGGTTTAGGATCGGAGGATATCGGGACAAATTGCGTGTTTCGCCTCAAGCTGAGCATTGGCAAGATTTTGCCCAGGAGAATCATTCCAATGGGTGGCATCCATAAGAAAGCGCCTCTCTAAGTTGCCTTCAAGTCTCAAGATCGCCCTATTTTTGATCTCCAACATGCATTCCGAGCCTTGGCGAAACGACTATGCAGTACTACGTAGAGTCGTAGACAGATGCAAATACGTATATTAACTTCTTCTTACGATTACGTAAAGACTTCATGGTGACTTTAATCTTCTGACACGAAAGATCACCAGTTTCGCCTGCAATATCATCGAGTCGGAGAATGAGTCCACTTCCGCGCTTTATGTCTAGGTACGATGATTGTAGAGTGTAACAGACTAGCCGTTTCTGATCCAACCAATTTCAAGGATGACATTGATCAGTATTGAACATGTCATGGTCTGCAATTCAGACAATAAGGTAAATGAATCATGAGCACATTACCAACATACTTATGATTCAGATCGATTAAAAAATATATCATGTGACGTCAAATATCGAGATAAGCGATAAGCGCGCGGAGGGCGCTTGTTCCCGCTGGTAAATGCCACCATTCAACCAACCCCTTAATATTTCCTATCCCGAGTTTCACATCAGATGGAGTGACAAGCCACCAATTCGCCTGCACAACGCCCTCTGTTTTTCTTAGCTTGATCGGGGCCAGACTCCGAAGAGTTGCTCATCAATATTATACTTGTCAATTGCTCTTTCCAGCTGTGCAGCGTGCTGCACCATTTCATTCCTTTACCGCCCCCGCTTGTATGCGTTTCCTCTTACGGTCTACCTTCCTTTCGATTTTCAGCCAGCGGCGCCACTTGATCTATACAAGTACACAGTTGATCTTGAAAAAGTTTCAATAGAGTTGCTCAAGAATTACCAATCTACCGGATATCGTGGACGCATGCGCTCCTTTCGATTCAATTACAGCGATCAGCGGGAACCGGCGTTTCAATTTACTCGGAATCTATGACTCTGACTTGGGCGGACGTTGTCGCTACCTATCGTCATATTTTCTTGAGTGAATTTGTCGAAACCCCATACTACAATCGCAAAAATGACAAGACCGCAGATCATCAGAGCCGGTTCGTAATTCGTATGATATGGCACATTCCGTCCATTCCCTGACCCGTGATCTTAGACACCATTGATCTGCAAGATCACAACTCTCCCTCTGCCCAGGACCACTCCTCCGCCAACCGAAGAGTCGCCGACGGCCGAACCGGACCTCATCAGAATCAATCTTTGCGCCATGCAGAGCAAGAAGCCAAAGATAACATGTCCACGAGCCCTCGGGTTTCGCTCGACCACTTCGACGGTGGAGATCAGGAGCATCATATAGATATCGTTTACGACGAAGTAGACGATTCCATGGCGGATCTAAAAGGGGAGGATGGAGATATCGGCGACGAGGAAAGCGATGACATGATGGATGACGATATGATGGACAAGATTTCGTCTTCACCATCTATAGACGACGGTAAGATGAATGGGCATGGGATACGTACAACATAAATTCCTAACGCGAGACTAGAGGACATCGATTTCGACTTCGTCTATGCTTTACACACTTTCGTTGCGACGGTGGAAGGGCAGGCCAACGCTGCTAAAGGCGACACTATGGTTCTACTTGATGATAGTAACAGTTATTGGTGGCTAGTTCGAGTGGTCAAGGATGGCAGCATCGGTAGGTGGTTGTCCGCCCTGCAATGAGGACTTGTCTGACCTTGTCTTAGGATATCTACCCGCGGAGCATATTGAGACACCTACAGAGAGGCTGGCCAGATTGAACAAGCATCGAAACATTGATGTAGGTAACATGTCATGGTGAGAATAAACATTTACTAACTGGCTAGCTATCTGCGACAATGCTCGGTGACAATGCGGAAAAGTCCAAGAATCCGCTCAAAAAAGCCATGCGCCGCCGCAACGCAAAGACAGTCACTTTTACTTCCCCGACGTTCTTCGAGCCCTCTGACAATGAGTACTCAACCGAGGAAGAAGAGGAGGAAGATGCAGAACACGTGGAGGAAGAGGAGACTCGGACTGAATCTCAAGATACCCAATATGACATCCAAGACGACGATATGGTTGTAGAGCCACTCAGACCGAAGCCGCACAAGGAGAAGGTTTCGCGAGTGGAGGAACCCGAAGAAGACGAGATACAAATCGAACCCCCGAGCCCGGAAAAGCCACGTCCTAGCGACGACTCTTTTGAAAGACCATGTACGTTGTGTGCTTCCTATTTTGGTATCGTTTACTAATTATCAGTTACAGCTCGGTCGAGAAATGGTACACTTCGCAATACGGATTCCTTCTTTAATGACGACACAGCAGAAACCAAAAAGATATCGATCACTCCAAGCCTTCTTCGCGATGATAGCAATTCCGACAGATTCAAAAGCGAGCCCCAAGAGGTATTTACTTTTCCTGGCCTCATGCAGTATTCGAGATATTTGGCTAACTATTATTTAGGGCCGCACAAGTATGGAGTCAATCGAGAAGAGCCTGGCTGCTGGCGACAAGAGCAAGCGCAAGGACAAGAAGCCCGGTATGCTTAGTGGATTATTCAAAAGAAAAGACAAAAAGGGCCGAACATCCGAAGACGACGGCGAAGATATGGAAAAGACGTCGGAAGAACTTTCACGGTCATCTCCACAACCCAAGGTATCAACGGAATCATTACGAGATCTTACGAATACCAAGCCTTCTGGCGTGCAGAGACAGTCAAGCAAGCTGCACAAGCAGCCACCCGCAGAGATTGCGCTGGTCAATCAATCGCAACGCGCCGTGCAGGAGCCCGCAATATCCACGAGCGAGGCATCTTCACCTGTTAAAGAGGATTATGGTCCTTCGATCCGACGAGTGGTGTCACCATCGGCCGGGCCTACTGTCGCACCCCTTCAAGTACGGACCTCATTTGAAAGGAATGCAGCTGCTCCCGAACAGCGAACACCAAATAGCTATACTTCATCTCCGGTGAAGGCGTCTCCAGTCAAATCAATGCATACGACATCATCTATGGGAACGAACTCCAAGATGTATGACGACCCGATCGCAGAGGAGCCCATTCAGATAATGTCTAGGGAAGAGCAACCCGTGAACCCGTTCGCTTCACCACACGAGTTGAGAGGCAATGGTCACAGCGATGAGAGCTTGTCCGACTCCCTTGTGGAAGTCTCATCCAGTCAAGCTCCGATGATTTCTCAACCCCCAGGTTTGGTTGTGGATACATCGTCCCAGGAAGAACGATCCGTTTCTCCATTGTCTTCTCAATCATCCTCTCCTGAAATCATCGAGCGACCTGAAGCGAAGGGGGATGAGACGACACCGGTATCTACTGTTTCCTCTACAGCCACAGCGACATGGAGTGACGCAAGTTTGCGGACGTATCTTGACGATGAGAACGACATTCGGGATCTTCTTATCATTGTACACGACAAGTCGAATGTGCAACCCGCCGGACCTGACCACCCGATAACTGGCAGTCTCTTCAAGGAGGAGAGCAGACGTCTAAAAGAAATGTCTGGACGACTCGATGAAATGCTCGCAGGCTGGATCTCGCGAAAGACAGATCATCGAGTCAGCAAAGTTTATTGATTTCTCTTACCACGTGCAGTGAAACCACATTGACACATCATGAATAGCGATTACTATATGACCAGGACCAGCACTGCGCTATTTGTTTTCTTTTACTTTACTTCCTTTGCATGACTTCCTTTTTTTGTGCCTTTTTATACTCATCCTGGAGATTTCCTTTACTTTGCCTATCTATCTTTCCCTTCTCTTCAACCATATAACGGCGGGCACTGTTTGCCTTTTCTTTCCTGTTTCCTGTTTCTTTCATCGTCCTCTTTGGCGGCATTGTTTTGACCATTTGCAAGCTGTGTCGAAAATACCCATGTTTATATGACAAACAACTATTTTGCGTACAAGGCTGGCCAAACCAGCTGATTGCGCAATGAAATCCATGCATATCTTTTCCTTTCCAGCTTAGACCCGTCACATGTAAATTAACTGACCAGTACATTGACGTCGCCAAGCGCGATGGTACGTACCTGTCAACGTGAAGAAACCGCCAAGTCCTGACCAGCTGGTTAAATAGCTGATAGGCTGGGCTGAACTGGCTGGCTGAAACGTCTTGGGATTTTCTTCCCCCTCAGCGGGGAAGTTTTGCGGCTGACCACCACTCCCTTCCCTATAAGCCGCCACGGGATCAGACCTGATGACTGCAATGATGAGAGATGAAATGACCTGAACCATTCTTTGTTCTCTTTGTCATTCTGAAGAATTCCATTCCTTTAGATTTATCATTGTCAACTCGCAATAACAACCGGTCTCACCATCTACAACATCCAGTATAGACCTCGGCTCGCAGAACCACCCACCCATCATGTCCGGACCATACTACAACCAGGACTACCAGCACCAGCCTGGCGCTGGACAACAAGGCTACGGACAGGGATATCCTGATCAGTATCAGCATCAACAACAGCATCACTATGCGTCTGGCCAATATGACCATCCTCCACCACAGCAGGAAGGGTATGGTTATGGACATCCCCAACAGCACCAGCAGCAGGGTTATGGGTATGATCAGCACCAACAGCACCAGCCTGCGTATGGCGCCGGTGCCCCCAGTCATCAAAACACTGGAACGGCGCATGAGTACTAGTTAGTCTCCCCTATCTTTATAACTATCTTATGCATACTAATGAATTTATAATGGACTAGCAACGCGCAAGACAACCACTCCGTCCCACGCATAGAACACCAACCCGCCCCAGACACCACCGACCCGGAATCCGGCGAGCGCGGTCTGGGAGGCAGCCTCCTCGGCGGCGCCGCAGGCATGATCGCGGGGAAAAAGGCCAATCACGGGCTGTTAGGCACAATCGGCGGCGCCATAGTTGGCAGTGTGCTCGAGAATCAAGTGAAGAAGCACAGTGGCTCTAGCGGTCACAGTAGTCACGGCTCCGAGCACGGTAGTAGTGCCGGACTTGTTGGTGGCCTTGGATCATCTGTGTTTGGGTATGGGTCCTCTGATGCGGGCAGTGGACATCATGGTGGACACCATAAGAAGCATAGGCATCATGAGGGACGGCATCATAGGCATTCGTCGAGGTCGTCGCATCATTCGCATCGGTCGAGGGGGAAGAGTTCGTCGTCGAGTAGTGATAGTAGTGATGATGAGAGGAGGCATGGGCGTCGTCATGATTGATACTACGCAGTGATGCTGTCTATGTCCATGTCTTCATGTTAGTGTTTTGATGTTATGATTATGATGAGTCTCTGCAGATCTGGGTTGATTGATTTTTTCTTTTTGAAATGTTTTGTATGATTTTGTATATCCGCAGGGTTATGTTGGTATCTAGGTATTTCACGATAAAGAAGGATATGCATATATGCTGCCGTTCTTCTGTTACAACTTACCAGATGATCTACTACCTAGGTATTTTCAGTCTATTCGGTGAATTATACATATGTGCCCCCGATACCTAGGACACGTAGATGTTTGAGATTAGAACTGAGAAGATTATACATTCTTCTTCAAATTAATTCAATAAAACAGGCCAATGGGTTCGTATGAACCACCAGACGGAACGAAACGAAACAGCTTCACAGAAGCCCTGGAACACTTTTTACACAACTGACGCCGACTTAGCAGCTAGCACCGCTAGGAATGTTCTTGCAGCCGGTGCTCTTCTTTCCACCAGTGATAGAAACACCCTCCCAAGTCCAGTTGGAGCAGCTACCTTTACCACACAGGATGTAGACCTCGGTAGCAGAGCTAGTGACGCTACCCGTAACACCATTGATGGTAAGATCGGTAATAGGGACGCCGGTGGTGGGTGTGCCGGTAGGGCTGCCGTTCTCATAGTCCTGCTCAATGACGATACCATATTTGGTGATGCCGGAGAGGGTGATGTCCTTGTAGGTTACGCCGGAGACGGAGCCGGTGGCACCGTAGACGGTCTTGATGCGGACGCCTGATTGCAGATAAGTTAGTTGGGGTCTGGGAAGTAAGAGATAGGGAGGGCGTACCGTTTTGGGAGTTCTTGATGGTGGAGTTTTCAATGTGGACGGTGTCGACGGTGTTGTCGGAACGGCCTCCTACGGATCCAATGGACAAGCCATGGCCACCGGAGCAGGTACCACCGGTGAAGATGATGTTCTACAATCGTCAGTACGGTCCCAGTTACCAAGCCAGAGGAGACAAGACTTACAGTGCCAGAGTTAACAGCCAAACAATCATCCTGATTCTGCACATTGGCATTCGAGATAGTAACCCCATTCGAACTACCAACATCAAACGCATCGGTGTTGTGACCACCCGCAGAATCACCAGCCGAGTTATCAATCGTGATAGAATCGAGAGTGAGTGTGTCGGCACCGTTAATGCTGAAAACCTGTGCGGGGGAGTTCAGGATCTTGATGTTGCTGATAGAAGATGACTTGAGTTTGTGAGCATAGAAGAACTTGGGCTTGGTCTTGCCGCCGTTGCTGCCCTTGCCGTCCCACCAGCGGGCACCCCCACCGTCCAGTACGGCGCCAGAGGCTCCTTCGACGGTGATGTCGGTTCCAGAGACGGAGACAAGGGGGCCGGACCATTCTTTATAGCCGAAGGTGGTGGTGCCTTCGAAGATGACCTGTATTCTCACAATCAGAGATGCATTCAGATCAAAATGGGACAAATAAGACTCACCTTGGTTCCGGAGTTTAGACCGGTCAAGTCAAGTGTGGTTCCAGACGGCACAGCAACGTTCGACAAGACGATAGTCGAGCACGAAGTCTTGGATTTGCTGGCTGAAGCAGCACCGTTGGAGCCAGAGAATGTGCATGAAGCGGCACGGTTCTCGAGCGTAGCTGGTGTTGTAACAGCTGGGGCTGGCGCGGCTAATGCCACCGAGGAGAAAACGGCCAGTCCAGCAAGGCCGATGAAGGAACGCATGGTTACGAGAAGAAGATTTAAGAGAGTGAAGAGATAGGAAGAAGAAAAGAATGAGGTTTAATGAATGGAATGGGTTGGAGAGGAGTCCCTGCGGTTGGAAACAGGACGAGGACAGAATAGGTTGGGAAACAAGCTGTCTTTATACTACGCATGAAGAGTCGTTGCTGCTGATTATAACTACCCACATATACTAGTATTGATATCAACGTTGAGACATGTCAATATACAGTGGATCACCCTGAAAGGCCTTAACCATCAGCACGGATAACCATATTCCATACATCCTTCGGAGCTTTACAGGCCGGATCTTTCAAGCTCCGCAATCCATCAGCTGAGGTGTTCATATCCTTGAAGGCCAGAAGCATGAATTAGCGGAGAAATCGCACCACTTGTTTGAGGTTGTTTCGGTACCTGGGAAACTCAGATGAGTGTTTATGTCTTGTTCGAGTAAAGAGTCCGCCGTTCTAGCAGCGATCATGGATCGTTCGTCGTCTCTGATTAGTGGGATTTTAAACTCCATTGCAGAAACGAATACGATCAAAGCTTTTGGCCGGTAGTTAGTAGTTTAATTTACAAAATAAGGAGAAGGACCGTGAAGAGAGACCAGATGATCCACTAAACCCTAACTTGGTCTCCACCCCTGTCTCCGTGTTTTGGCGGCTATTTCTCCCTTTCTGGAAGAGGCTCTCTTGTTTGTGGTGCAATTTTGTGGGTTCAAAGTATAAAACATACTATGTAAATTGAAATTGAGGGGGTGTTTGTTTCAATTAGAATTGTTGCAGATGAACTTATGCCGAACGGCTTGCCGAAAATTCTATCCTGGATGCCGAATGTTTTCGATTCGTGGGTAAACTCGAAAGTTGCATGTACATGGATGACAGAGGATCATCAAAGCTGGTTTGACTTAAAGAGTTACGTACCTATAAGATTGCTTATATAGTAACCACTGGATTTCCAGACGGGGAATCCCGGTCTTTAAAATGAAACATGCTCTAACATGCATTGCAGTTTGTTCCTTAGCTATGCCAGAGTAATCATTGTAGCATTTGTATTTTCTACATAGCTTTTATTAAATAGTCAACTTATACAGAGTAGAAGAGCAAAGTGGGTGTGCACCATCAATATCAATTAGATTAGGTATAGAGGCTCAGACAGCGGCGTGTGATTTCGATGCTATAACAGAAGGACTATTATCTGTGAGCCGCATAATGAATTATGTTATCGCAATAATTACTATATCCGCAAGTGAAGAATCACCTGGCCGGCAAGGAGCTTCTGCGCAACAACAAGTAAAGGATTTCGTCAAAAGTGAGGTTACATTTGGTTACCAACTATATCCCTCGTATTCCTCTTAAAATATCTGGCCTCGCATATGGAGAACCGGCAGTCACAGGCTAGGTCTAGGGATACATCGTCGAACCGGTTGCGACTGGCGTTAGGATACCATCGGCTTCCATTTCGCGCACCATGTTCGCCAGCATCAAATCACAGCCACGAGCAGCGACTAAGCTCATTGTTACTGGTATGTACTCCGTCTTGCCGCTAATCGTGCTATTGTAAGGAACTTCACCAACTATCATAAGCAAAAAACAGATTAGTCAGGTTCCATGGGGGACCGGAGCGAAAGGGATATAGTACTTGGGACGACAAGGTCAGGAACTCCTGCCATGGGGGCAATGTTGCTGTCGCTAAAGCCCCAAAAAGGGAGCATTGGTGGCCTAAAAATGAAGAGAAGACATGGTTAACTTTTTTGCAGGTCTCTATCAAAATCGCAATAAGAGTTGGTAGTGGCCTGTACCCAAGATATTCGTTGCGATAACTGACTGCTCCAACACTATTAGGATATGTGTAGATTGCCTGTGAGCAGGTTTCGTTGCTTTTGGCTCCAAATCCGTCGTCCGAGTTCCACCAATCGGCAAATATCGTCTTGTTGTTCCAGGCGATGTCAAATTGAGATTCCCCAAGACGTTGCCCGAGTATCCAGCGGCCACCTGCGCTAGGGTTCATGAATGGTGTGCGGCCGTCGTGCTTTGCTGCATAATCATAAAAGAAGGAGACCCCGAGGTGAAGCCATTGGTACACAGAAACCAGGGTTCCGTAAGTCTGGAGGTCATGGTTATCAGTCAAAAATCCGGAGATGAATGGTCATATGACTTACATATTGAAGCATGTCCGACAGAGACGACGGAGCATCCGAGGCCTTGGTCGTATTCCAGGTGGCAATTATATCGATATGGGTACGGTTTGTCTCGAGAAACTTCTCCAACTTACTCACAAAGTCCTCAATCAAAACTGACGCATCGGAGTTGTTAATCGCTTCTGCTGTGAAGGAACTGTCTTGATAGAGAAGTGTCTTTGGATAGGAATAATAATCTCCTTCATAGTCCAGATACCAACTATGAACAACTCGTGCCCAGGTATCAGCGCTCCGGGCAAAGACGCCAGCGGTATCCAGTCCATCGCAAAGCGGGATGACATTATCAAGACTGACTGCTCCGGTGGTAGGTCGATTTCCGAACAAACCGTCCGCACCGGCTGGACCGCGCATGGAGCCTCCTGTGTCGCTACCAACAGCAATGTCAAGCCAATCATATGCAGCTACGCCTGCTCCAGGACCAGTAGATGAACCGCTAGGTTGTAGATAGCCATCACCCTAAGAATATATGGGTAACATATTTGGATGGAACGGAACAGAGCAGAGGACTTACTCGCGGGTTGAAAGGACAGTGAAAGTCCACCCAGTCAGCTGTGGGCCGGTCACCATTGGCAAATTGAACTGTTCCCATCTTGCCTACAAATACTGCACCATGGTCAATCAGCCGCTGAATAGCTGTTCCAGTGGCATTGCGTGGCTCATAAAGAGTGTAGTACGCTCTATTTCCACCGCTAGTCCGTAGTCCGTTGACGTCAAAAATGTCCTTGACTCCCATTCGAAGCTATTATAGTTTTAGTGCCAATCAAAAGAAGTAAGATCTGTGAGAATATCTTACTCCCGCCAATGATTTTTCTGGGGTCACCGTGAAATAAAGGCGTGACGGAACGGCCACACTGTTTCCCAAGATTGTCTACCTAGCCATTAGCCGCGCTGGATTCACTATATCATAGCCGTAGTATATTGCAAACGTACCCCGGTAGTAGTAGAAAGCGGATTATATCCACCCTTCTCGTCGCTGACCGCAGGTTCCAAAAAGGCATATTGCGTATCCTCGTACAACCGATGTGCTTTAAAGACCTGTCCCGTTTTGGCAGAGAGAAAGTAGGGTCCGATGGGGAGGGCCTGCGTCGTGCGAGCTTTGATGGCATTGTGGGCTTTTCCACTAGAATAATTTGGTGAGACTAGGAAGGCAGTATTCCCTTTTGCTTGCAACAAAGGGAGAACAGATTTTGTCTCAATGAAAGGAGCTTTTTGCTCGGTGTTGCTGAGATATAGGACTGAGGCTTTCTGTTAGCTACTGTGTCTCACTGACGTGATCTAGTGACTTGCCGTTGAGAAAAGCGGAACTGAAGACATCATCCCGAGAAATATAATCTGACACAATGTCATTTAGCTCCTTGCCGGTAAATGTTTCGGTGTGACTTGAGACTACTGTCATAGGTATGACATCCACATCAGGGAGGTTGGCATCGAGAGATGAGGCTGGAACATCCAATAGCTGGGAAACTGGAACACCTCCAATGTAATACGGAATTCCATCAAGGGCCGTGACTCTGCCAGGAGCAATAGACACTGCAGTGGCGTATGTAAAGATACCCAGGAGCGATGCTGCGCAAAGCAGTGGCATTGACCATAGTGGATGCGATTGAGACATTTTCGAGGGCCCTGTGTCTTTCGCTAAAGTTCAGAATAGATAAATATGATGGCTACAACTTAAGAGCACTCTTGTTTGAGAGCCCTCTTATACTATTTTTCCTATAGACATGCTCGGATGTCCCAAGCTACAATGCCTCAACCAACACACCTCTCTCCTTATCAAACAGTGTAATTCGGCATAAAGTTCGTAGATCCTATCTGTCCCTCGATCTTCTTCGCTGATTAGAAGGATTGCGTCTGAACGTTTGGCTCATCAAACAAGTGCCCAGACTGGCGACTGTAATGGCTCCAGTTTTCTCTCTATCCTGTCATGGCAATATCATTATGGGGGGTAGACTCCGTTCTGAAGCCAAATTTATACCATTTCAGAACAGATACCCACGCTTACCAAGATTAGTTCTTCGTATTGAGACCGTTTATCAGCTCCTATCTTAGCCTGCTTGGGTGGGGTTCTTATCTCAACACTTACCTGGCTAGGAACGTAGATACCAGGCTTTTTATTGGATATCAACGTCGCCTCTTATCATACGAGCACTGAGTCTGTTTCAAGAGACACCGGAGATCATACCGAAGTGGAGAGCCAACAACCAAAACATATGTGCCTGTCAGCTTTTAGTAACCTCCAGCCCATGGCATTCTTCCTGGTGAGGATCTTAGGCACCGGTGCCAAGTTTTTGTAGATGGTTAATAATTAATAGTTTAATATAAGTCATTAGGCACGTATTTTTTACTTAATGGCAAGGTATGTAGGGAGATCATCTCATATCCGAGGGCATCTGCATTCGGACTTAATCAATCTTAATCCCGGTGCTGATACTGACTGGGAATTATTTGAAATGCTATGGCAGGCTATCTCATACTGTACAGTAAAGGTACGCATCAGTCGTAATGTACATAATACCTAGGTAACTCTCATGGTTCGCTGCAAGCTCAACCGCTTTATTCCTGTGCAATCTTTTCCACTTGCTCCAACCTCTTTTTCAGCACATCGCGGAGTTCTTGAAGAGTTTCTTTGAGAACATCCTCTGTCTTGCTACCTTTCTTTTGAGCGGTATTCTGTAGTATCTGTAGTTGAGACATCAAGTCGGAACCACCGGGTACCTTGTTGAGCCATTGGTCCAGACCGGACAAGTCACTGTTTTTTGCTTGATCGACCTTTTCCTTGATGTACTTCTCCACGTCTTCTGTCTTGCCAGAAGGCACCTTGTCCTTGAGTAAGCCCCACAACTCATTGAAGTTGCCCTTCTTCAAGGTATCCGCGTTTTCTTCAATCAATTGCTTCAGCTTGGGATTCTTCTCAAGGTAGCTCTGACTCTCCTCCAGACCCTTTTTCCATGCCTCATCTCCGAGGCTCTGAAGCTTCTTCTTCTTATCTTGAATGAGAGACCTGATCTTTTCCGCTGACTCGACACTCACGCCTCCCTTGATGATGTCCGAGATCTGTTGCCAAGTCTTATCAACTTCCTCCTTCGCTTTGGGACCATAGGCATCACCCATTTGTTTGAGCTGGTCGTAGCTGCCTCCAACCTTTTCCTTTAACTGAGGGTGGTTCTGTAGAACGTCACTTGCAGCGTCTCCAGCAAGGTCGAATAGCTGCGACATATATCTTTGCAGGGCTTGAGCAGCCTTGGTAGCTGAAGACATATTGAACCCTTCCTTACTGAAGATATCCCTTGTTTCAGTATACGCATCCTTGACAATTTTGTCAAAGTCCTCTTGGTGGTTGTTCCGGATATTTTCGAGGTCGTCAAATGCGGTGTCAACGTAGCCGCGCGCGCCAGGGATGAGGACAGCATAGCTTTTGACTGTATCTCTCAGCCAGCGAAATGCTTCGTTGGGTTCTGGTGTGTTCTGTACGACGGTTTGTTTGGCTTTCTTGATGTATTCTTGCGTTTCTTTGCTGGTCTTCACGAGTGTCTTGGCTCCAGAGAAGTGGTACCAGACATATCCCGAGGTAAAGGCAACAGCTCCGCCAGCAAGACCACCGATCAAAGCAGGGTTGCTACCAGAGGAGGCTGTCTGGGAGGTAGTGGATTGGAACCGAGCGTTGATAAAACGAGCTCGAGCTTGAGGTTGCCGTCTCGCGCATCGCACACCAGGTGCAACAGTTGTTCTGAGTGTCTTGTACATTTTGGCGATGCGAATGATAGTTAACAAGAATGGAGGGAGATGAATTGATCAGAGAAGATGAACATACCATGTTGAATGGAAAGTATTTAAGCTTGGAAGCTCGTGAAAGCTGCCCTCACAATGATCGTCAAGATGACGTAGTTTGACTGGGTCGTTCCTGGATGTGGGTTAGGGTAAATAGGGCTCAAAGTACCACGTGACTGTGGAAGGATAAGCCCTAACCCTAAGGTCGATCCCTCTTATAATGGACAACATATAAGTACGTAGCATCTTAATTAGTTCGTCAGCGTCAACTGACCGAAGTCCCCGTGTTTCATTTTAATTTGTCAGACTGCAAGAGTCTCGAAACAAAAAAAGATCGAAAGTTTTGCCTTATTAGGCTATACGGAGGATGAATGTCGGAACAGTGCGGCCGTTGAGGCTATTCCCAATTTCGGAAATATGTATCTTCATTGGTGTTGACTTGACGACAGTCGATAAAAGGCTCATCCGGATAGATAAGTCAGACCACTCATTATGCCAATTTCTCCGGTGTCTGAAAACGTATACTACATACGTAACTGATCTTCGTGGTTGAAAGAGTGTTTCTTCTCATTCTCATCTGCCGATGCCGAGCCAATTGGAACAAACCCCGCATATGGTCCTGAATATCAATCGCGGAGATGCGGAGAGTGAGGGAGCAACACAATTTTAAATTAGTCAATTTTCTTATGTTCTCCGCAATCTTGCAGGCTTGGGTCTGGTAGGTTTATCTCTCTCTTTTCACAACAAGGTTGGGTGGGCCATTATCAGCTTAGCAGGCGCGCAGCAAAGGGTGTCGGTCAATGTTCATGTCCTCCGCGGTCACTACAAAACAGCACGTGGGGAATGTTGCTTTCCCTGTTGATGTTCATGTGTTGTCATTCCCGGCAAATTGACTCCAATTAGTATGGTAGGCTCCTGCATAATGCAAGTCCTTGAGATGCAGCTTCCGGCAGATGGACGTATAGATCAGGGACTTTGAGGGGTTAAAACACTAGCCCGAGCTAAAACATACCATAATTTCGTTTAATGAGTTTCGTCTGGATGGCAGAGGCTGAAGGTCGATTATGAGTGAAATTGGCATGAAGCCACATTCGCCGATACTGTAACGCTGTGCCTTCATCCGCCTTCTATCGCGCCCCGACATTCCGCGGTACCGCGATTATGAAGAAAAACACTCGTAATAATGAGGAGATAGTTCTTAGCTCTTATTATTATTGTTTAGCTATGGTATGCAAGTTTAGCACTATATAATGGTGGTGTTTCCCTTGGAGAATCAGGCACTATCAACCGCAACAGTCAGAAGCAATCGACACAATGTCTGCCTTGAACTCTTTCAATATGTACAAGAGCGCCCTCATCTTGGGCTCCTTGCTGGCAACAGCTGGTGCTCAGCAAATTGGCACTTATACCGCTGAAAACCACCCCTCTTTGAGCTGGTCTACTTGCAAATCCGGTGGTAGCTGCACCACAAACTCCGGTGCCGTCACATTGGATGCCAACTGGCGTTGGGTCCATGGTGTCAATACCAGCACCAACTGCTACACTGGTAACACTTGGAATACCGCCATCTGCGACACTGATGCATCCTGTGCCCAGGACTGTGCTCTCGATGGTGCTGACTACTCTGGCACGTACGGTATCACTACCTCCGGCAACTCATTGCGCCTGAACTTCGTTACCGGTTCCAACGTCGGATCTCGTACCTACCTGATGGCCGATAACACCCACTACCAGATCTTCGACTTGTTGAACCAGGAGTTCACCTTCACCGTTGATGTCTCCCAACTCCCTTGCGGTTTGAACGGTGCCCTCTACTTCGTGACCATGGACGCCGACGGTGGCGTCTCCAAGTACCCCAACAACAAGGCCGGTGCTCAGTACGGTGTTGGATACTGTGACTCTCAATGCCCTCGTGACTTGAAGTTCATCGCTGGTCAGGCCAACGTTGAGGGCTGGATTCCCTCCACCAACAACTCCAACACTGGAATTGGCAACCACGGATCTTGCTGCGCAGAGCTTGATATCTGGGAGGCAAACAGCATCTCAGAGGCCTTGACTCCTCATCCTTGCGATACACCCGGTCTAACTGTTTGCACTGCGGATGACTGCGGTGGTACCTACAGCTCCGATCGTTACGCTGGTACCTGCGACCCTGACGGATGTGACTTCAACCCTTACCGTCTTGGTGTCACCGACTTCTACGGCTCCGGCAAGACCGTTGACACCACCAAGCCCTTCACCGTTGTAACTCAATTCGTCACTGATGACGGCACCTCCACCGGTTCCCTCTCCGAGATCAGACGTTACTATGTCCAGAACGGCGTTGTCATCCCCCAGCCTTCCTCCAAGATCTCTGGAATCAGCGGAAATGTCATCAACTCCGACTTCTGCGCTGCTGAGCTCTCCGCCTTTGGCGAGACTGCCTCCTTCACCAACCACGGTGGCTTGAATAACATGGGCTCTGCTCTTGAAACTGGTATGGTCTTGGTCATGAGTTTGTGGGACGACTACGCCGTCAACATGCTCTGGCTCGACAGCACCTACCCTACAAACGCGACTGGTACCCCCGGTGCCGCTCGTGGTACCTGCGCTACCACTTCCGGGGACCCTAAGACCGTTGAATCCCAATCCGGCAGCGCCTATGTCACCTTCTCTGACATCCGGGTTGGTCCTTTCAACTCTACGTTCAGCGGTGGTTCTAGCACCGGTGGCAGCTCTACTACTACCGCCAGCGGCACCACCACCACCAAGGCCTCTTCGACCTCTACTTCCAGCACCTCTACCGGCACTGGAGTCGCTGCTCACTGGGGTCAGTGTGGTGGCCAGGGCTGGACTGGTCCTACCACCTGTGCTAGTGGAACCACTTGCACCGTCGTGAACCCTTACTACTCTCAATGTTTGTAGATTTTCACTTCTTCGCCTATTGATTGGGCTATGACAAAAATAGGAGAATTAGGTTGGAAGTGGTCAAATCAAAATGTACTGAACACGATGCGTTGATATGCTGCACATGTGCCTAGTGTCCATTCGTTCATATTTATTTCAATTTGAAACTTTTTCTTATCCAATTACTGAACTAGAACATACTTCCATACTGTAAGTGCTAGCCTTATTGTACTATATGAGACTGTCCGGATTCGGCTGGCACTGGCTCTTGTGATCCCCAGTATCATGTAAAGGTATCAACCTGTTTGTTAGGGGGTCTTAAATATTGTATAAAGTTTCTTGCTAGGCTGTTTATGCTTGATATAGATTATATATATATATATTTAGGAGTTATCATTATCCTTGTTTCAATGTCTCAGACTTACCTACCTGCCCTGCGTGCGTGGACTAATACAAACAATCTCACTGAAGACAATCCCATACAAACTCGGTTTCTGGTCAACCCGTTCCTTCATTATATTGCTAAATACCTAGGTAGTCCAAACATCCCATCTCAAGCCGTATAAGAACTTTCACTCTCACCATGGTACTCTCACGGGCGAAGCATCTCCGTCTTCCATCTGCCAAAATCCATTACCAAAATCGGAAGTACCAGAATGTAGCAAATCAACAATAACTTTCGCACCATCTAGCGGGTCTTTTGGGCCACGATAGTTGTTGAACGCAGTCTTGCAATACCCAGGACTAACTGCTTGGATGACAACACTCTCATTCGCCGGGTCTTTCCCATATTCGACCGTGAGCATGTTAAGGGCCGTCTTTGAGGCGCAGTACGCGATGGTAAGAGTTGGAGGCAGCTTGCCAGATGATGATAAGCCCAGAGAACCCCGTGTGGATGATACGTTTATTATGTGACCTCGAGGCGACTAACGCAAAGGAGGTAGGAATAGATCCATGGTCATTGCGACCGATGTGACATTTACATCAAAAATTCGGTTGTAAGTAGACCGCATCTCGGAAAATGAAGTGTGGGTGAAGGCAACGGCAGCATTGTTTATCAGTACTAGACAAATGTTAGAAAATTTCTAAAGCCTGCTAACTCGAGAATGAAATAGGCTTACCATCCAGTTTACCATACGTTGTCTCGACCGCCTTAGCAAAAGCAATGAGGCTATCGTCGCGAGTCACATCGACCTCCATAACGTCGATCTTGGATTGGACGGCGAGCTCTCTCAACCGCTTGATTGCCTGATTTCCGTCCTCCTTATTCCGGCATCCTAAGATGAAGTGATCGGATGGACTATACAGACTTAAAGCCTGGAGGGTACCAAACCCGATGCCTGACAATTATTAGTGATCATATAGATTGAGTATCATGTCCATCGCAAATCTACCTCTGTTTGCTCCGGTTATAAGAATTAGCCTTGATGACATCTTGTGAGAGAAGTAAAAGATAATAGCAGATAAATTTCGATCGAATACTGGTTGTATTGACAGTCGTGATGAGAATAGTTTTGTTGTCAGACCATCAGTCCCCTTTCCCTTTATATACTTCCCACTCTCTCCCTTGTAAATAACTATGCGGCTTTAAGACGGACATACTCGGATTCCATCAAACAGAATCCATTTCTTCCAATAGTCGTCGAAGACTGGTTCTTCTTCAAGTGACCATTTTCTATGCGCCTTACCCTTTTCGGCAACTATCGCGAGATAGTTTCACAACACTACAAGAAGAGAAAATGATATCGCTAGCTTTCTTTTCCCTGTACTAATCAGATATTCAGGTAATGCTCAAGAAGAGCTTACGTTAGGCCTGCTTGTACGATCGCTTCACTCAGAGATTACCTAGCAATATAATACCGAGCTTGCAACAGATCCCAATTGGGCGGTTAATCCGACACCTTACGCCTTGGAATGAGTGATTGGGCATTCACTAGACTAGGCTGCCTCGCCCCGCACGCCCGATTACACTTCAATTTGGACTCCAACATTCTGTTAACAAGAGAACAAGAGTTATACTTCTCAACCCAGTAGAAACTGTTATCACTATCGAAGCAAAGAGACAATGTCATTTGGTTTTGCCATTGGCGACTTCATAGCCGCTGGACAGCTTGCCTGGAGCCTCTACCGTGATTGTTATACCATCGCCCGGAATGCGCCTCAAGAGTTTCAAATGCTATTAGCCGAGATATCGACCCTGTGTAATTCACTGAAGTTATTACAAGAAGAAGCTAAGAATCCGCAATCTGCGCTGGTACAGGCCGGGGATGATCGAGTGAGAATGGTAAACGAGATGGTATCTAGTGTTCGGAAGACTTTGGATCAACTACAGAAGGTGGCTAAGAAATACGAGATCCTTGGCTCTCAGAGTAAGGCCAAGCATGTTTGGCTAAAGCTCAAGTGGTCTGCTGAGTTCAAGAGCGTGGATTCCCTGAGAAGTAAAGTATATATCCTAGTCTTTTTGTTGGTTCATCATATATTATGTGGTATTAACAGGACCAACTGTCACAGTTGGTCTATCATAACACAGTCATGAATCTCCTGTTAACCTCTGCTGGCAAGTATGTTTCCATGCTAAATAAATCCTGGACATAAGAAGATAATGAACATGTTATCAGTTCCTCACTTCGCCGTATCGAAACATCAACCAAAAATCTTGAGTCCGATATTACACATATTAAATTCTATCTCCAGGGTTCTCATGGGAATAACAGCATCACTTCGCCACCACTAGCTTCAGTAGTCGAAGGCGATGTATATAAGCTCTCGCTTAGCGCAGAGTTAATAAGGAATGCTGAGACTTTGCAACCATGGAGCTCTATCTCATTGGAGAAATGGGTCCAGTCAGGAAAGTGGTGGCTTCTTCGGGTATGCGAGTTCTATATACACCCTTTAAATGATGATTAAATACTTATCTTTCTTTGAGCTGACAGGCTCAAATGGAACTTCATACGCCATCCGGGACCTATCAAAATCATATCCCTCCACCCATATATATAAATTTAGTTAAGGCATCCTGGATTCTGATCGACGTAATTGACCATCATCCTCAATTCCCTCTAGCAGCAACAAGCACACGCTCTGAGGTACAACTTCTGGCAACTGTTTGTCTTCCTTCCACCCTACTTGAAAGTACTGACTTAAGGGATGGTTTGACTGGACTAATCAAGCAAACTTATTCCAGGAATTGAGAAACGAATTCAGAAAAATCAACGATCTGCACCTTGCTGTACCAGACTGGCAAATGCTAGAGAAGCAGGATTTACGTATCTGGGAAACCAATACTAAGGGCGTTGTTCTACATCCCAACAAACTGGCCCAAAACACGGATTTAGTGCAAACCCATACCGACTTTTGGATTGTTCAAGGTGAACAAGTCTTCTTCCAGAGGTTTGTGTATATGACTTGCTTGTTTATTCGAACTTCTTGCTCACTATAGCGTTTCAAATAAACTAGATTTGCCTTGTACAAACGGTCCACCATTTCCAGCTCACGGGCTTGCGTGGTACTTTTTTTTTGCATGAACGGAAGTGGTCCGGAAGGTTAATCCTGCAGGACCAGAACGAGTCTACTTTATTGGAATGTAAGTTACCTATGTTTTTTCTGTAATAGTACTTATATTTATGATTCTAAACATCAAATTGCTTAGTACAAGCCAGTCCCACCATGAAGTTTAAAACAAATGATAGTACTATTGAAATGGACGATGACATTATCACATTTCCTTCAGCTATAGGTATAATAACCTCTCTTTTCCCTGGCTGTAAATTCGAGCTCTCATTCCTCGCTGTATCAAAGAGCACTGATCGATCGAATCATTAGATGCCGCATCTCTCTTGACTATTATCGAGTCGGCAATTTTGTTCCTATTCCATCGGGACAGTGCACTTGTCGATCTTGACGTATTCAGGGGCTTTGCATTAATGGTTGCTGTGAAAAACCAGTGCCAAGATGTAATTAACCAACTACAGCATAACATCTCCGTCACATCCAACTATGCAGCGTCTGAAAGTGCTTTAGGAGTTGGCTCAAGTTTCGCATCGCAGCCTGTCAGTAACGAAAGCAATGATAACCGGAACGATAGCCTTTTTAATTGGGCAGTACGTCATGGGCATTTGGACGTAATTCGTGTTCTCATGGCAGAGAGTGTAAGTTTTGACATAAATGAGGGCTTATATCTCGCTGTTGGAGCAAGGCAAGAAGAAGTCATTCAGTTGTTGCTGGATAATGGTGCGGATCCTAATAGCATGCATCGTCTTGATTCTAGTGATGGATATGACTGCTCCGGTGCAGGATATACGGAAAGAACTGCTTTACAATATGCCTCTATGAAAGGAGACCTTGCGTTGGCACGGATATTCCTTGAAAAAGGGGCAGATATCAATGCAAAAGATAACGTATACGAAACAGCGCTACACTTAGCGGTTAAGGCGGGATCCAAAAATATGGTTATCTTTCTACTAGAGGACGTTAACATAAATGTTGACGGTGACGGAAATTTCGCACCATTGCACATAGCAGTACATCGGGGTTACTTCGATATAGCACAGCTACTCCTCAAGCGAGGCGCTAACGTGAATGCACCCGATGTATTCCTCGCCTATGATAAATCTGACTGGGGGGCTACCTATCAGTATTCTTACAGCATCAGCTTTTTGCAAGCGACACCGCTTCACTTAGCAATGGGAATTCTAGATGGATATCATCATCCCCCACGACAGAATCAAGACGATTGTAATATGGCACAACTCCTGCTTTGCCATGGTGCAAATATTGATGCAGAAGCTGTTGAGAAAACAGAGTATCGATGTGACGATGACGATGAGGATGACGAGATCAAAACAACCTCTGGAATTACTCCTTTGAGGGTGGCCATCAAGAAAAACTACAAGAGAAAGGTGCAGTTTTTACTCCAGAATGGAGCAAAAAGAGATCAGGAGGCACTGGAATTGGCGAGGAGGTTGAAGCATGAGGAGATAGTGCAGATGTTACAAGAAACTGCATGTGAGATCAAATGATACTGTCAATTTATATACGTTAGGTCTTGTGATCTGAATTCCTGATATTGTGACTACCTTCTATGAACTAACGGGGATGGAGATGGTGAGGTGCTGTCATCTCTTGTCTAGTACTGTCGTAAACCGATGATTGTCAGGCACCTAGATCAGAGTAAACTCATCACTAAACGGCGGTTTAATGGTATTCTATTCGTTTCTCTTCTTTCTATAGATTCCTATATAATCACAAATACAGCTATATGGTTAATTTTAGGTAGATATTAGCTTCCCTAAACATGCAGTTGAGTACTGATCCCTAACACTGCGTAAAGGTATCTGCCGGTTCATTGGGGAAGCTTGCCTGCAAGGCAAGGTGTTTTTCAGATGCATCCAGTCGCGCTGCTTTTTAATATGTTGTGACATCACAACAATCTATTAGAATATTGTGCTTACCAGTTGACGAATAGCAACCAATCAAGCGATGCGTACTGTCTACCTACTCCCTTGCCATAGTGTGGTTGGGGATCCCCCACAGTCGGCACTATCTCGACGCCGTTCATTCGGAAGAGAATGTCTATGTGGAATAATTTAACTGGCTTGACTCGACCGCGGCTCGAGAATCCATGGAGCACCGCCCTATCACAAGGTATGATTGGACTATTTCAGATACGGCGCGGTAGTATTTTTAACCTGTACCCTACTCAAAAGTCTTGATTGTTAAAGGCGCGCTATTTACCCCATTACTGAGGTAGAAAGGGATGTGAGAAATTGAGTGGGACGGTGACCAGGCGTATTCCATGGATTTATTGTATTCCGTGTGTCTAATCCAATTCTTGTAGATATTGTGTAAAGTGAAGAGGAGTAGACCGGCTTACTACAATACATCTCAAAGCGTGAAACGTCTCGCGCCAGTATGTAACCAGATGAATACTTTTCAGGACCATGGAGTTCTATCTGTAGACTTTTTTTAAGTAGATTTTAGCCTAATCATGAAATTGCATTACCTACTTTCTTTGCTAGTCCGCTTGCATGACTGATCCATGCCCCGGGATCGAGTTGGTGCTACCAGCTCATATACACATAAACACAGTACCTAGGTATGGACAGTGGAAGATCTTCGTCATGAAAGTGCGTTTGGTCTCGTACCTGAGACTGCACAAGTCGCAGGGCTTTATAATATATCTCAACACCGCGTCGCAAGACTGGCGAAGTTTGTGTTGACTTTGCCAATAAACACCGAAGCTAGAGCACAGACCGAATAAGAGAGAGGCCTGATGACTCATATAAACTAAACAGAAAACAAACTGCGCAAAGAAAGCAAACAATTTAAATCATCTAAACAACAATGTAGAATGGTTTTCCGCATATGAAACACTTCTAGTATATACATCGTGCTTGATTGACGCCAGCTCCGTAGTAAATGTGGTTGTGGTTAGGTTTACCTTGTAGCTAAACCTAAGAGCAAAGCCTAGTAGACGTCCATCAGACCGAAG
Source organism: Talaromyces verruculosus (assembly GCA_038993655.1). Classification (NCBI taxonomy): domain Eukaryota; kingdom Fungi; phylum Ascomycota; class Eurotiomycetes; order Eurotiales; family Trichocomaceae; genus Talaromyces; species Talaromyces verruculosus. The sequence continues at coordinate 500,481 of JBBVQN010000022.1, read as the reverse complement.
AAAAGAGACATGATAGTTTAACCATGCAGAGATCGTGCTCTGACTTGGTAAAGTTAGGTAGCTCTAACGGCATGCGCAGGCTAGACGATATTTAGAACTAGTATAGGAACCATAAGTTAAGCACTGTGATCCATGGATGTGATCATGTAGCATCATGCATTCGTAGACATGCCATCTCCATCTGTGTTCAGCTTATTTCTCTCAAGCCACTCTCCATTCGCTATGCTTAAGTGAAAGTGAATTCCTAAAATGAAGAATATTTTTACTTCATCCAGTCAAGCTTCCATGAGATATTAACTCGAAATTAAAGCTGAGATGAACCTGCAGAACTGGGGTAAATGTCAGATGACCTGGCACCCATTGCTGCATGATACTAGGCAGTCAACGATGCAGATCAGCCATATCTCACTGGTTCGCCTAAAATTGGCTTGTAGACTATTTAATATGACGGCTTGCTGGGCGATGCTTAATGGTCGATCATAAGTATTTGACAGGCTTCAGCCCGCCACATGCGAGACTAGTATTGCCTAGGGCATGCATATCGCGGAAGCTGTCCCTGTCAAAATACTGTCAACTCCTCACCAACACCGGTTCGGAAGATTTGGTGGCGTTCGTATTTGAAATAGGTAATTTTTTTCATTGATCTTAGTGTTGGTAGAGTTCTCTGTACATTTAGCATACAGATATACATATATCCCTCATTAAGATCTAATGCAGATGCACTGGTTGTCACATCTGTCGCCTCGTAGGAATCAAGACCTCAAAATTCAGTCGATGCGGTCTGATAAGTCCATTCGGATTAAATGCAGTTGAACACGAGCTCGAGTGTGGTTGCCTGCTGAATCCAACTAATCAGCTCTCATCGCCTGAGGCGATGGCCTCGATCTAGAAATCCTTGAATGCACTCATGTAAATTAGTCTACGGGATGTAGTGTTAAATTCAAATGATCATGACAAGGATGGGACGGGACAAGAGACTTAACCCAGCCAGCCACATTCACCATTGGGCAGAAGTGAGAGTGAGGGCATAGATGGGTAGTAATATCGTCAAAATAAGAAGTGACTTTTAGGCAAGCAGGCAATCGGAAGAAGTATTTAAAGAGGCACGAAGTCCTCTTTCGTTGTAAACTTCCTGAAGCAAGCAATCATCACCTTGTCAAAGGAAGATCAGTCTTTTATTCGCAAACATGTTGCTCTCTCTGATCATCCCCTCCTTGTTAGTCTCCGTGAACATTGTGTCTGCATTTACCCTGCCATTTCCATGGCCATTTTGCGATTCTACGACCACCTTTACCCTGTCCGGGGACTATACAGTTACTAGGACTGATACTGTGACCACGGTACGCTATCTGACCTGGCCGGCGCAATCAAACTTGTTGCTAACTTGGGTATAGGGCACCAGCACCGTCACTAAAACCGGTTTACCATCTGTAAGATGCCTGCCCTTTATTGTATCGGATAGATGCTGACGCAAGTGGTAGATCTCAATCGACACTGTATCAATTACAAGCTATACACCTACAGCCATCGACTGCCTGCCTACAGCGACAACCATCAAGCCATATCCCTTCCCCGGAATCCCTCTGGAGAAGCGTGATGTTGCGCCTGCAACTATCACAGGTTGCAGTCCGATTACTATTTGGCCACCTACCATTACAGGGTTTCCCTGCACGGAAGTTGCTGGTTCTTTCGATATAGTGTTAGTTCTCATACTTCTACTTACTGTGTACTATCATTACTCATTACTAACTGCGACTATAGAACCGATACCGAGACAGTCACCACCAGCGGCATAGCTACTACGACTGTTACGCCCACCATCGTCAAGACCGTCACCGAAACTTGGATTCTACCCACCCCAAGCGCCTACAAGGGTTAGTCATTCAATCCCCTTTAGATCTGAGACATACAAACTAACACCCGAGGCCCAGGTGTAAACTACTATCAATACCTAAACGACTACTTCTACCCCGACGGCAACCAAGGCTGTCTGACCTGTGGTTACGGCGGTGGAGGCTACGAGACCTCAGACTGGAACGGCAACTACAGCTACTACACCAACGGCACAACGCAACAGATCAACTTCGAGTCCGAGAACTACCCCAGCTACGCGACAATATTGTGCCAATTACCAGGCCAAGCCGCCGCAACAGACTGCTCGCAATGGACCGTCGTGTTTCAGGGTTATCTCCACGCCACTCAGACCGGAAACTATACCCTAGCCCCTTATCTAGGTGAAGATAACGCACTCTTCTTCTGGGGTGGGGAGAAAGCATACAGCAGCTACGAGAATAGTAACACCGATGGAGGGGTTACTTACAATCAACCGGCTGGTCTTCCGCATACGTTTGATTATGAGATGGTTGCGGGAGAGTTTTTGCCGATTACGTTCATTTATGCGAATGGGTATGGGCCGGCGTTGAATAGGTTGACAATCACGAGTCCGAATGGGACTACGTATCCGGATGATTTGGACTTTTTTGTGCCGCCGTGCCCTAATAGTCCTTTCGTGCCATAGGTACGTGTATGGTGCGGTATTGATATGATGGTGGTGCGTCCTGTGACGCTTTGGGGTCCGGAAGTGCACGAATAAACGGGATTATAACTTATCTAGCTAATAAATAATCAGATTGTCGTTTGTTCAGATACGTAAAGAAAATCATCTCAACTGCACTATGCTTGTCTCGAGAATTTACATAACGGTTGCTATACTGCAAGGTCATGTTGAGAGCATTGTGGCACTGATATCGAGAATGAGAAAAGAGGAGAACAGTCAGATTCTGCTATGAAAGATGTATCAACAGATAAGAAGATGGCCTACGTAGTTGTCCGCGTGGAAGACGCAGTTTTTTGTCTGGAGGAAAACTTCATGCAATCAATTACAGAGAGCATGATGTTGAAGATTTAAGCTCATGAAACTGCGTCGTGGAGTAACTGTGCATGAAGAATGTTTACGTTTGCAACCTATGATGACAGGAGATTTTAATCCCATTCTAGGTATGGATTGAGTCTCAGGTGCTGATGTTTTCCCCAGACACTTGGTTTCCCGCGGCATCTTCTTATCAACGTTTTCTAATATGCCTTGCCACGTTTCTATGGAAGTTCAATACGTATGAATAGAGAAAGGGCATGGTGCATTGCGCAGGGCTTGACTTACTTGCATGACGCACAATCAAGTAAATATTCGTGGACATAGAGACGACCTTTACCTAAGTTTACCTGAATTAGGGCTTTCAGCAGGCTAACCCTAACAACATCCACGGACAACTTGCTGTCATTTATCAATCGTATAATACCATAATAACTTTTCGTCTTTCATATTACTACTGTAATGGAAGTATCTACTCTAATACTCAAGTGCGATCCGACTCTCTATTTTTGTACCCCTACTTTACCCAGTCCAGGCACAAACGCGACTCAACCAGGGCGCCTCCCTCAACGCCCTGATTCGTCAGCGGCTCAAACCCCCTAGTTTGAAGCTGAACCCCAACATCCCCTCCCACCCTGCGTCATTGGATGTCTCAGAAACGCTAGGTCTGACGTTAGGGGGTTAGTATTTATTTCTATAATTCGGAACAAACCATTGGCTCGTGCTTCGCGTTACTACGTACTCTCGAGTCTCCCGTACCTACGTATGGGTGGTCTGAATACTGAGACGGGCTGGACGCAAGGAGTTCAGTTTTAACGTTACCTTTGAGGCGAACTGGGGTGCTCTGCGATCGTGATGGCCAATCATACCTTTCTATTGCTGCATATGTAGTATTTTAGGGATTAACGGTACGCGATCGATCAGGAATTTTGCCATCGTTATTGTATTTCAGCCTTCCGTATTCGACCTTTCGGGCTGTTAGGACTTGGTGGCTGGGGCAGTGGAGAGCTGTTGACCTATACAGTATCCTCGGCGTCATGAGTCGTCAAATATCTGAAACATGAATAATAACTAGCCTTGACCACAGGTCGCATGTTCTTTTCCTCTTGATTTTTATTCTGCATCTTTTCATCTTCTCCAATTGTTTTTCATGGTCGTTGTCAGCTAAAAAGTCACTCCTTATCGCAAGTCGCTGGTCGATTGCATCCTCTACACTATCTTCTGTAGTGCTGCGCCTTCAAAGTTTCATACTCGAACAATATTTACGGCATTTGGATAATACTGGTCTCATGTTGACTCGTCATTCAACCCACTGATTTTAAACCGGTGACGTTTTGCTGTTTCGGAGCTCCGAATTCTGGTGACATCCTCGTCATAAGCCCTAATTCGGACGTCTCAGACAGTGTCCGTCGCAGCCGACCAATTTACCCCGTTTCGGCCAAGAACGCTTTTGACACTCTTTTTATCTTCTTTATAGGCCTGTGCTGCCTTCATATGGTTGTACTAAATCCAGTACAAGGATTCTGGCGATTTCATTCATCTTGCGGAGGAAGGGAAACAATATGATTGTCTGGCAATCAACTACGACTATACTATCTCTACAACTGATACTTTTACTACTGTCTCGGCATGTCACGTCAATCAGTTTATCACAATTCCAACAAATACAAGGCTTTTCCGATTCATGCGAAAATGTCTGGCAAGAAGATATCCCCGGCTGCACCAAAAAGGATTTCGCGACTTCCAACAGTTGTTCGCGGAATTGCCTCGCTGGTGTGAATATCATCAACGCCGAGGTACTGGTTGCGTGCGCCGAGGCTCGGGTTAGCAGCAATACATTGTTGGGCGAGTTTTTGGCTGGGTTTGGTGTTTCTGCGCTTTGCGGGAGTAGTGATACGACGACTGCTACGACTGCGGATTCGACGACTGCGACTGCGACGGCCGTGAAGACTACCGCTACTACCAGTACAAGCTTGACGAGTGTTCATTCGACGGCGACGACGATGACGACTGCAGTGCAGGAGACAACGACTCAGCCGTCAGTGTTATCTACGACAGCGAGTGCGACAACCTCGACACCATCGTCAGTAACGACATCAACTACAGCAACCTCAATCACAGATTTGACACTTTCGTTCACTGGAACGACAAGTACTTCACCGACGAGTATCGTCTCGTCGACAACAACAAGTGCAAAGACTTCATCGACTTCATCATCGAACACAGAAGCGAAGGGATTCGGAGGCGTTGGAGACGCTTTCGATATACTCGGCGGAGAGAGCGGTGGAAATCGATTGGAGTATGTGTCTTGGAACGTAATGAGTTTGATGAGTGTATTGGTAATCGCGGTTGCGCGTGGGATATGGTAGTAATTCTGTATGCAGTTAATGATACCCAAGAAATCTATTCATTTGATTATGAACGCAAAAGTGTCCTTTCTTGATAATCATCACGAGACAGGGAAAACAAGGCCAGTCCTGTGGAGCCTCAGGCGGCGGCTGACCCTGAGCGCTAACCATTTTCGGAACGGACGAATCAGGCTTATCAGGCCAGCCTTAAGGATCTTATCTCGCAAATCGCGGCAGCGGAAGGACCCTCCTGCCTAGTTAGGGCGATACAACACATCGCCTCACTTTCCCCATTTCAGCTCCTCCATCCTTTCTTCTCTTCTCCTTTCCATACCCTTTTCTTCTTATATACGCGCTCTATCCCTTCACTCCTCTCCCTCTCGAGTCAATCCATTCTCACCATCGCTCGTGTGGATCCACATTTCAAGGTTAACCCGCACTCCGCTGTTATCTGCCTAGTGCATCTTGGGGTCCGATAACGCAGTCACGCGCCTTATCTCCACTGCCACAGATCGCTTGACTCACAGTCAGCTGGCTCTGTCTGAAGATCTGAAAGTATATATACTTGTCTTCCAATTCTGTTCGCGTATTCAGCGATTCATTATACTTCATTTCCTTTGACAATTTCACATCGACCGTCGGCTCATCAACAGCCTGAGCCAGGTACCGCGGAAATGTCCTTCCCCGCGAGTTCTCCGCTTCCCTCGCTCACCGGATACTCGCTACCACAACACTGCGAACCCTCGTCCGATTTCCTAGCGTTCCTCTCGTCAACGTTACAAATATGCCTTCCCAATGAATTAGGCTTAATATCGTCGATACTCGGCTGTTTGAGTATCGTCTCGTGGTTATTTGCGCAACTACCCCAGATTTACAAGAATTACAAACTACAATCGACGGCCGGATTGTCCGCATTCTTCTTGGTTGAATGGTGCCTGGGTGATACTGCGAATTTGGTCGGTGCGCTCTTCACACGCCAAGCGACATGGCAAGTGACGATCGCTTCCTACTACGTTTTTGTGGATGTTGTACTCGTCATTCAGTATTATTGGTACACACATGTCAAGAAAACGGATAAAGGAAAGGACAGCGTCGACGGCTCATTCGACGAAGATGACGCCCCGATCTATGATGGGATTCGCGTCAGGGATGAGAACCAACCCGCATATAACGTAAACCCGACGCAGATAATGCGCCCGTCCGAACCAAAGGACATGGGCTTATTCAAGTCGCATGCGAACTCTCCTCCTCGATTTTACTCGCCATCCTACTCGGAGAAGTTCGAAAACCGACGTGTTCGTGGAACCGGTTTTCCTTCCGGAAGTATGACCTTGGGAGTGTCCCCGAGAACTGTCCTTATGACGTCGATGTTGTGTGCTGTACTAGCAAATGCATCTCCAACCCCGTCGACCACTGCATCTTCGTCTCACTCGCCTTTGCCATCAATCTTTGACTCGATCAAGGACCCCCATGACATGGATATTGAGACAATCGGCCGACTTCTGTCATGGATGTCTACCATCCTATATCTCGGCTCACGACTTCCACAATTGTACAAAAACTACGTTCGCAAGAGCACCTCTGGTCTTTCACCTTTATTATTCATGGCCGCATTTTCCGGTAACTTCTTCTATTCTGCATCACTTCTCACCAACCCCAACGCATGGTACGACTATCCACCCTACGGTGGAGGCGGATGGGCCGACGCGGATGGCAACGATCGAGCAGAATGGGTCGCGCTCGCAACACCGTTTTTCCTCGGTGCAGCTGGCGTTTTGAGCCTGGACGCATTTATGGGCGTACAGTTCTTGATTTATGGTGACCAAGGCGGCGAGCCGCTTGTGACGGTCGATGACCCAGCGGACCCCGGCCACAAGCGATGGAGACGCGTGAGCGGTTGGATGAGAGGGTGGATTCCATCCGGAGAATTGAACAAGTATCTACGCAGCAATTCTGGAGAGACGCAGTCTCTACTTGGTGACAACACCACTCATGATAACAATTATGGCGGTGTCTGATCACTATACATACCCTTTGTTCTTCTTGTTATGATTTTTGCATAAGTGGCGGGTGGACTTTTATTACATGGCATGGCGTCTTGGATTTTGGTTATTCTCTGACATGACTCAATAGAGAAGGAATGGCTCGCTTTGGCGTTGGCATTTTTTGTTATATATCTTGCATCTAGAGCGTGCGAGCATATGATACGACTGCACACTGGAGAGAGCAATTGCCTCACAGATACCATAAATAGCATTCATACATTATATATACACTTACAGCGTCCAGAGGTTATGCCCCCTTAATATGCTCCTCCCCAATTACCAAACCCCTCTACTAATTCCGCATGCCGGCGGTCGTCGATGAAACAATCTCGCCTGGTATCACCCAAAGCTGGAAAGACTGCTCGAAATAGGCAGTGCTTGGGGACAGTTCGAATGCCTTCGACAAGACACAGTCAGTCGAGGATGGAAGCTGGGCGTATGCGCCAACTCCGATGAGCACAAAGGAAGATGTGGCGGAGGTGTGCCTGGTGCTGCAGTCTTTGGCGCTCGCGGGCAGACTCACCGGTATTTTGTCGCCAAAACTACTACATAGTAGATCGCAAAAGTGTTGCAGACACATTACGTGCCAGACATACTTTTGCGACTACTGGGCAGCGAGTAGTTGGACTAGTCTCGGGCAAAGTACAAAATGCAATGCAAGGTGACGAGATTGAGCAGTCAGCTCAAAGTCCGTTGGTATTGGACTACGACTTTGTTGGTAACAGAGGCTAATGGCAGCGTCATTTCTGGTCCGAGTCTGATAAACCAACTACCATGCTTCGAGTGACATGGGGAGGTGCACGATTGTTTGATCGTTACCGTGACGCTATCCGGGTTGGTAGTATCGACATCGCGGGGTCTGTTCCAATTGCCAGGCCATTTGGTGGTCTAGAACACAACCCAGAAGATCAATTAGTTCAAACAAGCGATCGGACTGTCACCTTTAATAGCTGTACAAGTGGCGATGTCGATGGAGTAAACATATTTCTCGTCGAACGCTCGTCAGAAGTATCGATCACAGTATCCGGCACAATAGGCGTATACGTCAAAGTCGGTGATGCACTAGCCGGAAACCCTCGCAAAGCACAGCCATCATTCGAAATAAAAGCCTCGTGGAATGAAGCTAGACAATTAGGAGGTAAACACATCGAGACTGGCGGATCTGCCGAAGCTTTTGTTAGGGTTGAAGCTATTACCGAGATTGAGCTCAAGCTTTTCGGGGCAGGCTGATCAAGAACGAGCGATATATTTTGTAGGCCGTGAGTGAAAAGCTTGTAACCAGTCCTATCTTTGTAAAGTACATATAATTTTCAGGTGAATAATATCTGGATGATATGGGGAAGGTTGAGATGATGGTCAAAATAGTCTTAGTGCGTCATATGATGAGATGCCGCCAAAGTCAAACGTGACTTCCCTCGGAAACTCATCATCTCCAGTTCTTACACCCCTCACGTTGTCATTAAGAGGAATAACAGCAATCATGTTCGAGGTATGGATTGCCCTCTTCAATTCTATCAATTGGTCAAATCTGATCTAACTGTATGCAGAGACACGCAGCAGACCGGTATCGCCTGCGGCTACACCGCGCTCGCTCCGCCGTCCTCACGTCTGACGAAATGGTCGAAATGCGCGCCGCCCAACGCACCTTTGAAGGCGCCTACATCCGCACCGCTCTATCTTCATTTTCTTTTGCGCTTATCGTCTTGAAGGTGTTTACGGCAGAGTTTTACGGTATCGGCGCTCTATTTGCGGTTTACGGTACGGGTGTGTTGATAATCAGCGTCTTTCGCCGACAACAAGGCAACCGACAGTTCTTCTCAGAGATTGGCGAGGATGGACTACATAGACGCAAGTTTAGGACGAGTGGGAATGCGGTTGTGTTTTTGACGGCGTTGAGTGTTGCGGCGTACGCGAGTTTGATTGGGTTGACGCTTAAGCTGTAGGCCAGCCAGATCATATTGGTGGGTGACACCCTCATTTCCAGAGCAGGTGAATTGGTTCACCTTGCTACGGTGTATTGCGCCGGTAGTGCCTCACGACGAGAAAGCAAGTTCGAGCCAAGACATTCTACGACCTCTTTCAGCCATCACACCCCTTTCCTCCCCGCCAAGAAGAGCGGAAACCACAAATTCCCAATATTCAGTCAGTCCCGGTGGAAGGAAGGACAGCCAAGCCATTCCGACATGTGTGTCGCCCTGGCTTGCCAGCTGGCTTGGTAGGAGTCGTGGCTGATCGGCGCGAATCGTGATTCTATTCGTGGCGGAATGTCGTACGAATTCTTGGCATGCTCGAAAGAATCGAAAGAATGGGAGGAAACATGTCTGCCAAGGTGCTGGCTAACCGTCGGTGTCCGAGATGTGCTCCCTTTCAGTATCTCATCTGATGCTTGTTTGACTGCCAGCAGTCACGTACAGATCGTGATAATAGACTTAACGGATATACGCACCGAGCGAGATACCCCGTATCTAGATTAGGCTGCAAGGGAGCATGTTGTCTATTGTGTGGCATATACTACGTATAATGAGTTGGTATGGCCTATATCAGTGCCAAGATATATGATATGTGGAAGGGAGGTTATTCGGACGAGATCATTTGCGCCACGTTTGATATATCTGAGTCATCCTCAGAATTTCAATGTCAAGGCTGTCAATGGGCGTGTTTGTACACTGTCTTGATTCTCAGCTAGAATGAAGTGTTCTGGCCCCAGCGGAGATCTTCGCCCGAGAGTAATACAGCGAACGAGTCGATGACAGAGTGCTCGGAGTTTTTTTGTCAGTTTCAGTTTTATTCGTATCAGCAGTTCAGATCTGAGTAAGCGCATCGAATTTCTTTTTCCATTCGTATCTTTTACAATAAAAGCAACGAGACTACAGATAGATCAATGGATGGTGTTGAGTGGTAGTATTGTATACGGGAGCGGTCCACACTGACGAAAGAAACGTCAATGACTGACTTCATCGACTATCTCCCAAATTACTCCGTAGTCGACCTACCTCAACAATTGAAATTCAACGATTCTCTTCTGAACACCATCAGACTGTGCTCTACACTGTACACGGCGTCCTGTTCCAGCTTGTACCCGGTACACCACATACTTTGCTGACACTACAAAGAACAGGATCATAAATCCGTGCTAAATAATACTGACAGCGACAGAGTATAAAGGACAACCGCCTCACTTTCGACACATACCACAGACGGAGTGAAACAGTCCGGCGGAGGTCCGAACGTGCCGTGAGGTTACAGCTTTTACTCGACTTGATCATAGCGAAATTAGCTCAGCGGCAACGAGACCAAAGCAAAGGCAAGTGGTGACGCCTCCCGCCGCTGCTTGACTGGCTGATCGACTTGAGTCATCGCCTCGACATCACCCAGCGCTACTACTACTACAACAACAACAGGCAGAGCATCAGACACAGCATCAGACATTTTCTTCCTTCACCTGATCTTTCCGTCCGTTAGCTGCCTAGCTGCCAGCGCTACGCCATCTCACCACACGTTGTTTCACTCTGCCTTGATTCTTTTCAGGACCCACTGAGACTAGTAGCGCACGCTGCGTGCTTGCTGCCAGCCTTTTCGCTGGCTGAGGGGCCTTGCCTAGGTACTGAGTATATATTGTATCAACCTCCAGCTCGACAGAATCAACACATCATGGACGTCGCTTCTTCATCGCCGCCTCCAACCCCTCAACCTCACCATCAAACCCCGCCGTCGCCGTCGCCGTCCCAGTCGTCGCAATCGCAAACCTCACAGCCATCGTCGTCGTCCTCGTCGCCCACATCCACAACCTCCAACGGCGTCGCATACAACAACTACCGCAACCCGAACATCGCAAAAAGAATACCCCCAAACGGGGTTTCCACCGGTATATCGAACGGATTTTCAAACGGCATACCGCGCTCTACTTATAATCCTCCCAAAACCGTGATCGGACGAGCGCTAGGGAACGAGCTGCATACCGAAGCCCACAAGCCTGTGCAATTGACCTCTCAGCGCCGCCTATCCAAGGACGGAGTCGGGATGGCCCTGTCTGACACTCCGATTTCTACCGCGCCGAGTTCTCCGCAGATGTAAGTCTATATCCGAGGTTGATATTGTCCTGATATTTCAGTTCATATTGTTGTTTTGTTTTATTTGTCTTGTGTGAATATCGCGTTATCTTATCTGATCGGCAATGCGAGATGATGTCGCTTGAAGGTTTTTCTGCCCCGCTGTTACACATGCATACTTGACATCAAACACCATTTATTTGGCTGTTGATCATCGCATCGCAATAATCATACTCTTTTACTGACGATATAGACGCGCGCAATTACAAACTCCCACCTCGTCCACCGCCACAACTCCCAAACCCCGCGCCACCACCCTCGACATCCCAGGCCTCACACGCTCCAAAGTCTCGCCCGATGGACGCATTCCCGAGCGCGATCTCGGCTCCAAGCTGGTCATTGTCATGGTCGGCTTGCCGGCTCGAGGCAAAAGTTACATCACAAAGAAGCTAGCCCGATACCTGAATTGGCTGCAACATGACACACGCATATTCAATGTGGGCGAGCGACGAAGAATCGCCGCTGGGACGGGTAGTCCGGATCCGTCAATGATGCATATCAAGGCTAGGACGAATAGCTCTATTGATCAACAGCTCGTCGAATCTGTGCGTAGGATGAGTGTGAATGCAGGCACGTTTGCCAATACCGCGTCGCCTCCTTCGCCACCTGCAAAGGCTGATGCGCTCCCACCGCCGGCACTGTCGATATCACCTCCTGCTGAGATTTTGGTAAATGGTCAACATGTCGACGCCCCGAGACCGATGCCTCTATCACCTAAGGGCAGCTTGACGGTTGATACGAATGTTGAACCGAAGCGAGATTCAGAACAAAAGCGCGAATCTATCGACCAGTCTGCCGCTTTTTTCGATCCCAAGAACCGCGAAGCAGTCCAACTCCGTGAGCAGGTTGCGCTGTCCACATTGGATGAATTGCTGGATTATATCCTTGATCAAGGCGGTAGTATCGGTATCCTAGACGCAACCAACAGCACACTCGAACGTCGCAAAACGATCATGGACCACATTCGCCGACGAGCCGGTCCGGAACTAGGAGTGCTATTCCTTGAAAGCCGCTGTGTCGACCCAGTGCTATTAGAGTCGAACATGCGTTTAAAACTGTCCGGTCCGGATTACCGAAACCAAGACCCCGTCAAGGCGCTCGAAGACTTCAAAAAGCGCGTAGCCCTCTACGAAAAATCCTACGTCCCACTCGGCGAATACGAAGAACAAAACGACATGGCATACGTGCAAATGATAGACGTCGGCCGGAAAGTCGTTGCACACCAAACAAACGGTTTCTTATCCTCGCAAGTTGTCTATTACCTCCTGAACTTTAATCTGTCCCCCCGCCAAATCTGGATTACTCGTCACGGCGAAAGCATCGACAACCAATTAGGCCGAATTGGCGGCGACTCCGAGCTGAGCGAAAACGGACACAAATACGGCCAAGCACTCGCCCGATTCATCGACGACCAACGCCAGAAATGGGAAGCATACCAAGCTCAAAAGGTTATGACAAGCCACTTCCCGCCTCTCCCCGGTGACAGCACGCCTCCCAACCCATCGTACGGCACACACAACAACAAACCGCGCAATTTCTGCGTATGGTCTTCAATGATGAAACGCTCTATTCAGACCACGTCGTATTTCAACGATGACGACTACGATATCAAGCAAATGCGCATGCTGGACGAATTATATGCCGGCAAAATGGAAGGCCTGACATACGACGAAATCAAATCGCAATATCCCGAGGAATACGAAAGTCGTCGCAAACAGAAACTGCAATACCGATACCCCGGCCCCGGTGGTGAGGGGTATTTGGACGTCATCAATCGTTTGAGAACAGTCATCGTCGAAACGGAGCGCACAATCGATCATGTGTTGTTGGTAACGCACCGCTCCGTCGCGCGCGTGCTGCTCGCATACTTTCTGGGTCTGGATCGGGATCAAGTCGCCGGCCTCGATGTGCCGCTGGGCGTGTTGTATATGCTCGAACCGAAACCGTATGGCGTTGAGTTCAAGGCGTACAGATACAATCCCGAGACGGAGTGGTTTGATTACATGCCTGACTTTGAGTTGCATCAGGCTAGGGCTATCTAACCTTTTTCTTTTCTGTTATTTTCTGTCTTTCTGTCTGGCATTGGTGGTTATTTGCATTCACGGTTCTTTGTTACTTAGATGGATTGCATGGTGTCGGCGTTCGGGTTGTTTCGTTGTAATGTTACGGGGATATCGATGTATGAATTATGTTTGATGACTGACTACTAACTTGACTGTATACATGTTTTACCTACTTAATTACACCCTGTTTCTACAATGAGCAATAATTTAAACATATTCGTTTATTATATTATATACATAGTAAAAAGGATCACGACCCAGGCTTATTCCCTCTATCCTCACTATTGTTCCGGTCATGATTACTTTGCTCATGGTGATACCCACTCAACCCCGGATACCCATACTTCGAAAAACTCCTCCTCCAAATCGACAATGGCCTTCCATTCCTATCTATTGTCCCGCCTTCGATGACATTATGCTCATTGCGCGGATTGCTGGGGTCGGTCACAGTCTCGTACTGGATTGTGAATGAGTCGTGGCGGGAGATGTGGGTCATTTCTATGTCGTTTTCGTCGTCTTCTTCGGAGAGATGGTCATGGTCATGGTCATGGTGGTCATCGGCATAGTCGAGGATACTGGTTTGGGATTCCACGTCCGTTTTGGATGTCATACTCTTCATATTCGAGTAGTTCGGGGATGTCGGGGTGAGTTTACTCTTCATATTCGAGTCGCGACTACTCCTGCTATTCAGAGTAGAAGACATCCAACCCTTTTGGTCTAGATGTTGCGCGGAGCCTTGTCGACTCGTTTGCGGCGCACTATTTCTGACCACTGCTGCGGGTGGTATAATGGGTCCTTTACTATCGTTTCCTCTGCTATGCTGGTGTTGTTGGGGGCCGAATAGATTCCGTCTACCCTTCTTCCGGTCGTAAGACGATTGCTCGGCTGAGCGGCCACGGAAGACGTTATTCCCAAAAATTGATTCGAGCAAGGGCGCGATGGTGGGGATGCAGGCTGCTATTATGATTGTGTTTCCTTCGATGCTTGTCCAGAGGAAGACGCTGAAGGATGTATCTATCAATTGGCAATAGATGTTAGTGAGGAGTCATTGCAATATCTTAGAAGGGGGGAGGGGCGCACATGTATAGTCTGTAAGAACATCGAGGCCGGTTAAGCGAGTCGCTTTGTAGATTGATACTGCGCATGCGCTGCTTTCATCAGGACAACTCTCTCAAGCGAATATACTTAGGTAGAGTGTAGGGGAAGGACATACAATAGACCCATGCCCAGAATCATCATCAAACCAATCTTCTTCTTCCGATTCATCTGCAGTCTATACAGCACCGTGGCCGGATACACAGCCAGAAACAAATCCAAAAATGCCGACAATGCTATCTTCAATCAGCATTCATCGTTTGTTAGCTTCCATTATGTGAGATAGTTTTTTTACCTCCCGCCCCAATAGAATAATAAGCCAACACATCCGGATGCCAGCACCTCACACCCGGCGCATCATGCATCGTCGGCGTCCAAACCGCCTTCGTCGGCGAACACTGCGCAAACAATATAATCACACATCCGAAAATAATCAAATCTATGGATCCAACGAGCACCCAAAGGAAAATCGTAAATCGCGGGGTTGGATTCAATATTCGAATCAGCAACGCTGTTACGCCCAGTTTCGGGACTGTGAATGACAGAATCCCAGGGGTGAAAGATGCGGTGCTGTAGAGTAAGGCGTTGCGTTGTTGTTCGTCACTGAGAAAGGAGGTGTGTTGGCCCATGCCCCAGTGGATTGAGACTGTGACGAGGATGGCGAAGACGTAGCAGCATACCTTTCCCCGATAATTCTAGCATTAGCATGCTGTTCCCCTTCAAAATGGGAGGTGCGAGGTAAGATTGAAGGGGAGGGAGTACCAAAGAAAAAGCCATCAAATAATCATCCAATCCAATCTTATTCATAATCTTGAGCCGAGTATACAACCTCGCAACCGTGAATATGGTGCTGACCACCACAAAGGTCCAGATTATGCCCTGGGTGGCGCCGACGGAGACCTCGTCTGCCATTGTCGTTTCCCTTTTCCCTTTAGGAAGACATACCAGTATGTGCTGTTGAATCGATTCTCATTCCAGTGGTATGGGATTTGACAGATCTGATCGATCGAGGAGATAGAGGGCGCGGAGTATTAATGGGAAACTCTATGATGCACTTATGCATGCAAAAGAGATAAAAAGAGAAGATCAGGTACTGGGAGAGGATCAGCAAAGACCTGTTTTCCCCCTCATGTTATGTACGTAGGTTTTCAACATCCAGCCAGACCACATGCATAAGATAGTAGAATAAGGTTGACATGACCATGGGCTCGTGCCGCTAGGCCGGCTACATTTCTCCATTGTAACTTGTCAGCCGTTGATAAACTGCCCCGAAAAGATGCTAAAAGCCTAGTAAAAGATGCCAAAGCAAGAAAAGGGAAAATTCTCGCAGATCAGTCGGTGAAGATAGAGTCGAAAGGATGCAAAAGTGGATGCGAATGCCCACTTGGACTGACACTAGCGTTTACCCTAACGTACTACTAACTAAGGCAGGATTGTGCCTGCAGCATGCACCTGCCCCCAAGAACGTGCCGCGGCCCATTGGTTTGGGACTAAACTGCGTATGGTTTATACTTGACAGTGGACACAAGTTTATCAGATCACGAACGGGTTTGACATATGTATAATGTGGTGTTGTATAGGATGGCTGTTGATAGTTCGCTGTCGGGATGTGAACGCGGGATGTACGTACAGCAACATCGGAATCAACCCTAATAAGCTGACTTGTGTACACGTTCATGTTTCCAGGTGAATATTTCGTAGTTCAACGATCTTCATGAAGAATCTCGCCTCGCTCATCCATGTCTCGAGTCAGTCCTATGTACGTACATAAACCTAGGTATACCAAAAAGTCCCAAGGTCGGTACCTCCCGCGAACAGGATAGCTTCACATACTAAGTTGCAGCTAACGTAAGTGACCTAATCTAATGCGGAGAATTTCCCACGGCCCAAAAATTCAATGCAAAAAGTGAGGTAACTAAGCGTCAATCATTGCCTTATACGGTATGAGTAACGGCATTTTTTCAGTGTCTTATTTTGCGTTGGTAGCCAATTGCATTTCGCAAAAGTAAGAGGGTTTCAGGGGTAAAGTGGACTATGGCGGATGGAGTTAGGGGTCATTTTCGGGGACTTAACAGGGAACAGCATATGAGACTTGCCCGGTACAAGGGTGTAACTACATGATGGCGACTATGCTGTGTAAGGGTATATAGACAGTGTTATTGCTGCTAGAGACTCAGGTTCAGGAAAAATTCTCCTAGATGATATACCCCGAGTTTATCGCGAGGGAGATGCTGACTTGTACGAATGTAGTAAACCTTGGAAGAGTGAACCGTAGCCATGTGGCTGAAGTACGCGTCGACTCAAGAAAATGTTACGTACTCAAATTTAGGACGCCTTTGATTCGTGAAATGCTTGGTTTGATTGTTCTGATTCATGTCAACTGGCCGATCGGCTAGAACATAACACCCAGGAATAACTCAGGCGCCATTAGAGTTATCAGGCTAAGGCCGGGACATATTGCTTTATGTATAAGAACCAACCTCTTTATATGTGCACGTGCCTCATTGATGCCCTTTTAGGAAAATGCGTGGATAAAGAAGGGATTTTCAATTCTGGCTGATCTGATATTTCGCGGTTTAGGGTTTCACCACTGAACCCCGTATCAAGGCACCAACGAGACCGTCACATCTCCCGTCAATGAATCCCTAATATTATCTGTAGATAAATGAGGGTAGTTATATATTTATATTTCAAAGATATGGTATAATAGCTGGCTCTACATGTGGGTGTCTGAGCCATGGATATAGTCGCTTGAGGTGGTTAGGCCTATGCTGTATCTATCTGCATAGCGCTTCTGTATATACATGCTTAGCATTGTGTTAAAGATACCACATGCCATCATACATTGTGTTGGTCGTACATGGTGCAGATGTAGCCATTTTCAATGGACGCCATCTATTGATGGTTATGACACCAAAACTAATTGTTGTCGAAACGGAAGAACGTAATGTGACGGATGGATCCTGCAGTTCGTAGGTCATCACTGACGAAATTCAGGTGTCTGTCAAAAACTCTGGACGACTCTGATACTTGGGTCGTATTTCTGTAAGTGTTTGAGCTGAGGCGTGACCTGATAGATAGAGTACGCGATTACCCCTGTCGGAGCTTGTATCCCATTCCATTTCCATCCGTTTCACTGCTTATAAAATATTGCTGGGTGAATCGAATTCCTTTCTTGGTCCTTTGTACCGGAGGTCTCAGCATCGTGGAGAAATTTAGGCAGCCTGTTGCAATTATCGGTGAACAGTGTCTCTCTTGGAGACAGAGAGGAGAGTTGTTTGACCCATTCACCATATTTAGCAGCCGTTTTACAATCGTAGTATTAAAATACAGTCTAATTTGCCGATAGCTAGATCGATGGGATTACTGGCTGGGTACATCGATTGTACTCTGTAGTACGGTGTCCATCTCTGTGCTGTTGATCCTGAAAGACAGACCTTTCTCAGCTTGACTATTTACGAAAATTTCGGTTCCTGGTCCTCAAAAAAATTTATGTAGTTTGCTTGATGAGTGCAGAGACATTAATCAATAGACCTTCACAAATAATCCCGAATTCCGCTCCCACCTGGAAGAATAATCTACTATTACTTAGAGGTGAGAAGATAGCTTAGTAAAAGGAATGCTTCTCAGCCTTCTCTGGGAAAAAATTAATCACTTAACTACTCCGAATAAAGCTAGTATCCATGAGATAAAATGATGGATACGAATATACGAATTGGTTCTAGGGCATCAGATGGTCCCCAGCCTTAGTCAGCCTTGTCCTTCACTTGTCGTAGAATACTGGTAAAATATGCCGGATTGCTGGGTTAACTTCAGGAAAGTCCTGAATAGTAGTTTTACAAGGATGAAGAGGTCATTGAAGAAAATCAATGTTGAGTTGACTGTCTGTCTGTCCGGGGGCGGTATTTGATAGACATTTTGGTGAGCTAGTTTTAATGAATCCGGCAGGTAGGGTTGATATCAGTAACTTGTGACCGGTAAGATTGGGCGGCCATAGCGTAGAGCTTCTGATTGATTGCCTCATTTGACTGAGATTATCTGACACAATACAGCTACTTATGGGTTGTTGTGAACCCCCTCCAGGGTTCGGTTATCCCAAATCCTATTCCCAACCAGGCTCGGCTCAACCTAATTTCCAACAGTATACATAAGTCAGGTATATCCTGTCAAAAACAAGGCATGAAGATAGGAAGGAGTCCATGATCCAGCTAAAGACTAGAGACATATAAATAGACCAGAATGGTGGTATTGTTGAAGAGTTCATTGGAGGAAGGGAACGGTGACATCTTCAGCTGAGAGTCGGATCCTTGGAATTTTTTCTCGGATTTTCTCTGAACTCTTTTTATGTGTTAACTAGGAAATGCTACGGGCTGCTTACTAATTAGGCTAAATCATGAAACAACTATGGCACCTTCTAGCTCGTGTGTCGAAGAAAGTGAACGGGCAAGGCTCTGACATCGCTGTCAAAAGGCTGTCATTTTCTTCGAGCTAGATCTCAAATAGGAGATACGTTCGCTTTAGCGTAGCTTAGGGCTCTATTAGGCTCGTCATCAAAATTTATGAAGAGCCCCATGCGTAGCATTTGAAGAGAGAGGGCAGAGTATATTAAGGAGGGCAAACAGCCCACTATCCCATGTCAATGGGCATACTATTCTCATTGAATCAGCACAAAAAGGGTCCCAGGGTCAACCAAAATGTATCCATATTATTGGTACAGCAACGACTATAACACGGTATACAGCCTGATTGATTCATTCAAAGTCCGCAACATATTTACCACCGTCTACGTCGTGCTGAATGCTACAATTTCCTTAATGGGTTCCTATTACCTGAAACGCTCGGCTCAACGCATCCTCCTCCAAAGACGAAATGGAATGCACAGAACGGTGCCGATCACCCATCTAGTCTCATGGCTCACGCTCTCCTCTTTCGCAAGCTATGTCAAGGCAGTACGGAAGATACCTGGCGGAGGATTTGGACTCCTCATGATCGGGACGGGCATTTTCAGTCTCTTGCATCAATACTTTACAAACAGCTTTATAAACACCGTGACCATGGTCAGCGATTGTACGTTCTATAACGGGAGCATAACCACTTCCAATAACGATCCACTCGTTCCAGCTACAACATGGCCCGTGTCACGCCTCGTTTATGAGGCCTACTTGGCAGCTCAGAACAACGGTGGGAGGATGGGAATATATGATAAAATCAACTACAACACAACTTCCTTTTGGCCCCAAGATGAAGACATATTAGGGTGGTGGGGCTGTACACAGGAAGAGAATGGGGTCATCTCGCGATCGGATTGGGGTTCTTCAGATGCTCTACACACTTGGATCTCAAGTCAGAACTTCTTGTCTATGAATAGGACTTGGTCCGAGGGTGGTGGGTCGTATGACAATGGTACTTTCGCCGGGTTTCTTGTCATGAGTGCGTCCGATCAAACAGATGACCTGCAACAATGGGACTTCCATGCAGCAATTCTTTACCCAATATCTGGCAATAGCGATCTTTCAACGTCAAACTATCAATGCAGCCTGACTCGCAGCCCGAATGCTCCTCGCTGGCTTCCACCCATCATGCCCGCGGTTGATACGCTCGGGAATTGGAGTGACTTAGCATATGGAATCATACAAGATACAGATCCAGACTATTATGGATTTCAATTGGAGAATATTCTGAACGGCATGACAATGATCGCCGGCAGTGGGAATACAATCCACACAGAGCTACCATCCGATGCTCGTCAGACGTACAGCTGTGTCTTGTCCGGGACCCAGATTGGATTAGAGATTCTCGTGCTGCTTGCGGTCCTGGTATTTATCCTTCTGTCAATTATTCTTGCCGATCTCTACGCACTAGTGATTTATTGGCGGGACGGAACGCATTCTAGGGTCCGAGAGATCCCTCTGGGCTATCTGGATTGGCAATTAGACGCCGTGCGAGAGGCTACTTCTAACCGGGCTCTTTCAGAGCGGGACCTCGGGCGGTTTGGGTTTGGATGGATTGACGATAAGCAATCTCTAGGAATTAAAGAACTCTCTTCGGACGTGAGTCCTTCTCGATAGGGCTTTCTTCGAGGTTGTCATCCGGAACGCGCCAAGGAAGTGAGGTTTGACAACACAAAAGAATCCGCCGGAGACCTTTGTCATATGAGACATACGACTTGGGAATAGCTTCACGTTGTGCTTTGTTAATTGTTTCATTGTTTTGTATTGCTTTGGAGGCCTGCTTTGTCAGAATCGGTCCTAGGACAAGCCCTGCGCAGATATGAATATAGGCTTGCTCCCTTGTAATAATACTTAGTTTTGTGCTTCAGCTCATGTCTTGTTAATTTTATATGCCATACATTTTATCTTGACCTTTTACAAGAGTCTTTCTGAAGGATTTAAAACTGGGATGAAGGAATGCCGCTACTACCAATTAAAAATGAATCTATAGTTAATTGCATTCTCCTAATTACATAACTTAAGGCTTCCTAATATTAGTACCAGCCACAAATTGCAGCAACGCCGGAGTCATAGTCGAAGGCAGCACTTTTTTCCAATATAGTAGAACTTAGAAGGTCACTCTGTATCTATGTTCACGACATGTAACATCATTCAATCCAGTCGCAAGAGGTGCTCCATATCATAATTGACCAGATAGTTTACTGTAGTTGGGGCTCCATAACCACATCTCAAGCGAAATTTCTGGTTAGAAACTCTAGATATGGGGAAGGCTTCAGTTCATTATAGCCAGGTCCTACTGCAGTCAATCCTAGTTATATGGATCAGAATGGTAGTTGACTTCGTATCTATGTTAACAACATTTAACATCAAGTCAATCTAGTTGTAAGGGGCGCTCCCAATTATAATAAAACAAACAGAATTGTGTACTGGGTGCTTTCCGTTCCCATATCGGGTGGAAGTTCCAAATATAAAATCTAGGAACGAGGAGACCATCATGTTCGTTATGGTCAGGTTCTACTGTAGAGAAAGCTCGACACGTTATGTAGTGAATTTAGTAACTCTCGAATCCCTCAACTCTTTATTGTTGGACATGAGCAAACATCCTTCTGCAATTCTATTGGTTTCGTTAAGCGCCTCTCATTTCAGGTGCATATCCCCCGCACCCAAATTGGGCAACACCACTTTACCTACCATCTCCATCTTCCTCAATTTACTCGCAGTAACAATGGCGCCTTCTTGGGCTAGAAAACTTGAATCTAGGCTTAAAGTCGCACGACGGGGTGCTTCCCCGGAGCCTACGTTGACTTCCCCGAGAACATCAATGTCCTCTCAAACAAAGCCTGAATCAGCACCCAAGTCGACCTTCAGTCACTCATATCTGACAATTCAGGAACGGCTCTGGAATCAGGCATACGATGATCTCAAAATGAGCGAGGCTAGAACAGTCGAAACATACGAAAAGTTGCTCTCATCCGAACTGCAGGCGGGTCCCGGAAATAAAATAGGGCAAAGCCTAGAGGCAAGGTCTTCACAGATGCAGCAGTTAGTGCAGTTGGGATTGGAGCGGACGAAAAAAATAGCGACTATAAAAGGTCTTGTTGCTGATGGGTTGGACGTTGTCGATTCTCTCAAGGGAACAATAGATCAGGCTGTGAATGCATCACCAGAAGCATCTATCGCCTGGGCTGGCATCAGTTTTGGGATTGAGGTGAGATTTTATTCTCCTTGAGGCCAATGCGTCTCGTTCGAGTGCTAACAACATTCAATTGATAGATCCTGGCAAACCCTGTCAAACAGGCGGCCGTAAATCGTAGTGGGATTGCCTACGTTATATCGAGAATGAATTGGTACTGGGATTTGGCAGGTCTTCTTCTTGATGAAAACGCCATACAAAAATCATCAGCTGGGCTACGAGCCAGATTAGAAGAGCATGTTATCGAGCTCTATCAGAAATTGCTCCTATTCCAGATCAAGTGTGCCTGCCTTTACTACCAAAATCAAGGTATTGTTCTCCTGAAGGACATGCTCAAACTTGATGATTGGGAGAGCCAGATCCAAGACATAAAGGACGCTGAGGCTGCCGTGCAAAGGGACTCGGAGCAATATAACTCTGAGCAGATCAAGTTGCACCTTCATGATCTCGCGGTTACTGCGCATTCCCAAGAGACGAAACTCGGAGATGTCTTTTTGGCCATTCGGGATAATGCCAAACAGCAAGAGAGGCGGCACGAGGATGACGAGGACAAGCAATGTTTGAAAGACCTCTACGTGACTGACCCTCGCGAGGATAAGATAAGTCTTCAAGAAACAAAAGGTGGACTTCTTAAGGATTCGTACCGCTGGATCCTTGACCACGTTGATTTTCAGCGATTTCGTAGTGATCCGCAAAGTCGACTGCTCTGGATCAAGGGCGACCCAGGCAAGGGCAAGACCATGCTTTTATGCGGTATCATCGACGAACTAAAGAAGGAACCAGCGAGCATACTCTCCTACTACTTTTGTCAGGCCACCAAGGTTCAATTGAGCGATGCCGTCGCTGTGCTCCGTGGTCTTATCTTTCTGCTCATCGTTCAGCAGCCACAGCTGATTTCATACGTCCGGACAAAGTACGATATCACCGGCTCAAAATTGTTTGAGGGCACTAATGTCTGGATAACCATGACCGAGATTCTTACAAATATGTTAAAAGATCCAAACCTGGAAGATATAGTTTTGGTCATCGACGCCCTTGATGAATGCACAACGAACAGACCGCAACTTCTAGATTTTATTGCCAACGCAGCCTCCGGAGATTCTCGTGCTAAGTGGATCGTATCGAGCCGCAACTGGCCGGACATTGAGGAGCAACTAGCAGATGCGAGCAACATTCGTGTACAGCTTGAGTTGAATGCAGACTCGATCTCCAGCGCTGTTCATACGTTCATTCAGTATAAAGTAGATCAATTAACTCGTGACAAGAAATACGACACTGGAACAAGCGCTGCTGTCCAGCACCACTTGATATCAAATGCCGACGGCACTTTTCTCTGGGTAGCCTTGGTTTGTCAGATGCTCGCCGACCCCAAGTCCGAAAATGGCAAACACTCACCAAGTTGAAATCGTTCCCGCCAGGACTCGATGCTTTATACAAGCGAATGTTAATGTATATCTCTGACTCGGATGATGCAGATCTCTGCAAGGAGATCCTAGCTATAGTTTCGATTGTATATCGCCCGATTACCTTGGAGGAACTGAAAAGTTTGGTTCAGTCGCTCGAAGAATTTGACCCTGACGACTTGGAAGAGGTTGTTGCGCTCTGCGGCTCTTTTCTAACTATTGAAAATGGAGTCGTTCTCTTTGTACATCAGTCGGCCAAGGATTATCTGCTCGATAAAGCAGTCCATGAAATCTTTTCTTCCGGCATTGCCCACCAGCACCATGCGGTAGTCTCAAGGTCCCTTGATGTGCTATCGAGGTCACTTCGACGCGATATATATGACCTACGTAAGCCCGGTGTCCTGATCGAAGAAGTCGTAACTCCTGATCTCGACCCGCTAGCTTCGGTCCGGTATTCTTGCGTGTTCTGGGTTGACCACCTTGGTGAGTCACGTTGTACACATGGGAAGGAATATGATGAGGTCTTATGGGATGGCGGCGCTATCCATAAATTTCTCCAAAAGAGTTACCTATATTGGCTAGAAGGTCTCAGTCTACTGAAAAGTATATCGGATGGTGTCAACTCAGTACAGAAGCTCGAGTCGTTGACAGTGAGTAGTCATCACTAATCCATATCTTCGAGGAATAACCTAATGATTTGACAGGGAAACACAAGGTCACAATATTTGCGAGAACTAGTTCAAGATGCCCGCCGATTTATTCTTTACCACAGAAGTGGAATAGAGAACGCACCATTGCAAGTATACGCATCAGCCCTCGTGTTTAGCCCAACAAAAAGCTTGATAAGGGAGCTTTTCAAGGGAGAAGAGCCAAACTGGATTGTGTCGAAGCCAAAAGTAGAAGAAAATTGGGGCGCTCTCCTATTGACGCTTGAGGACCAAGACGAAATGATAGCATTTGTGGCCTTCTCTGCGGACGGCCAGTGGATCGTGTCAGCCTCGTATGGTTATATCATCAAGGTCTGGGATACATCTACGGGCGCATGTATATCAAGTTTCAAGGACGACGAGCAACCTGAAACGTTCAAAGCCCTTATGACAGATGGTCAAAAGGTTGTATCAGTGTCGAGAAATGGCACTATAAATATTTGGTCCGTGGCTACAGGCGCGTGTATGTCAGCGCTTGACGCCTTTGATGGTGAGATAACCTCGGCAACCTTCTCAGGAGACGGCAGAACACTCGCATTTGTTTTGAACGATTGCACTATTCGCATCTGGGATGTAATTCACAGTGTTATTATATTAACGCTGGAGGGCCATAGCGAACAGATCACGTCAGTGACTCTTTCCATGGATGGTCAGCGGTTTATATCAGGTTCGCACGATTCCACTTGTAAAATATGGGATGTACATGCACGCGTCTGTATATCAACACTGGAGGGCCGCAGGGGGGAATTTTTGTCCGTGTTTCTTTCAGGCGATGGTCAACGGGTCGCCTCAGCGTCATTTGACTCTAATGTCAAATTCTGGGATGTCGCCACAGGGGCGTATCTGTCGACCCTCCAATGTCCCTGGCAACGGGTAGTGGTGCAACAAGTAGTGGCCATTTCATGGGACGGCCAGCATGTTGCAACAAGAGCCTTAGATGGAACTGTTCAAATCTGGGATGCAACTACAGGCGTGTGCACATCAAATTTCAAGGGCCACAGCGACAGGGTAACGTCAATATCCTTCTCATCAGACGGCCGGTGGATTGTATCAGGCTCATACGATTCTACTATTAAGCTCTGGGATGCAAGTATAGGCATGAGTGAGTTGTCATTTGAAGGGTACTACCGTCCGATGTCATTAGCTATTTCAACAGATGGCCAACGTGTTGTTGCAGGCTCCTTTAATGGCCCCATTACGATCTGGGATACAGCTACAGGCGTGCGTATATCAACACTTGAAGGCCATGTTAAGGTAGTAAATTCGGTGGTCCTCTCAACAGATGGCCAACAAATTGCGTCGGGCTCAAGGGACGGCACCACAAAGATTTGGGATATGGCAACAAGCGCGTGTAAACTAACGCTCTACAATGATGAGGATGAAGAACACGAGGAAGATGCCGATAAAGATCCCATTGAATATCACCGAAATGAAAAAAGCGTACTATCTGTGGTCTTCTCCGCGGATGGCCGGCGGGTGGCGTCCAAGTTGTTGAATGGATCTATCAAAATCTGGGATATGGCCACAGGGACGTGCATATCGAGACTTAAGCGCAATCCAAATAGAGCCAAACCAATCGCTTTGTCAACGGATGGTCAGCGAGTTGTATTTAAGCTGCGGGAAGGCCCCATCGAGATCTGGGATGTTGTTACAAAAGAATGTATATCTACCCTCGATGACCCTAGCTATACGGTTGACACAATAGCGTTCTCGGCGGATGGAAACCAAGTCGCCTCAAGTTTACACACAACTGTAAAAATATGGGATGTGGCTACGGGTACATGCACGTCGACGCTCGAGGTTGGCTTGCCAATAACTCGCCTTTCATTCGACCGGACCACCAATTCTCGCCTGTTCACGAGTGCCGGAGCTCTGGACTTGGCTATAAACTCTATGGCAGATCGCCAAATTACTAAGGCTTTGTCTTCCGGGTTTGTTCGTCGTGGGTACGGTATAGGCACTGGCTATACCTGGATAACAAAAGATGAAAACAGAATGCTTTGGCTGCCTGCTGAGTATCGAAGGGTGAAGACAGATGTAGTAGGATTGACAGTTGTCATAGGCAGCCCCTCAAATCGTGTGCTGGTAATGCAGTTCTCCTAAGCAACGAAGCATGATGTTTGAGGGTAGGGGAGCACCAGCATAGCAGAAGCTGTCCTTCACTATCTAGACATCCAAACACTCAACTCGACCCACCTATGGCTCTCTGGGTTTGAATTAGGTTTTGATATCAATGGGTAAGTGGAATTAGGTTCAATTTACAAGAATCGGGCGTACCTAGGTAGAGATTAGTATCTTATTATATTTTTAGATAGGTAATGTTGAAACTTGGTCGACCTAGTTGAGGTGCTTTCCAAGGTTGTGATAAGCCTATATGTAGCGATAATCATACATAGATTACCTAAGGTCTAAAAGCCTCTAGGTATACATTTTGGAACAATCTCTACTTAAGACCATGGCCGTTAGGGCTTTTTGTTTTACAGTTTAGTATCCGACGTAGCTTCGCTTCTGATACAGAAATGTCTTTCAGATTCTCATCTTGAATTTTATGTAACTAAGGTGCTTGTATATTATCTAGAACATATTTTACTCCATCAACAACAACATCGGGCTGAGTTAACTGAATGAAATGCCCACTCTCGCGGGCAAACACAAGCTTGGTCTTTGTTGAAATCTTCAACCACTCCTTCATCAGGCTCTCACTCTTCTTATCAGCCGTCCTGATCAACTCTCTAACAAGACTCCTCT
Source organism: Talaromyces verruculosus (assembly GCA_038993655.1). Lineage (NCBI taxonomy): Eukaryota > Fungi > Ascomycota > Eurotiomycetes > Eurotiales > Trichocomaceae > Talaromyces > Talaromyces verruculosus. The sequence goes on along the minus strand of JBBVQN010000022.1, from coordinate 473,450 downwards.
GTTCCGCAGTTCCATTGCCTCTCTCAACGCCACCATTGTATAGCCCAGTCCAATCCCTGCTCCGCAAGCTGCCAATAACATAAACTGGTTTATCGCCAACAATTGGCTGCTTCTTACTCAGCTCTTTCTTCCGAAGCGTCTCAAAGCTAGGTGCGTACTGCTCTTCATCCTCCTTGTGCGCAGTTATTTTGTACTTTTCCGTCGATTCGTCGCTTTGAAATGCATCCCATTCTTCCTGTGTCAATTTATGTTCTCCCGCAACGCCAATGCCAGAGTAGAAATCAACGCCTTCGGCAATGGCTTGGGGATTTGGGTCATTTACGTCCAGAACCAGTGGTGCGGTCTCGTGGTTAGCGTCGACAAGCACCAGGCCAGCGATGTGAGGACCATTCCCAGTCAGAGCGATGAACTCGCTGATGAGCACGCCGGCCCAGGAGTGGCCCACGATGATTAGAGGGTTCTCAATGGGAGCATTCTTGATCAAAAGCGAAAGCTCCAGAGCAACATTCTCGGCCGTGGGCTCGAGCGGCGAGTGTTCAGAGTTGCGATACCCGGAACGGTCATAAGTGTAGCTTCGTAGTGAAGCTGGGAGCAGTCGCACCACGGCTGCCCAGTTGAGGCTAGAGCTTGCTACGCCGGAGATGAATAGGACGACTGGATCCGTGGAATTCTTGGGTTCTGGGCCGTGAGCATAGAGGGCGAGAGAGTGAGTGCCGATGTGGACGAGTCTGGGATTTGAGGCGAGGATTGAGGACATTGCCGGTGGTGTTTTATGTTTACCCAACTCTTATAAACTTTTAATAGTTGACGATTGTTTCAATATTGGTTATATAGAATATTGTCCTGGCCCAGTAAGTCCAATCGCAATAGAAAATGTTCTTGAAACTGCTTATGAAAGACAGACAACTGGCGCGGCCGAGATGTATTTATATTGACCGTAGTGCTCGTATAGCCACCTTTATCTGAACCAGCTTCGTGACGTGATTTTGAGCCATTATTAATGCCAATATCCGCCCTTGTATAGGAAGGTCAGAATAGTTACATGTGGATTAGTAAGAAAGATAGCGTGTTTGCATTGTTTGCTCAGTTACCTAGTGGTGTTTGTTTGACTCATTTACATCGTTTGCTTCTTTTGTACTGTTTGTTTTAAACATTTTTTATTTTCTACGAGCTGGAGCTGCCATACATCCATTCGATGTGCAAATAATCCACCATTATATTCCAAGGGCATCCCGGTGTCGAGCCTTATCTAAGTCACCGGTCAATCACGTCTCATTGAAAGCATCCAACACTGGCGTTGGCAGCAAAAACTCGCACGTTACCGTATCATATCCAGCCCAGCTAGATTTGACATTTATGTTGCTCAGGCGATTTTTACCGTAGAGCTCTGGCAGTGACCTCTTGAATATTAGACTTCGAAGTTCAAGCGCATTAAGGATCTCTTAGATCGGTATGCTTGGCCAGACCAAGTGTGCAAGGCTCTTCAGGAGTATTTCATCTTCGACTTTAGAAGTACTCATTGTCACTGAAGGTTGGATTTGATGTTTAATTTCTGCAGAGATGATTGTGCTTCGTATTTTTACCATCCGGAAACATCCCTCTTGCGTTCCAATTTTATTTTCATCTTGTGCACTAAAAAGTAATAGTAATTGCGCTATGTCCATTGCGCGAAAGACAGGAGATCACCTCCTCTGTCGTGGCAAACCGATATGAATCCAATAGGGCAAATATCGTCTTTACTGAAGAGAAACGAGCCCGTGAGTTGCTGATCCATGGCAAGGCCGTCTGGTAGCTTGGCCCCAAACCTGAGCCAGATCATAGGAGGTCAAGTGGTTTTTGAAAACAGATATTCGATTATGTCTGGGCAAACGATCCTCAAGGAAATGAATTGTTTTTGTGTGACTTTGCTACCTGAGCCCAGATATCCTTCGTCCAATTCATGGATAGAAGGCACATTCCTTGAGTGATCGGTCCAATCAGTTGTCCGCAGTCTTTTTTAAAGCTTGTACTGCATTTAGCTACTGCCGAGAAATACTTAGACTCGCAAAAGGGTTTAATCTGCCTAAACCCAAGCCATTTTCTCAGGCAATCTAAGCTACTGCTCAGAGATTTGTTTAAGTCCTTGGTTGGTCCTCGACCAGTTCGGGCTCCGTAGGACAGAACGGCCGTCGTCCACTGAAGACGGTTCGCCGATTCCACAGGGAACGGCACTAAGAATGTTAGGCGAGACCTATGAGCTAAGTCAGTCCCTGGTCCAACACTGTAAACTTCCAGATACAAGAGCACATACGATGAAGCCAGCGATATCCCGCTGGAATGAAGCTGGCGCCGTGGTATAGCCGACGCAGCGGCGCACGCTCCTTCTCCATTTCTGCACTGTGCCCACTGTATATCATCTCTTGATCACCACATTGCCGTTCTGTCGCGTGCTCTTCACCAGATTCAACATGGCCGGTCCAGGTTATTTGCTCAGCTGGAATATGTTTGTCACAACTAAGCAGCCCCGGTGCTGCAGAATTTCAGGGGGAACAAAATAGTTTCGTTTCCGCTTTTTACTTATAGGTTTGTCAGCAAGGCCACAGAATGTGAAACGATTCTGACGGAATGATATGATAGGCGATGAGTGGGACACTGATTCGATGATTGTCCTCCAAGAACCCTAGGGGGTCATTGTACAAATCCACCCCGTTGAGATAAACAATATCCCACTCGGGTCTCTGGTAGGGGATGCGAGCCGGGAGGTGAATGGCAAAGCAGTGCGTCGTACCATGTAATAATTGTCATCGTTGACTTTGCGTAAAGCTTCTTGCTGAATATAGTATCAAGTAGAATGGAAATATCTTGGTGACCTAGCTCAGCTCGCAAGTTGAGGATTTGAATAATCTTCTCAGGCGCTTCGGTGGCGCCCAAGGCATTCACTCCTAACAGACAAGTAAATTCTGCATCTGGTCTTGTAGGACGTTGGCAGATAAGGTCTTGCCCAATCAATCAGACGTTCGTAAAGAGATATGGTCAAATTTGTACTGATTTGTTCGTTCGTCGCTCACAAGATTCCTCTTGTAGGTGAAGTAATCGGCGACCAAGAGAACAGTGGATGCATGCAATATTGCGCGTTAAGTGCAACCGCGGTGCATATAGAGATGATGCATTTCATCTATGGGATCATAGCTTGGAAAGAAGCGGAAATGCTTTGAAAGCCGTCGTTACCAAACATAAAATGTAGCCAAGGATATCGAGTGTCAGGTATCCTCCGCCATTCATGTGCTTGTATGAAATTCTTCCCATGTAAATCGTTTGGATTGAAAATTTGGAAGGGGATCGATTGGTGGACGAGACTGCTCCAACCCTGCAATGGTTTCTTGTCCATTTATTCTCAATGCTGCGTCCGGCATTGCCCAGGCTTTAGCCTGGCCAGTGATACAACATCGCAACAGGGATCGCCTTACGAGAATTCCCCAGATGCTGGAAGTTGGTATTGCGCCACTGTCGACGAATGGTGCGACGCTTGGACCTTTCGCCAGTGCTGAATATACTGTAAGCCCATGCAGCCTGGCGGTCCTCCCCAAGTAGTACTTGAGCAATGGTGTATGACAGCGCCTATGACTCTGGGTCAGCTCAAGAGATATCTTCATATTGTATCATGCGCTCCTCACATTTAGATATCCGACATGACCATCGTCCTCCTCTACGTATTCGTTTTGAGTTCCTTCAAGGAGGGTCGTATTGTTCGACTGACAGTCGCTTCTTGGTCGACGAGGTAATCGTCTTCGGTTGATCGTTAGGGTTAAGTGCAGTTGATTCCGTTGGTGCATTTGTCCTTGCTGATGTCAACCGTAGATGTGGGTTCTAAATGGCATTATGATTGTTAGTATTCCACTCACAGTTGACGTAATATGCAGCGTTGCTTTACTAACCTGGTTCATCAACATGCATTTCAAGCTGGTCCCCTGCACCGTACCAATTTTCCGACGCTTCTTTTGCCAGTATCTCTTTTCACGTGAGGTGAACGCGGTGTGACAGTCTAGGATTTTCTCTCCCCCGCTATTACAGATACCAATGTCATATATTTCTCCCACGCTGGGGTTGTACTCGAGGTCGAAGAAGAAAACCCCGTTAGCACGGGTTGGGTCCGTAGAACGTCGGTATCTCCTTCTTTCCAAGATTTTGTACCGCCGATGTCATTTATAAAATCGAGGTCGCCATTCTCTCTCTCCAAACCTCCGCCGTTGTTTACATCGTTCGACCTATTTAGAAAGACATTATGATCATCAGCATTCATGTTCATATAACCTGTGATCGATCGACCTTAGTTTGGGTATACTCGAAGATAGTCCTTACGGTATTGTGATATCAGTCTTTTCGAGCCTTTTGGCACTGTCGTGGGCCTTTTGCTCCGTAGCGAGCTTCAAAAAGACTTCGTCCAAATTAAGAAGAATGGCATCATTCGAAAGGTAGGCAATTGCTTCGGGGATCCATCGGACGTTGATTCTATCAATGACGCCTTTTGGAGGAGTCCATAAGGAGACAGTTGGGAAAAGACATGACTAGATATCGAATTGTCTCAAGATAGAGGAAACTATGATCAAAGGCGCTGTGATACAACGCCAGGGCTAGCCTGCATGGTGTTGTGGACGCTGCCAGGCACGAAACGCTCAATTTGGAGCCTTTCCCTCCTAGCACGTCTCTGGTCCGCCTCATCATCCGACATTGATTCGCTCTTTAGTCGCTTGCGACGAGCTCTCCCAGATTGACAAGCATTGTCTGCTGCCAGCCATCCATGTACTTGGAGCTAGCTCCATCCACTGTTGCAGATCGCTTCTTAGATGATTCAATAAATGCATGACGAAGTTCGCAGCGGCTCTGGTCGGACTCCGTGCAAAAGCGCACTTGCATTTCTGTGCCCATGAGAACCCAATAATGTGGTCCAGATTTCGACATGTTGTAGAGATCTTTTGCTTGACGGCCTCGAATGGTGAAGCTAGGACTGTTGCGAGGCTCGACAGTGGTCGAGACTCGCCGCTGAGAGTGTGGGCGTTCTGCGTCAATATTCATCACCATAACAGGACACTTTGGCATCGCGGACGAAGGAACCTGGACGGGAGATGGTGGAGCTTTGCGTTTTGGTTTGGTTGATCGGGAGGGGGAGTTCTCCAAAGCTCCTTTGTCGGCCTTGCTGAGAGAGAGATCGGCCAGTGTTAGAACATATTCTAACACTCCCCGTCAACCAAGCATGCATAGTGGTTGTAGCCCTGTAATGGAACGAGCTCCTCCATAATCCCTATCTTCCAGCAATTTGAATACAGCGTCTAGTCTGGGGGTCGAATCCATCGTCAGTCTCAACGAAGGGACGGTCCCCGAACTGGGCTATCTCATGTATCCAGCACAGGGTGTGTTATAGGCATAGTCCTTATCCCGCGAGTGTGGTGTCGGTTGTACTAGGAACCGCTAGCTTTTCCTCAGTATTTGGCCGCTTAAGAAAAGCCAGTTGAGTTGACAGAGAGATTCATGCGGACTCTTAGTGCCATATTGGGCATCGGTGACGTCGCGCGGATCACAGTCCCAACTGATCAAATGTCTCTTTCCCAGCCAGTTGTTGGAGAAATGTTAAGAAACCTCCTGGCCAGTCTCGGTTTTTCTCGGTTTTCTCGTCCAGCTCGTCGATTTTGTGAGACTTTTGGAGGTTATCCACCAGAAGCGAATGTTGAGAAGGCGTCTGGCTTTTTTCCACGCATCCTTCACAATTAGTAAGGACTTTGGCAACCCCGATTGTAAGGACAAGAAATATTGGCAATCGTGGCGAGTATTTCGTCTCTCAAGAAGCCCTGTACAGTTTGGGAGATCCGAGTCAGCTCAATCTTTCTCATGATCAAAAAGCTCATATTACCTTCACGCAGAATGATGAAACAAAACACCTTTTCCATCTTCTCCTCCTGCCTCTTCCATACAACATCTGTGCCATCATATAAACAATACCATAGCCTTCGATGGCAATCAAACTGTCATTGGTGTCTTATGGAATGAACATGGTGACTCCCAGGTCCGCAAGTTTCATTCAATCAACCGCCGACACCCAACGCTTGGAGTTGTCGGAGCCCAAGCTAGACAAGTCCATATCGAGGCAATGTGGTTTGAAAAGCTGCATGTCTTGGTCTATTTCCTGCAATATTCATCCCTCAAGGTATTCGAGTCTTTTTTCGAGACTCCCAGGGAAATCAGGCCCACGCCTATGTCAACAATTCCCCGCCGTAACCCATGACCAATCTTCTCGGTAAAGCATTTGAAGATAGACGTCAGAAATGGGCTCTGTATCTCACCGTGGAGAGAGAAGTCATGGTAGATGTCTTCGAGATTCCGAATTTGGTCGGAGTCCAGGCCATAGAATCTGATCGAAAATGCAATCCAATAGTCAAGCTCATTCTTAAATCTTGACCGGTTCTATTTTCGGCCATTATGCAGAGCCGGTGGCATCTTTCCAGGCATCGGGAACATCGAGGGTATCCCATGGGCCAAATGTTTGCATCGTCAAGCGTGGAGGGCTTCTTGGGACAGTAGAAGACTGCCTGTTATTCGTGTTTTCCATGGTTCAAGGCAAGACAAATCGCATTTAGCAACGTTCATGGATGCCATATCCCCTAGCGTTGCTGTTTCTTTGTGTAGATATCATCTCGAAACCATCGGATGGAGTATCCTGTGTTTTCGTGAAAAAGCAGACGTTGTGATTGTCGATCTCAGCACCGTCTTCGGCATCTTGGGGTGTTCTGTTGCTCGAGACACTTGAAGCCGATTGATGTAAAGTTGATCAACATCGGATTCCTCATGTTCGGGCATCTGAGTTTCGTTAGTCAAGTCTGTCCACAACAACACGGAACACAAAACATACCACCACACAAGGCGGCCCTGTCTTCCAGCGTATATAGCAAGGTGCTGAAAGACGGCTGGCTCTATATTGTCCATAGTGTAACAGTCAACCGCCCAGTAGTAACCCTATATAGTATTAGCAGATATCACATGGGCATGCAATAGATAGGGTCCGGACACTAACCTCATTGGTTGCTGGCTTGTTTGTCACGGATAAATTCAAGGAGCGCGAGGACTCGATGCTGGCCATTCAAAACGCGAACCGCGCGGGCAGTTGGGGCCGATCGGTCTTTACGCCGAATGCACAGTTCGAACGAAAAGGAGTGCTTAAGGTCGTAGTAGAACACCTTGATGACGTGGCTTTGCCTGAAGCGACGGACGCGGCCAACGGCCTGGTGGATATGGTCATTGGGGGGGTAGTCAAAGAGGTGGACATTGTGGCAGCCCTTTTGCATGTTGGTCCCTTCCGAACTGATCACGTACTGGAGGACCAGGACCCAGTGGCCCTAGCTAGGCTTACCAAAATCCGTGATGATCATGGCGGCCCTTGATGTGGACGACTCCGACTGAGATGCCGACAAGATTGTGGATGGAGGCGACGTACAATTGCTGTCCGGGGCTGATGGTCCACACCACACAACGCTCCCCAATGATGCATACCTGGGTGAGGATACGCTGTAGCATTTCTCGCATGACGGGAGCACCATCGGGGAGCACCGCCAGAAGTTGGCTATACGATGTCCGCCTGAATGACGGCAGAACATGCCTTTCCCGCCGCCAGCAATAGCGCTGAAAGGCTGGAAGAGGCAGAACAATTCCTTCATCCTCGGAACTCTCTATGTTCCAGGTAGGCCAGAAGATAGGCGCACATGGTATCCAGCTCGCCACGTCATACCCTGAATGTCGTGAAAGGCTTGTATCTAGGGATGGACTTGCCATACATTCAAATTAGCATGGCTCATTTCAAATTCAACAATGGAACTTACACCCGGTTACAAGCGCGACGGAGCTTGCTGGAGCGAGTACCAGTAGTTCGTGGATTTCGAACCATATTGGCAAGGTTCGACGGTATATAAACGTAGGATGTCTCGCAGGTCACCCGAAATAGGAACTAGCGTGGCAGGGGTAATATGTTGGCCTTGTATCGGAGACATCCGGAGTTGAAAACAGAATCAGGAGCCGTCGTGGGCTCCTGTGCGCATGTCGAACTAATGATTCACGAAGAAGGTAGCATTTCGAGATACTATGGAGAATGGAGAAGGCTCCTGACAGCAACAAGATAAGATAGATATATAAACGAAGAAACAGAAGGTATAGAAGCCCAACATCGTCTGCTCGTACAAGCAAGGAAAATTAAAAAATGAGGGAGAAGAAAAATCTCATCGGGGGAGGGGAGAAGAGGACACCTATTATGTTTGCTCCAGGAAAGGGGCTTAGATGACAAAATTTTGCAGAAAGAATTGCCCGGTAATTTCCAGATGCTAGGGCGTTCGACAGCAGAGGAAGAATTAGGCAATAACAAAGAAAAAAAAATTGAAGAATGACGCCCTCACAAACAATGGAAGACAAAAGACTGAAAGGAGAATAATGAGGTTGTATCCCGGCGGTGGTCAAATGAGGCATGTCGGTGACATCTATGGATCTTTCGGGGATTGCCCGGAAACAAATGATGGAAGGCATTGTCTGGAGGTATTTGTACTACATACGTAGAGTCTTGAAGAAGAAATTGTAATCTTCATTGATACATACCTGATATGACTGGTAATATGTTCGTTGCGTTCTTTGTCTTCTATGATACCTACCTACAGCTAGATGACTATGATACATTGTCGTCAAGAAAATTGACATAATGCTATACATGGTAATTCAGTGAAATCCACAGATGATGATAATATACTGACCGACGTTGCGGTCGCTACACGACTGACTCCACTCACGTGTTGCCCTGCACAGTGAAGAGAGGCTCCAGCGTTGTAGTATTCATCAAATAATCAACAACGCCAGGATACCCAGTGCGACGCGCTTCATCCAAAGCCGCTTTGTACTGTAAAATACGTCAATAATTGCCCGGTATTATGATGTATTCTTGCGGGTCTTACCTTGAAACCAAAATTTAAAAGAAGGGCTGCGGCGAGACCAATGCAGACAACAAGCGGGCCAAACATGTTGTCGAGATCCTTGCCACTGCGCTGCCGTATCAATCGTGCTCGCTTCTCGTGCATATACCAGCCCCATACGGACGCAAAGACGGCAAAAGATGTGTAGATAATAGCCAAAGCTTGGGCAACAATGTTGTCGATGCCGGCAGCGTTGTATAGAGCTAGAGATAGTGAGGCGAGTAAGATACTAACGTGCTGCCACTTGATGAATGTTCGCTGGTTGGCTAGCCACACCTTGGACTCGACACGAACTGGGCCGGTATCCTTGATCCAGACTTCAGGAGCTGAAACGCCCGGAGGAAGTCTGGAGGTCCCCCGATGTGCCTGTGCATATCGAGACATGGAGAAAGCTGGAAACAGGGTTCCAAGGTAAGAGGAGCTTGTTGCCCCTTCTTGGCTCTCCGCTGGCTGAGTGGGTGTAGCTTCTGTTGCTGGGGATTCCGTTACACGAGGTATGTCTCTGGCAGTGATTTGCTTTGAGGGGCGTTCGACAACCTGCGATGTGCCGCTCATCATTGTCGATCGTCCGGGAGATGACCCTCCTCCAGCACCCATACGCGATATCGGCGATCCCATCATCGTCTGCAGCGGACTGGCTTTTGTTCCTAAAAAGCTTCCAACAACAAATTCCTCCTCCGCACGTTGTGCCTCACGCTCCTGTTCCTGTTGGAACGCCGTCTCAGGATCTTGACGAATGTCATTTTCGAGCTCACCAAGCCAGAATGGTAGAGAGTTGATATGGTCTTCGAACAGTTGGGCAACTCCATGAACGAATTTTGAGAAACGTGGTGCTTCTTTCACAAGATGTGAGACCATAAGATCGTGCAACCATTCCACATTACGAGCACCGTTTCGCAACTTGATCTCTAGCAAAGCATGGGGAAAGCGCACAATCTCACCCTTGTTGATAGAGCTGAATGGGTATTGCATCGCCAAGTCATCAATATCTCTGCGGTGCCAGTCTTCGGGATCACGGCATGGTCGTTGGGGGTCTAGAGCGTCCTCCCGGATCAGTGCAAGGTTTGTGTCTAGTGAAATTCTGATGCGACTGTCTCCGGGGATCTGGAATGCGGTTCTTGTATAGTTTGCGCGAAGCATGGGTTGCAACTCATTCTCTTTGATGAACGACTGAAGCTCTTCCACCTCCTTTTTCAAGGCGTTTGCTTCTTGGGACTCGCCGTGAGCTCTGTCTTCGAGACGGGTTACCTTTTTCTCAAACTTGTATTCACCTTTGAGGAATTCCTGGATGTGCTTTTCCTTGAGTTGCACTCGGACTTCACGGCTGCGGTCCTCCCCCACAATTTTCTTCTCCAAGTAGACTGCTGGAGCCTCGTTCAGGTCACCGGACCAACGGAGTCGCAGCGATCCAGCCTCTGTCGCACGTGTGACTTTTTGGTTGTATAGATCGAATGATGGATTATCAAAGTACAATGATGTGATTGTTGGGTCTTTTTGGGAGACGTCTAGCTCTTTGGAGGTTGTGGGGTTATACAGCAAGACAGGTAATCGGCGCAGAATATGAGTCTTGACCTCCACGATATTGTCCGTGTGCACCCAGAATTTATATGAAACGTACGCATCATGACCTAGACGGTTGTCGCCGCTGGTTTCTTGGTTTTCTGGAATTTCAAGACCAAGGATCTGGCGTGTAAAAGTGTACATTGCTGACAATCGATGCAAGAGTGGAGAATAATCCTCGGAGTTGAAAGACAGCTGAGACAGCCGGACCTGGAGAAGTGGTCGAATGCGATAGCGTGCACCGCGCTTACGATCATGTTTTTTCGCAGCCTTGAGGAAGCCGGAAAAGTTTATCCGGCTATATTTTTCCAACTCGCTTACCTCTCTGGTAATTTGATCGAGCTCGCCAACCACCTCGTTCGCAATTTCTTTCCGCTTATCCTCGCTGGCCTCATCTTTGTCACCGGTGGACTTTCTGGCGAGAGGCATAAGCTTGGCCTCACAAGCATTGGTGCGGTCTCGCAGTTGTTGCGACATTTCCGATTGGAAGACATTGACCTTGTCCAATTGGACATTGATAAGCTCCTGTACGAATGATTCCTCGTCTATTTCGGTCCATGGCTGAGTTTCCGAATCGCTGTCGTCTCCTTCAAGTTCACGTTCGCGGAGAAGCCCCTTGAGCTTTGCGTAGTCGATGTACTTTCCCTCCCATGGAGGGTATATCGAAGCTTTGAGCGTTTTTCCGAAACGCATGATGAAATCTAGTCCGGAGATGACTCTTCAAGCTCCTTTTAGATCAAATCTCGTCAATTGGCCCCGAGAAGAATCAGAAACAATTCAGTAGCCGAAATATCAGTGAATTGATTCCGGGGACGAATGGTAGAGAATATGAAGGGAGAAAGCTCTTCCAGATGAGGTGAAGAGAGAGGAAAGAGAGCTCCGCAATCGTCATGATGGCACGTGCCCCCGATGCGTCCAGTTTATGGACGGGATCAATTCCGAGCTTCTGATTGGATGCTGAGAGAGCCCCCGCGTTGAAACAAACAGTGCAAACACCGATAAGTCGGCTTAGTTAATTGGCTTGTCGTAATCGGAGCATTTCTCAGCTTTCTCACTGATACAAGATTCTCTTCAACTTGTCAATTATCGCTGTACAAGCTCTTTCATGAACGTATCCTTATATAGACTAATAAGCTTACCCTTTCATATATGTTCAGTTTATTCTGCTTATTGCCTCTTCCTTTGCTCAATTCTCCGAGCTGCTAGCCTTCGCCGAGGTTACACAAATACAGGACGATCCTCAAATATAAAATACAATGGCAACGACTACAGGCGCAACAGAACCGCCCACGTTGATTGAGTCCTTCCATAATGCGCTGCTCAACGTTCACGAAAATCCGTGCCCACAAGTATCAAATCCGCCCAACTGCAAGAAACGTGCCTCGGTAGCCGTTATCCTTCGAGTCCGCCCCCAATATAACCACCTACCACAATCGCCGGTCAAAGTGCCTGATGGGACAGCTTCGACATCTCAACAATTGAATGACTTCTTTGCCCAGGACTGGGTGCAAGACGGTGATCCGGAATTATTATTCATCAAACGAGCATCGAGGGTTGGCGACCGATGGACCGGACATGTAGCGCTACCCGGAGGAAAACGAGACCCGGAAGATGGAGATGACAAGGCGGCTGCTGTAAGAGAAGCGCAGGAAGAGGTTGGCTTGGATTTGACTACAGAGGATTTGATATACATCGGCAATCTGCCTGAGCGGGTCGTGACCACGTCGTTTGGCAGTGTTCCGTAAGTGTGACCAAGCGCTGCTCGGGTCTACAGCGAGCTAACGTTCGATTTATAGATTGATGGTCTTGTGTCCGTTCATATTCCTGTTGACATCCAATAATGCACCCGCCCTCACCCTTCAACCTACAGAGGTAGCCTCGACGCATTGGGTTTCCCTCAGAGCTTTATTATCACCGTCTTTACGATCCGTCGAGTACGTCAATGTCTCAGCCCGCTATGCCAGACAACACGGCCTGATAAGATGGGGTTCATCGCGCTGGATGACCGGGATGATGGAGTTTTCAGCTTTGAGACTTCTACCTACCGAAAGTTTATATTCCAGTACCACTCCAGGCTTTCTTCCGGATGAGACACATCAGGAAAAACCATCTATCTTTCAGAGATTAAACCCTTGGGCTGCACGACAAGCGCCGTATGGCGAAAAGAACAGAGAATTACTACTATGGGGTCTTACATTGGGCATTATGGCAGATTTCCTGGATTTGCTGCCTCCGCATAATGCTGTTGATCTTTGGAAGCACCCTACATTCACCGCTCCTGATCTGAGGCTTATAGTCTCACTTCTCACTTACTCCATCCGCAAGAGGAACGCGACAAAGGTGAAAGCTGCTCGAAGGCCTAGTCAAACTGCGGCAGATGACTCAACCATGGCGCTATCTGTCGAAGACGAGGATGGGCAGAGTCTCAATGTTGAGAATAAAGATGGAACAACAGTATCTGGTCATGAGCATGCGACTGCCATCTTATTGCAGGGTTATTATGATCGTTTAAGGCTGTCGTTGGGTGTATTCGCTGTATGGCGACTGGGTCTGGCATCGGTTGGAACTTATTATATATGGAAAAAGCTACGACGACCGTGATACACTTTTGTTTACATGTACAGCAATAGATTCTTGGAGATATTCTTTCGATAGACCAAGCGACAATGAACGAACTAACCTGTATAAGTTAACTAGCTCTAACTTAACTTTATCCAGATCAGTTGATTATGTCATTGCAGCTGTCTGCCAGCACAGGCGCTGATTGGTTGAGACGGCTTAAGCTACCCCACATTTTCTTACTTTTGATAAACAATCGCATCGCAACATCAACACGAACACTCGAACAATTCACTACAGACCGCGCTGCTTACTACTCGGTAGGCTCATCCTCAGTACAGCTACTTATACTGAATCTCAAAGCTTCGGAACTGTCAACTGTCCTACCGAAACCTGAAACGAATAGACATGGTCGCGACACAAAAACTGTACCCTCGCGGTACCGTGAAGCGCATCGTCAAGGCCCACGCTGGTCGCAACATTAGCAAAAACGCAGACGTTCTGGTGCGTCTTCACAACTCTGATTGATACTTACCACAACATCCTTGAAGAGCTCTCAGCTGATCTTGCCATAGATATTTCTAGATTACATGCTATTTATGCAAGAGTACGCCCCGTCCCATTGCTCCTATGCCTCCGGACCTGGTTTTGCACCAAACCCTTTCTCGCCGTACATTTTACTTACGTACCTTCACAATCAACAGACTCATGCGCGAAGCATCAATCCGATCCCGCAAAGCAGGCGAAAAGAGTATTTCAGCGAGAAACATTCGCAGAGTTACGGAGGTTAATATACTCGTCCCTATCTTCCGTTGCCCGAAGCCGATCTCACAGTACTGACTCGGGGATTATTGAATAGGCTACTCTCCGCAAGATGAAAGGGTAGCGGTCCTTCCTTTGTTGGTACGTTTATGTGGTATTTCAGCGGGTCGGGCGTTTTGGACGGTTTATATATAGGGAATTGGTGGGATGGCATGGTATTGGGCGTTATGAATTGGGTTTTGCCTAAGAGCTTTCATATTGTATCGAGAAAGTGATCTATGAGGCTTAGGCAGTTGACTGTTCACTCGAGATGAGTTTATGGTACAACGGGCATATGGAGTATATTGCAGCTGTAAATGAAATTTGCACAAATTCCATAATTGCGATCGTAAATATACAATCTAGCCAGAGTATTCAATTGTAGATCGTAGGAGTGCAACTCGTCCAAGCTGTCAAGGCGTTGAGGCTGAAGCGTAGGGCGACCCGCCGAGTACGGAGACGCAGACGCAGACGGGGCAAGCACCAACCTTGAGTCCTGTCGCTTCCATTGACTTCTTCTCGCTGTCACACCATCACTTCTCACTTCTCACCTTGCTCTTTTACTTTCTTTTCTCTTCATCAATTATACCTCTTCAACAACCCAAACCCCTCCATCTTTTCACGCACCCAGTCCAACGTCTGGCTGTCCCAACACCTGGTGCAACACATCATCAACCTCACAAGGCTGCACACGACACTTCTCCACACCCCGACACAGTCACCATGTCTGCCGCTATCAACAACCACCTCCCTACACAGACCGAGACCAAGTCCTCGAAGAAGAAGCGTGCCAAGAACGAGCTTTCTGCCAATGTCTCTGTTTCTGAAGCCACGCCTTCGAACCCCGACATTGACGCCAAAGCGGAGTCAATTGTCAATGGCGTCAATGGCCTTGAGGAGGAGACTGGCATAATCAAGGAGCTTCAACGGTATGCATTTTGACTGTATACGTATTTCAGAGCGTGAGGGTACTGATTCTTTTTGTTGCAGCAACTTGCGCAATGCCACCAAGAAACTTGTAAGTGACTCATCAAGTCTACCCCCAAAGAATGAAGCTGACTTTTGTCATATAGAACGCCACAGCCAAAGTTGACAGCATCATCGCAGAAAACCCCGGCAAATCCCTCGACCAGCTCATCGCCGAAAAGAAGATCAACGCCGACCAGAAAGCCCAGGCCTTGAAGAAACCCGCGCTCCAAGCACAGGTCGCACAGATCGAGGAACAAATCACTCAGTACAAGCAGTTCGCTGCGCATTACGAAGAGCGTCTGGTCAGCCAGAAGACTTCTTTGGAAACCGCACATAAACATGAACTCGAGGCTGTTCGTGAGAAGGCTGTGGCAGAGGCTAAGGAGTCTCAGCAGACGACTGTTCGTACACAGTTGTTGACATTGAGCCAGTTCTTGCGCTCTGCGGCTTCTGTTAGACGGACGGGTGATGCCGCATCAGCCGAAAGTCAGGCCTTCGAGGGAGTGTTGTTGCAGGTTTATGGTGGCAACCAAGATGCTGTCGAATCCATGCTGAAGTTGATCAACGGCACTGATGACAAGGTCACTGGAGTCGATGGCCAGGTTTTGGATGTGTCGTGTAAGTCAGAGTCATTTTTTTTAGGTATTTAAACCGCCGCTAATGTATACCAGACGCCAAAGTGAAGGGACTTTCTGAGGAGCAGGCCGCTCCAGCTCCCGAGGCCACCGTAGAAGAGACGCCTGCTGCCGAATCTGCCGTGACCGACCCGACGATCGCTAATGCCGGTCTTACTGAGCTTCAGGACACAACTGTGTCTGCCGCTGTGGAAACCAACCAGGCAGCAGAAGCGACTGAGCCTGTTGTCGCACCAACCCAGACTTCGGCCGGTGATGGTGCCAATCCGTTGGCAGACTCTAGCTGGGAACCTCAGGCATCTGGCACTTCGACCACCGGTGAATGGGTTGAGGTCACACATCCGGCTGAGGAAGAGGCTGAGTCCCCATCGACTGCGGCGGCAGCTCAGGGTTCAACCAGCTGGGCAGAGGACGTTCCCACTGGTGCCGCCCCGGCTGAAGGTGACGGATTTGAGCAGGTGGTCCACCACCAGCGACAGGGTAGCGTGCGAGGACGAGGAGGTCGCGGTCGTGGCCGTGGCGATGGATCCCGAGGCCGTGGTGGACGAGGTGAATTCCGTGGACGTGGCCGTGGTGGACGTGGTGGTGAGCGTGGTGAACGTGGTGAATTCAAGGGTGGACGCGGTCGTGGCGGACCTGCTGGTCAGCAGGGCAACCGCCGAGAAGCTGTTGCAAACAACTAATCGCATCGACTTTGAACACTTCAATGATGCGTATTGCATATTTCACGATCTTCCTCTTGAGCCTTGATGACGGTTCCCTTCCACGGCGCATATTCATTACTTCGGCACCCAGGCTATTTTCCGCCAGCTTGCATCATCTCTCTTCTTGTATGTCTTTATAACTTTCCTGGAATGGCTAGGCGTTGGTACGGTTGATCGGATGGAACATGGAGGGGTGAATGGGATGGGAATGATTATGATGGAAGACAAAAGTTTCCGGTCGTACCTGTTCTCATCGTACGGGCTGTTATTGCAACTCAGCACAGAAAAAAAGTTACTAATTGTTGTCGTGTCATTCAGCGTTGCATCATTTCTCTCATGTTTCTGTCATTTTCGAATGATTCCCAGTTGCTTGCATTTATTCGTTTTCTCTATGATTTCTGCAAATTGGTCATTGACTACAAGACTTTACGTCTTGGTCAATTGACCGCAATATGTATTACTTCTACAGCATGTTTATTTCTCTCACAGAGGCATTTGTCTCTTATGGTTACGAGGATGGTGGGACAGGGACATGGCATCGGCGGGCTTAGAGTGTTAGATACGCTGCTGTTATCGGGATAGTCAAAAAGACGAGAATGATTGATCGTGATGTTCTCTCGTATACATCGTGTTGTAGCTGTACGTAGTATGTACCTCAGTAAACAATGACGTAGCCCCACCGATCGATGTGCACCGCCTCTTCCGCTAGCTCTTAACTTCTTAGTCCCCGAACGAACCTCCGTTATTCAATTAGATTGGTTGTCCTACCAAAGCGCAAGCTTATTCGCACTGTTAGAAAGCGTATAGAATACGCTATTACGCGCCTGCATGCTGAATACGGGGCAAGCGACGGATTAGTGCCCTGGTTTGCGAGGCTTGTCTCAGGTTGAGATAGCTATGACCCGTACGGAGTACCTATGAAACAGCCAGCTGTCATGATATAAAGACTTGCGTTTCACCGCATTGAGCTTGCACATTCATGAGTTCGGTTTCGACAAAGAATTTCGATCGCGCCGATACTGTTTTCATCGAGGAGGAATAAAAAAGCAATCATGGCATCAACACAATCCTCCCCGCCCACATCATCGTCGCGGGACCAAACACAGCGCAAAAAGGTGCTTCGCGTGATCTTCATATCTCTACTCCTCGACCTGGTACGCCTGCCCTTCCCCCATGAATCATAATATTAACTAACTCTTGCCTTGAATAGATATCATTCACATTCATCCTCCCCCTCTTCCCCTCCCTGCTGAACTTCTACCTCCAAAATGACCCCTCCCCTTCGTCCCTCCTGAACCGGATATTCCATTACCTAAACGCCTACAAAAACTCATTCTCCAAACCCATCGATTCGCGGTATGATATTGTCCTTTTGGGTGGCGCATTGGGTTCGTTGTTCTCGTTTCTGCAGGCCCTCGCCGCGCCCGTTATAGGCCGACTGTCGGATCGTCACGGCCGTCGAACCGCGCTATTATGGTCAATGATAGGAAATCTGATCAGCGTCGCATTATGGGTCGCTGCGACAGACTTCAAAACCTTCCTCGCAAGCCGAGTGGTGGGCGGCCTGAGTGAAGGGAACGTACAAATGGCGAATGCGATTGCGACTGATATCAGCGATGAGTCCCAGCGAGGCGCGACGATGGCGATGGTGGGCGCTTGTTTTTCGATTGCGTTCACGTTTGGGCCGGCGCTCGGAGCGGCGTTGGCGAATGTTACCGTTATAAAAGAGAATCCGTTTGCGACGGCGGCGGGGGTGTCGTTGGGGTTGATACTGGTGGAGACGGGGTATTTGTGGGCTTGTTTGCCTGAGACGCATCCTAGATTTACCAAGGAGTCTGCAAAGAACGGTGTTACTGGCGAGAGGAGCGCATCGGCTGAAACGACGGAGAAGAAGGAACCGAAGGAGAGAGTGTATACGAATAACCCGGCGCTCCTCAACCTTGTTCATTTATTGTTCCTCCTCCCCTTTTCAGGCATGGAATTTTCTCTTCCATTCCTGACTACCACGTTACTCGCTGGAAGCAACGCCAATATAAACCCCTCCGCCGTCAACGGCCGCATCTTAGGGCTTGTCGGCCTCATCGCCTCCCTACTTCAAGGAACAATGGTCCGCCGTCTCCCTCCCCTCCTAACCGTACGCATCGGCGTCGTCGCCTGCGCAATCGCCTTCTTCTCTCTAGCAAACATCTCCTCATTACAAGGCCTTCAGATCTCAGCATGCTTTTTGGCCATTACCAGCGCCACAGTAGTCACCGGCTTAAACAGCCTGGGAAGTCTAGAAGCCGGGCCCGGCGAAAGAGGGATTGTGCTGGGAAAGCTGCGGAGTTGGGGCCAGTTCGGTCGCGCGTTGGGTCCCGTGCTGTTTTGTAGTTTCTTTTGGTGGGTGGGGAGGCAGGTTGCGTATACGGTTGGAGGCGTTGTGATGCTTGGGGTTGTGGGGATTGTGGTGTTGTTTTTGAGGGAGCCTGTTCGTCGTCAGTCATCGTAGATTATTGCACATTTTGTACATATGTATAGATATCTTGTTGAATAAAGTCGATTGCTTATGCAGGGTATAAACTAAACAGAGAGCCTGAGAGAGGAGACAAATATCGTAGACTATAATACATATCAAATCAAACCCAACCTTGAAACGGTGTTCGATTCACCTCATGCCGTGATGATAACACAGCCTCCCCTCTTTCCCACCATAACCACCATCTCGGTAAAAAGCCCGTCCCGGATCATGATTATGACAACCCTGCGCCGCGAGCGCTGGACTCGCAGCCTCCCCCAAACTCCCCCTCGCCTTCCCCAACAACCAATCCGTCAACGTCACAAACTTGGCCGTCCGATCCCATCCATCCGCCTGATCCGCGTGCTCAATGGTATGGCTTGCGATTCTACCCTTCTCGTCGAATGCGAAAATGAATAGTCCCTCGAAACGGCCTTCTTTCCCGGGTAAGAAGATGGGTGCGTCGCCGCCTAGGAGGGTTGAGAGGCTTTTATTCACGCCAGACCTAGACCGCGATACTGTATCACTGTTCTTATCCGCATCTGTTGCGGAGGATGATGTTGACGGGTTTGACGGTGTGTTATGGCTCGTCTTCCATCTAACAACAAGCCTCTCCTCTCCACAATTTGTTGCTGCATCATTATATTGCTCGCAATAACCCAGCACCGAGTCCGCTCTTACCATGCGCTCGGACAGAATCTGGAGTTTCACGTTCCCTAGCAGCGGGAGACTGCTCCATGCCACGGGAACGGTCCAGAGGGCTGCACGGTAGAGTACGCGACCCTTGACGTTCGGTAAATGCGGATGCGTGGAGGGGAAGAGGTGAAGCGTGATTTGAGGGGAGAGGAGGTCGGTGGGGAGTGGGTTTACGAGGATGTTGGGAAGTAATGGAGATAAACGTCTTAGAGCTATCCATCCAATATTATTAGTATCAATGTTCTTTTTGGCCGTAAAGGGGAAGGGACGTACTGTTTCCCAACCGCACAACCCGCTCATCGGGTGGTTTGTGATCTCCTCCTCCTACCCCCTCCGTGCCGGGCGGTAGGTCATATCGCACTACCTGACCCGGAGTCCCAGAAACAGCTCTGTGTTTGTGTCTGTCATCTTTTGTTCTGTTCCTGTTGTTTGAATGCAGCGTAATTGAAGACGCTCTCGAGAAGAAGATTGCGTCGATGTCGCGGCGGTCGTGCAAGCGCGCGAGTGGTTTGGGGGTTAGTTGGCTGAAATTTCGGCGATGGCAGCGGCACAGTCGCGTATTTGTGAGTTCATGGCGGCCAGGATGAGATGTCTGAGGGGATGATGATGAGTGATATTGGTGTTTGATGCCGGACACAATTCGACGAGTAATGGTGGTAGCGTTTGCGCAGGTGGATAGAGGAAGGAAAGGCTTCGGCATCACGAAGGCCGCGGTTGACGGACTAGCTCATTTATTGCAGTAATAATATATCCAAGGATTGTAGGTTATGCTACGATCTGTTTACCTAGGAGGTATTGGGAATGTTTTCTAGTCGTACGATGAAGATGACGTTGTTTGGGCGGCCCGCACCAGAAGCTCAAAGTAAGCATGCGCAGCCAATCAGAGCGGCCAATTAACAAGCATGCTTCGAGACTCTAGTATGTTACTTCTTTGAACTTTACAACGTTCGTAATAGTATCATATTCATAATCTAACATAAACTAAGCAAGCTCATCATCATCTTCCTCCATCCCCATAAGCCTCCTCTCCCCCAAATCGCGAATCTTATCCTCCAAAATCGACCGGTTATATCTTTGCGCAATCTTGACTGCCGCCTCAATCATCTTTCCGCTGCGGTCTTGCAACATGCCTACTAACTCCAAAGCTTTCATACCACGCTCTTCACCTTCTCGGCATTCAACAGCCAACATCTGAAGAAGAATCTTGTCGATTTCGACTTCTCTTCTTGCCAGCTCGGCACGCTGGTTGAGCGTCGCGTTGGTCGTGGAGATGAGGTCTTGGAAGAGACTATAAAACAGATTCTCGCGGACGAATGCTTCTTCGAAACGAGCAGCGTCGTTGCGGATTGTTTCTGACTCTTCGTCGTCGTCTTCGTTTGATTTCGAAGGCTTCGTAGAAACAGGAATCTTAAAGTCGAATTCGCTGAGCAGTGGGCGCGGGAAGTATGGGTGAGTCTCGCCTCCCTTGAGAATGATGCAGTGAAATTTGTTTTGGGCCACGGCCACAGGCCAGTATGTTTCTTCTTTGCGGCCTTTGGACAATCGGTCGAGGAGTTTGGTGTCGAGGAGGGGGACCCATCGAGCTTGGCCCGGTGTTCGCCAGTGTTGCAGGATTAACAAGACGCCTTCAGAATCGTAAATGCAGGGGTCCTAAATCGTTAGTATGTCGTTAACTTGCGGGTGAAATAGACATACCCCATTATCAGAGAAGAAGACATTCTTCAATTGTTCACCGTCCGTTATAGCCACAATATCCTCGTTTTGACAAATCTCGTCTCGTTTGACGTTTTCAATCGAGTATGTCAACGCAGCAAATCCATTATGTCCAACAGGCCCATTGCCGATGGTCATGACATAGTCTCGCCATGCTGCACAGGTGATAGCCGAACTTTTTTGTCTGTAAACCCGGAAGGGCGTTCCATATAGTGTGTATATGCGGACGTAGTTGGCTGACGTCAACACCACAATGTAGGACTCGCTCAGAGCGATGGCTAAAATGTCATCAGCTTATCATATCCAAAGTCAGGAAAGAATATTGCCCACCTTTTACTGTTTCGCCCGGGGGCAGCTGGGTTCGCCAATCTCCTCTCGTTGTCCATGTTTCATGAGGACGATAGTATATCATCGCTGGACCATCATCAGGAGGAGATGAAGAGCTAAACAGCGCGCCATTTTCATCTATGAACGTCAGTTGACTGCTCTAGTCGAATGGATCAGATATGTCAAGCTACTTACTCAGACAAGCCTTGTCATATCGATAAGGGTCCGTGAAATGGAAATTTCGGTGCATCTCGCTGTCATAAAACTCAACTGTAACTGTGTTGTGCGTTTCTTGGTCGACAGTCCATACAACTCCAGTCAAATTCAGACCTGCCTCAAGTTAGTAGACATTCTGCAACATCAAACATGTTGATCGTACATAGATATCGCCGATTGCCCTTCCAAGGAGTGCTTCCCGGCTGGAACGCCTCATGAACAGTCGGTTCCCAATAGGACGCAAAACGTTTCGAATCTCGACCATCAGGTCCGTCGAGATGCCCATTTGTTCGTTTCCCATGGCCATTGATTTCTTCCGCATACCCAGCACCATCGTCGTCTTCAACAAAGTTATCGTCATCATCCAGACCCAAAATATCATCCAAAGAGTCCGGCGAGCCACCTCTCATAGGTCTATCCGCATCATCGATTTTGGACCTGCTAGGAATCTGCTTCCTTGCATTCCCAGACGTCTCTCCCAACGGACCAGACCGGACGGAGAATGATTCAAGTCGTTTTTCGAGAATAGACTGGTACTCTGCACCCACGAAATTCTCGTAGATATACAATTCGCCGTCGGAAGTGGTAAAACATAGCAGGTTGATTGAAGGATGCCACGAAAGGTTGATAACGTTGCCAAAATCATACCGTTTGAGGATATTCTGTGTACTCGTCTCCCAAAGCAAAATATTTCCATCTGCACCGGCCGTAGCGAGAAGAGCACCATTAGGCGACCACCCAAGAGCCGTAATATCCCCATTGTGCGCGCTCGTGAATGATTTCTGTGGACTCCAGTCTGATGTCGAAAATATAGCGACTTCCCTCGTAGCTTGAGCAGTCGCAAACGCTGTACCATCTGGATGCCAAACAACTCGCGACGTAGCCTCATCTTCCGGTTCAAGCCGTCGAATAGCGCCGTCGATTTTGCGGACTAGTTCCGGTTCTTCGGATGCAATCGAGTAGATGTATAGCACTCCATCAGTACATGAAACGGCGATGAAGCGGCCGCTGGGGTCAAAAGAGACGTGTTTTGAGCCTTTGGTCTGTTCGCGGAGGTATTTTACGTTTGTCATGTCGTCGACGTTGACGACTTTGACCGTGAGTTCACTATCATCCTGGTCAGTATGCATTCTCACCAGTACTAGGAAGAGGGGAAGCTTACTCGCTAGCAACAGCAACCCACTGCCCATCACTCGAAATCGCAAGATCGCGAACGGGCAGCGCGCATCGAACAAGCAATTTATCCATTTTACCGGACTCGAGATCGTAGCGCCAGACGGTGCCATCTTCGGCGCCGATGATGAAACAATTATTCTACCTATCGTCAGCACTCCTTCCGTATCAAAGAAATAGAGGTATGTACCGTCGCAGTAATTCCGAAATGTGCCTCGACACCCTCGTCAATCGTCCTGGGTTCGCCCTCGTCGCCAACAGTGTAAATCCGGATTGCGGAATTTGATCCTGCGGTGATTATGTGTCGGCCATTGGGGGTGTATGTCAGCACAGTGGTTCCGGGGGTATCTATCCAAATATTTGATCTGTTAGCATGTTTTTTCTTGTATCGTATGGAAGATTTGGTGAAGGTGATCGGACATACGTGCTGGCCTGCCCCTCGGCCGCATTGTTGCGGAGCTCATGACGATTTGTATTTATCAATATGATCGAGTATGTTGAATTGATGAAGAACAGTACTGATCTTGTTTTAAATCATCAACTGTCGTTATTCTGTTGCATGTTCGTAACAATGACTATCAATGAATGATCATGTCGCATGCTGGTTTGATCTTGGAGAGACGCGTTAATTGCGGAGACGCGTCGCGCCGCTGCCCCTTAAACCATTTCGGGCGTTGAAATAGGGCTTAGGGCTTAGGGCCGGGGTATCCTGCCATTCATCTACTGTCAGCGCAAGTCAAATACTCTCTTTGCTCTATACACCAAACTATTTTTATAGGCAGTGTCTGTATGATAACTATATCTAGTTGTATCCACACTATGAAGCTGCACCGCTCGCTGTCAAAAAATCAAAGTCCGCCCCCTCCTCCGCCTGATTCACAGACCGAATATACAATCCCCTATACCCACGCTGCGCCTTTTTCTGATCCACACTCCACTCAATCTCTTTCCTGCGTTCAGCAACTCTCTTCTCAATCTCCTCATCCGAAACCTCTAGATGAAGCCTTCTCTGCTCAACATCACAGGTAATAACATCCCCCATCCTAACAACCCCAAACGGCGACTCTGGCAGCGCCGACTCGGGCGATATATGCAAAATAATCGTTCCCCCCGCCGTGCCAGACATTCGTCCATCGGAAAGACGTAACATATCCGTAACTCCCTGAGCACCCAACTTGCGTGGTAAGGGGATCAAGCCTGCCTCCGGCATACCGGGGTTTCCCACAGGACCAATGCCCTTTAACACAAGCACTGAGTCTTTGGTAACGGGCAGATCAGGATCATCGATTCTCCTCGCCATATCAGCCGTATCCTCAAAGACCACCGCCGGACCCGAATGTTTCAGTAGTGACCGATCCTTTGACGCAGAAGCCTTCATAACAGCTCCATTAGGCGCAATATTGCCCGTAAGCACAACAAGCGACGAAGACGGATATAGAGGATTATCTAACGGTCTAATCACCTCCCTTGAATACGCGAAGCTCTTAAAGGGCGATTCATCCAACACTTCGCCCAGTGTTTTGCCTGATATCGTCATTGCATTCAAATACAATAACGGGCGAAGGGTGTGTAGTAATGCCAACATACCACCCGCATTATGGAAATCAGTCATGTAATTCGCGCCACTCGGTTTGAGGTCTATCAGCAACGGGGTCTTGCGGCCTATATCGTCGAATGTTTGTAGCGTTATCTTTCCCTTAATCGCTGGGTGTCGGTTTGCGATTGCAAGTAAATGCACGACGGCGTTTGTGGAGCCGCCTATTGCTTGTAAGACTGTGATTGCATTCAGAAATGATTCTTCAGACAGAATATCTTGTGGTGTCCGATTTGCGAGTGCGACTGCCACGGCGTTGGAGCCCGTTTCTTCGGCGATGCGTAGCCGAGCAGAGGAGACGGCTGGTGCTGAGGCGCCTTTTAGGGGCATCATGCCCAGCGCGGCGGTTAGGCAGGCCATTGTGCTTGCTGTGCCCATTACGCCGCATGTTCCTGACTTTGTACATCGCGTCAGCTTTCAGATCCAGTGTACCGGGAAAGGGGGGGGCGCCTACTGTAGGCGCTAATTCCTCGTTAATTGCACTAATCTCCTCGACATCAATCGTCCCAGCTCTGTATGCAGCCCAATTATTCCTACAATCCGTACAAGCCCCTAGCCTCTCCCCTCGATGACTACCCGGCATCATGGGGCCGGTTATCAGAGGTAGGACCGGCTTATTAGCTGATATCCCACCCATCAACTGCGCCGGTACCGTCTTATCACATCCTACATAACTAGCATTAGCCATAACCATCCTTAATGAGATAAAACAACCCGATAAAAGAGGGGGAAGACAACCCCCAATCATAACACACCCATCCATCGGCTGCGCTTTTATCATCTCCTCCGTATCCATACTCATCAGATTCCTCAAAAACATACTCGTCGGATACGCAAACGATTCATGCAACGTAATAGTCGGAAAATCGATTGCTAATCCACCCGCCAACTGCACTCCTCTCTTGGTTGCTTCGATTAGTTGCGGAACGTTTGCGTGGCAGGGGTTGTAGCTTGAGTAAGTATTTATTATGCCGATTAAGGGGCGGGAGAGGGCGGAGTCGGTATAACCCAAGGCTTTGATGAAGACTTTTCGTAAGAAGAGGGAGAAATGGGCGTCGCCGTAGGACGTGAGGCCTTGACGGAGGCCGGTGGTGGTTGTGAGGGGAGTTGTGAGGTTGTAGTCATCTTGAGGGGTGGTGGTGTTGTCGCTTTTATTGTTGTTGGAGGGGGGAGACATCTTTCTTCACTTGGTATGTAGATATTCAAAATTATATGATCCTACCTATTCAAGGTACTTTATACAATTGAGAGGGGAATATATGGTGGCTATCTGAACTACCCCAACTATTAATCTAAAGTACTCCGCAATTGCACAATCGAAGCGGATTTGGGGTAATCTCGGAAATAAGTCCGATGTAGCAGCTTTTCCTTTGGGACATTACAACAGCTCTTTAAATGAAGAGGACCTTGAGGTATAATAAACAAGCAATCATTATTAGTATCAGTATCTGACAAAGGAAACTGGACAGGCAAACATTGTACAATATCATACAGACTCGCTATAACAATAAGTGAATCATATCTCGTCTTCAAAATAAACTCAATCACACATCTGTCAACTAATCATTACTGAGACGGATTCTTGGTATCAAAAATGGTTTCGTGACATGTGAAAATGTGGATCATGTCGATTAAACACCACCGAGAGTTGGAAGGGTATTGCCGCTGGCGTCAAAAGCACGGTCAACTTCCTTCTTGAAAGTACCGTTGGTGGTATACAGGTTGTTGGTTACACCGTTGGTTGGCAAAAGCTGCCCACTGGACCCGCTGGCTGTAGCTCCGGTTGTTGACACGCCATGGAACCCGTTGACTGCGCTGGCAGGGGCACCAGCACCAGCACCGACTCCATCAATTCCACCGGTCTGTGGCTTCTCCTGGAGACGACTTTCAGCGGTGGTATGGGGCTTGCGAGTCACAGCAGCAGGTTTGGGCAAGTTGCTAGTAGGCGAAGCAGCACCCCAGTTGAAGACTGGCGATTGCCAGCGGTCTCCCTTAGCAGAAAGCTCCTTGTATTCAGTAGCCTTAGTGGTTACACCGCCAGGCAGTTTGATATCCTTGAACATGGCATCCTGGTGAGTCATGGCCATTTGGACCCTGGTTCCGCGCTGAGCAATAGCTTCGGCCTGCTTCTTCTTTTCGGTGATGACTTGACGAGTAGCATCGGCGTAGCGGGCGAAGATGTTCTTTGCGTTTTCAGGATCCTCACGGGCGGCCTCCCGGGCACGCTGAGCCTCGAGCTGCACCTGATAGGCAAATGCATCTGCCTTCTGGAATGCGTTACGGATCTGGGACTCCAAGACTTTCTCAAGAGCTGGACGGACAACGTTCAACAGCATGGGTCGGAAGATGCTGAAAAGCATTTTGTGCTTGGACTTCTTCAGCTTGATGCTAAGGTTCTTCACGTTGACCTTGACACTATCAAGCTTGAAGACTTCGTTGCGGTCGTTCTTCTGTGCTTTGGAAGCAGCAATCTTGAAGCCAAAGCCAGTACCACCAAGGAGAATGTCCATGACACCAGTGTCGGTGAGAGATGGGAATCCTTGCTTTTTCTTCAAGTAGTAGCTCACATCGCGCAGGTCAGCTTGAATACCAGAGGCAGAGATCATAATCTTGTGGTCGTCAATGTTGCTGATCTTCTTACGACCCCAGCGCCAGTAGTTGTCGGTACCAAGTTCAACGACATTGGGCATCAAGTTGTCGCTCTCGATGATCAGGTTTTCGATGACCTAACAAGTCAATATGATATTATAACTGCAAGTGTAAGGGAGATATATACCATGTCAACAGCTGGGTCAGACACCTCAATTCGAGGAATCGGAATGTAGCTGACACTCTCAAAGATCTCAGGAAGGATAACATTGGTGATATCCTTGACCAAATGAGGCTTGAATGTCGGCTTTCCGTACTGGTCCTGACCAAGGTCCTTGAACAGTCTTTCCATAGATTGACGGAAAGCTCTGTTCTGAGGATCTTCGTCGAATTGAGTTGCCAAAAACTTGGCTTCATCGGCGATACGGTCTGTGTGGCTTCTGTAGCGGTCTCGAAGCAAGAATCGACCTTCATCGTACAGCTTGTTCCACTGGTCATTAGCTTCATCTCGCATGATGAATCCTTGCTCGCGCAGGCATTTCCTACTATCGTTAGCATTTAACTCACAACACGAGACTATATTAGGCTCACCGAGTATAAGTGTCGACATTCCTGAACCAGTCCTTCAAACGTGGGTCCTGGTCCGCATCGCGGTAGATCGTGTTGAGCGAGTCGAAGAAATCATCGGTCGATGTGCTGTTGGCAAATCGCTCGATTAAAGTCTTGAAACGCATCAGCATGTCTCTCTTGCTATTTATGAATCCTACATACCCTCAAATTAGTCTCGGCCTTACGCATAATAGTATTTTCTCTGGCACCTTTGGTAGCGGTCGTTCCCTGCGAAGAAACATCTCGTCCATGTCCAGCATACGTCTCAGCCAAACTCAAAAGAGTCTCAATGGCTTGTTGGTCTATATCATTGTTAGTATGGAGACATGGAAGTCTTGCATCCGAACGTACAATCAGAGTGACCCTGAATCTCAACAATCATCTTCTTCAAACGCCAAACAACTTGTTCACGACGTTCTTTGGGCATCTTGGAGGCCAAGAAATCCTTGGTACGTTGGCTATATTCGGAAGATACAGCTTGTGCTTGTTCGATAATTTGCTGAGCTTGCTCGCGGTCTTCAGGAGCGACATTTTGTTCTGCGCGTTGTTGCAGAGTCTCCTTGGCAGTGGTGGCACCAGCACGTGCATCAATCTGAGAGACTGGAGCATCCTGACGACCACCAGTTGCTGAGGTGGTCGCGGCTTGAGCTGCTTCCTGGACATCTTGCTTGCTCTAGAACATGTTCAGTATACTACTTTGTTGGAATGTAAGGCTGACTTACACCAGGCTTGAAGCGGCCTGTCTGTTCCTTGAATTGTGCCTTCAATGACTCCGTGTTGATGTCAGGCTTCTCGTGCCAGACATTCTCTTCAGCGGGCTGGTCGATCTGAGCAAGGGCATCCTCGTCCGGTCGAAGCTTGGAGGCAGCCTTGATAGCGGTGTCGCCAGCGATATCTCGGAGAAGGACGACAGCATCGCTCACTGTGAGATCGTTAGATTTGATGTACGAAGCTTCGAGACTTTAAACTTACACAGCTTGCGGAACTCTCCGTTAGTAATCAAGAGCGTGCCCAATGTCTTGAAACCCTCAGCAGCCCGGTCGGCATCTCCTCGAGCAGACTCCTTGCTGACAGGACCACTGATTCTCTGAAATTCTTCCCCAGTAATCTGCTGCGCATCCCAGATGAACTCTTGCAGAAGCTCGCCCTCGTTCTTGGTAAGGAAGAGCAGCTTGGTCTTGTCAATGACATCACGGAGGTC
The DNA here is from genome assembly GCA_038993655.1 of Talaromyces verruculosus. Classification (NCBI taxonomy): domain Eukaryota; kingdom Fungi; phylum Ascomycota; class Eurotiomycetes; order Eurotiales; family Trichocomaceae; genus Talaromyces; species Talaromyces verruculosus. The sequence continues at coordinate 444,635 of JBBVQN010000022.1, read as the reverse complement.
TTTGACCAGGATTCGACCCTCCTCAGACAGTTCCTTTGAGGGGGACGAGAGCCATTTCGACTTGATGGCACTGTTCAAGGCGACATCGCATTGCTTGTTCTAGTAGTTGTTAGTTGTTATACAGTCGGGTTGCCAGCAATTGATGCTTACCGATGGTAGCTTTCCGTTGGCAAATGCTATAAACAGAAGTCAGTTCGGAGTCTTAAGCCATGTCGCCTCATATCAGTTACGTACCGCTATAGATGCCATATAGTTGCAGCTTTGTGCTGATGTCCTGTTTCTTCTGTTAGCGACAAGGCTCAGCTGAACACCGGGTATCAACATACAGCGTCCCGCTGCTGGGGATTCATCGGACGGTTCACAGCAGACTTCTTCTCACCCATGATGGCTGTTATTCAAAATATCGATGGGTTCGAACAAGGATTCAACAGATAGCAGACCAAAATTGAGTGATGATGAGGTCAGTATTTCGCAGCGGTTTCGATATTGATTGATGTAACAGTTGTTATTAGGCGTACAATAGTCAAAATTCTCGTGGTCGTAACTGGGGTATCACAATGAAGAATGGAATGGGAGTGGGAATGTTGGGGGAGGAGAAAAGAGAAAAGAGCAACGGGTCGGGCGTGCCAGGGGGAGGAAGAGACTCTTTAAGAAGGGGGGCGGCGGTGGGTTCGGCGTTCCGACCAGTTACCTCATTTCGTGTGCCTCAGGAAGGTACGCTGATGCGAGAAGGAAGGAGGTCCGTACATAGTGTACATAGTATGTAGTATGTACATGTGGCAGGCGCGATGCACGACACAGCAATTAGGGCTTGTTGACGTCACGCTGTCGTGAGGGAAGGAGCTCCCCCAGCTCCTTCCTTGTCCCCACTGCCAGCGAACCATCTCCATTTCACATGATTTCAGACTCGCCTATTGCCATCGCGGATCTCTTATCCTGTCCCATTTACTACTTAGTACTTAGTATAGCTGCGTTACATAATGTGATCGATCAGCCTAGACCGGCTGGCGACGAACCTGTTTACTAGCACAAGCCACGCAGCTCAGGCCAACATCTGGATCGATCGTCATCAATTTTTGTCTGCCTCTCAATTTCTCGTAGAGAGTCACTTTGACGTCAATTGATCGTTAGCACAAAACTCAAAAGGTTCGACAATCCATTGCCATTTCGACTATAGATTCGTCTTTTCTCCAATGGGACAAATGTCCGTCTGATTGTTGATGATGTTGATGACGACGACGATGGGCGCCATGGCTTGAAAATTCTTTGGTCTTATCTTGCCTTTAACATCACAATGGCAAGATACTTGCTCAACTTGCTATTCAGTTAGTCAATTGAGCCGATGATGATCGCTGTATTTATTAAATCATTGGCGCAACATAATGGTAGATTAGCACTGGTCAACGATAGGACTCGCGCTATTTCATATATCTCCATCGCTCACATTTGGCATTCTGGTAGTACAACATTGAAACAAGAAGCCTACTCAACCAGTCCAACTAGAATATCCTTGAACAAGCTCGATCATTGTTGCGATGATGACGTAATCTATAAACATTGGCCTAGTCCAAGAGTGGTTAGAGTATCTATTAGTGGATCCCCTTGTCGATCTTCATCGGCGCCACATAGCCCTAAGCCCTAACCACTGCCCGTGCCTTTTTCAGCCCTAGCTAGCCCTGACCCTACGATTGAGTACTATTCGAGTTTCCGCAAGTCTATGCTTCTCCACCCAACAATGAAGACTTCGGCCATGGGCAGCTGTATAGAGACACCGTCAGGAGAAGCCTCCTAGGCATCAACCGACCAGCCTTGGTCATTGGACTACTGGTGCCTAAGTATATCGTTAAGAAATAATGAGGTCATTCAGACTAGGCAGAGATCCTCACAATAGCCGTACAACCTTGCAAAGACCCAGCCTCAAATTCAAATGGAAACGATTGATTACCCGGAACAGAAACTGACTATCAAATGTGACGGGCTTAAATTTAGCGCCTCCAAATCTCTCCTTTCGTAATTCCTGCGAAACTCTTGCAACAACCTGCGATGTACGACAGTTCGCAAAACCCTTTTTCAAGAATCTCAACTGACTTAAAAGAAAACTAGCAAGCATCGAACGATGTGATTTGCCGTGACTAATCGCTCCTGGAAGTGCGGTTGATTTCATTCACGACCGATCATACAGTATCTTCAGTTCTGTGGATGATAAGCCGCAATACGGCATCAGTACTGATCGAGGTAGGAAATTTCTTTTTTAAAGTACATTACTGAGATAGATAGTAACGCTGCTGACTTTTGTTATGCAGATGATATTCGCTCAGTGACTAGTTCGGGAGATGAAAAACCAGAAACAGACGACATTCATTCACTGACAAGTTCCGAGAACAAACAAATGGACGAGGAAATGACCGAAGTCTCCAGCGTCGCCAATAAGCGGCTTTTCAATCGCTCCATAATCGAGCTGCTCAGGCCACATATCCTCATAAACTCCTTAGCGGAGTACTACGAAGTTCCTAGGCTCAGGCGCCTAGCTAATGAAAACATACATAGTACCTGTGAGCACAGTTGAAATGTCGACGGCGCTGCGGAAACAGTGAAGCTCGCACTTACTTCTACATCGGATCAGGAATTATATACCATTTTGTCCACAGCTGTGGCTGACAGTCTACCTGATGATCTGCTCGAATCAATGAACTGGAAGTATTTTACACGCAGAAAAGTGGTTAACCAGGTTTCTCTCGGGATAATACAAGAGTTGTTGAAAAGGTTGAGGGGTAGCAAACACCAACTCGAACTGGCTGAAGAAGACATTAATGAAGTGAGGCTTGCGGGCGAAAGAGCGCTAAAGTCTTGCAAACGAAAAGTCTCACAGCTGGAAGAAGAGGTTCAGCAAACGAAGAAGGCTATTGAGATTCTTGGATCGACAAGCGTTGCCGACATTCTGACACTGATTGGCAAGGTGGTTCTATTGAGATGACGTGGCCACATACTGTATGTTGCTCCGAGTGTAGAAGCAGGCAGTATATGGAAGCTTAAGTACTTATACGGATGCTTGTTTTCGCTTTCCATCGGGTGACGCTTTGAAGAACTCTGTGTGTGGCCTTAAGCCCTAACGGTACCCGTGCCAACCCAAGCACTAAAAGTCTTCTTGTTATCCTATTTTATCATTATTTTAATTATAAAATGAGGATAAAGTAACAGTGACTGTCCAATACGTCATGCTAGACAAGGTCACTATGTTCTCTGGAACCACAAGTGTCCGACTGCTGCTGCCTAAGACAAAATAGAAGCAATCAATGAGAAGTAATGAGATCAGTCAGATTAGGCAGAACTTTCCTAAATCCAATAATAGATGCTACTTTTATATCCTGCTTCAAATTTACGCTCAGCTGTTGAGCTCAGCCCTGAAAGCTTGATACGAGTCAGCTCAATAGACGTCCAGACTGTCTCCGTGAAAATGGATGCTGACAGGTACAAAAAGAACAACCAATTGACGCTGGTGTGTCAGGATGAATCATTTGCCATCGATCAGTCGATTGCGTGCAAACAATCCTGTGTTCTTGAAACAGTCTGCAATAGCAAATATCAGGTTAGTCCATTTGGGGGGGGGATCCTGATAAGCAGCAGCATCAAGGAGAGCTAATTCAACCCAGGAGGGATTGACCAAAACAATTCAGGTTAATTTTGATAAAGAAACCCTTCAACGCATGTTGGACTTTATGTTAAGAGGTAAATACGACGGGCCTGGCCTATACGCGGTACCGGCTGCTCCTCCTCTTGATTGTGAGAATGATTCAGAGCAAGGTAACACGGTCCCTTGGAATAGTTATCATTAATAGATAACGACTCCGCTAACCCTTTGTGTAGCAAGCAACTCAGAACCAGATGCAGAATCAGAGGAGAAATTAGCTGCTGTGGAAGTAATTGAAGTCTCTAGCATTGAGGATGAGTCAGACTTCATGTTCGATATGCTCCGACCACATATTCTCGTCAACTCTATCGCGGATTATTACGAGGTTCACGGGCTCAAGAAACAAGCGAATGACAATATTCGTCAGATACTAAGATTCTCTTGGTCTGCCAACAGCATCGTACCCGCGGTGGAATTTGCACTCGCCTCCTCGGCAGATACGGAACTATGTACGATCATGGCTACAGCGGTAGGGGTCCATATAACGGATTTGATTGATCGGGAAGATTTTACAAAACACAAGTCATTCAATCAGTTCTCAATTGGTGTGATACAGGAGCTGTTCAAGAAGCTGATGGTCAGTCAACACAAACTTATGCAGACTGAACAGAAAGTATGCGATATGATGGTTGAAGGAAAAATCGAGGTAGACTCGTTGAAACAGAAAGTGTCAGACCTGGGAGCACGTATAAGTCACTGCAGAAAAAGATGTTACAGGACTTGATGCCACCATCGTCAGTAGTGATACCGTCAATTCGTTGAGATGGTCCACTAATTGAAATGGAAAGACCGAGAATGGCTCAGAGAAACTATAGCTTATTGGAATTACACAGGTGATTTTCTTTTCTAGAATAGAAGAGAAGTTTAAACATCAGTAAACACAGAGCTCGAGGTCACGAGTTTTATCCTCTAACAATTTCAGTCCCAAGCATATATCAGTTCATTCAAATTTGTTATTAAAATTGCATATATCGATTCAATTTAGTAGTGAGGGTTGCTCTAATCATATATCAATTCCGTTCCCCTAACTAGTCATTCAATAACGTCATTGGCAAAGATAGATAGGCTGCGGATCATCCAATGTCCATGGCTAAATGGTTAGGAAGAGCTAAACGCTAGGCCCAATATCTCTGCATGCCCTGACAGTTCGAAATATAGGAGATTGAGTACGCAGCCATGCCAATCTCACCATTGATTTTGATGTTTCTCAAAATCCCAAGATCGTGACATCAACAACTGGTAGTCTTTCTCTAACATTGCAGATTTCAGAGACGGCCGACTGAGATATTCATCCATCATCGCGTTGGACAACGGTCCAAGCCCTGCAGCAAGCCTGTTCGCGCTGATTTGGCGCTGTATATCACCATGTACGCACCAGGTGATTTTGAATTCATCCAACCAGTGAAATAGGCCCAATTTTTCCTTCAGGTCCCAATGCTCCTCCTCCTCCTTCTCCTCCTGTTCATCGTAAGTCAACAAAAACATATACAGGTTTAAGTTTTTGCTGATCTGGGAAAGGATATGCATCCATGACCCAGCAGTTAGCTCTATGGCGTTGAGGGAAAGAAACCTGAGGGATCCCTTGCACTCTTCTAGGAGAGCCAATAGATGATTCGAAGAGATTCTGATTCCGGCCAGATCTAGGAATTTCAGTTGGGGGGTGGTCTGACCAAAGGTGATCTTGCGATGTACAAGCCGTTTGGTAGTGAACCAGTTGCCTTCTATTGCAAGGGAGCAAAGATTGGGAGTTGATTTGAGTAGTACATTGAGGCAAGTGATATTATTCAGATCCCCAATAACATGTAGGTGCTGAATGCGCTGTGCGAGCTGTGTGACTGGTATGTCGTGGTTGAGTTCTCCAAAGAGATCATGGAGATAAGGAGTTCCTCCTACCATGAGCCCCAATTCTGTGAGATTATGAAGAGGCGAGTTTGCTACCGAGTTGAGGATCGGAGCCACCATTGTGATGGTTTTTTCCCGACGGTCCCCGCCAAAAGGCCAAATGTGGATGGATTTCAAATTTTCAAACTTGGGCAAGAGAGATGGAAGACGGTTGGCAATTTCCTCGGGTAACTGGACATATCGGAGTCGTTCTCGTGGCATAGGGCGCAGTTCGAAAGTTATGTAGCGGACATAGAGGGCGTACTCGCTTGAAGCAAGCGTTTCAAACCAGTGTAAGAATGTTGGCCCAAAGTCCCGACGAATGGTTATGTACCGGAAGAGTGCCCTCGATGCGCTTCGGCAAAAGGCTTTGTCTACTAGACGCAGTACAGCTAAGGCACGCTGGGCTTGCCTGCTTATGTTGTGAGATGCTGGCCAGTTGGCTAGTTCCCGAAGCGAGCAGATGTGCGAGCCATTATAGTCGCTGAAGCTTTCAACATAGTATACAATCTGTAGACATTGGTATTAGATACTTGCATCGTTACTTGCTTGCAGCGAACTTACGCGGTCAATAAGCTCTGTAGGAAGTCGATCCATTCTTCGAGCTCAACAAGAGCGTCGATGTACCTGATTGAAGGTGGGAATGGTGTCGAGATTTTCCTCAAAAACAGCACCGAGTGTTCCTAAGTGTGAATGTCGGAGGTGATATGAAGTGTGAAAGACTCAATCCAGCATGAATACTAAGCATGAAGATGTGAAGAGGTGTAGGATTCAAATGTTAAGCTGGGCGTTGGAGCTGTATATAAGGGCTACCAAAGGTGTGAGCTCTACCTATAGTGCCTGGGAAATCTCGCACAAAAAAATAACTAAGTACAAATAAACCTGCACACAAGTCGCTACAATGCGGAAAGAAATCATGACCATAAGTATAACCATAACCATGATTGGGGTTTCCAACATAAGCCCTAACTAATGAAGCGGTCAACCGTCACATAAAGAAGGTGTCAGGAGGAGTAGTTAAAGAATAATCCAGGACATAATCGTAGAAGCCAAATGAAGCAACAGATGTAGTCGATATTGCGGTTCGAAAGAGGACATGCTCTTCTTACATTGGTGTAACACTTCAAGCTTATCTAAATACGTTTATTCGGCTATGATTTGTTGTGCTAATCTCCTTTCGAACATGGAACTTGTATGTATGCAGAAGGTGTATACTTGAGGATATATGATGCCCAAGTACATGAATTATCAAGATTCGACATTGATGCCTTGAATCCTTAGTAATGATATGTCGAAACTCGATCATGGAATCCGAGGCATTTCCTGTATTTGAAATCATAAGTACTTGAACATGCCTACAATCTCTGTGGTTCAATTTTATATGTATATATATGTATGAATTGATGCATGCTTAGCCTTCACCAAAGCGAACAGGCCTAAAATTTTAGCCATGGACTTTTGCATACTCTAAGGATTATTTATTTTTGTGACTGCTAGGTACCTAGGTATGTATGTTGGAAAGCTAGGGGAACGAATAGCTATAGAATCAATATATTTAAAGCTCAACAACCCTATCTTAAAACCTTATAAGAGAGCGGGAGAATCAAGTATTGACTCGGAGATAGGAACGAAAAGTACTTCCATAGAATTTTAATCAGGACAAGCACCTCGGGTCACTAAAATGCCAGAATTCGGATATGCTAGATTTCAGGGCCTTCTGTTTGTTAAGGGTCAGCATCAGATTACAGATCACCCGAGGACTGCACCAAAGGTTAAACCCTAAACCGATCCAACATCAAGCCCAAATTGTCTACTACATGCCATCAGAAAACACGCGGTTGTCAGCTCATTATGCATTGCCGTCTTCCACGAACTCCCAAGTCCGCGAGTCCCACTGCTCCCATTCGTTTCGGGGAAGGATAGTATGCAGAGGATTAAGCTCAAGGTGATCAAATATCTCCGTTGTATAAGGCTCAAGTCCTGCGTCAAGCCTGTTCGCATTAATCTGACGCTGAAGATCACCAAGTGCATGCTTTAGATGGACTGGCGGAACTTGAATATCTTCGTAATATAACCCATCAGTAGAATTATCAATAGCATCCATGCTATCTCCCATGAAGTAAAGCTTGAGCAATTTGAGGTTTTTCCTCATTTGGATAAGTACGTGGAGCCACGAACCTTGCGTCAAGATCACGTATTCAAAGGCGACGTACTTGAGAGTATCCTTGCTTCGCATCAGGAGATCCAGGAGGTTGCGGGAAGTAAGTTGCATGTAACTCAAATTCAAGGCTCTGAGTTGTAGAGTTTGGTGAGCTGTACCAGTTCGCTGGAAAGACCGCACAACGCCACTATCCCTGATTTCGAAAGATAGAAGTTGAGGCGAGGCGTCAAGGACTGCCCGTTCAAGTATGAGTGGGTGATTTGTAACCTGTACAGTGAGATTGTCTAGAGTGATGTGTTGGAGCTGCTGCATGAATGCCACAAATCTGGCCCATCTCGGGTCCAAAGCGAGTAGGGCAAACAATTGATCCAAGCACTCGACGACCATCGCCAATCTTACCACGTTCTGGTCTTTTAAGCTTGATACGGCGTATAAAATCTGAGCGAAAATGCTGTTGACCTCTATTTTCTGTCTGATTTCATCCTCATTTGTTGATACTTGCGCAGTTCCAATACCGACGGCCCTGAGGTTTGGGAACTGGGCTAAAAGGGACCGGATGTATTCCGTTTTCTCTGGTGACAACGCGAGGCTTGGTTTTTGTGGTTCTTCTTCCTCTGCCTCTTCTTCAGCGTCTCCTTGATTGTCTTCCTGTCCATCTTCTGGTCCGCTTTCCTCATCATTTTCGTCATCTTGACCATCTTTATAAATAACATTGAAGCGTATCTCACGCACAAACTGTGCAAAATCATCCTTGATCAAGTCCTCAAGATTCTTAATAGTCGACAGCTTAGGCGACATATCAGTGTCAATATCCACAATCACAGATCGAAACAGCACTCTTGAGGCACTCTGGTAGAAAGCCCTATTGACGAGCCGAAGCACCCGTAAGGTGTCAAGACCCACACCCGTGGGTACTGGGTAGGACGATGGATATGGTATCTCGCGACGGAGATATTGAGCACCAGAAGGCGTGTTGGTCAGGCCTTCGGCGTAGTATACGATCTGTAGGTATGAATGATTAGTGCTCGGAATGGTAGATTGTACACGTAGTTCAGATGCCTTACATGGTCAATTAGTTCTGTGGGTAGTCGATCCATCTTCCTGGTGGTCTGGAACTAGATTCTTGATGAATTCAACCTTGAAATCTGACTGTCCAGTCAAGAAATGATTGTTAGCACTAGGTGTAGTTTTGGTAGCGTAAAGTGAGGAGAGTCAATCCGGGGGTGGGAGGACCTTTTAATAGACCTCCCATAAGAGGCCCCAGACAGGAACTGTCTGGACATCTCCAGGGCATACAGAAACACATATAGGAGAAATCCTTCAAGTATTGACAAAGCAGAACCTTCATGCGGCACTGGTGTGGCATATGCATATATCCCGTACAAAGACGCCGAATGTAGGGCAAGCGGAAACAAAAGCCCTAAAACGGCTGTCAACCCAATGCAGGAACAATGTCGATGTTCGGTATCTAAGGAAGAGAACCCCGACATACTATGTATGTAGCTCATTTAATAATCACTATTGGGAGCACTCCTCAATACTGCGCATGTAAATCGAGTCACATCAATGAAGACCACCTGGGCAGGTTTGACTGATATAAAACCTAGGTATGGAAGGTCCGGTGTGTTCTACTAGGTATGTAATTTCATCACAATCGGATCAGTATCTGAAGAATGTTTGGTCGTCATATCAGATCTCTGCAAGGTTTGATTCTCCTATTTTATACATAGGTACTTTGTAAGGAACTTTTCCATCATATCGGTGGAAGATTTTTGTGTTGATTTCTTCATTGGATAAGTACATATAGCTCGGGCACCCTCCCCGCATATGTATCAATATATTCACTAATATACGCCATTTCAGTTAATCTACAAGTAAGGAATATAATTCTCGCGGGTGGACTTCAATTCTCAATGGTTAGATACAGGATTTGACAAGACTAGATCCAGGTAGGAGGTTCGGGGGTTCTCCGCATCCCAACTCTCCGAGTTTAGCTCCTCATACCATTCTTTCTCCATGACTTCTTCCAAAGGTTCGTGGTCGAGGTACAAATACATCTTCTTAGACACCGGTTTCAGCCCTGCAGTAATCCTGTTTGCATTGGATTGGCGCTGGATATCGCCAATTGCATGCATAACGAAGATGATGTCCTCACGTAAAAGGACGTCTTCCTCCATCAAGTCGTAAAGAAAAGGGTCGTTTAGATTGAAAAAAAGCCAATCAGGTTCAGGTTTTTCTTGATTTGGAATAGGACATGGAGCCACGACCCAGATATCAATTTTATTCCGTCGAGAGATATGAATCTGATGGACTCCTTAGATTGTTCAAGCAAAGTCAAGAGATGATAGGAGCTGATTTCCACATCTTCCAAGTCCAAGGACTCCAGCCGAAGTCTCAGGCTAGAATCGAAACTTTTCAGGGGTGTCAAAGTACACGCACCACAAAATTCGAGGGAAAGAAGATTGGGCGAGCTCCTGATTAGTGCATCGAGATCAACTGGCTTCGTTGGAATGTCATCCATATCATAATCCATGCTGATAAAAAAAAGAAAATCCAGATGTTGAATGTTGTGCAAAAGCTGCCGAACAGCTGCCTGATGGTCGCTGTTGTTGTCGAGTAACGTTGTCAGATGAGTAGCACCATCGATAGGGAGTCTCAGATCTGTAACCTTGCGGATGAAGCCGCGAAGTTGTAAGTCGGCGATTGTAATAACGATCTGAGAAAGGAACCCGATCGCTTTCTCAAATGGAATTAATTCCTCAGTCAAAACATCGAAAGCCTGCAAGTTGCAAAACTTGGCGGTGAGAGTTGATAGGTGATTGAGACCTTTGCCTGACAGCCTGATGACTCCTTCTTCATCTTCCTCTTCGTCTTGCAGCTCTTCAACATCTTCATTTTCTTTCTTCTGGCTCTCAATATCTTCGTCTTGGTCGTCCTGGCCTTTAACATGTATATCTTCGCCGGCCGCCTGACCTCGAACAGGGTCGTACCAATCTGATTCGCGGATATCAAAACGTATGAAACGAACATATTTAGCATACTCGCTCGATGAGATTGCCTCGAGTTTTGAGATAGACGACACCCCGTGACCCAATCGTGCGCTTACTCCACCGAAAAGTGCCCGTGACGCGCTCCGACTGAGAATTTTGTCGACCAGGCGGAGGCTTTTCAAGGCTTCTTTAGCCTGTTTGGTGAGAAAACGTATTGATAGATACATGAGATGCGCATCGAAAGGCGGGTCGTCGCGCAAGACTGCTACGTAGTCGATTATCTGCGAATAGTTAGTGACGACTCAAATAATCAAATTGGTATTTGGAGGGCCTCACGCGGTCATAAATCTCCGTGGGTAGTCGCTGCATCTTGACAACTACCCCTGGTGGCTGAGTGACAGAGTCTGAGCGAAGAGAAGTGAAGGTGGATGAGCGAAGTAACACATGGAGAGCGGCAGCACAGACAAACGAACCACGCCGGCCAGAAGAGGAAGTACGCAAGAAATCAGGTGATTGAGAGATAATATACTCCTCTTTCCACGGCACATACCATCCAAACGGCAACCTGCTTTGCTCCTTTCTCTTTTTCTTTCCCTTCATATATCTACTGACATCTCCATACTGTCATTTCTCATCTCCCACCTTTTCCCTCACTTCAGTATCAAGCCACTTACCAAGTCATACCCGAGTGAAACGCCGAGTTCCAAAAAAGATCTAGCCAGTTCATAATGGAGCGACTACCCACAGAGGTTCTGGATAATGTACGTCCCAACAATTAGCAATTCAAAACGATTTTGGCACTAACTGGATGCTTCCTACAGATCGTATCCTACATCAAGGGCCGCAAAACACTAGCTTCGCTGCAACTAGTCGACAAGGCTCTCAGCCATAGCGCGGCAAGAGGACTATTTCGGCGCGTGGTTTTTCGACTAGGTCATAGCCATTCCAGCACGGGGCTTGAAGCTTTATCTTCAAGCGACTATGCGTTGTTTGTTCGCCACATAGACTTCAAGCCGCGGCCATTCTTCAAAGAACGTGAGGGATACGGATATTCCTTAATTGAGGGTGATATTGTCGAACGCATTCCACCGCTTTTGTCCAAGTTTGTCAATTTGAACACCGCCAATATTTGGCCTTGCCAGTGGGATTCGGAACCGTTCGAAGCATGGTTCCCCCGGGTTCTCGAATCAGTAGCAAAGTCCCAACTTCGAAGGTTGACACGGTTGCACTTTCCTATAGATGGTAGCAGTTATTTGACGCATTGTTCGAACTCTGATCACCATGCGAAAGTCAGGCAACTTATCCGACACATCGAACATTTGAGTCTTCATTCTAGGGTCAAGCTCTTATAGAAAAGGATTATCTAGAAGATCTTAAATAGGAGATTTTGATTATATATAGACTAATATTAGGATTTGTCAAGATATAAGACATAATAATACCTCTATTAGGATTATAGCTTATCTAATTCTGTAATATTCTTAATTTTAAGCCATATTGATCTAGATCTGATCTGTTTATTTATAGGTATACTATTTCCCTTGCTGGTGCTCTTCTCATCTATATTAACTAAGTTTCTCTAATCAATAATGAAATGGGATATCTGCAAGCCTATTAAGTTAACTTTAATTTCTGCACTTTATATGTCATCTTTTGATTCTATAATCATATTATGGACATAGATATGTATATTCCTAGAGGTGTAATATATGTTGTCCTCAGTCGAGGTTTCCTTCTATTCAACCTGCTAGGAAGATCTCTCTGAAATTTAATAAGGGTTTCTTAAAAGAGTGATTCTCTTATATGGACCTACAGCTTATAGGATATATTATATAGTAACTACAAGTCATTATAAGCCGAACGCGGCTCCAAGACTTTCCTGAATCTCTTCAAGGGCTTGTAGTACAGGGCTTACTGACTGCAAGCTTTCGTGGTGTAAGAGGGCGCCTATTCTGTCCTCCTTTACCGTCTGAATGTTTCGCAAACTTTGATGTCAAGATTTTGTCTGAGGCAGCAGCGCCCCAGTGGGGTCTCCTAGGATATTGTCAACGCAATACTGATATAGTTGAGTGCGTACCAAACCTGACTTCAACACCGGCATGTTCAGCTTCAACAGTGAGGTTCCTAGAGCGATACGTGTATCCCTTGAGCTGCTTTCGAAGACGGCTGGCATTCGAATGTCTTTTCCACAGTATGGGCAGATCCTCATGCAAGACGCGACACGCAGAATCGCGTTACTTTCGGGCCAAGCATTGAAAATCTCTCTATGTGAAGGACAATTGCATGCGGGAAACATTGGCAGTGTGAAATCCATGTCATCTTTTGAGAGCGTCTGAAAGGGGGGAAAAAGCTGTATTCAGTAAGTTACAACGACTTTTTCTAAATACTAGTAACTGTTTTGAATCCCCCCTTCGGTCGTTTCAGGGCATGACTCACGTCCAGGCAACAGCGCTCATTTTGTCAAATTTTCTCGCCTGGCTAATTTTCCCCGCTGTAGTTTCCTCCAGTCTCATTATCACCCTTCCCACCACTAATTACCCCCAAATCTCGTTTTCCTTCAACGATGCCTGCCAACCCCCAGGCTCATCCTGACCAGGAGCAGCACATTCCACTATATCGAGGTTCCTGTCACTGCGGCTTTGTCAGCTATGAAGCGCGCATCAACTTTAAAGAACCCACGGTCGAAGAGCCAGACTACGTGCTCTGCAAGTGCAACTGTAGCTACTGCCACAAAGCCGGATTGTTGATTGCGACTCCGTTAAAAGAGTCGTTCCGCCTGCTGACGCCAGTGGAAAGCGATGATGAGAAGCTGAGCCTTCCTGTGTACAAGTTCGGCTCGGGTGCTGTTTCGCACCCCTTCTGTCCTCGCTGTGGTGTGACATGCTATTATTATGGTTCTTCCAAGACAGATGAAGGCAAGACCATCGCATTTACGCGAGTTAATGTGCACACTATTGATAGACGAGTGGATGGGACACAGATGGAGAGCCTAAAACAAATCAAGACTAAGTACTGGGATGGGAAGACCAATGGCTGGGACAAGGGTGCAAGTGAGGAGCCGTGGGATGGGGGCGTATGGTAAGGGAGAAGCAGATCGCAGGAATCGAGCCTCGCGTGTTTTTCTAGGAGCCTTTCCATAGTAAAGGCTTCCTTTGCATGGCCTTACAATAATGATTTTGATCGCGAAGCTTACGAGACTACGAGGTCACATGTCTGTTGTCTCCCTCTCGTAACTTTCTTTTGCTGGCGGATCCAAGCTGATTGATTCTTCCACTCTCCCCTCATTAGCATGTTCTTTGTCCGTAGCATGAGATTAGTGATGGTATTATTGATATGAATGATCAAGTCAGGGTATGAGGTACATATTTGTCTATAGTGATGGTCAAAAGGTAAGAACTTGATTGACCTCCTATATGTTATCTGTCACGGCCAGCCTGTCTTAGCCAGTCACCTCTTGGCATAGCTCCATCTCAAGTGACCCAATATCGGCGGGATCAACGTTACCAAATTCTTCCAGCTTATGGAAAAGATGGAGTTATCATGTCTCGTATTTTCAAAGCCTCAACCGATGACGTATTCTTCGAAGATCTCATTGACGAGCTGCTTCATCATTGTGGGAAATGGCCAGAACCAAAGTCGGTTATCGATATGGATAACGCTTCTTTCCACCATTCTGAACAAATCGAAGCGATGTGTTCAACAGCCGGAGTCAAACTTGTACACTTGCCCCCATACTCTCCAGACTTGAACCCAATTGAGGAGCTTTTTGCTGAGTTGAAGGCCTTCATACGACGCCATTGGCAATCGTATGAGGATAACCCTGGTCAAGGATTTGATAACCAATTTAGGCTCGGTGCTTCAGAGACGGGGAAAATATGAGGAGGCAGAGGCCATGCATCAACGAGCGTTTGCTGGATATGAGAAAATACTAGAAGCTGAACATCCTTACATAGTAAATAATGTCAGTAATATCAGTAATATAGGCTCAGTGCTTCAAAGCTAGAGAAAATATAAGAAGGCAGAGGCTATACATCAACAAATCCTTACTATACATGAGAAAGTTATAGCTAGAATACTTAAAAGTCTAATAGAATATAAGGCTTAGATATTATAGTATTCAAATCAAAGAGCCGTTTAAAGCAGGCTAAAGTCTTTATTCTAATATACCTTTGTTATTCTATAACAATACTACTCTTACCACAAGTTAGCTTAAATTTACTCCTAACTTTAAATCCTCTATCTTTTAGTTACGGCGGGAGTTGTGACAATAAAGCTAGATTGATTCGCCTACCTAGGCGCTACATACGGAAATATTAGGTATGAAGAGAAGAAGACAAGAACATTCCCAGAGGCAGCAACAACCTTTTATAACCACTTAGCAGTAGCCGAATTAAGGTTGTTCCCAGATTCAGCACCGCCGGGCGCCACAGGAACCTCCATACAAACCTCAATATTACCCGATTAGGAAGCTGTCCTAGGTGGGGTACACCAACCCATCCATCACTAGCTAAATATTCTTAATCTATTAAGCATATCAGTAATTTTCCTATTACTATCCCTAAGTCTAGACTATAAAACTCAAGCAAGCAGGACAATAATAGGTCTTCCTACCAAGTTAATACATCTTATTATTAACTATATACAAATAAACCATATCCCAAATTTAGATTTAAGATAGTAGTAACGATAATCCCCATCTGCAGGGTCTCAATACCCTACTGGAAACTGCAACCAATCTTTCTTCCCTCAACATTGGTGGGTTTTACGAAGTTTTTAACCTGCCTGTGGGGGACATTGATTGCAGCCAACTCCTGCGACTGAAGTCCTTGGAATTGAACTTCGTGTTCATTTCCTCCTACGAGCTCCTGGGTTTGTTGGAACGATGCCAGGATACCATCAGGTTCGTCAAGGTTGACAGTGTGTCACTGACCAAAGGATCATGGCTGCACGTACTCATGCAGATCAAAAACAATCTGAAGCTGCTTGACTTTTGTCTCTTTGATGGGGAGATATCACTTAACAAGGAGTTGAAGAATCGTGGCGATATTCGGCTGGACTATGGATTTTTTTCGACGCGACTATAAGCTTATTTGCCTCACACTTGGTGAATTGCAACGCCAGATAAACGCCAACAGGCTTGCTGAAGGGCTTAATCGGTGGCCAAAAAAAAAGTTTCGATCTCTTGGTTTTCTACCTTTGCACTTCGTCATGGAGAAGGGACGATACACGGAGCTGATTTCACAATCCTGGGATGCAGAGAAGGATGACGGCTATCGTTCTGATTCTGAGTAGCTTCAAACTAATCATGCACTGTCAAGGTATGTCCACAATTACGCGGGCGACTGTGCATGTCAAATTCATCATTTTGTCTTATTTCGACATAGACTGGTTCAAAACCTGTATGTTATTCATTTGTGTGATGTCTTGAGCTGCACGGCCAGACAATTTGATGTCTAAACCTTCTTGTATTTAACTAGCTTTGTTCAAGTAGCAAGTATTGACTGAACAGTTCTTCGAGCGCGGTCGTAGTTAGAATGAAGTAGGATGTTGACCAATGAGCGTATATTTAAGTTGTGACATCACGTGCTCCGTGTGTGGCAGGCAGCAGGAGGTAAGCGGGGCCGCAAACTAACGCGGGGGACCCATACAAGCTCAAGCTCCTTTTGAACTTCATCAAGAGCTGCGTACAACGATGACAACGCGAATAGACCCTCTCTGAACTTGAATGGGACTAACATCTCATCATGGCCGGCGTGAAGGGGAAGAAGAAGCAATCGCGCCTTGCTTTTGCCCCGATCCAAGACTCACCGTCGCCCCGTCGAACCGACGCTTCCCAATCAGCGTTTACGCCGTCTAGACTGCGATATACGAACCCGTTTACCGGGAATATTACTGTGAGGGGACAGCTACAGCTGGAGGACTATGTGAGGAGTTGGGGCAACTCGGCGGGTGATGTGAAAGAGGAGCTGAGTGAGGCCGGGCAACCTTCATCTGAGGTTGAGGTGAAGCGGAGTATGTTCAACCGAATACTTTATCTTCTCTCATGCTATCTAACTGACACTTACTTATGGATCTGGAGATTTGACAGACAGTACCTCAAATCAGATTTCATCTCGTTCAACACCTCTGCCTCACCAAGATTCATCCGATGACGAAGTGATTCGACCCTCCAAACGACGACGTATCGCAACTGACACCGTGAACGACGAATCTGACCAAGATTCTCCGTCCTCAGCCTCACCAAGTGAAATTCACGACTTACATAACCACGACATCACAGACGACGACTCAGACATGGGACGCCGTCCGACCAAGCAAACCCCACGCAGACGGAGTCAGCGACTCCTCGCGAGCTCGCCTACAGAAACCAAGGCACGCAGGAACTCCTTGAAATCGGACATGTCAAACATCGGGGAACCAGAAGACAGTGATGCGAATGAGCTAACATCGCCTGGTACTCATCGCAAGCGCAGAGGTCCAAAGCCTAAGCAGAAGAGTCCACCTGTCATCGAGCTTGATGATTCAGATGCGGATTCAGATGTGGTTATCACCAGTCACAAGCGGAAGAAGCGCAAGCAGAATGACCAAGTGGGTCACAACCAGGCAGATGAAGATGAAGATTCAGATGACGATATCATCGCCCCTACTCCATCGCGACGTGGCTTAAGAAAGTCACCACAGAAGTCTGTTGATACTGGCAGCGAAGAGCTCCCAAAGACGCCAAGGAAGTATTCTCAGCAGGATGAGCTTGATATTGAAGGGGACTTGGAAGATCTCAGAGATACAGGTGAGAATCTACAGTCTACGAGATGTTGAATGCTTACTAACATTACTATCAAGTCGTCCAAGAGAAACGCACTCGCGGCTCAGCGATCAACTCTGCCAGAAGTAACCGCCAGAAACACCTGGAAATGCTACGACGCCGTCGCGCAGGCGAGAAGGATGTTTCTGAGGACGAGGCAGAGGACGAAGAAGAAGTCGACGACGACGGGCCTCGGCCGCGTCATGCAAGCACTGCTGACATCAACTGGGATGACTACTCAAAAACACGAGACCTAGACAGCGATGACGAATCAATCATCGAAGCGAATGACGATCTTGATGCGGACGACTCCTCATTCGTCGAAGATGACGGCGAGTTGGGCGTTCCTGGCGACGTCAACGTCAGCGTCCCGTTCGAGTTCAGTCGTCACCGTACAAAGACTACTCGAGAGTGTTTCCGCGATGTTGTTGAATGGATGGTCCATAGCAAACTCAATCCAGGGTTCAACCGCAACGACGATGTCTACCAGTTCGCATTTATAAAGGTGAAGGATGAAGTCGTTGGACGAGCTGCATCGCAGTTGATATCCGCTGTCTGGAATGCAGACTTTGTGAACACGTTACTTGCTCGACCTCATCTTGAAGTTACAGCTCATTCCCTCGACGATAATCACCAGTGTGATGCATGCAATCGGTCAAAGCATCCGGCTTCTTCGGATTTGAAGTTCACCGGAAAACCATACTCTGAGGAAACCCTTGAACCACTTTACGACAGCGACGACAGCGACAGCGATAGCAGCGACACCTGTGACGAGGATGAGAACGGCCCTGATAGAGATCGCGATGGACACGTCTTACTTTCAGAAGACAGACACTACTACCTCGGCCGGTGCATACACATCCACCCCAAAACAATCCAAATGTAATGTAGCTAACAGAAAACAGAACCTGCAAATCCAACGCCGTCCTCACCCACACCTTGATCCACTGGCGCTTCCACCTCTACGAATGGGTAGTCGACTACCTCAACCACACAGAAGAGCTACTCTCAAACCCGCAGAAATCCCTCGACCGCGAGAAAATGTCCGCCAAGAAACGCACCAAATACGCCAACAGCGTGGTTGATCGTATGGACGAGGATGGCGAGGTTCAGCGTCTGTGGATGGATTTCCATCAGAATCTTAAGAGTGTGCGGGAGATGAAGGTTTGTTCTTCCTATCTCAGCAGAAGAGTTGTGTGTGGCAGGGCTAGGCTAACGTGTGTTGGATTTAGGATGATCGTCCGTTCTGAGACTTTTTCTACTTGGGTTACTCTTTTGGGATGCGGTGATATACAGTTTTCATGACATGACTCGATTTATTCTTTATACCTTATGATGCATGCAACTTGCAACTCGACGGACACCCTGACATTAACATATGTACTTTCCTCGGCGCAACATCCCTCATGACAGGTTATGACTAGTAGATAGAAATGAAACAATGAAATCCATATCTATCAAACCAAACCAAAGTTATTTTAATACATCTAATCGAGAAGTGAGATTGAACCAATTACACAATGATACATGACCATAAAAGCCGAACATAAAAAAAGAGACAAAAAAAAAAAAACACCACACAGCATACAAATACAGCACCCATCATTCATTTAAAATATTCCCGGTGATGCAAGTAAAGCAACGTATTGATCGTGCATGGAGTCGAATTGTAATATTAGCGAATACACAGCGTCGAAGTATGGCACCGAGCTGGGTTCGTGTTTTATATCCCTGTGACTGACCAATCATCCATCCGGGAAAGAGTCGTGGATCGGACGCAGAAAGGATATTCTTATAATATCGTAAAAGTGTCCAGCTCTTTACAGAGCAGCCTTGGGCTGTTCGGTACCAGCCGCACCGAGCGCGGCGGCAGCAGCATTTGTGCCGGGAGTAAGCATCTACCCATTCAATCAATCAATCAGCCAATGCACCTCTTCCAAAACAACCAAAAATCATCATCCTACGGATGATAGACAGAAAAAAAAAAACAAACCTCATTAGCACCCCTCATCATCCCCTGCTCCCTCTCCATCTGCACATACTGCTCCTCCTCCGCGAAAGCCAACGCCCAGGGCACACCCAACAAGAACGCAGATGTCGAAATCACCCAAAGAGCTTTTCCGCTGAATGAGAAGGTAGTCTTTGTGGCGTCTGACAATCCGTTGATGGTGGCGGTGATGCGGCGACGGGATTGAGGGGGGATAATATCCTTCAAGGCGATCAAGCGGTCGTAGAGGGTTTCGTTGAGGGGTTCGTAGGTTGAGTCTGTTTCGGAGATTTCGGATTCTAATTCATCATCCCAATATTAGCACCGAGGAGGAACTGGAGGAGGGGGTTTTTAATAGAGGGGTAATGGAGTGGCATACCGGTGTCGGTAAAGTCTTCGTCATCCTCGTTATCCGACACGAGGAGAGCTTCCTTGGTTGGGATGGGCTTTTCGGTGGTGAAGTGCTCGTCTTCGACTTCGGTGAGTTTGACCATTTTGGCTGATTATTCGGAAACTTGAGTATTAATATAGAATGAGAGTGTAAAATTGATGTATGTCGACAGATGGACAGCCTCTGAAAAGATGGTAGTATGGCGATGTGGTTGATGTTGTTCTTGAAGAAGACGGAGAGGTGAAGTGTCCAACTTTTTCCCGATTGCCCATCTTAGGCCGGAGTCACTGGACCAACCGCGGAGCTCGAGGACCCACTCGGCTTGGCATCCTGACTTTACAAATTATCTGGTTGTTGGTTAGATGCTTATGATATATTGTATATTGTACAGTGCCATAGGCAATCTATCACTACATAGAGAAGAGGATAATCGCTTTTCATCCCTTACAACCGACCAAGCTTCCACTTGGAAATCCGATCCTGAATCTCTTCCCACGGAAATGTGCGCGGACTATATCCCTCCAATTCGCCTTCCTGAACGACGACCGTCGGCTTTCCAGTGCCCTTTCCGGGGTTATACACTTGTCCACCAAATACTTGTCTCGCGACACGTCGTAGATCATTTATCGTCAAAGAGTCAATGCGGTCGCACATTTCCTTAACGCCAATCTTGCGTCCGTGGACTTGGACTTGGCGACCAAGGTCTTCCAGCTCGACCATGCGAGATTCTAGATTCATTAACAGCGATGATCGGAGCTGGTTCTTTGCGCGGTTGACTTCGGGCATTTGCAAGGCTGAAAAGCCCTTGTCGAGGGTCAGAGCCTGCAATTCGCGGCACATGACTTCCAGCATCTGGGGAGTGCGGGTTGGGCTGCACGATGCCGAGATACCGAACAAGCCACTGTCGGTGTAGCTGTGGTTAAAGGCAATGCAGCTTTCGACCCAGCCATGTTGGTTCAGCACGTTTGTGTACAGACGGGAGTACATGCCTTTTCCGGGCCCACCGGCTGAGAATGAGCCACCACCTCCCAGTAATGTTTGTAGAGTTGCAAGTGCGTAGATATCGGGAGAAGAGATGGGTAGAGCTTCAAAGGCCAGGTGAATGTGGCTTAATCGAGGATGATTCGGGTTCGCAGGAGGAGGAATAGGCGGCAACGTCAAGTAACCACCAGTATAATGTGCGGCGCGGGTAAGATCAACGGAAGAAGGTTTAAGCACCGACGGATCAAGCGCCTTCACAGTCGCGGTATGCGGAGCGGAAGACGATAAATTTTTGAAAAACGGGAGTTTCGACAAGATATTTGGTTGCGAGGTCCCGGCTTGAGCGTTGGTTGAGACATTCGCGGTCGGCGTGCTGAGGTGAATGGTAGGCAACTCCCCTTCCTTCTCACCCGAAAGCGTAGATTCCATACCCTTCCCATGCAGTGCCGGCCCTTCGGCAGATTTCATATCCCCAAAATACTGCTCCGTAAGCCGCACAGCTTCCTCATGCGCAACACCCGCAAACGCAACAACTATCCTATCCGGTCGGAAGAAAGCTGCTCGATATTTCTCCACCACTGCCTTGTTAATCTCTATCAATCTTTCCTGAGGACACAGCAACGGGTTTCCGAGCGTATTGTTCTTGAATCCAGCCATGTGCACGAGTTCCGGTAAGATGAGTTCAGGTTTATTCCAAATCTCATTAATCTCATACTCCGCCGTCAACAACTGCTGCTCAACCTCTTCCTCCGTAATCAGCGGATCACGAATCGTCTCCGCCAACAGGCCCAACGTCGTAGGTACCGTGGAATTAAAACTAGCAGATTGATACATCAGCGACTCTCGAGACGAAGCGCATTGTATATTTCCACCCAGCGACTCAAGTGCCTCTAACATTTCGTCAGCGGAGCGCGATTTTGTGGATTTGAAGGCGAGTCGGTCCATTATGTGGCTTACGCCGCGGATGCTGTCGTCTTCGTAGCGGGAGCCAGCGTCGACGTAGACTCCGACGCCGGAGAAGGGGCCTGGGAGGGATTCGCTGGCGACGCGGATGCCATTTTTGAGGGTTGTGATTTGGTCGAAGTCGGCGGGGTCCTACAACATTAGTTTTGAGTCGAATTCAGCATAAAGGGACAGTAAGAACATACCTGAGCTATCGTGGATGCGCTTGCTAAACCTCTGGTGGTTGCAGGCTGGCTGCGTAGAATCGGACCAATAGATTGGGCGGTCCGCAGAGCCGCTCGACGCATATTGTAAACTCTGACCGGGATGCGTAGTAGTGAGCGATGGGATGAGAAAAGAATTGTCGCGTGGTCAAGATGATGTTGATGCTGCAAGTTTGATATTTTTGAGCTTGTTAGTTACGCCTTAGTCTGCCGGCTGCGGACCACCCCGGAGTAATTCCGGAAAACTTGCAGCTAACCCGATTGGGACACTTATATTAAACACCTTCATATCGATCTTTTGTGAATGGTTATTGAGTGAAGAAGTCTGGATTGATATTCTGATGTAGGAAGGTCTATCTAATGCTCTGCAGCCCATTTTCTATATCCGTCTAAACAACCTGCATTAGACACGCTGGCGGACGTCTTGATATTCAATCCGCAAAGTATCTGTTTCACCGCATTCTCAACCTTCTTGCCATTAGATGTCAACGGTATCTCATTGCCCGGGCAGACATCAATAATGCCTGGTACGTGACGTGCACTGAGTTCCTTGCGAATGGCAGCTTGGATCCTAGCTGTAAGATCTTGGGACACCGGTAGGACACCCCCTTCGACAGCCTCCGGAACAAGCTTGACAAAAAGAACGACAGTCTCGTCAGTATCAATGCCTTCACGCCTTCGTCCAATGCAGAGAGAATCCTCTATCTCTTGAGAAAAGTGTTTCAGAATAACATTATATATTTCGGCGCTTCCAAAGCGGACTCCGGCAGGTTTCAAAACGCCGTCACTTCGACCAAGCATCGTCAAACCGCCCGTATCAGGGTCAATCCGTACGAAATCACCATGATGCCATACAGTAGGTCCAAAAACCTCGAAGTAGCTTTTCTTGTATTTTGCTTCTCCTTCAGGACCAGGAGGCCAGAACATGACAGGTTGGGCCGGAAATGGTACAGTACAGACCAAGTCACCCGGCTCGTTTGATTTCGTGATATCATTACCAGCGTAGTCATAGGCGGCTACAGCCATTCCCAGTCCTCGGCACTGAATCTCACCTCGGTATACAGGTGATATCGGACAGGAGGCACCGAACAAAGATATAATATCTGTACCGCCAGTAATCGAACCGAGCATGACGTCGGGGTGGAAGGAGGAGTATATATATTCGAAAGTGGACGGTGCTAATGGAGCGGCTGTGCTGAATATCGCTCTTAGTTTTTCCAGTTGCACGGGACGGTTTGAATGCTTCCGCGGGTTCAATGAAGCCTGCTCGATCATTGATAAATATTTGGCGGATGTTCCGAAATGTGTAATTCCAAGCTCCTCAATCAACCTCGCCATAGCCATCTCTCCCTTTCCATCTTCGACATCGAAAGGTCGGAAAGGGCTTCCATCGTAGACAACAATGGTGGCGCCACTTGCAAGCCCTGACACAAGCCAGTGCCACATCATCCAGGTGGTTGTGGTATAATAAAATAGGCGATCACCAGGCTTGATATCGCTATGTAAGACGTGCTCTTTTTTATGCTGCAGAAGTGTTCCTAGTGCGCCATGGACGATAGGCTTGGGGGCACCTGTTGTTCCTGAAGAGTAGAGAATGTAAACAGGATGATCCGGGTCTAGCGATTCGAATTTCAAAGGTGCTGTAGAATCATGCCCTTCGCGGACAAAATCCTTGTACCAGGCAACCAGGCCGCTTTGCGGTTGAGCCTTGTCGAGATCCAGATCGGCGGATGCTATAGCTTCTAAGATCACAACATGCTCTAGACATGGTAATTCTTTCACAATATCTGCGACTTTTGTTTCGGTTCCGTGCACCTTGCCGTTGTACAGAGAAGCATTGTCTGCAAACAATATTCTCGGCTGTACCTGCCGGAGGCGTTCAACAACCGCATGCACGCCGGTATCCGGGGAAATCGAAGTCCAAAGAGCTCCAATGGATGTTGTGGCCAACATCATCACGACGGCGTCGACATGATTGCCGACGAAACCGCCAATTCGGTCTCCCACTGTTATACCTTTTTGGCGCATAGCATTGGCACATACTCTGACACGCTCTCTTAATTCTCGCCATGATACAAACTCGCGATCTGCCTCGGTAGCACCGATGATAGCAATTTCTTGGTCGGCTGGGCAATTTGATGGAAATAGAAGATTTTCGGCGAAGTTCAGACGGCTTCCCTCGAAGAAATGCGGTCTAGGAAAGAGCGGAGAGTTGGTGTCTAGGACCTAGGCAGAGAATTGTCAATTGTGCTCCATTAATGAGCAAGTCCTCTCGTACCTTGGAGTATGTTGTATGTGCCTTGACCCCTGTGTAATGCCAAACCTCCTCCCAGAATTCAGCTGGCTGCGAAATACTCCATTGCCAGAGGTCGTCATAGTTCTTGAGTTTTAGGTTATATTTCTGTCCGATATGCACCTTGAATTTGAACATCTCAGTCTTCTCGGGTGCCGATGGACGCCATAGTTCTATGGCCTCGACATCGTTGTTGATTGAAGAAGGCATATTGACGGGATTGCCTCCTCGCTAGATGTGACCAGTGTGTATACAGCGTCGTGGGGTTTATAGTATGAGTCAATTGAGAGAAAGAAAAGAGGAAGAAGCAGACTTGGGGTGATGTTTTTGTCCGCCGGTTTTGGAAGGAGCAAGAGATCGCGGGGAATATCCGCGCTTTTTGTTCGGAATCCGTCACTGACGGCAGCTGTCCGCGCACTCATTCCGCAGTCGTCTCTACGTCCTTCGAAGCCGGAAGAATTATCTTCGCTTCACTACTTAATGCTCATCTTTCTCAATTCATCATTGCAGTCGAAGCAACATTGGGGATACATTGGATGGTTGCTCAACGGGCGGATATCACAGCGGGACTGTGTGATTGGATGATTTCTACCAATACAGTTCATATACTCCTGGAACCTGACATGGGCCTGGACCATACTGCGATTTCGTAGATGAACCAGTCTTTGTCCTGCTGCAATAGGCAACACAGTCACACTGGTACAAGATACCAATGATGATGATGATGATGATGATGATGATGATGCTGTGAGTGCCTACTACACTGGGCAGTCATCTTTTCTGCTGTTTGCGGCATCTTCGGATGAAGTAGGCGTATGAGGTCATCACCATTGGCCGCTCAGGACCCGAATAAAATCAGGCTTGAAGCGCCAAGTCATCGATTCGCTTTGATAAGTACCCTCTAGTTAACTTACATGAGGAAACTATCGACAAAGCTTGACCACTATCCTAGTGCTGTCTCCGAAGTAACATACTATGTACGTAGTTATAGTTGCTTCATAAGGGTGATATTAGCACTGAGGCAAATGGTGGAGATTGGTCGCCCCTGGCTGTGAGCGAGGCTGCCTGTATCAGCGTATCGATAAAAGTTCAGGCTCTCGACTAGCTGCGGTGATTGCTCGGCCTGATCAATCAATCGTCCCTTTTGGGCTTGGTCTGCGCACTAGGCCAGCCCAGGTCTGGCGGCGAGACGATCCAGGGGCAGCGACAGAAATTTTTAGATTACTTACGATTGTATTACAATTACTATTACCTGTAATTCTCTTACTAATATCGTGGCAAAGCAGTGTATTGTACTGTTATTGAGTACGTATAAATTATGCGTACCGTCACATACGAGCACGCACTAGCAGACTAATCTTACGATCATTGAACCTTGGTCTTGCCCAACATCTTCTGTTTCTCCGTCAACACCACCTCTCTGTCTTCGTGTCAGGAATACTTTCTTCTCTCCATACCTAATCTTTTCCTTCGGCTCCCCGAGTGAGACTTTGGACCATAATATCTGCTCAATTGCCTGAGCGGCAAGGGTTGTTACGGTCGGGCGATTCTCCTCCCCGCGCGCCCCCTTTGACCGCCGCTGCGGCTTCGTCGGATGCACTTTGCTACCCGGTTTTTCAACGGTCGCCATTGTATGTCCTTCTTTCTACATTTTCCTTCGATGTGACCGGATCCTACACGGAAGCACAGCTGTTCTAGCAGGATATACACGGGCAGCACGCCGCGCTGAAGACTCTGGCTGACAATACTTGTATAGTCGCTTTGATTTCAGTGGAAAACCACGCCCTCCTTCAATCCTTCAGGAGCGATCCAATGCGTGTATAACTTCGGTTCTGGTAGAATAACAGGCCCGCAACATACCCTCCTTCAAAACACCGGGCGACTAGAAAGAAGAAATTTGCGATGCCTCGTCGACTGTCGAATACCTTTTCAAGCAACTCCTCGCCATCGACCCCTTCATCCTCTGCCGAGAAGGGCCTCAAAAGCTCATCAAAAACTGGCCGGCTGAGTCAACTGTTTTCGACATCGCCAAAATCCAAGGCCGAGCCTCCCACCGCACACGCGACCCTTCTCGCAACTAGCAAATCGAGCGCTGCGACCACCGGCGTGCCGATAAGTTCCGCATCATTGTCTCTTCCCACAATATCACTCTCCACGGCAACTGCCGATAGCCGCAATATGGATGAACCGCCAAAAACGCTGTTTCAGCCTCCGTCACAGGAAGAGACGAAGCGATTGGCGAAGCAACATGCGCAATTTGCTCCAATCAGCCATCCAAGCCACAGATACACAAGTCGACATCCTGGCGGACCGTTCCCCGAACCAGTAATGGACGAACCTCCTTATTATTACCTCTTGACTACATATATCAGTTATCTGATCCTGATTGCCTTTGGCCACGTTCGAGACTTTTTTGGCAAGCGATTCAAGGAAGAAAACTACCGCCACTTGAAACCACGAAATGGATATGGCGCATTGAATAGCGACTTTGATAATTTTTACGTCCGTCGATTGAAATTGCGTATTAATGACTGCTTTGAACGTCCAGTGACGGGCGTGCCAGGTCGTTATATTACACTTATCGATCGTTCTACCGATGACTATAACCGACACTTTTACTTTACCGGCACGACTACAGATACATTGAACATGAGTTCTTACAACTATCTTGGATTCGCTCAGTCAGAAGGTCCTTGCGCAGATGCTGTTGAGGAGAACCTCCGAAAGTACGGCATTAGCACAGTGAGCACCCGGGCCGAAGCTGGAACATGCGATTTGCATGTCGAAGTGGAAGATCTCGTGGCCAAGTTTGTTGGAAAGGAAGCGTCCATGGTCTTCTCAATGGGATTCGGTACAAACGCCAATGTTTTTCCAGCACTAGTCAGCAAAGGGTGTCTTATCATCTCGGACGAATTGAACCACGCTTCTATCAGATTTGGAGCTCGTCTATCAGGTGCTTCCATTGGCATGTTCAAGCATAACGATATGAAATCATTGGAAGAGAAACTACGGGAAGCTATTTCCCAAGGTCAGCCACGTACGCACCGGCCATGGAAGAAGATTCTCGTCGTTGTGGAGGGCCTTTACTCTATGGAAGGATCGATGTGCAATTTGCCAGGACTGATTGAGCTGAAACACAAATACAAATTCCACCTCTTCATTGACGAGGCACACTCCATTGGTGCCGTTGGCCCCCGTGGACGCGGTGTATGCGACTACTTTGGAGTCGATACAAAGGAAGTTGATATCTTAATGGGAACACTCACCAAGTCATTTGGCGCCAACGGTGGTTATATTGCAGCCGACAAGGCAATGATTGATGCTCTACGAGCTTACAACGCCGGTGTTATCTTTGGAGAAGCACCCACACCCCCAATTCTCACACAGATCATGACATCTCTCCGCCTCATCAATGGCGATATCTGCCCGGGTCAAGGAGAGGAGAGACTCCAACGGTTAGCTTTCAACTCACGGTATCTCCGACTTGGTTTGAAACGTCTTGGATTCATTGTATATGGACACGACGATTCGCCCATTATTCCCGTTCTTTTGTTCAATCCAGCCAAGATGCCCGCGTTTTCTCACGAAATGCTCAAACGCAAAATCTCCGTGGTCATTGTCGGTTATCCCGCTACGCCCTTGGTATCTTCTCGTGCCCGATTCTGTGTCTCGGCAGCCCACAACAAAGAAGATTTGGACCGCCTGCTCACTGCATGCGATGAAATCGGCAACGTCCTCCAACTGAAATTCTCCACCGGTATCGCCGGCGGCGCCCTCCCACCCGCCGATGGACTCAGCCCCGAATTAGAAAAAGAATACTACCAACGCCAACAGCAACGACACAACAACCCCAACGCCATAACCGTCCCTCCCCGCTGGCGCATTGAGGACGTCGTCCGTCGTGGCGCTCAAGATACGAAGCGTCCATTAGTATAAAGCGAAGTATCGCAACGTGCTGCTTCTTCATGTACAGAAAACCCCTTACTTAATACTCATTTGTCCGTGTATGTTTATATACCTCATCACCCCATCATCAAGGCTAGCTGGCTAGCGTGTCCTTGATTTTGTTTTTCTTTTTTGTTAATTCGACCAAAGACAGTAATGGCTCAAGTCTGAACGAAGGACAGGACAGGACAGGAAACTTATTAGATATGCAATGCATTAATATGACTCATACAATAATGAAAGTGTGTACGATCTAGTTGTTTTTCAAATGCTGTATTCACTTGTAGACGATGTTATTTCAATCTAGATGATGTCCCATACATAGTGTCGTTACCAGCTATGCGGTAGGACTAGGACGAATAAATCAGCCACCTTGAATATGCATATTCAGATAGTATTACCGGTTTTGGTTAACCATGGAATAGTCCAGTTGACATTTTAGTATCTGGCAGATAGATGTGTAGAGACACGCTGCTCACTTTGAGGAATGGACCAGCTGCACCAAGAAAAATGGCTGACGTTAGCCATTTGCCCTAGTTAGTTAACTTACCCTAGGTATGTCAGCCATCAGCCATCAGCCATATTTCAGTTTATAAGTCGAGCCCTTTTCATATCCTCTCTCCGCAAGATTTGCATATATACTAAGAACATTCTTTACAAAATCTTCAATTCTATGACACAATGTCCAAATCAATCCTGATCACAGGCTGCTCAACCGGCGGCATCGGTGCCTCCCTAGCCCTAGCCCTCTCCCAAAAGAAGGAAAATCACATCTTCGCAACAGCACGCAACACCTCCAAAATCCCCAAAGAACTCCACAACCTGCCAAATGTTACTATCTTCCCGCTAGACGTCAGTTCTTCGTCTTCAGTAGCAGAAGCAGTGAAGATCGTTCGTGGAAGTGGCCATGGCCTAGACGTATTGATCAACAACGCGGGACTCCCATTCTCAATGCCATTGCTTGATGCAAACCTGGAAGATGCGCAGAGGGTGTATGAGGTTAATCTTTGGGGGGTTGTGAGGATGATTCAGAGGTTTGCGGATATGATCATTGAGAGGAAAGGGAGCATTGTGAATGTTGGCTCGATTGGGGGAATGGTTCATTTACCTTGGAATTGTACACCTCTCCCATCCTAACTCTTAGCAACCTTGGAACCGGTTTGGAATATTGATTGACTGACTGGTGGTGGTAACAGCGATATACGCCTCCTCCAAAGCAGCCCTTACAAACCTCTCGGAAACTCTTCGTCACGAACTCTCGCCCTTTGGTGTGAGCGTCATATGCCTCCAAGTAGGCGGCGTGGATACCAACTTCGACGCTCGCACCACCGAATTCGATCTTCCGCCAAACTCGTATTATGCGGCTATCAAGGATGAAATAGCCGGTTGGGCGACTGGCTCAATCAAGCCTAGGGGTCAGTCTGGGGAAAGTTTTGCGGAGGCAGTGGTGAGTGATATTCTTGGCGCACGAAAGAATGGGTTGGTTTTTAGGGGAAAGTATGCGAGTTCGGTGAGGGTTTTGGTGGATTGGTTTCCTGGGTGGGTTGTTGTAAGTCATATAACACACTGGTTTTTGATATATTTCAATGTGCTGACGCTTGTTGATAGGACATGGTGATTAGGATGCAGAATCCGAGTTTGAACAAGCTTGCGAAATCGAGGAATGTTTCGTGAAGGGGTTCAATCCAATATGACAGGATCTTCGATCTCTTTTTTTCGTGTACTTTTCCATGTCTTTGCAGATATTTATCCATCTTGATACTTGATAGATCACCTTAATATCGAAAGTGTAATGGTCAATTGCCTTCCATCTGACCTTGCATCTTAAATCTCAGTGTGTTTGATTTGTCGCCTGGTATTTTCTCAATGTTAAGTCATCTAGATGTCGGCACCTGGATCAATATAAATCGGAAAGCTCGTCGGCTATTGACCCGAGCACATAGAAATGTCGGAGTACCCGACAAGCCAGGGTTTCTCCACCAATCAGCGCGCAGCCAATTGAAAAGTTGGGGTAATCTATATTAACTTCGGCGAGTCCTCCGAAGACACCACTTCTCTTATCTTTCTTCTTGTTTACGACATGCCATCGCAATTGATGTGCTGATACTTCTTCTGATCACTGTCAATGTTGCATATACACGGATATATTCGTCATGGCCAAAGTATTCACCGCGGCTGAAGGTATGTTGATTGTCTGGAGAATGTTTCCCCGCATTTGTTGTCGTCTGACAAAATCACAGTCGCGAAACACAGTACGCCAGAGAGTTGCTGGGTTATTCTCTATGGCAAGGTATATGATGTATGTCTCAACAAATTTCGCTGAAAGGATTATGCACAGAGCTGACAACGCAGGTCACCGATTTCATGTCCAGCCACCCCGGCGGTGTCAAGGTCATTCTCAGACTAGCCGGCACCGATGCCACCGAAGAATACAATCCCATCCACCCCCCAAACACATTGGAAGACAACCTCAAACCCGAAGCCCTTTTGGGCACCGTCGACCCAGAGACCCTCCCCAAACCCACCGCAGACGCACAACAACAATCCTCAAAAGAAGACCAGGGCCCACCACCCATGGAAACCCTCTTCAATCTAGACGAAATCGAGCAAGTAGCCACAAAACAGGTCAGCCGCAAGGCATGGGGATATTACTATTCTGCTGGCGATGATTTGATTAGCAAAAACTTTAACCGTGAAGTCTATCGCTCCATCTTTCTGCGACCTCGCGTCTTTATCGATGTTGGGAAATGCGATTTGTCAACTACGATAATGGGGCATAAAGTCGGTCTGCCAATTTATATATCGCCAGCGGCAATGGCTCGTTTGGCGCACCCGGCTGGTGAGGCAGGTATCGCGGCCGCTTGTCGCGAGTTTGGCGCTATGCAAATGATTTCGAATAACGCTTCCATGTCGCCTGAACAAATTGTTGAGAATGCCGCTCCCGATCAGGTCTTTGGATGGCAGCTATATGTGCAGATTGAAAGAAAGAAAAGTGAGGCGATGATCGCGCGTATCGAAAAGCTCAAAGCTATCAAATGTATCATTTTGACGCTCGATGCGCCGGTCCCTGGTAAACGTGAAGATGATATGCGCACCGACAACACGGCCAAAAAGTTGCCGGTTCCATCCGGTAAAGTGGTTGAAGAGAAAGCAGAGAGTCTACCGGATGGAACACCAGTGCCCAAAGATGGAGGCGGTGGTGTGGGCGTGCAATTGTTCGCTGGCACGGCTTATGATCTGACCTGGAAGGAGACTTTGCAGTGGCTTTCGAAAGTTACCAAGCTTCCTATCATTTTGAAGGGACTACAAACGCATGAAGATGCTTATATTGCGTCGTTGTATGCTCCACAGGTGAGAGGTATTATATTGTCGAATCACGGTGGACGTGCACTCGACACTGCTCCTCCGGCCGTGCATACCCTGCTCGAAATTCGCAAGTACTGTCCCGAAGTCTTTGATAAGATTGAGGTTCTTGTTGATGGCGGTATTCGACGTGGCACGGATGTTGTGAAGGCGTTGTGTTTGGGTGCTAGAGCTGTGGGTATTGGTCGACCGGCTTTGTGGGGACTTGGCGCTGGAGGTATTGAGGGTGTTCACAGGACGTTAGAAAGTAAGACTCACCATCCTTGTTGAGGATCATTGATGTTGATATTTGATAGTTCTTGCGGATGAGACCAAGACGTGCATGCAGTTATTGGGAGTGGAGAAGGTATCTAATCTCGGCCCTGAATATGTAAGCTTCTCGATTCATATAGCAGAACGACCATGGTTGCTGACAACTTGCAGATCAACTCACGAATCGTCGAGCAACAAATCTACGACGGTCCCTCCGGACTCGCAAAAGCGCTTCGTGCCAGACTATAGACTCTTTCCCTTTTATTTGACAGATTGAGCGTTGAATTGTGTATAACGAAGTTTTGCATATGAACGAATAGCACTGACGCATATCCCAATTGATTGGATAGCAAATATAAATATCTAAATCAATGACATTTACAATGCAAGTATCCCCACCATCACAACAACACTCGCTCCAGACACAAAATCACTCGCACGAGTAGGCAGAAACAACGACGCTCCTCGCAGGTCACTCGGATCTCTCCATCTCACTGCCGGCGTCATCTGTATAATGAAATCATTATACTCCTGATCAAGAGCTAGAGTCTTCATCATGGGCGTCGTAGAATACCTATGCCACATCGCCCCTATACTTAGTCACACCTTAAAAGGGGGAAGACGTACTCAGGACAAATACAATTAACCTGGAAATCTCGTCCAGCAAACTCATTACTAAACGCCTTCGTGAACTGCAACCACACCTGATTTTGCGGCAAAGAGCAAGAATACCATGCTGCAGGGTGGTGCCAATCAATATATTCAGCGTTTTCCCCCCTGGGTTGATAGATACATGACTCTGCTAGTAGATCCGTCCTTTGAAAGATTAAGATTCAGAAAAATCTGTTTCGTTCTACTTTCAGGGTGAAGTCAAGATCGTACCAAGCATTTATACTTTACGTTGTATACCAATTGCATGAATCATGACATAACCTAAACAATACATAGTCATGTCCATACAACATGCGGCTTAGGGCTTAAGGACTGGAGCAGATCCTGGGGCCTCGCGCAAGCCACCCCCGGCCCCATCACCAATGGTATAGATGATGGCGGAGAAATCCGACGTTTAAGTTATGGGATAGTTATACGAGGTGATGAAGATCGTCAGAAAGTTAAATGTTTGCGTTAATAACCCGAATACGAGCCACGTTCGGAACCTCGAATGGGTAATCCAATTCTGAAATCCCGGACACATCGTGATTCTGGCTGGTGCTTCTCATTGATACCATGGCATTCTTTCAAGCCTTGCATTTGCGAATCAATTTCAATAATATCTCACTTAAATAAATATATAAGAACCAAAAATAAATGTGGCATGTTCTCTCTAGGGGAGCAACTCGTGAAGGTCCAAGTGAATGTTGGAAATTTCCTAAAAAGGAAAGATGTTAGGGCTTGCTATGGTAGCCTCTCATTGGCCCAGGCGTTCAAGCTAGATGATGGGGATGATGACGTAACGGATATATGAGATCATCAACGAAGATTTTAAAAAGTAAATAACAATCATCATTTCAAAGCTGCTGAAATCAATTAACATACATACTATCATCGAAGAATATTGAGAAGTATCAGTATCAAAGTCGCCATGCCTCGCCTTCCAGACCAAGAAGACAACGTCGTCACCCGTTCGCGAGATCGCTTCAAGGAAGCCTGGGACGGCTTCTGGGACTTTGCGCTTCGCGATAACGTTCTCGAAGTTGCTATTGGTTTAATGTACATCCAGCAGCTATCTCAATTACATCCCACTAGATAGGTGAGCTAACACGCTATGTACAGTATAGCAGCAGCATTCACCAAGGTCGTCAACTCCTTTGTATCCGACCTATTCCTACCAATCATAAGTTTGCTGCCATTCCTGAACCGAAATCTGGAGGATAAATTTGCCGTGTTGAGGAAAGGAAAACACTACTCTGATTGGGCTCCCGATGGATACAATACCCTTGAGCAGGCACGGGATGATGGCGCTCTTGTTATGGCTTATGGGTAAGTCATATCTAACGAACATGTCGCATTTTCTTTATGCTTCATTCTTTCTTGGGCTGACAATGTATTTATGTAGAGCATTCTTGAATAAGGTCATCAGCTTTTTTGGTATTGGCCTAACGCTCTATACCGTGGGACAGGTGTATACCTATTTCTCGGAGGATGTGGTTATCAAACGCACCGTGAAATGCAGGTACTGCAGGAAATGGATCAGTTCTAAGGTGAGGTCCCATGTCATACAGTGTTGTACATACGTTGCATTCATGGCTGAGAGTTGGATCTAGGCAGTACGATGCGTAAATTGTACCAGTTGGCTGGATGGAAGGGAAGATCAAATACGCAGCTAAGCCCTCTTAGAGCCGAGGCATCAAGTTCTTTGCTTCTGGAAGCCCGTGACAGTGTGAGGTCGCAAGCATATATTATAATGAAGGAGAAGCTTATTACATGAGAGTAGTGCGAAGAAAAGGGCATTGATTCCATAGTGGCTATCCCCTTGTCGTGTTACATAATTGTAAATTACACATCCAAACTAAGTGAAATAATGTTAAAGCTCGAACTCCTTCCGATCTCTATCAAGATCTTGTTTCTGCAAAAGGCTCTCGCTTGATTCCTCGTAGGACTAGTTTGAAACGAGATTGTGTATGAATTAAGCAAGCAACGAGCGATCGCCAGGAAAAGCGTCACGCGCCGTGGTTATACCATTCACGCGTCGGCCCAAAGGAATCAATAAGATCCGAGCGAGCTATAGACAGGCGAATAATGCAAAGGACTTGTACAACCGGCAAGTTACAAAGTTGAAAAACGGGGCCGGCATTGTATCCGCGGAATGTGGAATGTTGCCAACCCCAAATGGTCAATCACTGCAGCCAAGGGGTTCAATCAATTTGTTATATTAAGGCAATGAGCTTGATTTAGTGAAAATCAGAGATGATCATTTAGCGGAGGACGTTTCCACTGTCTACTATGATCAAAGGGATCGAACAAAGGTCCTCATTCTTACGTACTTACTTTCCCTGATCAAGCTTTGGAGGTTGACAGGAATCTCTAAATCACGAAGAGACATTACATTCTACCTGAGCAAGATCCTTGAATATAGTACGTACGTAGTAAAGAGAGGAAGAATAAGGTAGACTAAGGGGTTCACGGGTTAGGGCTAGTCACCTGTTCTCTAATGCCGGCACCAAGGGTCCTTCCATTCCAGCCTCTTCACTCAACCACCCATGTTCTACAATCTTGATGTATCTTTCTGATGTTTGTCATTGTCTCTTCACCCATGTCTTCATCACATCGTATATTACGTATAATATGTTGGAAAGCGGAGTACAATGGAGCTCTCTCGATTGCAAATCTACTCTAGCATTGATATCATACATTTGTATCACTAGGAATGTTCTAATCCTGGGTACCTAGGTACGAGCTGCCTCACTTTCTGGAATGCAGAGCTAATGCACTGACTTCCAAGGTTCATTTTAATCTCCCGGCCCGATGACTTCCTCACTGTGCAACATTAGCCAATGGCCATTCAAAAATTGTAGCGAATCTGGCTTATCATCCCTGATATAGATTAGATGGCTTGCTTTGGGGAATGATGTATCCCTCCTACTCGTTCTTCGTATATGAAGGGGCGTAGATTGTGCCTTACCTATTCTAGGTATTCTGTTCGGTGATTCTTGGCTGAGAGAATTTCACCTACGTCTTGCTGCAACCATTCCAAAAGTCAAAGTTCGGAGAAAGTAACCTCCAGAGACCGCGATACCCTACTTTTGATCGCTTCTCTTGGTTACATTCGAAATCCTTTCCCCAAGCTATTTCACATCATCCTAAGGACAAAGGAATCCAGACACCTTTCAGGCCCGTATTGGGCAAATCGACTCCTTTCAAGGATGTCTACAGAAGATATCAAGGAACGAAACGCTGACAGAGGAGAATCGAAGAAACCAAGATTCGTCAGCTACCTATGGGACACGTTCGACAAGCCCCCAGCAGAAAGGCGACTGCTGACGAAACTCGACACAGCACTTATTTCCTTTGGTGCAGTTGGTAAGAATATCTTCTATTTTCACGTAGCGGGCTTTTGTGCTGATGCGTGAGTAAAATAGGGTATTTTGTCAAAAGCGTCGACCAATATAACATCAATAATGCATTTGTTTCTGGAATGTATGTGACAAATGTCGTGATATTGAGTGGAGTTTCCTGGCTAATCGTGATCCAATTCCAGGCAGGAGGATTTGAAACTATATCAAAATCAGTTGAACTATATGCAAACAGCTTGGTCCTTGGGTTATATGTTGGGACAGATCCCAAGCAATATTATACTCAGTCGGACGCGGCCACGATATTGGATACCGAGCCTTGAGGTACGAAAACATGATTCTTATGAGACTTAACTGAAAACGAGACAAGCGCTAACGATTCATGTCTATAGGTGTGCTGGGCCGTTCTGACTCTTTCATTATCAAGATGCAACCAAGCATATCAATTCTACATAATCCGGTTACTCATCGGTAAGAATCATACAACTTCCCTCGGGCATGCAACGACTGATCGAGAAAGGCCTTTGTGAAAGCGGGTATTACCCTGGAATTCAACATTCTCTCGGTTCTTGGTATCGAAGGGACGAACTAGGAAAAAGAGCTTGTATATTTCAGATCTGCAGTGCCATGGGTCAGATGGCTTCGGGATACATAATGGGCGGAGTATACCAACTAGGTGGTGTTGGGGGGTATAGAGGGTGGCAATGGTTCGTACATGGAGTCACATATCATATCGGTCGTTGAAGCAAGGATTGAACTAACAAATTTTGAACTTTGGTCTAGGGCTTTCATTATAAATGGCTCTATTTCATTGCCGATGGCTGTTATGGGATACTTTATACTACCAGATGTGCCCGAAATTACCAAGTCATGGTATCTCAGCGAGGAGGTGAGTTGTTTCCAGAGATCCATCTTCTCAGTATATTGACTACTTCTAGGAAATCAAATTGGCACAATTGCGGATGCATATGGAGGGCCGTAAGCCACGGTCCAAGTACACAAAGGAGAAACTGAAGAGGATCTTCACCTCATGGCACATATATCTCATGTCTTTTCTATATGTGTACGTCAGATGGTCTTCCATGCTGTATCTTTTGCTAATCAATATAACAGAGCGTACAACAATGGCATTGCGAACATGCAGCCAATTTTCCAGCAGTATGTCGGACAGCCCCTCTTGTTCAGTTTTGGTACTCACTGTTATAGATATCTACGCCATTCGACCAATCCTCGTTATTCGATCCCACAAATCAACAATTACCCGACTACTACATCAGGTGTACAGATAATCATGACTATAATATATGCTTGTACGGTCTGAGCAGAACTTACACTGGTCAGCTTGCTGACGGCTTTTAGGGCTATCCGATACGGTCCTACGTGGCAGACGTTGGCCGCCTCTTGTATTCGGCGGAGTAAGTTTGAACTAGTATCAATCTTTACTGAAAAATTACTGACTAGCAACCATCTAGGTTGTAAATATTTTCTGCTATGTATCACTGGCCATCTGGGATATTCCAACCTGGTGGAAGTGGACATGTCTCATCTCAGCCGGGGCATCCTTCGGTCTCAGCGGACTGTGCATGGCGTGAGTCTTTCAAACACCTCCAAACCCACCTTTGAAGAACAATCCTAATAATATCCATAGCTGGGCCAACGAAGTCTGCGGCAACGACAGCGAAGAACGCGCCATCACAATCGCAGCCATGAACGAAATCGCATACCTCCTCCAAATCTGGCTTCCGCTACTCGTCTGGCAACAAATCGATGCACCGCGATACTTCAAGGGATATGTCACTGTATCCGCAATGTCTGCCATATTTATTGGCATGTGCTTCGTGGTTCGCAACTTGCACAATAAGGAATCTGCCGTCAGTCGGATGGTGCAGGAACATGCTACGGAGAGTTGTATTCAACTTCAGCAGCAGCAACAGCAACAAATGGATGGAGAGAAAGATATGTCCGGTAGTGATGTACAGTTGAGCCGGTTCAAGAGTGTTGAGACTTCTTCATCTGCGCAGTATGACAGTGAGGCGATTTCTCCTTCGTCGTCGTCGAATATCATCTCGCCTTGCGATGAGGAGAAGGGGCCGATCTCTAGACGGTTGAATGGGAATTCGCCTAACGAGTCTGGCGATGTCAAGGGAATGGAAGTACAGCCGTCACGATTGCTCTGAACAGAAATCTTGGAGGCCTTGGAAGGCGCAAGTATTGATTCGTATTAGATGCAATGTCATTTTCTTATGTCAATTATTTCCTTCTATTCTTGCAGTGTTCTTCATGGAATGTTTTCGTCTTACGTGTTGATTGACTTAAATTCTTGTTAACTACCTAGGTATATATAAGAATCCAACAAAAGTGTTCATACAAAAAGTGTTTGAGATTGCCAAAATATCAACAATGCCTCCTAGGTACATGTTACAAAAACCCTGTCCCCTTTACCCAATGGAGATCTTTCCTAAATCAAATGACGCCTACTCCGCCGTCTTCAAAAATTTAATCAAATCATTTCTCTGCCACTCATAATTCTCCAACTTGCAATGCGCATCCCGTAACCTGCTCGCCACCGACCGCATCCTCCACTCCGCATTGGTCGGATACTTCTCCCGATCGCCCATGAGATGCAATTCATTCTCATACTTGGCAATCTCTGCGTTTTTTCTGGCAATCATTTCACGCACGATGCCGAGGTCCAGTCTGCTGCGTAATATGTCGTCCTGAGTGAGAAATTTGAATGCGGCGTGGTAGATGGGTCGACCGGGTTTGATTGTTGCTGGGCGACCGTTTACGGTGCTCACAGTTATGAGTTCTTTTTGTTCCAGGGCGGATAAGCTGCGTTCACCGTCGGCGGTGTTGAAGAGGTCGGAGACCATGATGTGACTGTAAGGCACGGAGCCGTTTTTGTTTTCGGCGATGGTTTTGATGAGATACCAGGCTTGTTCGCGGGTCCAGGCTGGGGTGTCGGTGTTTTTGGCTTCGAGGACGTAGGCTTTTACTATTTCTGTGGCGGCTTGTTCGATTATGTGTTTGACGGCGCCTGTTTACGAATCAGTATTGATGTTCAGGAGGTGAAATTATCGTAGATACTCACTTTTTGGACTCTCGCCAGACTTGATTCTGTGTGCCATAAACTCCAAATCTGTCAAACGGCCACCGACAAGTTCGATGCATCTATCCAAGCCTTCCAATCCTTGCGGTGGTGTCGTCTTTTCAGGGGACGACTCGTCATCCTTCTTGTCCCCATCTTCATCGCCGTTATGCAAGTACCGAAGAATAAACTTTCTACCAACCTCCAAGGAACAGTCGCCTAATGAAACCGAGCGAAAGACCTGACTAGGCAATGCTTTTCCGAGCGTCTTTGAGTATGATGTATCTTGAGTCAAAAAGACGACATGCGCGATGTTGCCGGTGACCAAGGCTGCGGCCCATTCTGCCAATTTGTCATCGACAATATTGCTCTCGCGACCTCCATGCAAGAAATTGTCAATAACAACCACAGGCCTCTTCTCGGGATGTGCCTCGAGGTAATCGTCATCCGTCATGTTACTTCCGTCCTTCTTTTTGTTCTCAAGCGCAATCTGTCTCAAAGCAGTGGCGGTATTCGTCCATATCTTACTAAGCTGAGAGTCCAGCGTCTCCGAAAAGCCGGCTTTGGTGCCAATGATACCTTGAGATGCTAAATCAATAAAACTGCTGAAACTATTCATCCATGAGAATACCGGTCGGTAACCGACTTGCTGAGCCGCAACAGAAATAGTAGCTGAATCGCCTCTTGCATCCTGAATTTGCTTGCAATCAATAATGAGTTTGTGCTT
Organism: Talaromyces verruculosus; assembly: GCA_038993655.1. Taxonomy (NCBI): domain Eukaryota; kingdom Fungi; phylum Ascomycota; class Eurotiomycetes; order Eurotiales; family Trichocomaceae; genus Talaromyces; species Talaromyces verruculosus. Next base: position 404,907 of record JBBVQN010000022.1, on the reverse strand, counting down.
TCTGTCTTTCAAAGCCTGGTCGATGACAATCTCTCTCTTGCCGGATCCATGAGGCCCTTGAACGACAATAAATGTGTTTCCATTTTCTCCCAGCCATGCCTGTAATTGATTGATCTCTTCTTTCCGGTCATCCGATAAAGCTCGGAGGACGTTCTTTTCATTTCGTTTCCCGAAAGATAAAAAGTTGGCCCGGCGAACCTCTTTTCGAATCCACGACCATAGAGCCTTGTCGTCCGCATTGAACAAGTATTTCACTTTCATTTTGATGAAGAATGTGCGGATAGGATCGAATATAATCACTGTAATACCTGCAATGAGTGCTGCGACAGCAGGGATTACGATTCGAGGATGATTAAAAAGCCATTCTCTGATCCAATGAGCCTTAATCTTGCGTTCATAAGTTATTCTCAGAACAGACCCGCCAACACAATCGCCGCTGACCGTTTCAGGTATGGTAACACCATGGGTGCAACTTCGAGCAAGAATAGCATACTTCGCTCTAGTAAACTCAACCATTGCATACTTCGGAAGGACCTTGGAATCCGATGGCTGTCGTTCAATATCCTTGATCTTACCATATCTGCGGAAGATTGAGTACAAAGCCTCTGGCGTCAATTCCGTCGGTGTGCTAGTTGGCGAGGGTGGAAGAAATTCCACTTTCAGCTTCAGGCTGGGAAAGTGGTACATATCCTCAATCCATGGCTTACCCAGAACGTGCCCTACCCCGACACGATCTAATGGATTGAACCATGGACGAATAGGATTTTTCTTGAGGTATTCATCGACCGCAGCTGCGATTTCCCCCTTTGTCCGTTTTTCTCCATCAGAAAGTGAGTATTTGATAAATAAGCCTCCTTCACTGAGCCGGGGTACGACCTGTTTGACGTTGATATGTAGATCTGGTGGCAATGCGCGTCTCACGATGGCCCAGTGATCCGCTGCGGCATATGAGGGTTTGTCGACACGTTTGAGAACTTGGTCGACGGCAAAGGAGTCTCTAACCCAGAGAAGTCTGTAAAGCCATTGGAGTCTGAGTGGAAGTATGTCTATATTAATAGTCTCTCGTTAGCTGGACTGTACGCCCGTAAACAACTCATTGGGACGGAAGTATCCTACTATTGATGAACAAGAGCTCCTCATCGGGTCCCACAGTTATATGTCCTTGCTCAAGGGTATCGGTAATCGGGTCACTTGTCGACGTATTTGTTGCTGTTGTCGCAGTAGAATTGTATCTTATCAACGCAGCTGGTGCGCGTCGTCCAACCGTAGCATGTTTGGAGAATGCCGCACGAACATAACCGCCATACTGTTGATGGCCCCGGCACTGGGGCCTAAGGATGGCTGGCGGCCGCATTGCACTACACAGTCACTGTCGCTGAATTGTTACAGCTATCGTAAACACCATCTTGCGCGATTGCGATGAGAAGAAAAGAAGATCAAGTTTGGTGGGTTGACCGCATGACGTCGACACTTGAATGGAGTTACTTGCCTATTTCGGGCTAGCGTCTGATCCCTGGCCAGGCCCCACCTTCCTCCTCCTCCTCCTCCTCTTTTGGACTACGTACGCTGTTCATACACTTCTTTCTCACTCATGGGTTTTGTATTCTGCTTCGTCGTAGGAATACTCAACAAGTTAGACGACCTATATCTTCCGATATCAAGCACTAGCATCCATTCTCGGAGCCTCATGGGCTATTTCAACTCTCTATCATACACATTCCCCTATATTCCCCCTTTCTTTCAATCACGAAGAGCATGATTCGTGGTTCGAAGCTCTTTCAGTCTGCGCCAGGTCCTCATCGAGGAGTATATTCTCTACTCTGAACAACTCTCACATGTGCGTCGCGTTTTTACTGTGTAGTCGGATCTTTTCGCCATACTATCTCACACTTTCGATTAGTGGTCGCGTAGGGATTCTTAGGAGTATACCGACTCACGTAGAAAAGGATGAATGGAATAGGAAGAAACGCTATGGATAAACCTCCAAGCAGAGAGTTTCCAGGACCGATTCCAAGATTACGGAACAAAGCTCGTGCCTAGAAGACAGTCAGCATTAACATGATCAGGCAAATGTGATGGCCGACTTACAAAAAGCGGGAATACCACACCACAAGAAGCCCTGAAAAGAGTGTTTCCTGCAAGTACCGATGCCGCATACTGAGGATAAGCCATCCCAAGATAGCTCAGCACCGGCATAAACAATGTGATGATACTGATAGTAAAGCACCCAGATCCCACAAGCGGTACCATCCAATGGATACGCTTGCGTGCCGTCCAACCGTACCAGAACAGACACACTGGTAGAGCGACTGCACCAAAGAAAGTTGGCGGTAGGATGACTTCTGGTTTAAAATGACCCCACGCCAGTCGAAGCATCAAACGGTTGCGCACCCAGAAAAGGTAGCAGGGTACTGTGATGAGGCCGCCCACAAATATACCCAGGAAGGCTAGTCCTTGCTCTCCTATGTTGAATCCGTATATTTCCCCAAAAACCAAGGGAAAGGACTCAAACCATATGTATAGCACGCCGTATAGGAGGGCACAGTATAAGTCAACGAAGAAAACAACAGCCTCAGAGAAGGTCATTGTGAAAGCCCTGCCGAGCACGACTAGATGATCTTTGACCGATACCTCCGTGGCATCAATCTCAGATTGGCTTTTGAATATCGCTTTGCCCGTCTGGTTCCTCAACCTTTTCGCCCTGCGGTACAGGATATTGGCTGCACTTGTCTCAGGCATGAGAATGAAGAGCGCAATCACCACAACCGCACAGAGCCATGTAAGTTCCCAGATAGGCCAACGCCACCCCTTTGCTTGTGCCGCAAACCCACCCACAAGCGGCCCCAGGACTGGCCCCAATACGCCCGACGCACCGTATATGCCGATCCAATATGGAACTTCGATTGGTGGGTACATGTCTATAATCGTAGCGCCACCAGTAGCAAGAACAGGTCCACCGAAGAATCCGGTTAGGAATCGAAAGACGAGTAACATGGCCATGTTGACTGCGTATCCGGTTGGTAGTTGGAGAAGCACAAACACGAAGAGGGTCCAGAAGTAGATCCTGCTGCGACCTATTGTTGGTATCTCGGACATGGGGGAGAAAAGCATTGGTCCTAGGCCGTAGCCTCTGTGTAATGAACGGTTAGTATGCCCTTCCTGACTGAACATTGAACTTATACATACAGTACGAAAAGCGAAAGACCCAGTGTAGCCACAACCTCGCTGACACCAAACTCTTCCATGATATCTTGCTCACCAGGCGTATAGATGGAACTACCTATGTAGATTCCAAAGTTGAGGATACATATCAGGAAGGTCACCAGCAGTTTGCGGTTTCTCGACCAATTTTGGGGGTTCTTCGGCCTGTCAGCAATGAATGGTAACTGAACATGAGATGAGAGCATGAGACAAACCTCTTGGTCTTTTGCATCATACCAATCCACTAATATGACCTCGGCGTCTTTCTCATCACGGTTTGCGATATCACGGCGCAAGGAATGCTGCTCCTCTGAAGATGACAGTTGCGCAGAATCCACAGCCTTGACCGTATGCTCTGCGTCCTGACGAGTTGCTTCACCATGATCTATTGGCGTACCATCATTGTGCTTGCCCTTCGGGACAAATGCCTTCCACAAATCCGGATTCTGTTCATCTGGAAACTTCAAGAGCGCCTTTCCTGATAACAGGCGGATGATTTGGCCAAAGACTGTATCACGCAAGTGGTCGCTCATATTGCTCTCGGTTGTAGCAAAGATAATACTTCAAACCTGGCTTGTAGTATTGCTATCCATATTCTGAGGGTTGGCTTCTTGGTTTTATACCCATGAGTTTAGGGTCCTTCATCTGACAAGGGCGTACCCAATGACGATTTGAAAACTACCCCTTACCATTGTAAGCAAAAAATGCGAACATGATTCCATTTTTGCCTAGAAAGCCAGTTCTAAGAACTGCATACACTGGAGCTCTATTCCGAAGCAGCTTATCAGATCGGATTTTAGGACTTTATTCAAATTAAACATCAGACTACGTATACACCCCTAGCGCCCTGAGGCTCCAAGCTTCTTGAAGACTAAACAGCCTCAGGAGTTCATAGACCCCTGTCAGAATGGTAACTCCCTCATCATTCAAGCATGTGATTCGTCGACAGCAGATAGATGGTGGTGGTTATCCCCGGAATGCCACGGACTTAGCGGATTTAAGCAGGATATTAGGGTTAGCCAGGGTTAGCTATCTCCGTACATGATTCAGGTAGACTAGCTAGCCTAAAAAGGCAAGGCGTCATTTCCGAACGAGCCTTGAGAAAGCAACATCAGCCTTGTTCAACACATCTTCTTTCTTCTAACGTCGTGGGAGGCTCGACGCAGATCGATATTTCCAAACGAGGGATGGTTACGACCTTAAAGATGCAATCTTAAACGTACGCGAGGCGGTCTCTCTCGCTGAAGAGACACGGTCGTCTGTCCTAGGACCAGCGCTGGGAAATCTGGCTGTGCTGTCACAGGAACAGTTCAAATCAATGGGGAATGATGCCGGGCTGAATGAGTCTGGACTATTCGCAACTTGGGCTCCGGAGTGCTTATAAGATGACGACACAGATAGAGGTCTCTTTTTGGCTACACTTGGCAATATGCTGACTAGCCAGTATGACCGTTGGGGCAGATCTCAGGATCTGGAAGATGCCATCTCCAGTCCGCAGGCAGCGAGTCAGGTTCGGAGTCACCCAGACAATAGCACGTTCTCGGCTGTTGTATTGCACGATCTTGCCTGTGTCCTGGGGAGGCGCTATGAAAACACCGGGAGAAGGGAGGATTGCGATAATGGCGTTGTCACTGCGCTGGAAGCGACCCAAAATAGTTTATCAGAATCGTCCCTAAGGGCCGGGACAATCTAAGCAGCACGCGAGCGGAAGTTGTTGGTCAGTTATTTTAGGACTTAGAATCGGGTTCATATTCCAAACAGGAGTATCCAGGATACTTCAATTCTAGACAATTACGGTCTCGGCTTCGACATTCCTATCACGAGGAGATGTCAAGGACAAGTAGACCCGACGGTGTCCAGGGTGAGATCATCCTGCAAGAGGAAGAGGTGCAGTTTGTTCCTGTGCCAGAAGTCGCCCAGAGCACTATTTCTTCGAATCCCTTTGATCATAGTATAGAAGTGCGAGCACAAGCACCCCTAACATCAATTGATGAAAATTTGATGTGTAGTCAGGTTCCTCGGATTTAGAAGTACAGGATGAGAATCCTGAATTTGTTGAGGAGGATTTTAACATCGATCTGGTGGCCCGGTTGGCGAGGGATTATCTGGAAATTTTCACCATGTAATTGTAGACACAAATCTGAATGGACATAATCTTGGAAGCCTATGAAAATGTATCTGTCTTGCAGAGCACTGTATTTAGCTGTAAGCCTCAGCCCCCACCACATACATACATTTACCTATGTATCAATGTCAATAGATAACCCCTCGTCATCTAACTTCCTTTACCATCACCACCTATTTCCATGTCAACATCATGACCCTCACCTACTCCGACTACACCATTGGGTGGATCTGCGCACTTCCCCTAGAGATGGCCGCTGCAAAGCAGCCCTCGACGAGCTGCACCCCCGACTTTCCGCCAGCCTCAATGACCACAACATCTACACCCTCGGAGCCATCCACGACCACAACATTGCCATCGCCTGCCTCCCCTTTGGTGTCTACGGCACTACCTCCGCGGCCGTCGCTGCCGCCAACATCACCTCCACCTTTCCAAATCTCCGCTACGGCCTGATGGTCGGCATTGCCGGCGGCGTCCCCATCCCAGCACCACTGATATCCGTCTAGGAGATACAGTAGTCGGCAAACCCACCGGGAATCACGGCGGCGTCATCCAGGACGACTACGGAAAGACCCTTAGCAAACGGTATTTTCCAACGCACAGGATGTTTAAATAAACCTCCAGCGGAACTAATATCCGCGCTGGCGACGCTCGAATCCAACGATTTCCTCGGTAAATCGGATATCCCAGTGACTATGGCTCAGATGCAAGCGCGATTGCCGGCTTTTGCGTCTCCAGGGTCGCAGCATGATTTCCTCTTTGACCCCATGTATCCGCATGTTGGGGTCAGCTCAGAGGAATGTCATCTCAAATGCGAGGGTAGTTATCTCGTTCCCTGGTTACAACGGAGCTTTTCCGCACCACGGGTGCATTATGAAGTGATTACGTCGGGGAATCAAGTTATGCGTGATGCAGTGACGAGGGATAACATTTCACGCCAGCTGAAGGATGTGCCGTGTTTTGAAATGGAAGCTGCTGGGCTGATGGATCAGTTTCCTTGTTTGGTTGTAAGGGGAATTTGTGATTATGCCGATTCGCATAAGTGTAAACGTTGGCAGGCCGATGTGGCTGCAACTGCTGCTGCGTATGCAAAGGAGTTGTTGGGCGTTATTCCTATACAGCAGATGGAGCAGGAGAGTGCTGCTCTGAGGAACGGGGGCGTGGACGGTTGAAGCAAGTATGGTTAACCTTCCTTTCCTCACATTCCCCGACTACTTTTGTCAATTAGCTGCTAATGGAGTGGTTTGTGATGCAGCGCAATACGTTACATCAGGGAAATGTGAGCATTGGTTCGGTGGGTAGTAACACTGGGGTGATTATGGGCAACCTGAATACTGCAAGTAACGGCGTGAGCAATGTGGGATCGTCCATAGCCAAGTAGCATGTATGCATGGGGTGTATCCTGTGATATGTGTGGCTAACCTTATTTATATAATCCAGAGTATTGGGCGTAAGAACAATGTATCAACGCGAGTCTACACTTCATAGACTGTGGAGCAGATGCATGTCGCTTCTATCTATACAGAAAAACACCCCACGCAACCAGCAGTAAAAGTTGACCAAAACATGAAAAATTAGGGCATTGTGGATCACAAAGTCGGAAAGTATCCACACGAGGGCTACGGCATCGGCAACTATACCACCTTTATGCCCGTTTCTGCTCTTCTATAGACGAAGCTTTGGAAAATTCATGTATTCTTGTTAAACACTAGACGATGTAGCTCTCAGTATATTAGTGCGTAGCATTGAGGATAGCAATGTTTTTCCCGTGCATAGGCGCCAAATGCACTCTCCTACTTTCGCACAAGGCTGACTTGCAAGCGCTGACCCCTGACTCAACCCGTCTGAGTCACAATCCTTTCGACTGTACTCATCTCTGTGCCACAAACTTTTCTAACCCTCAATAAAATGGATGGTCATCTCAGTCGTTCCTCGTCGCTCCCACAATCAGCACGAGGGCAACTACCAACGACCACCTACAATGAGGCCTACGGAAAGCGTCGCCAACGACGCCACATCTATGTTTAAATCCGGCTTTCTCGCAGAAATATACATTGAGAAGCCTGTAGGCTCCCCTGGAGTAGATAAAATTGTGACTCGTTTTCCTCCAGAACCAAACGGTTTCCTTCACTTGGGACACAGCAAAGCCATCGCTGTCAATTTCGGCTTCGCAGAATATCATGGTGGAGACAGTTATTTGCGTTATGACGATACCAATCCGGCCAGAGAAGAGGAGGAGTACTTTACTGCTATTGCCAATATGATTCGATGGCTAGGCTTCAAACCAGTCAAGATTACGCATTCAAGTGATTATTTTGATAGACTGTATGAGCTTGCGGAGGACCTGATCCGCCGAGATGGTGCTTATGTTTGTCATTGCTCTAGTATGTTATCACCTGACTTAATAATCCTTGTAGCATACTAATGAGATATCCAACCTCAGAAAGCGAGATTGCCCAGCAGCGAGGAGGCGGCAAAGGAGCTACCCCTCGATATGCTTGCTCTCATAGAGATCGTCCTATCGATGAATCGCTTTCGGAATTCAGAGCAATGCGTGACGGCAAATATGGGCCTCAGGAGGCACTGCTTCGTATGAAACAGGACCTGGAGTCTGATAATCCCCAGATGTGGGATTTGACTGCCTATCGTGTGATTGCACCACGCAAATCAGATGCCGAGGGGAAAACAGACAGTGAAATAGCAGATAATGAGATTGGGGTTCACTATCGTACTGGCAACAAGTGGAAGATCTATCCAACGTATGACTTTACACATTGCTTGGTAGATAGCTTGGAAGGCGTTACGCATTCCCTATGTACGACGGAGTTTGAGACAGCGAGAACTTCATACAATTGGCTGTGTGATAAGCTGGGTGTTTATAGGCCCATGCAGCGAGAGTGAGTGGTGTACCGGTACCTTTAAATTATAACTATTTGAGATGCTAATAACTCCGCTTGAAGATTTGGCCGGCTCAAGTTATCCGGCACAGTGCTATCTAAGCGAAAGATAATGGCCCTGATTTCAAACAGGCATGTTCGTGACTGGGACGACCCCCGATTATACACTCTCATTGCCCTTCGGCGTCGAGGCGTTCCACCTGGAGCAATACTCTCGTTCGTCAAAGGACTCGGGGTTTCCAAGGCTACAACGACTATTGAGGTCAAGAAGTTCGAACAGTCCGTTCGACAGTATCTAGAAGTAACTGTGCCACGCTTGATGGTTGTTCATGATCCAATTCCCGTTATTATTGATAATATCCCTGAAGATCATTTGGAAATGGTAGAATTGCCGTTTTCAAAGGACCCAGAATTTGGTGTATGTCTATCTCATCCACCTTCACTGTGTCATACTAATCCAGTCAGTCACATCATGTTCCGTTCACTCGAAAAGTATACATCGATCGAAGCGATTTTCGCGAGACGTCTAGTAAAGACTTCTTCCGGCTCTCTCCAGGCACTTCAGTTGGCTTGCTCAAAGTACCGTTTCCCATAACCGCTAACAGTTTCGAGAAAGATCCAAATAGCGGACTTGTCACATTGATACACGCTCGATACGAAAAACCGGAAGAAGGCGCAAAGTTCAAGAAGCCAAAATCGTCAGTAACTTTTCCTTTCCTCAATTTTGATGGAGTTAATCACACTGACATTGGATACAGCTACATCCACTGGATCGCAGACTGTCCGTCACTCAACAGCCCCGTCAAAGCCACGGTTCGCAATTATAACCCTCTCTTCACCTGCGACAACCCAGATACACATCCCGACGGTTTCCTTTCCGTCATAAATCCACACTCGGAAGAGATCTTCCCCAATGCCATGGTCGATATCGGTCTGCACGAGATCATCCGTAGAGCGCCATGGCCAAAGGCCAGCAGTGAGGTTACACCAGCAGACGACTCGAATGATTCTCTGGAGTGTGTCCGATTCCAGGGGCCGAGGGTCGCTTATTTCTGTCTGGATCGGGATAGTTCAGCTGATTCTGTGGTACTGAATCGGATTGTGTCTTTGAAAGAGGATACGAAGAAGTAAGGAATTGCACAAAGGGATAAATACATAATGAAACATCTGTTGCAGATATTCCCAACGAGCTTCTTCCTTAGAGCTATCCTACTCAGACATGGTGTCATAATTGCTATTGGAAAACCCTACATTAGGGTTTCCGGAACTTGAACAGTGATAACCCTACCGTACAGGACTGATGCCACCTCATACGCAAGGAAATGACCTCCATTCTTGGCATTGGTGTAAGCAGTATAAATGCGTTTTAGCAGTATCGCCGTAAATTCACATTGTCATCAAATTAGTTGTTTTGGACGATAGACATGTGCGTATATGGCGTCTCTGCGCAGCTGTTGTAAGTAGCATGTGATTGGTGGGTCAATCCGGAGACTGAGTTCAAACTAAAATTAATTTTGATGATCTCGACTCTTACAAATCACCACCATTCAAGTCGCAGCCATTCTACTCAATTGCTCGATCTATAAACACTTCCTGCATATCAAATATAATTGATATCCCTAGAACGGACGAAACTCGATAATCACATTCACAATGGGTTGGTGGTGGTCATCATCATCATCCTCCAGCAGCAAGAATGCGCAACCAGATAATCTCCCAACACAACAGCCAGATATTCCACAACAACCATCAATACCATCACAACCAGAACCAAAACCCAGCCGACAATTAACGCGCGAAGAACAAGCCGATGCCGAATTGCGCGACTTTCTTAAAAGCCTCGAGTCTTCTATAACACCGCCCACCTCACAACCACCAAAACCATCATCAACCACAACCACAACCACACCACCACCCTCCTCCTCCTCCTCCTCTACCGACTCAACCACACAAGAACCGCCCTCCTCCATAGCCCCCGACTCCCTCTACCCAGACACCATGTCCTGCCGCTCCGCCTTCGACTACGCCTTCTTCTGCCAATCCTTCGGCGGGCAATGGGTAAACGTTTATCGGTATGGCGAATTGCGGTCCTGCAGCGAACACTGGGAGAACTTTTGGCTATGCATGAAAGCGCGCGGCATAAAAGATGATGCGACCAGTAAAGAGATGATTAGAAACCATTACCGCAAAAAGGCGATCAAGTATAAAACGGGGCCGAGTAGTGAGGATGTCTGGGAGGTGAGGTTGGAGCCGTTGAAGGGCGCTTTTCAGGGGGATTTTGAGAAGATGGAGAGGGAGATGAAGCTCGCTGAGCAACAGCAACAGCAGCAGCAAATGCATGAGATGCCAGAGAAGGAGGTTAGTCCTAAATGATCAAATTAGTCTGACAGACTGGAGGGCTATTATTGTATGACTATGTATATGTATGTATGTATGTGTATAGCTATAGATTGGATATATACCCATTTCAACTCTTAATTGCGATAGACTGTCTCGAGGTTACTTAAATCCAAATTGCATCTCAGCGAATGCGCCTTCATTCTGCAATTAGTTTTGACAGTCTTGACCGTAATAGAGAGACAAGATATAACAGGATGATAAGCTACGGTACTAGAGAAGAGTTTAATATTGAATATTTCATTGATTGATGCTATCATCCTGATAGAACAAAAGAAAGATAAACTATTCACAGCTAGAACGGAAGGAAATCAAAAACATATTGAACAGACCGAAAGGGAAACATTCTAACAGTAAACGAGAAAACCTCCCTTCCCACTTTCCAATTTATGAAGATCATGAAAAAAGAAACAGAAACAAAGAAAGAAAAAAACGCTGTCATACATCCATACATCACATCATAGAACATGGAGTAGCATAGGTAAGAAAAATAGTCCTTCCCTCTATGATCTATTCATGTTCAAGAGGAGGGAGGAAGGGGGGAAGGACTTTTGGGTATTTGATTGGGTGGAGAAGAAATTGTTTTTTCTCCGAGATTCGTGTAAACTTTTCTAGTCTACTGTAAGTCTAAGCAGAAACCGCTGCGACGACTTGAGGAACGGCATCAGCAGCTGGGCGACGGACGATACCACCGGTGACAGGAAGGAGAGATCCGGTTCCCATGAGGTAAGTGTCGACCTCACGAGCGGTTTGGCGACCTTCGTTGATACCCCTGTAATCCAATTAGAAATTGTTCGAAGATATAAAGCAGATTAGATGAACTTACCAAACAATAAGAGATTGTCCACGTCGGCAATCACCAGCAGCGAAAACGCCAGGGACGTTGGTGGCATATTGACCAGGAGCAGTCTTGACGTTCTTGCGAGCATCACGCTCAATCTCCTCACCGAGAAGACGGTCCTCAGGACCCAAGAAACCCATGGACAACATGACCAAGTCAGCAGGGAAGAATTGCTCACTGCCTTCGACAGTCTTCATGTCCCAACCACCAGAGGCACTCTTGGTCCACTCAACACGGACGGTGTTGATACCCTTGACATGACCATTGCCATCATCAACAAACTCCTTGGACATGATGCTGTACTCACGAGGATCCTTGCCCATATGAGTCTTGACCTCAGTGTGGCCGTAGTCCACACGGTAGATACGAGGCCACTGAGGCCATGGGTTGTCGCGGGCGCGCTCTGGGGGAGGCTGAGGTAGCAACTCGAAGTTGACAACGCTCTTGGCTCCGTGACGGACAGAAGTACCAATACAGTCGTTACCAGTATCACCACCGCCAATGACAACAACGTGCTTGTCCTTGGCGGAGATGTAGGCACCATCGGCGTGCTCAGAATCGAGGAGAGATTTGGTGTTCTTATGCAAAAATTGCATGGCGAAGTGAATACCTTCCAATTCGCGTCCGGGAATCTTGAGATCACGAGCAACAGTGGCACCAGTAGCAATGATAACAGCATCGTTGCTTTGACGCAGGGATGCAAGGGTGACAGACTCATCAGGACCGACGGCGGTGCTGGTGACGAACTTGACGCCCTCAGCGGCCATGAGATCAACACGGCGCTGAACAACCTTCTTGTCGAGCTTCATGTTGGGGATACCATACATGAGAAGACCTCCAACACGGTCGGCACGCTCATAAACGGTGACGGAGTGACCAGCACGGTTGAGCTGATCAGCGGCGGCAAGACCAGCAGGACCAGATCCAATGATAGCGACCTTCTTGCCAGTGCGGCTAGGAGGAGGACGAGGAACCATCCAGCCCATCTCGAAACCACGGTCAATGATCGCGCACTCAATGGACTTGATACCGACAGGGTCTTCATTGATGCCAAGGACGCAAGCACCTTCACAAGGAGCAGGGCAGACACGACCGGTGAACTCGGGGAAGTTGTTCGTCATCAACAAACGGTTGAGAGCATCCTGCCATTGATTTTGAAACACTAATTCGTTCCATTTGGGGATAATGTTGGAAATAGGGCAACCGCTGTCGGACTGACAGAAAGGAACACCGCAGTCCATGCAACGTGCTGATTGGTATTTGAGCTCATCCTCAGTGAGACGAGTCGAGAGTTCCGCCCAGTCACGAGTACGAGTGGTTGGGTTGCGGTACTTCTCACTGCGGCGGTTATACTTCATGAAACCGCGGGTCTTGTCGAGAATAAGAGCAGTACGCTTCTTCTCTGCCTTGGAGTCGCTCACACTGTCTTCAATATCAAGGAGATCGGCTTTCTTCTCCTCATGCTTGTGCTCCTTCTTCTCTTCCTCGGGGGCGGGAGTGCTAGGAAGCTTGGGCAAGGTGAATTCAGCCTTCTTGGCAGCCTCGGCCTTGGCAGCTTCTTCAAGCATGACACGCTTGTAGTCGGTAGGAAGAACCTTGACGAACCGGGGGAGGGCACGGTTGAAGTCAAGGAGGATACGGGCAGCGAGCTCGGAGCCAGTGTAGTGGTGGTGGTCCTCAATGAGACCGCGGACAAAAGCGATTTCAGCGGGGTCTTCCAATCCAGACACCTCAACCATCTCCATGTTAATCTTGGAGTGGAAGTCCTGGTTGACGTCAAGGACGTAAGCAATACCACCAGACATACCAGCAGCAAAGTTACGACCAGTTGAGCCAAGAACAAGAATTCTACCACCAGTCATGTACTCACAACCGTGGTCGCCAACACCCTCAACGACGGCGGTGACACCAGAGTTTCGGACAGCGAAACGTTCAGCGGCAACACCACGGAAGTAGCAAGTACCGCTAGTAGCACCGTAAAGACAGACGTTACCGATGATAATGTTCTCTTCAGCCTTGTAGACGGCATTGCGAGGAGGATAGACAATCAGGCGTCCACCTGACAGACCCTTACCGACGTAATCGTTGGCATCACCCTCAAGCTCCAAAGTAGCGCCAGGAGCAAGGTAGGCACCGAAAGACTGACCAGCGGAACCCTTGATGTTGACATGGACGGTGTCTTGAGGAAGACCAACTTCTCCATAGCGACGGCTGATCTGGTAGGAAAGAGTGGCACCCAAGGCACGGTCAGTGTTGACAACGTCACACTCAACACGGCAGGGAAGACCCTTCTCAAGAGCAAGCTCAGACTCGGCAATCAACTTGTTGTCAAGACGAACGTGCAGACGGTGGTCCTGCTTGCGGACGTTGTAGGTAGCAACACCAGGGCGCAAAGAGTGAGCAGGAGTCAAAATGAGAGACAAGTCAATGTTCTCCTGCTTGGCAGAGCGGATGTCATCGCGGACCTTGAGAAGCTCAGCACGACCAACCATCTCATTGATAGTACGGATACCAAGCTTAGCCATGATAGCACGGAGTTCGTTGGCAACGTAGTAGAAGAAGTTGATAACGTGCTCAGGAGTACCCTTGAACTTCTTGCGCAATTCAGGGTCTTGTGTAGCGATACCGACAGCTGTAATTCCAGTCAGTAGAGTAAATAGCATGTGGGAAGGACTCTAGATATGTTTTCAACTTACGGCATGTGTTAAGATGACATTTCCCTAAATTGCATAAGTTAGCCAGAATCCCAATTATTGACGGATAAGTTTTTCACGCACTCATGAAGATACATCCCATGGCAATCAAAGGAGTGGTAGCAAAGCCCCATTCTTCAGCACCAAGCAAACAGGCAATAGCCACATCGCGACCAGTCTTCAACTGACCGTCAGTCTGGACAATAACACGGCCACGGAGGTCGTTCAAGACAAGGGTCTGGTGAGTCTCGGCAAGACCCAACTCCCAAGGCAAACCAGCAGCCTTGATACCCGTCCATCGGGAAGCACCAGTACCACCATCGTGACCAGAGATGAGAATGTGATCAGCCTTTGCCTTAGCGACACCGGAGGCGACAATACCGACACCGACCTCAGAGACGAGCTTGACGGAAACACGGGCACGAGGGTTAGAGCACTTAAGATCGTAGATAAGCTGCTTCAAGTCCTCAATAGAGTAAATGTCGTGGTGAGGGGGAGGGGAGATGAGACCGACACCAGGAGTGGAGTGACGGGTGCGGGCAATAGGGCCAGAGACCTTGTGTCCAGGAAGCTCGCCACCTTCACCAGGCTTAGCACCCTGGGCCATCTTGATCTGGAGCTCATCGGCATCAGCAAGGTAATTGGATGTGACACCGAAACGTCCGGAGGCGATCTGCTTAATGGCAGAGCGCATGGTGTCGCCGTTCTCCATAACCTTGCTTCGCTCTGGGTCTTCACCACCTTCACCAGTGTTAGATTTACCACCCAAGCGGTTCATGGCAATGGCCAAAGTAGAGTGAGATTCCATAGAGATAGAACCGTAGGACATCGCACCAGTAACGAATCGGCGCACAATCTCAGTCCATGGCTCGACCTGATCAATGGGAATAGCGGTACGTTGCTCGTAGTCGAAGTCGAGCATACCACGGAGGGTGCAGTTCTTGATAGCCTCGCGTTCAGAACGAGCATAAGCCTCGTAAGACTTGTCGTTCTTGGTGCGAACAGCGTCCTGGATGTTGGCAATGCTTGTAGGGTCGTTCACGTGTGGGTCACCACCGTCACGCCAGTGGTACTCACCAGACTCAGGGAGACCGGCAATTTCGGTGATGGCGCGAGAAGGATAGCCTCGCTCGTGGAAAGCAAAGGCGTCTTGAGCAATAAGCTCGAAGGTAACACCACGGATACGGCTAGCAGTACCAGCAAAGCATCGGTCAATGACAGCATCATCGATACCAAGAGCCTCAAAAATCTGAGCACCCTTGTAAGACTGTAGAGTAGAGATACCCATCTTGGACATGACCTTGAGGATACCACCATCGCAGGAGGCCTTGTAGTTGAGAAGGACCTGCTCATCGGACAAGGGCTTGCGGATAAGCTTCTCGCGGTTCATCTTGAGAATACATTCCATGGCAAGGTAGGGGCAAATAGCGTCAGCACCGTATCCGAGAAGAACACACATGTGGTGGACTTCACGAGCCTCACCAGTGTCAACAACGAGAGCGGCCATAGACCTCCACTTGTTGCGAACCATGTGGTGGTGAACGAGACCAGTAGCCAACAAAGCAGAAACAGGCACGCGGTCGGCAGAGGTTGCTCGGTCGGAAAGGATGAGAACCTTGTCGCCTGCTGTGATAGCCTCAGTGGCAGCATCGCAGATGCGGTCGAGAGCGTCCAAGTATCCCTGGGTGCCCTTGGCCTTCTCGAATGTGATGTCAATGACTCTCACGTTCCAGTCAGGGTGAACTTTGTTGATGTTCTTGATGGATTCGTACTCGCCCAAGGTGAGAATAGGCGAAGGGAGCATGAGACGGTGGCACTGTGTGGAATCAATCTCGAGCAAATTACCTTGAGGACCGACATAGCACTCAAGAGACATGACAATTGCCTCACGAATGGGGTCAATGGGCGGGTTGGTGACCTGTGCGAAAAGCTGACGGAAGTACTCGTACAGAAGACGGGGCTGTTGAGCCAAGACGGCCAAAGGACCATCGTTACCCATGGAACCCAAGGCTTCCTTGGAATCCGCAGCCATAGGAGCCAAAAGCAAGCTGACCTGTTCGAATGAGTATCCGAAAGCCTTCAATCTTACATCGTTCTGAAGAGTAGATTCATCAAGTGTGATGGCAAATTCGTGGCTCTGTTCCTTAAGACCCTTCTCGACTTGAGGAAGAGTGAGCAATTCCTTGTCCAACCAGGCACGGAAATCCTGTCGGTGAGCGACAGTCTGCTTCAATTCAGCGTCATCGATAATGCGACCAGCAACAGTATCGACCAACAACATCTTTCCAGGCTGAAGACGGCCCTTTTGAACAATAGTCTCGGGATCCAAGCTAATGGTACCAACTTCGGAGGCACAGATAATACGGTCGTCATCGGTTACGTAGAAACGGCAAGGACGAAGACCATTTCGGTCAAGGTTAGCACCGCAGTAGCGACCGTCAGAGAAAGTGAACAAAGCGGGACCATCCCAAGGCTCCATCTGGCAAGCAGCCCATTCGTAGAAAGCAGCCTTGGCGGGATCCATGGCAGCGTTGTTTTGCCAGGCCTCAGGAACCATGAGCATAACAGCTTCTGGGAGGGAGAGAACACCGTTGATCATGAGGAGTTCAAGCACGTTGTCGAAAGCAGCGGAGTCGGAACCACCATCCTCGACAATAGGGTAGAGGGAATCGAGTTCATCACCAAAGATTTCGGATTTGAGAACACCTTCACGTGCCCTCATCCAGTTCTTGTTACCTCTGAGTGTGTTGATTTCACCGTTGTGAGCCGCCCATCGAAGCGGTTGTGCACGGTCCCAGGAGGGGAATGTGTTGGTGGAGAAACGAGAGTGCACGAGGGCAAAGTGACCTTCGTAGTCGACATTGACCAAATCGTGGTAGTATTCGTAGACTTGAACGGGAGCCAATTGACCCTTGTAGACAATGTTTCGGTTGCTGAGGGAGCAGAGGTAGAACCAGTTGGCAAGGCCAAGGACGTGTGTTGCTCGCTTTCGTAGAACGTACAATTGGCGCTCGAACTGTCGCTCATCGAATTGTTCTGGGTCTGTGATCTCAGGCTTGTTTCCTTCACCATAAGCAGATCGCAACACAACGAATGGCTGCATGATCATAGGCTCACGCGACAAGGCAGCCGGTCCAAGCAGGGTCGAGTCGCGAGGAACTTCACGCCAGCCGAGAACGCGAAGACCGAGAGATGCGGCAATCTCTTCGAATGAGGTAATAGATTCTTTCAACGTCTCGTTGTCGGGCTTAAAGAAAAGGTTACCGGCGGCATACTGTCCCAGAGGGGGAAGCTCCACTCCAGCATCGCGAGCAAAGTTTTTGACGAAGAACTTATGGGGGATACTTGTCATGACACCAGCACCGTCACCGTCGCGCACATCTGAACCGACAGCACCACGATGGGTCATGTTGCACAGCAAACTGCGAGCTATAAACGGTTAGATTAGGCCATTGGATGGAGGTCGAATGAACACATACCATCGATAACGATTTTGTGGCTCGGCTTACCCTTGATGTGGCTGTATGAAAGTCAGTCGCTAATAAATCAACACAATTGGAAAGAAAAATACTCACGCAGCAAAGCCTACACCGCAAGCATCCTTCTCAAGTTCAGGGTTGTAAAGACCCTGTTTGGCAGGAAGAGCATCAGCCCAACCAAATCCATTTTCCGCCTTGTACTCAGTATACTCCTGAGGAGCCTGCTCGTCAATTAATTCATTTCCGTAGACTTCCTCCAAGAGACCCATTCTTCCGCCGGTGGCCGACAGAGGAATGCGTATCAGTGTGGGAGAAAGAAGTGGTCGATAATGGAAGATTTTCAGAGATTTGTTCCTTTTTCGATAATGTTCAGAACAAATTCGTCGTTGAGAGCTTTTGATCGCGAAAATGATAGCGCTCTTTTTGTAGTCGCTCTCTTTTTTTTTGCCTTTCCTTGCGAAAGAGCGATAGCGGAAGAGGAGCGGGGTGAATGCCGAGAGTTGTCGTCACGACGACTGGGGGTGGGTCAGCAACTGTTCGCAGCGAGGACAGTACTTTTTTTGAGGGAGGTGTGAGAGCAAATCAACCCAGCGTCTGGTGTTTTTGTGGGAGGAGTGAAAAAGTGAAGAGAAAGAGAAGAAGAGGAAAAGAAGTGGGAGAGAGGAAAAAATAATAAATAATGGTGAAGGAGGGGCAGGCAGATTTGATTAGGTCGGCTGAATTGGTAAAGGGAAGGAGGGCAGGGCAGGGCAAGCAACGATGGAGAGGAGCGGCCGGAAATACATTACTTACAGTACGGATTACTAGCGGCGTGTTTCCGAGTACGTATTGAATTTGCCTGTAGTCAAATTACAATTACTCGAGCGATGATTTGTAACCAGCAAAGAAACAAAAATATAAAGAGAGAGGAAAGCAGAGTGCAAGAATTGTGGGGAGAAATATTTTTTTTTTTTGGTCAGGTCGGAGAATCGTGGGACTGCGAATCGTGGCAAATACTTGGGATCGAGAACATTGTTAGGCTTACAATTGCTGTAACATGTTTGGCTAGAATGAAGGTATTGTAAAGAATAATACGGGTCCCGGGAGCGTTATGCTTGGTCCCCGTTTCGGGCGGAATGGGCTGTACAGAGCATGTAATTTATTATATTTTTCATTATGTATTCTCATTATTCGTTTTCAAGGCTTGGCCTGACTGCGTGTTCGGAGATGCTCTTTGCCCCGTTTTCGTCTGCCTTAGCTACTTAATCCTTAAGCTACAAGCTGAAACACTCGTCCTCAAACACAAAACCAGAAGTCAATTGAAATGAGGCAGACTCTTAGTGTGGTATAATCGTCCCAGTGACATACAATCGACATCAGCAGATGTTGACACGATGAAATCATGCTCAGTCCCTGGCTGCTGCACGACTTCTGCAGATAAAGCAGATAAGGACGCACGGGCCAATCACGACGGAGTAATTGCATGACAAGGCTTGCTGCCCGTCGACGTCAAGCCCCACTCTCCCAAGACGCAGTACATACCGTTCTGTAAGTGCGTTGTATCTGGTATATATTTCCCGCTGACCGTATTACCGTAATAAATGGAGGCCGCCGACCGGAGGCCTCCATGGCTGTCCGGCCACTCACAGAGCTGCTTATTTCAGCTTTGACGCGAATTGATTTGCTGTTGCCATGTCGGACTGTAGGCCTCCGGAGCGGAAATTTCGCCAATACTTTTTCCCGTAAATGCTGTACAGTCAATAGTTCTATGAGTTTTCATGTAAAAGTTGGACAGTTGACAAGAAAAAGGTAAATACTGAATTCATGATGAAGCAGATCAATCTGTGGAATTTTTTTTCTTTAGCTGTCAAGTACTTGTAGTCTCGTAGTGTGTTTTGTTGTCTAGCAAGTGGTCACTCTCTGCAGCTACAGTCGGCCGAATCATCTCCTGAATGGGCCGAAGTATATACGACACGCCAATTCTTTCCGCCGTGCATTCTCTAGCTTAGGCAAGGAAACAAATTAGCATTAACAATATGTAACTTCAATATACTGTAGCAGTAGTCACCGGTCACTCTTGTCAGTAACTCACCAAAATGGTTATGTACCTTGCTAATGCTAGCTATGTAAAATACTTACCTACCCCGCTCACAGAGGTATCCCTTCCACGATCTACTCGACGTACTCCAGACCCCAAAATATAGACTGCGATCGACAATTGAGTCGCTCTACAAACAATAAGCCTCCTCCCAAGGCTTTAGTAGAATCGCAGAAGAGTAAGTATATGAATATCAGCACCGTTTGCAGATGCCGAGCCTCGAGTCCGTACCGGAACAGGCAAAGACGCCTTACTTTTGCTGAGCGGGCATCCAATAATGTGACCGGAGCCGTAATAGGGACCGTACCGGCGCCGGAGGGATAAATTACCGTTTAATACTGACGTACTAGTAACTTACGGAGTATCAAGTACAGTACTCGTACCTAGTGGTTATGCCTGATGCCAATGGAAGAAATGAGTATGCATCGGAACTCTCCCCAGTTTACGTATTTTTATTACAACCGTGCCTGCCGCCAATAAAGCTGACATCTTGCTTTGCGAGGAATAAGCGATTGATCTGAACAGCCTTGTTGATAACCTTGCTTATAGAAGTATGAGAAGTTGTCTGATCGATATACTTCGAAGAATGATGACATACCCAGGAAAATAAAGAAAATAGAAAATAGAAGTCAATAATCATTACTCTATCCACTTCAAGTATACATTTCCTAGGCTCAAGCCTCACACACATCTAACACAGCAAATCAAATCGCACCAAACCCAAACTCAAGTTCAAACGAAAAGGAAGAAAAAAAAGAAAGAAAAGAGGAAAAAAGGACGTGCATGTAGCTAACTGAAGCACTGACCCCAAAGCTTACAAACTGGAAAATTTCTATGGGAGTGATTGGTTGACAGTCAGAGAGCTTTTCATACAATTGTGAGGCTAGCACGGATATGGTCTAGGCTTTCGGATGGGTTGGACGGAGAACAGAGGGCGCCCCGGCATGAAGGACGGATGTACCCCACGCTGGCCTGCTGGCCTGCATCGTGCATACGTAGTCATACTGTAGCGGAATAACTATGCATTGCGATAATGTACGCTGGACACGAGACAGCAAATCGCGATGGTACATATATCAGTAATCTTGGGTCTGTATACGTAGTTGACATAACCGTGTCTGACGTAAGTAAGTTATGCTGACTTTCATCTATTTTAGCTCTTCTTCCTGAGTCCTAACGCCTGAAATTATCCAAGATCGGAGCGTGACTCGCCAGATCTGGCGCTATACTGAATATAGAATCCTATGCCGAGCTTTCGGTTTCACGTGCTTATGCACATATCTTCTTACTCTACCAATCCATTCCTCTTAGCTGTGTGCTTCGAAATTTCCAGCAGAGAGATCAAAATCAATACACTCAACAGTCTCAAATGCTTCCTCAGAACATCTTCGAGCAACCGCTCGCCTCACAGAAATTGAACTCGGAGTACGGAGCATTCCGTGACAAGTTGCCATGCAGTGTGCGTACCCGTCCGTACCAAACGCCGTATTGCACAGGTGGATTCAAAATACCAAGCCGACATCGGCTAAGCGGGAACCTCAATAGTATGCATCAACTAATTCCTCGCTTATTGGCTGGGCGCAGAGCCATACTGGCGTTCACCCCCGAAATAAGAATTATCAAATTGGAACGGTCATGGAAAATAATCCATAACCTTGAAGTTTAACACGAGCTTATCTTCACGCTAGTCGCTTGTGGGTATGGTTGGGTTCCGAAGGGAAGTCCTAGGTTAATATGGCTTTTGCCTTGGCGTAGTTTGGAGGTGGTCTTTGCTGTTGAATATTGATTGAACATTTTGAGATGGACATGGATATCGGATGTAGATCTGACTTAGCAGAATTGAATATTTAGGCAAAGTATATAAGACTCACACATACGTACGACCAGTTCGATCTAAGGTGGTGTACACTGTACATCCAACAGTTCGTTCTGTTCTCCATATACCACCGTTCCATCCATCTCATCAATCTCATGGTCTACCTCGTTGCGTGGTCACAGTCCCATCCGGAGTAAACACCATAAGTCCGGCAAAACTCCCCACCTTTGCCGTACATAATACTACATACAATATGAGTACGGAGTTTGCATACGAATTCTCATACACCAGCTAGGAAAACCGGAAGGAAAGAGGAGACACCAGGAAAAAAGCAAAGAAAACGATGCGATGACACGCAGCTTCATTTCAATGCATGATCATATGCAACCCCGTAGCACGTCTACGTAGCCATACTAGTAACTACTGCTGGCTAAATGCTCTAGCTGTTTAGTTAGAACGATATGCTAGATAATGTATGAACCCCTGAGGTGTGTACGGATGGATTTATTGAAAAGGGTAATAGGATCCTGGCCTCGAGTTGAAGAAGTCTTCTGTATGCGGTCACTACCCTACCGAGGGACGATACAGGCATTACATACACGTTACAATACATGAAACATAAAATCCGAGGAATAGTCACATGATACCGGAAACCTCTTGGCAGCAACACCACCCGACTTTCCCCGACAATCCTCTCCCACTGAGCAAAACGTGAAAATGGTCCTTGGCAGTTTCGCCGGAACGCAAGCAAAAAGCAGGAAAAAGCTAAAGAAGTTCACCGAAAGACCCTTTCAGCTCAAGTACGGCGCTGTTTGACTCATTCGAAATTGGCTGTTGTGTTTTTTCGGAAGGATTCGGAACCCTCCACAGTGGCCAATTTGATCGAGCGTGGGATTGCTTGTTTGCTTGCTGTGCAGTGCAGTGCAGGCAGAGTCCGCTGCGAAAATCGGAGGCGATCGTTTCGATTCCTCCCCCCTCTTTCTCGGGTTTCTGTTTCTCCTCATGGTTTCTGTAAGGTCGGTGTATGAGCGAGGAAACCTGAGACAGGAGGAGTTCATGTTCCGTTCCTTTCTTTCCTCGATGCGATGTGACCCGGCGCGATGACTGGGACATGGTTCCTCCGGCCAATCATGGATCACGTAGTTGTAAGCAATTTCGAATTTATGTACATCGCTAAGTGTTCAGGAGAAAGCGAATAAGATCCCAATCGTGCATCTTCAGTTTTTTAAACAATACATGGTATTCCCCTAATCACAAGCTCCGGAGTATGTGATGCCAGGCCCCGAGCCGATCATTGCACTGTGGCTGTAGCCACAAAACCTGCCGAAATAGGTAATTCTGTAGGTATTTTTTTTGACTTCGGGCATTGTTGGATCTTTGCGATCCATCTCCCTGCCTGCATGATACCTCCCATGGTACATGTAGCCCAAGGGGATTTTGCTTTTCCTTGAATATATCTCACGTTCACAGTTCGATATGTTATTTCAAAACCCTATATACCCGCAAATGCGGTTCTATATAGTTATGTATATATATATATTCGATGAGCCCTACATCAATTTTCCGCTTCAATTTCCAACGTTGAATGTGCTTCGGATGTGCGATCGGTGCACAGGTGAAAAGGGCGCATACAAAGTAGCCCTAGGTAGTCCTTCATATGTCATATGATCAATTGGTATGAGCGGCATATGTTGGTGGACGTTAGAACATTAAATGTTGAGCTCCAGGATTCAACCCCTTGAGAATTTGAGAGCACCGGTTCCACCTTTCGACGCGGGAATTAAATAGCAGCTAACTTAACGACGAAGTGAGAGAAATCCAGGTAGGCACATGTAGCGTATTGCATTTCTCGTATACAAGCATCCAGATGAAGGAGAGTAGAAGAGTATAATCCTCCGAGCAACTCTCCCCTCATCCATGATACTTTCTAATACTTTGCTACAAGCCTACAAGAACAAGAAAACAGATACAAGGATCGATCTAGAACTGCAAAAACACCAAATGAAACAACCTAAGAACACGGCGACAAAAAGTAAAAGCTGCCCTAATGACCACGGAGATCCCGAGCACGACGAACCAAGGGTGGAATCTTGCGGAGAAGAGGATCATGAGGATTCGCTTCTACCACGGTCCTGTAGAGACCATCAAGTCGCTGGATGAAAATATCCATGATCTGCGGCGCAACTTCGCGAATATCCGAGTCCTGAGGCCAAGAAAGTTAGTAAATGATAATGTCAGAAAGGCAAGCTGTCAACATACCACTAGATTCACAGTTTGAAGCACATATTCGAGCCAGGCCAAACGCTCTTGAACATTCGTTGAAAGAGCCGTAGTTACGGCGACTCCCACAGACAGCGACACAATAGGCGACACGGTAGACAAATACGCCGGGTTCAGACGGACGAAAAAGTTGTCGAAAAGATCGGCCTGTTGCGATGATTGTAGCCACTAGGGTATGTCAGTATGTAATTCGACTGTATCCACAGAGGCTAACTTACCCTAACAGATGCCTCCTCGAGATTTCCTTCTGAAGCCAACCGAGCAATGTCGGCTAGTTCAAGCTCCTCCGGAGAATGCTGCGCAGGTACCGGAGGCTGAGGAGCAACGCTCTCACGCCGTGATCCCAACTGCTTCTGCAACGCTGCTACCTCGCCCTGCAAAGCAGCCTGAGATGTCGCCATTACATCAATAGTCTCTTTCAAGCTGTGGACTGCAGATATCAATTGGTCGATCTTGGCAGAGTCATGCTGGCGTTGCGCTTCGTAGTGTTTCGACTGAGCCTGGAACGACTGCTCAGAATCACGAGTAGCGGTCTCCGATTGACGAGTAATAGCAGCTTGAACGGAAGGGGTGATGACGTTTTGAATCAACTTCGCTACTTCTCCCTCAACACGAGAAGCACTAGAATTGGCAACTGCCTCTGAGATTGAAGATAACACCTCTGGCTGCTTGACAGCACGAGTCAAGGCATTTGGTAGGCGCTGACTGAGTTCACGCGGGAAGCTCTGGCTAAAATGCGTGGAAATCACTCCTTCAAGTTGTTTACCCACTGCGACGGACGCCGAGTCAACAACAGCAGGCAAAACTTGCTTTTCGATGCTTTGACTAATAATGCGAGAAAGGCTCTTCTCGACATTGTCGGCGAGGGTACTGGACACGAGTCGAAGAATCTGATCGGTCTTGCTGGCTGATGCAGCATCCCAAGCTCGACGCTCGTCATCAAGGCGTTTCTGAAGTCCCTCAAATTCGTGGCTGACCTCTTTGACGACCTCTGCGGAAACGCCCTTCTCGAGTTCCTTGATCAATTCAGTCGAAATAGTCAAGCCAGCGACAGGTTCTTGTTGAGCTTTGGTTTCTGCACCAAAGCGCTGGCCTTCAGTATCTGGAACAGGAGCTTCTTCTCGTTCCGGCTGAGTAGCTGTGGCCGGAGTGAAATACTTGGAAAGATCATGCGCTCCAGAGGGTTTGCTTATATCCTTAGCCTTATCCTTTCTCTTCTTTTTCGTTTTGTCGGTGCCACTGGTAACCTCTGACTGTTCATCAGCCGACAATTTGGCCAAAGGCTTGACTGGAGATGTAGTCCTAGAAGCAACATTCGAAATAGTATCGACAGCGAGATCTGACACCTTCTTGGCGACGTCCTTGACTGGTGGCTTCTGTGCACTACTAGTAACGGAGTCCCCATTCACAGAAGGCTCATCAACCACGTAGCTAGGGAAGGTCTGTAGATCTTTGACTTCGATGTAACCCTCATCCGATGCATCGACGGCCTCTATGATCTTGTTATCTGAAGTCCAACCCAGATCCTCCTTCCTGATGTTCAAACAAGTCACGCCGCGAGAATACATGGCATAAATTTCAAACAGCCCAGCCTCTTCTTCGGTAGCACGTTGTGCACCCATGGATTTGCTAAGAGGGAGAATATCGAGACTTCTCAATTGACCTTTGGAGGCAAAGGAGATTTGGCGGATGCCACTTAAGCATGCTGTAGATTCAGGCTTAGGCAGAGAAGCATCCTTCTCAGCCACGCGCCTGATATAATCTGCTTGAGACATAGGGTGCAAGTTGTACTTAGGCGCAGATAAATGAAGGAAATAGATAGAATTCCTAGTAGGATGACCGACAACAATAATGCCCGATGAAGGATGATAGGCAACGCTACAAATAGCATCAGACTCATTCTCGTGCGGAAAGTTCACTTCTTGAACCGCTTTTCCAAGCCCAATATCCCAGAGCTGGAGAGTGTGGTTCTGCTTGAGACCAACGAGAACATATCGAAGAGCGACTGCTTTGACAAATGGGCGCAGTTTGTCGATAAATTGAACAGACGTGGGCCAGGATTTCTCATTTGGTGAACCGGTGACAAATGTAGTCAATGGCACACGTACTTCAGGTGGGTGTGATCCGTCCATGGTCTGACCAACTTCTTGGATATCCCAGAACCGTAACCGACCAGTCTTGTCAAGAGAAGCTACGACAGTGTCGTCCTCACTGAAGGTGAAATCTTTGCCTGCCTTACCCGTGGAGATCTTCATCGCACGTTCCTTGAAGAACTTTTCAGTATCAACAATACGTTGCGAGCCAGATACTCCGTAGCTAGGATGAGCGGCATATTGAGGAGAAACAATGTAGATGTTTTTTCCGCGACCGATACCGAAAAATTCCGGATGACGAGAGCTGGCTTTGGCGCGCGTTTTCAGCTGGCCACCAGATGTGTTCTCGTCAGAGGCTGGGTATGGAGGGAAAACGAGACATTCACTTTCCAGCGTGTCCATCTCAAACAAATCGTTATCTCCTTGGAAGACCGGAGCCCAGTACACGGTTCCACTAACACCAATCGCAATGATGGCTTGGTCTTTGGTAGTATTGCTGCTGGTTGACGCAGAGTTGCTCAATGCGACGTTGAAAAGACGGTCACGAGCAAAGCGGAACACTTGCTTATCAAGTCCATCGTCTTGACGAATGATTCGCAACCCACCATTCTTTGCCAAAGCATAAACAATATATTGGGCAGTCGCCGAGGTCAAGCAGCGGTCAAGCTGATCAAATTCCTTTTTGAGACGTGCGACATCCATAATGCCGTCATCACGGACAGCGGGAAGTTTGTCAGTATCCGGCTTGAGGGTAATCGAGATGAATGGCCGGAGAGGAAAGTTGAAAACGCGCACGACACGCTCTTCGCTTTTGTCAGCACCATCTTCAGCACTTTCCCAGCTATCCGCCAACTTCTCGTCTGCAGCGAGATTCTTCAACAGTTTGCCTTCGGCAGCTGCATCCACCACCTCTTTGACAATATCGACGAATTCTTCTGGAATAGTTTCATCTAATTTGCCAGCCTTTTCTTGTTTTTCAATCTCTTTCTTCACTTCGGCTGCGGTATTTGGAAGCTCCTGGACAACAGCATCTACAACTTCCTTGGCAGTCTCATCCTCCACTTTGGGGCGTGGTGCCGCCTCAACAAAGTTGGCTCGGCTCAAAGCGTCCTCCACTTCTCGGTCTACTTGTCCGGCGAGTTGATCAACCGCCTTGGAGACTGTCTCTTTTTGGTCCGATAATTTCTCGTCAGCAGCAATAGTCGTCTTTGCTGTTTCCAGCGAAGACTTGGCATGCTCTTCCGAGATGACGGAATCTTTCTGACGATTAGCGGGCGCCTCGGTTGCAGGAGTGCCGCTACGGGACTTGGGCTGTGGAGTACGACGAGGAGAGGCGGCAGCCAGTTGTTCAAAGGGATTGACATATGAGAATATACTACCCTTGGACTGGCTCGCTTTTGGGGCCTCGAAATTCGCAGCCTCTTTGTCGACAGAGCCAAAAACATGCATAGATTGTGGGTCAACGGCAGCCGGGCCGCTGCTTTCGTAAGCCGCTGGGGTTTGTAGGGTGCGACTGCTCTCTTCCGATTTGATCTGAGAGCGATTCAAGAGACGCATAAGCATGTCCTGGGTTTCTGCGGCTGAAACGGAGCTTCCGGCAGCGCGACTGGCAGCAGGCGCCGGGGACGGGCCTAGTGCAGGAGACTGTGAGGCAGGGCCAGGTTTGGCCATGAAAGAAGCGACAAGATCTGAGGCGGAGATAGTGCGCGAGTGAGAAGGATGAACTTCCTCATGATGGGTTGCAGAAAGGGACGGCGATGAACCAACAGCAGCCGAAGGCTGTGGCGAGCTTGGTTTGTTTTGACTAAACTTCAAAAGATTGAGCAGGCTCATGGCCTGATCTGCGCTAGCGGTTTGCTGCTGCTGGTCGCCGCGTGGTGTAGGCACATTGGGACTGAGAATGTCTGAGCCATGGTGTGGAGGTGTATTGACGGGACCAGGGCTGTAGACAGGTGAGGAAACAGATGGATTGTGATAGCCATGAGGGAAAGGATAAGCATGCGACTGCAAACCAAACCTCTGACCATCAGATTGTGGGTTGGCTGCCCGAAACTCTGATGAAGGATAAGCCGCAGCCTGAGCATCTTGAGATTGCGCAGGGCGCGGCTTCATGCTCGCAAAGAGAGCCTGAAGGTCGCTTGGGGTGGACATTTCTGCCAACTCGTCTCTTGATCAAATAAGAAGACGCCCGTGACGCGAAAATTATCAGGTCCTCAGAGGGAAAACTCAGCTGGCAGCTCTGTTTCAAGAGAGCAGTGAGCTTCCGAGCAAGCAAGCTCTGGTCAGAAAACGCGGTCAATAAGAGATAGAAGGCTGAAATTGCAACAATCGTAGACGTCGTAATGCAGATGACAGGGTAAATGAGAGGATGAAGAGAAATTGAATGTAGAGAGAGCGAATGCTCAGGTAGGTGAAGGTGAAGGTGAAGTGTTGAGAAGACAGGCGAAATTGCAAGCTGGGAAGGAAGGTTGAAGGAAGGAAGACGATGTCTTGGCAGGCCATTTGGGTTAGCGTCACACACAAAGTGAGCAGCCAATCAGATACGAGCAATCAGCCTGTCGCTTGGCGCCTGAGGCCCCGAGCTTTAGTGGCCTGTGGCATCCCTGCCAGCCTGAGGCCGCGCAGCTTCCCAGCGTTTGGGGCCCTAGGCTGGCGCGGACGATGTTTCGGATTGGCGCTTAGCCTACCCAGACAGACAGCTGAGGTGGCTCATCCTCTGTCAGACCCTCAAGACTCCACCACCACGTCTGTTTGAAGCATGGCTCAGCCTCAATCACATTCGTCAACCTGAGACAGCTGGGCTTGTCTTTATTTTATATTTGGATGCTTTCTTCATTGAAACGTCTTTTTTTTTTTTTTTTTTTAACATTTAACTGATATACCATACCGCATTGCATTTGCTTCCGCCTGGCTATCTGATGTTTGTTTACTCCTGGTTGCTATGAGCTGAGATCGCTAGGGATAAGGAGACACCATCAACATATTTACAACTACAATTTACGATTAACGACCGACTCATACCATCCTACAAAATGCTTTCCATCAAGAATTTACTTCCAATTTTCCTCACATGTGTCTCTGCTGCCACTACTGCTTGCAACAATTCTCCTAGTCTGTGCAGCAAGTCATACGGGGAGATTACTCATCTTGGAGCTCACGACAGCCCTTTTCTGCGTGATGCCAGTACAAGCTATTCAGTTTCTGGAAATCAGTAAGTATCCAGTACTGTCAATTTAGCGAACCAACAATAATTCCAGGATCAACTGCTAACCTGAACAGATTCTACAATACTACAGTCCAACTCTCCGCAGGCGTACGGTTGGTGACTGCGCAAGTCCACAAGAACAACAACGAATGGCATTTGTGCCATTCAAGCTGCAGCCTTCTCGATGCTGGAACATTAGAGTCGTGGCTGAGTGAAATCAAGACCTGGTTAGACGGAAACCCCAACGACGGTAAGGAATGGAAAGATCATGAGTATGGATAGACTGCCTGAGGCTGACAACCATAGTGGTGACTGTTCTGTTGGTCAATTCAGACGACGCTACCGATTCGGAACTTGCTACAGTCTTCGAATCTGCAAACATTACCGATTACGCATATACCCCTTCTTTCTCAAGCGCCACAACAGCATGGCCTACCCTACAAGAACTCATTAGCAACGGCACTCGTCTTATGACTTTTGTCGCATCGCTATCCTCCAACAGCAATGCCGCATACCTCATGGACGAGTTTACATACATCTGGGAAAACCCCTACGACGTCACATCCGCATCGAACTTCTCCTGTCTCCCAGAGCGTCCGTCATCGGTATCCGGCGACACCGCCTCCGCCCTATCCTCCAACCGCCTCCCCTTCATGAACCACTTCCTCGACACAAACGTCGGTCTCGGCATCCAAGAACCCGATGTCGACGCCGCCTCTACCACAAACGGCCAAAACGGAACCGGCAACTTACTCACAGCCGCCGAAACTTGCAAATCCGCCTATTCAGGCCGTCAACCCAGTTTTATTTTGGTGGACTGGTTCAATAAGGGCCCCGCAATCGATGTAGTCGATCAATTGAACAACGTCACTGACGCAACTGGCCGTGTCGCTGTACCAAACACGAACGCAGACGATAACAACAGTACCAGCACAGGAACATACGTGGGCTTGCTCGAACTCGTGGATGAAGTCAAGAATGGGGCTAACCCTAGCTTAGGCAACTGGATCTGGGCCGGCGGCGACTGGGCAAGTATCCTCGGGGGCGGCGTCTCCATCTAGTACTAGTACAAGCGGTACTTCGGGTGCTAGCAGGGGATGTGATGCTTCAAGATTGTTTTGGTGCATAGCGTTGGCGTTGTTCTTACTGGCCCATGGGATATAAATTGGTTTTTGGCATTATATCAGTATTTGATTGAGAAATAAAAGGGTTGCATATTTCGGTTAGTCTCAAATATATTATTTTGTTCCTCTCAACTTCATAGTTCTTACTCCTTACCCAACAACTTATTAACAGCAGCAACTTTATCCTCAAATGACTGAACCTTATCAATCCTACATAAGAGATCAGCCCCGTAACCAGCACATATATTAATCGAGAAAATAGAGACATACCGCGACCCACTCCTAATATCAGACTGAATCCTCACAACACCCTGCTGATGCAATACCGTATGCGCCTGCCCAATAACGCGATGCACTTTATCCCACGGTCCTTCTACCAATACCATCAACACCAAACATATCAAGGATGTAAGATAGGGGAAAGGGAAGAAGAGGGGAGAGATATACCTAACGTCGTCCCCGCAGAATGCATAACATACTTCAGCCCCGATTTCTCGATTAGGCGTTGCACGTCGGCGATTTGTGCTGATACGGAGGCAGAGGCTGTTCCTATCTATACATATTTACGAAGTATGTTAGTCTTTTTGTGTGTTCTTAATGAACCTTGGAAGGGTCTGGTGAAGACTGGTGGGATGGATATGGATGTACCGGAATCAGGCAAAAGTCGGCTGTGCAGTGGTCTGGGGTCGGGATTGAGTCGATATCGATTGATGATGTGGACATTTTGCTTGAATTGTGGTTGAAGTCTTCTGTGCAGGTTTGTGTGATTGAGAGTTGTACAAGGATTGATGCTGTTCTTCTTGGAGGTGACGATGTGTTGTTCGTTTCGGTGAGGAGAAATTGAACATCCCCGCCATCGTCATCGAAATATGTACTTTCGCCTCCACTTTGATGGATGATGCCATCTTTCTCTACTCAACGTACTCTCCTTTCAAACACACATCATTGTTTTGATTTGGCAATTTCGATATGATTTGCATACAAATTAAGTATCTAGTTTGAACTATGTGATGTGACTTTTGAGCAACACTGGTAGAGCAATATAGGTACGTACATCTAAAGAACAATATACAACATTGAATCAAGAGCAGCCAAGGGAGTCACAAACTCGAACAAAAGTATACATAGAACTTGGAAGGTACCTAGATATCTCCACTTGGCTGAGTATCTGCATTATTGATATCAGACATGCCAACGCAGCCTTGTTGGACAACTATTTTTGCGCATGAAACATTGAACTCGTATAGTTTTGCAGGAAATATGTTTATACATGTTGTCAAGAGTGTCAAGATAGCCCTGGAGAGGAACATGCTCCATGTCTAGAGCGATGCCGAAATTGACTGGTACACGTACCTAGGTATGAATTAATCAAACCTCACCATTTTGCTGGAAGTGGCATATCATACAAAACACACCTAGGTAGAATATACAGTCAGCAGCTCAATCAGCCTAATACCTCAAACATGCTATGTGGATAACACAGACGACAGCTCAGTGGACTGTGGCAGTGTCGAGGCCGGCATCGTACCTAGGTATAATCCAGTAGAATGTCCTTTCCAACAATATGGTTAGTCCAACACATCTTGCATTTGAACGAGGCTCATTCAATATTGCATTACCTAGGTATACACCCTTAATATACCCATCACAGTGATTTTATTTCTTCTAATCCTCTATATCTTTTGTTCCCTTAGCTTCCTTCCCTTTTATTCACCAGAATTGGATCTAGTGTCTTAACATTCATGCCTTATCGCCATCAATGTCATTCGGGTTTTCAGTAGGAGACTTTATTGCAGGTGCGAACCTAGCATATCAGCTTCTGCGTACACTGTCAGACTCCCATGGTTCAAGTAAAGAGTACTAAGAAGTAATCCAGGAGCTCGGCTGTGTCCAGCAAACTTTTCTCCATGTCGAACAGATGCATTCCTGCAACCTCTTCAGCAAAGCAACCCTGAATGCAATCTCATATATAATCAACTCATCGGTTGACGTGATGTCCAATTTTTTTGTGCGGACAGAAAAATATCACCAGAGCTTATCCGGCAATGGTGGATATATGGATAGCTGGCGAAAAGTTGGATGGAGTTTATTCAAGAAAGAGGAGCTGGCTGGGTTGAGAGATACCTTACAGGCAAGATTAACTGCCATTTCTATCCTTGTTAGCACGGCCAGCCAGTAAGTACTAAGAAATATCTTGAAAGCTACACATGAGAAACTAATCAAGTCGAAGTCAAAATCAATTTATGATCCCCAAGGAAGTTGCGAAGTTCCAGACAAGCAGCTTTGAGTACCAGACACCCCGACCGACATCAGATTCCAGTTCGACGACGACTGTTTTAGGCGAGAATGGTCTCCAGGAATCGACAAGAGACACAATGAAAGTCGACGGCAGCAACCAAACGCATAAACAACAAGATCTCTCAGAGAACACTGAATTGACAGATGAATCGAATGCTGAGGCGTACAAAATTCCACTAGAAGAAGGTGTTGCTCATCGACAATTGGCTGAACAAGATGCAATCGAAGCACTTACAGCGCTGAAGCTGCTGCCGCCTCCTCCAAAGCCAGAGAAGAAGCCACCAGAGAAGAAGGAACCGCTCCAATTCAAAGACGCACTTGGGAGAAAATTTAACTTTCCCTTCCATCTTTGCAGCACATGGCAGGTTAGTTTTCGTCTTTCCAAGTATTCCTGCATGATGATGGTAGGGTGACTGAAGCTAACCCTAAGTTACAGGGCATGGAGGAGCTCATTCGCCAGGCTTTTCTGCATGTCGAAATAATAAGTCCCCATGTAGCGGAAGGCCACTATGGCCTTGTCGGCCCGGGGGACATTATCCTTCCTCAGGTATGGGAGACAGTTGTTGAACCAGACTGGACTGTAACGATGCATATGTGGCCGATCCCAGAAAAACCGTCCACTCCAGAACCAGAACCAGAACCGGAACCCCAAGTCGAAATCAGTCCAAGGGTGTTATTCGGCCAGAGGTATTTTAATACTTCAACGTTCGCGAATTGGGGCCGGAGGATAAGATATGAGTATAGAAGAAGCTGACAACTGGCAACTGGAAATAGGAATAGGGGTAGATGATATGACTCTATAAACAGGGTACAACCTACCAAGGCTGTTTAACCGCTAGAATGATACTACTAGCAGTAGTGTATATATTGCCATGGAAGACCGCCAGCCTGCAAGAACAAGAGGAGAGTTCTCTTAGTCGAGATACGGGACATTCTACCCCCTGGAAACCACCATGCGCTATGAAGCCTTGGCGGTTGGGATCTATTTGGATGCGACTTTTGTGCTGACGAGTTTGCTTTTCGTGAGTGGTTCGAGGGGGGTTGTTTACATGACGGTGATGTGGTATGTTGCTTGAGTGCGATTCGAGATTTGATGCATCTTTAGAAGTCTAGATGGATAGAAATCAGTTCATGCCAACTTGATGGAGTGTTGTTGCCAACCGCAAGCGGAGCTTCTAAAGTTCTCCAGCCTTCTAGTGGGAGCCGCTAGTCCTAGACTAGATTAGCGCTTGACGCCAGAAAGCTCCGGCATCCACTCCGCACTAATCGCCAGCAACCAGCTCTCTCTACTCCTCTCGCTTTGCTTTACTCTAATTCACTCCCCTGTGAATCCTGACCAGCCATTGCCATTGTCTTGCCCAGAGCGCAGTCTGCCCCTATCTCACAATGGCTGGTGTTTTCCAAAATGTGTTTGGCGGTGCTGCCTCTTCGGGCGCCGTCAAGAGTGATGATGGTAAGTCGTTGCTTGTCGGTGGTGTTGGCGTCGGTCGCGAGACTCCTATCTTGTGAAGCAATTGCGTTGGGATCGCGATTCCAATTGCATTTTTATCGCATTTCCTACACTTTCAACGTCAATAGGAACTAATTTATATGTCTGAATACAGATTTCGCCGATTTTGCCGCTGTCCCCAACCCTTCCCCCGCAGGCTTGACAGCCGGACAGTCTGCCCCAGCAGCCGCCGTCACAGGCAGTGCCGTCCCATACACCGCATGGTATCGCGTCTGGGAAAGAGTCACCCCTCAAGACTTTCTGCAAGAAGCATTCGTTCTTCCGTTTTTGCTTATTCTCCTCGGATTCCATTTCTGGGGCACACGCAAGAACAAGAGCAAGGCCAAGACATGGGCGATCGCCCATGCGCCTATCATCGAAAGCGAATTCGCTGTCGTCGGTTTCGGCGGTGTCGCCAAGGGTCCCTCTGTTGAAGGCGTTCAGTCCGAGTTGATTGACCCCGAGAAGTTGTTGAAGGAGAAATCCAAGCAGGAATATCAGTCGTATGCCACTGGTCGTCAGAACGTTGCTTTCCTTGATGTCTCCATCAAGCTTGTCAAGCGCTACAATCCTCTTGTCTTTATCATGGACAACGCTTTGGGCCTTTTCTTTGAAAGCTTCCCTCCCCCAGTGGAGAGAGTGGAGTCTACTCTTTACACTTTTGACGGAAAGGAGAAGGAGATTGTCCCTACGCCAGGTGGTGATGTTTCTTCTATCAAGGTTCCCAATTCGACTTATGACGGATTCATCTGGGCTGTTGTCCATAAGAATGCCATGCGTCAGCTCCGCCAGGATCGTTACGATGCCTCTATGACTTTTACCAAGGACAACTCTAAGCTTCCTGCTTGGGCGACCGTGATGACCGAGAGTGCCGAAATTACCGATTTCTTGTTGACTCCTCAGTTGATCAAAGCTATTGAGGAGGCTGGCGACGCGTTTGAGTACTTGATCATTACCGACCAGCCTATTGACAAGCCATTGAAGTATGTCCTTTGACCGAACCAGCCTAATATCCAGAGCTAACGATACACAGAATTGAAGAGGCCGTCCCTAAAAAACGTATCCAACTCTCCCTCACAATTCCCTCCAACGGCTACGAATCCACCCTCTCTCTCTACAGCTACTTCCTCCGTCTCCCCGACACCCTCGTCTCCGGCGCCCACTGGCGCCCCGAAGTAACCCGCAAACTGCGCAACGCCCGCGAAGAAGAAATCCGCAAACTGCGCCGCGCAGACGAAGAAGAGAAAGCCGAAGAGCGCAAATATGCCGCCGAGAAGCTCAAGAAGGAGGAGCGCGAGCGGTTGTTGCGTGGTATGACGGCTGAGGAGCAGAGGAAGTTTTTGGAGAGGGAAAAGGAGAAGGAGCAGCGGAAGATGATGAAGAAGAGTACCCGACGGGGTTGATCTACATGCACTGGGTTTATGGAATATTCTTCATTCGTCTTGTGTCTTAATTTACTGATAATTTGTCTCGAAAAAGTGACGGATAGAAAGTGGGATGATGGTCGGTTGGGTTACGTTACTTAATTTCCCTTCATTTCGAGTAGTATATTATTATGCTATTTATCTTCGTTAGAAGGAATATTTTCATAAATGGATAATGATATCTGTATCCCTCAAACCTACTATGTATAGTTAAGTATCAACGACTGAGAGCACACTCCCCCTCCGTCCCAACCTGACTCGCTTGCGTACCCATATACCATCCTTCGTCAATGAGTCGCCTCTCAATATTGAGCCAGTACTCTGCCTTCCCGTTCGCGGCTGATTTGAGATCGAGATCGCCTAGACGGATGTCTATCCCAGCCTGCACGTTGCCAAAATGTGTTGATGAAGGGATCTACATCTCATTAGCTTCACAGCCACCCATTTAAAGAAGAGACGTGGTGGGTTGATACCTTTAGAAAAATAGAACAATCCCTCAACGTCATCGACAGACTCGTCTCTATTGATCCGGACGGAGGCCCATGTAGACCAACTTCGTTATGTATTCGCTGCAGCGACAGGAGTTTCTGCAGTATAGGATGCTGATACAACGCCCCCGCAATCGTATCAATTCTCTCCGGTAGTAGGGATGGAAATATATGCCTTATCGTGAGTTGCATATCCTTTCTATCGGAGGAGGTGAGATCTAAGGGGCAGAATTGCGCTTTTCCGGGTGGTATTACCACCGGAGCTATAGTAGAACTGCGAGAGTCAAGAGGGGGTGAATCGGCGCGCTTCATATCCCTTAATGCGCAGGTACGGCATCGGCGCGCTTTAGACGGGGCGGAGGGGGACTGAATGAGCCATTTCGGTTTGAGTTCGACTATACTTCCCACGTTCGCTGTTGAAGGAGTGGTAGCGGTGGTGGTGGTGGTCATATCAGTAACCAACATACCCAACGGCTCATCCTCAGCTAGATAAACACCGCATCGAATAGCAGGCCTCTTTTGCAAACGCTCTCTTTCGTGCAAGTTGGCGTTACATCTCTGGATTACAGAAGCCGGTACACGCACCATGATCTGATCGACCAACTCCTCATCGTCGAACAAGGGACGAATCTGTGTCTGGAAGTCATGTGCTGTGTCGTGGTAGGGAAGGCCGTAGCGGACGTTTTTGCGGAGGCGGAGGAGTTTTCCGCTTGTTATGTTGATATCAACATCAATGTCGGGATTGATGTCGTCGATTTCTGTGGGTGGAGGTGTTGAGCTGCCGTAGTGAGGGAGTTCGGATGGTTGAGGTTCGAGGGCTTGTTCCTCTGTTGAAGGCGGGATGATGCGGTAGACAATGTTAGCGCCGCCCTCGGCGAGATAGTCGAGTTTTATGGCTGGGGAGAGCTCTGGGAGGGGGTCCATGATGCGAGATGGTTGATATGTCTTGCTTGTAGCTCTTCTGGTATAATTGACTCTTAGTTTTTGGTTTTAGCAATGATACCTATATAGAGCTCAGAATTGTATCTTGTCCAAGATCCGGCAATGTAATTCGATCTTGAGATGTGTTGATAGATGTTCGGACTATCGATGTATTAGCCATTGTGACAAATCAATGATTGTCAAATACTTTACTGTGCTGATCGAGATAGTCTAGCTGCTGCCTGAGTTTAGATGTTATTCTCATTCTTCCTTGCAACGGCTTGTTGCTTTTGTGCAACTGGATGGAGAGACAGTCTCCCTCGTACAAAGAAAACCCCACACTAAGGGAGATCGAGTGATACCTAATCTCATCTGACAACCAATCCAACCAAATATCCTTCAATACTGACCCATTGAGCATCAAGGCAAACACGACTATATGTACGTTATTAGTATCGACACATTTAGTTACACGGAACACTTCGTACTCCACGCTCGCTTATAAAAAGCCAATTCGCGCAGTGGCGCTGCGCCAAGTGCTGCCTGCCCAGTTGCCTACACTAGCTCCTGGGTACGTTAAAACTTTGATAGCGCCATGAACATATAAAAAGACTCACAACTAACTGTCGAATTGTCTTCTGTCCTCAAGTTTTCATTTTCCAACAAACGTGCATTATCTTCTCTGGCTCAAAAACTGATCGCAGAAATGGCTGCTCAACCGAAGCAAGAAACTCGCTTTGACCTTCCTGGGTTCACTTTGCCCCTGAACTGGAAGCCTGTAAGTGGTTTGAACTCTACTTCTACCAGTAAAAGGATAGCTATTCTAACAGTGTAATAGGGCACGTCGTCCATTGAGCTCTTCCCATGTGCATTGGATGCGGACCAGATTGATGACGGCGGATATACCGCGTGCGTTCTTCTGATAGGACCTTTTGTCTCTACACCGGAAGACGCTAAACTATAAGTATATAGATTCCTCAAAACGAAACGAGAGATACTTATGATGAGAATGATGAATAACATCACCGACAAGCCTGACTGGGATAAAAAGGTGTGCTTTTTGAGCTCGTTCCTGTTGGTCATGCAGCTAACGGCATGTAGATTTACAATACCGAAATCACGGACAAGTGGACGAAAGAGATAGTCGACAGTGGCGCAGATATATCCCCAAAAATGCTGGAATGGATCTGGGCCGAGCTCAAACACAAGGCCGAAACCCTTAAGGAGAATGGCGGTATGGTGACCGCGTTCAATCCCGGCGTTGTCTGGTCTAATATCGCCATCCCTAAGGGGCTGCAAGAGGACCTCAAAGCGGCAGTACTTCCACTGGAGCAGGTTCCAGAAGAAGAGAAAGATTACCATCCAGGATCTGACCAGCGAGTTGTTGATCTGGTGCATCCATCTTTGTTCCCGGTTGTGTACGGTCGTACTCGGATTCTGAGGGATGAGATTCTCACTCGTGATGGCTACTTGTCTTGGTCTGGAAAGACAGAGATACTACCCCAGCCATCGGATCCAGAGGGTATGCTGTCGGGAACACGATGGGGTCGTCGGATAATCAAACTTTTTAGCACCAAGTTCCAATGGTTACCCTGCGATGTTGAATTTGAAGATGAAGGATGCCGCATCGTGTCGTACATTAATAATCTACACCCGCAGAAACACAAAGACCTCTACCAGGTCATTGAGAAGGTTATCGCCAAAACGATTCCCTTATGGGATGAAAGCCTGCACGAAGCAGTCAGTGAGCCGACGCCTAGGATTCCGTACGACCGTGTCGAGTATTTACCATCCGATGAGCCGCAGCCTGACTGGGAAGAAGATGAGGAAGGACACGAGGCATGGTATGACAAGCAGGTGGTAAAACAGCCTGAGCCGCAAGGGGACTTCCAGCCATTGAAACAAAAACACTATAAGTTGGGAGAGCAGCTTTCCTTACGCAACTTATTCCGGGAAAAGGGGTTGCAGATCATTGTGAAATTGGCGAATATCGAATTGACGCCGGACAAGCCGCGGTATGAAGGTGGAACATGGCATGTGGAGGGCCAGCTGGTAAGCCTACTTTACTCGATGGTCAAGTAGCAGACACTCACATTCGTGTAGAATGAGCACATCTGCGCCACGGCGATTTACTACTACTCCACCGAAAATATCACCGAGAGTACACTTTCATTCCGAACCCGAGCGGATAATTATTCGTTCGACGACGTGGGCTACGAGCAAAGCCGACATGATTTTCTGCAACAAGTTTATGGCTTCGGGCCTGAAACAGATGGCTATAGCGACTGCCCCATAACTCAAGACCTCGGAGACGTCTCATGCCATGAGGGCCGTCTCCTCACCTTCCCCAATGTGCTACAACATCGTGTTGCCCCCTTCGAACTTGCCGATAAAACCAAACCGGGACATCGCAAGATCCTTGCTCTGTTCCTTGTTGATCCACACATTCGAATTATTTCTACGGCGAACGTGCCGCCTCAGAGGGCGGATTGGGTGGCTGAGAGGGATCAGTTGAGAGCGGAGCTGCTTGAAAAAAGACTTCCCGTTGAATTGCAGCAGATGGTGCTGAAGGATGTGGATGATATACCCATCACAATGGAGGAAGCGAAACAGTACCGCGAGGAGTTGATGGAGGAGAGAAGGGCGGTGCAAGATGAGCAAAGTGAGATGTTTGCAATTGGTAATTTTAGCCTGTGTGAGCACTAGACTACAGTCCGCTCAGGCAATCGCCCACAGCATATTTCAGAGTATCTCGTATCTGATTGCCTAATGGAATGTTAGATCGAGACTGTATGACTGTAGCATATCAACATTTTAGTATGTAGAAAAAGGTAGCGTTGCATGCGTCGGATACATGTATCAATTGATAATTCAACATATTGCATATTCTGGCCCAATATCAAGCGCCATCATGAGAGATCACCGAGGTTCATGACCATTTACGGAGGACTCTCTTTTGACAAGATCGACTTGGCATCGATTCCTATTTTGTGAGATGTGAAAGATAGTAAAACAGACATTTGTATTTTAGAAGCTAATTTACTACGACTAATGAACATCTCTCTACGCAATTTGACAAGAGGTCTGGTCATCAACGGAGCTTTGCGCCTACCTAGGATTGTCTGGTCATCATGCTGCGAATTCTGGTCTAGTGCAAATGCGTAGCGTCCCGTGAACATTGATGTTAGCCAACCAGCATTCTAAGGTACAAGCAGATGGATCTTAGATAGCAGTCAGAATCAATGCTACAGAATTCTAAAGTACCATTGCCGTAGAGCTCAATTCTACTGGAGTCTTGACATAGTAAGCAATTTCGCCTATGGAGATGATTGATCTTTCCTGTAGAAACGCCATGGCTTTTGCAAAGATGAAAACGATGGATGTGCGAGTTAGAATCAACCGGAACATTAATTCCATTGCGAGGCGTGGGGAAAGAAACGAAATGAGGAAGAGGCGGTTCCCTGATCAAACGCTTGACCACCAGTAAGAGCCCCAGAAGGGTTTTCCGCAATGTTCAACGTTGTGCCCAACAGTATTCCTTGTACCTTAGTGGCAGGAGTTCAATGATCTGATAACGGAAATGTACGATCTGTAGACGGCTGTGTCTATTTGGGCTTCGGCCACTAGGCGAGGGCTATATCCCTCGTAACACACATAGAAAAATCCAACTTCTTTGCATTACCAGACCTATTCAAGTTGATATATTTGCATGTACTGACAGATGTATCTCAAGTATAAACATGCAACTTGGAAATGTCAAACCGTCCTATTGTCTCTTGTTCAAGCAAGCAGGTATTCAATCCTTCAACACGTGCAGTCAATTTCAGTGATTTGAAATGAATCGGTGAAAGATCGCCGCAGAAGACGAATATATTTCAATACTTCGAACATCCAAGGACGGGTCCTTACGTACTACCAAAAGCTACAAACAACAAACCGGCTATAAAGTCGAGATCAATCGTGAATATCGTAAAGTCTCTATGAAATCCAATTCAAATATATACAACCTTGGAAGCCGAACAGAGTTAATTTGTGCATTAATCAGCAAACCTCGCAGCAGCCTTCGTCTCATCCCTCGTCGCCTTCAAAAACGGAATCAAATCAGTCCCTCCAGTCCCATAAAAGACTTTCTCCTCCCTCGGCTTGGCACAGTTACTCTCTGAATGCGCAGTATCCGACGTCGCACTCGCCAGATTGACTCTGTTTTTCTTTACATCCTTATACTTGGACGTCTCCGGCGCAGGTCGCGAAGCCGGCAATATAATATATCGCGAAACAATCTGTATGTGTTTGTCACGGAAACCGCCGAGTTTCATTACCACGGCATTGTAGGCTTGTCGTACGTCTGAGGAGGCCGGGAGACTGAGTGCGTATGGACGGATGTTGGCGATGGAGGCGATGTATTCTAGAAAGCGGCGATGGGGCCCGGGCATGTAATTCCTCATTTCCTTCATACGTCAGACCCATTATCCAACATGAGATGTGGAAAGTTGGAAGGGGGAAGGGGGAGGGGGAATACCTTCATAAAAGCAGTATGTTTATCCTTACTCGTCTTACCCTCCACCTCTCCACTTGCAATATGCTGAATCCCCATCGCGATATCAATCAACTGCACCAGCGAGCTTTGAGCGTTACTTCCGCCGCTATACTGATGCCATTTCCCTTGATTATCGCCGGTATCATAGAACACGCCATTCGGCAGTCCCGCGGCACCCATATTCTTTGATCCAGCCAACAACGGTCTAATCTGATGATAAAACACCATCGGATCATTGCGTTCGTACATTCGCTCCAATATACAGCCAAGCTCATCTATACACTCCCCCATCCCATTAAGTAGATTTGTGAGAATCGTGTTGCGGTTTGATGTGATTTCAGTCGTACTGCCGTCGTTATCAGCATCGGCAGTAGTGGTTGTGTTGATGGTAGTAATACTATCGAGCACCAAACGAATCATTTTTGCGCCACAGGCTTCCATTGCGACGCTGACGACGAGGAACCAGCGCTCATCGTCGGTTGCTGTGAAGGTGTTGATGGTGTATATGTTGTCGGGGTTTGTGAGGTCTATATTATCTTCGTTGTTATCATTGCCGTTGGTGATGGTGGTGAAGTTCCAGAGATTGAGAGCTGCGTA
Source organism: Talaromyces verruculosus (assembly GCA_038993655.1). Classification (NCBI taxonomy): domain Eukaryota; kingdom Fungi; phylum Ascomycota; class Eurotiomycetes; order Eurotiales; family Trichocomaceae; genus Talaromyces; species Talaromyces verruculosus. The sequence continues at coordinate 362,925 of JBBVQN010000022.1, read as the reverse complement.
TGTTGCGCAGGGAGGGAGTTCGAGGTGTGCTGATACCGCGAGGAAGGGGCGGGATATGCTTGGTGGGAGTTTCTATCTACAATCAGTATGTTACTCTTTGACTAGGACGCGAAGGGGGAGGGACGAACATCTTCAGCTCTTTCGCCCCCCCAGATGTATGCATGTGTTAGAAACGCGAGGACGAGGTACGCCCGCTGCCACTCGGGTTCGTCATCTGCGTCGAGATTCTCGACGGATAGGACCGGTAGGTCGAGCACTTTCTGTCGTATCTCGCCTGTCTGAATCAGTTGTGGGAGGTCGGAGATGACATCTTCCCAGGGCGAGAAGTATGGGCTTGAGAGTCTGTGGAGAGGGAGTCTTTTGTTGTTGCTGTTGATGTTGATGGGTAGGAAGCCGGTTTCGTAGGAGACACGGAACTCTTCGAGGGGGATTGGGGGCGAGGGGATGTCGAGCATTGTGATCGTATGTGTATGTGTATGAGTTCAAGGATGGGTCTATGATGATGGCTATGGATGTGGAAAGTGTATGCTTGTGTGTGTAGAAAAGATTGAGGTTGATGTATAGATACTTCTTTCTTGGTCCGAGTGAGCCTGATATCCACTAGATATATACCAAACTAAATACACAAAGAATCAAGGAGTGAATACCACTATCTAATCGAACTATCAACTTCCTCCCAAACCCGGTAAACCGTATGACCAAACAATATCAGCTCAGGGTCTTAGATCAACCCACATCATACAATACCAAACCCACACTAAATTCCGTCGCAAATCCAAATTCCCGTGAATATCCATATCAAGATAAGCATCAGAAAGATGTGGTTGGCTGACTTGCATCGTGTAATCTTTGGTACATACATTCAGGATTTTCGTCTGACGTCGTTTTAGGGCTTGGAGGACGGTAATTCATGGTATCTCCCGGTACTTGAGTGCACGGAAGCGGGAACGGGAACGGGAACGGTAGCGGATACGGTTCGGTTATCTTTGCGAGGATTTGATTGTGAGTGAGGTTGAAATACTACGTCAATGATTAATTGGATTCTTTGGTGGGGATTCGTTCTGACAAGCAAGATTATCGTGGGTAATAAGTTCTCTGATCTTCCCCTCCTCGTTGTAGAATCATAGTTGAGAACATTGAACTTTGATATACAACGTTCCCAAACATAGGACAAAATGGCCCCCTCATTAATAACACCCAGCTCGCAAGAGACAACTAACAACAAGATGACAACCACCAAATTCACACCTCCATCCTATTCCAGCGACGCCCTTACCAAGGTATACGCAGAATCCCTCGACAAAGCAGATCCTTTGTCGTCCTTTCGCTCAAAATTCATCATCCCCTCAAAAGCGAACCTAAAAGCCACCAAACTGGCAAAACCAGGTCTCTCTCAAGATGAAAGTATCTATTTTTGCGGAAATTCACTCGGACTTCAGCCACGCGCTATGAGTAAATATCTAGAAGCGCAATTGGATACTTGGTCTTCGATTGGTGTCCTGGGCCATTTTAGGGATCTTGAAGATTCGCCGTTGACGTCGTGGCAATTGTTGGCTGAGCAGGCTGCGGGTGACATGTCACGGATTGTTGGTGCGAAGCCTGAAGAGGTTGCGGCTATGGGCACGTTGACGGCGAATTTGCATATGTTGTTGGCTAGTTTTTATAAGCCGACGGAGAGTAAGCATAAGATTTTGTTGGATTGGAAGGCTTTTCCTAGTGATCATGTAAGTGCCACCGCCGAGGGTGGTTGAAATGTTGAATTGGCTAATCGGAATGCAGTATGCCATTGAGTCTCAAATTGCATGGCACGGTCTGAAACCCAAGGATTCGATGATCTTGATTGGTCCCGATGAAGGCGAATATGTCATTTCAACGGAAAAGATCTTGTCAATTATCGACGAGCATGCCTCGGAAACTGCCTTGTTCCTTCTCCCTGGTATTCAGTACTACAGCGGACAATACCTTGATATCCCCACAATCACAAAGCATGCCCAGTCTCACGGTATCATGGTGGGCTGGGATCTTGCACATGCCTATGCCAATGTGGATGTGAAATTACATGATTGGAATGTTGATTTTGCAGCTTGGTGCACATACAAGTATGGAAATGCCGGTCCGGGAGCAATCGGTGGCATCTTCGTGCATGAGCGACATGGTACTGTGGACTACAGCCAGGGAGAGGATAAGCCAGTATTCCGTCACCGTTTGACTGGTTGGTATGGTGGCGATCGATCAGTGAGATTCAAGATGGATAATAGTAAGTCTGGCCCAGTTATTCTTCATTGAAACAGCCATGCTAATATGAAAAAGAATTCAAACCAATTCCCGGCGCTGGCGGCTTTCAAGTCTCAAACCCATCTGCCATTGACTTGGCTGCTTTGTGCGCCTCTCTGTCTGTATTCAATGAGACATCAATAACACAGATTCGAGCCAGGTCGCTACGATTGACGCATTATCTCGAATATTTGTTGCTTGCAGGAACAACGGATGAAACGAGAAAGTTCCGCATCATCACCCCCTCCGATCCCAATGCTAGAGGTGCTCAATTGAGTTTGTTGCTCAATCCAGGTCTTCTTGATAAGGTCGCTCAACGTTTGGAAGATGCAGGTATCATTTGTGATAAGAGACAGCCAGATGTTGTCCGAGTAGCTCCTGCTCCGTTATATAACACCTTCACAGAGGTGTGGACGTTTGTAAATGAGCTCAAGACAGCTATTGCATAGTTAATTTATATACATGAATAATACTACTAGACGGCTGAAGATATTGGATTTCATAAATTTCCCGTCGTAAACCAATCTTCCGTATTGCGCAGAAAGTCTTGCCCCTGGGCAAAGAAATTCTCGGCAAGCATGGAGTACTGGTCTCCGTAAATATCCATCTGTGTTGGAAGTATCCCAGTATCAAGGGTACTATCAACTTCTTGATTGACTGCGGCACTACTGCCAGGAACCTGCGATGTCCGTCGCGAGACTCTGATTCTAGTCGGTTCCGGCAGGGGTGTCGTGCTAGAAACCTCATGTGTCTTGCTGCCGCTTTCTGAGAATAATGTTGATCCGAACAAGCTGCTTCTCTCGTCTGAAAAGCCAGCAGAATAATCGAGTATCTCCCAGAATCGAGATAAATCAATAACAAGGCTTTTGTCTTGTGTTCGAGTGTATGGAACATAGGATGCCGAAACAGCCCCATTCAACGCTCGAAGCTTCTTTGCCTGTCAATCATTAGTGACCCTCTTCAACACGTTTTGAAACCAATTGAGCATACCATTTTTGCCATATGTGGCCACTCCTTCCCCAGATCCTGTACGAAGTTTAGACAGCTCTCGAAACGTTCCTGTTTGTCTTTCCGAATCCCTTCATCTTCGGTAAAACTGAGCTGCAATTCGATGGTTGCCACGACAGCAGCGCAGTAACCTAAAAATGGATCAGATATTCGAAATCCCTTTTCCTCAAAGTACCTCACAAAGTAAACGATCCATGAAGTATGTGTCGATATCATGTCCGACGAATGTTGTATGAAAATTTCAGGAATAGTGCTTCGATGGTTGCGAAGACTCAGAGACAATAATAGCGGATGGTTGAGAAGACAAAGGATCGTATGGTACATGAACTGAATAAAAAACCAAGGGCCCCAGTAGTCACGATTTGACTGTAGATCGTCTGCGGATCTATCGGGAATCCCTGAAAATTTGAAGCGATGAACATATGGGACACGAGTCTCACTGTCCATTTGCAACGCAATGATTTTGGAGTATTCAGATTCCGGCGACCATGGCAAGAAACCATTCGACCTGCCCCGGCGTTTGACGTACCCGGCTGTCCGAGAAAAGGTCTCGCTTAATTGTAAATAATATGCAACAATGCCTTCGTCTTTCATCCCTCTAGCAATCCGAACTTCGACGCCTGGGTTATCAGTTTGGGTAATATCTGGAGCGATACCAGTACTTTTGGGATATTTTGCCAGATTTTCTGGACTTGCATAGTCTAGAACGTGCACGTCTTCTCCGTGAAAGCGACGTAGTAGGCAGATACTCCAGAAACACCTGCGGCGCTCCTCTCTGATGACGTGATTGTGTGTTGAGGCCAGTTCGTACGCAAGGTTCGCGCACCTTGCAAGATTCATAGCTAAGCTACTAAGTATTGTTGCTTGATGAACGTTACCATCTTATACTGTCAGTGTTTGCTAATCAATCGGACAAATCAGACAAATAAATCATACTTGTATAGTCGACCATGCTCAATAAGCAGAGAGCTTGGAGTGTAGATATTTCGACCGGACCACTAAGAACACGTTTTATGACGCGTTCCCGAGCAGCTTGCACATAAGATGGCACCAAGGCATGGAGTGAAGATGCATTGCCGTCTGCGTCCAACACATCGGATGAGCAGAACCTGATGGCCAGCGCTAAAATAGCATAGACAATTTCAGGATCCCGATGACCTAGAGTTGCTAAAAAAGTTTGTCGATGGAACAATGGAAGTGGTTGGCAGTCGCAGTAGACTAAGAATGCTTGCGCAATTTCGAGAACCTTTTCCCACGGTGGAAGAGTAGCGCCTGCATGGCTCTCCCAATTGGGTAGAGAAGGAGTTGCACGTTCCTGATAAAATGATACATCCGGTTGGCTTTGTTGTCGTTCACTGCGCCTAGATGGACGATTATTCAATCAAAAGTCCAACAATATGCTTTAAATCAGAACGACTTACTCTAGATTATTTAAAACTCGTGTCATCTGAGCCTCCAAGTGCCCGAGACGACGTTCCTGAGCCCATAAATATTAGTAGAATCCTAGATTTGAGGAACGGAGAACATACCAATCCCGGCGGCCCATCAGTCGAACTTTCCGAGCGAGCATCAATGGCCGGAGATCTCGAAACTCTTTGTGAAAGGCGTTTACTCGAAATATATGTACAAGTCTGATGAAGCCGTGCACAATGAGAGCAAACAGGTTGTTCACCCGGGCATTTGGTCTTCTTGCGTCTGCTGGTTCGTTAGCTACTGAATCACTTCGGGTAGAAGAATCAAAGTGGTTTACCTACCTGCATGGCTCACAGGCCAGACCAACACGCTTGCGACGTCGAGTGTGTTGGTAAACTATGGGGTGTGGAATTGGAAAATGGCTAGCCTCTGACATAGTCGATTAATGGAGAGTGGTTGAAAGAGGGCGAGGTTGGAATTGAGTTGGTTGCACATGGAAAGAAGCTTAACCAACTCGGAAGGAGCCGTTCTCGCTGTGGGGCGGCTCTTTGCTTGTCGTCCGTCGGCCTTTCTCCTTTCAACATTCTGTGCTTTATGGCTACATGTCAAAGAAAGGTAGCGGTATGAGTTCTTTTGTAATTCTTGAATGGAGATTATAATTCGTTGTCCTGTCTAACCCAGAATACGGAGCATACTGCCCATCAAGGGAAGACTGTGTTCGGATTTCATACCAATGCACACAGTCAATACTGCTATTTGCTATTTACATTGACTAAAGCTTGTCACCAATGCCAGTCAGTCTTTTTGCCAGATTCGACAGCTGATTACCCGAAAAGGAAACACTGAAGAACGAATGAAATGTCGATGGTGGCAAGGGCACGGCAAATTGTTCCGAAGCCGAGAAATCGCCGCTCATTCTAGCAGCAATGAGGAACGTCATGTAGCATCACTCGTGCCTGGCCATTGAATAGATCTACTCGAAAAGGAAACAACAAAATTTTCGTTTTGATTCTAGCACTCCGCTAAAGTTCTTTCGAGGTTTTCGCGATGATATATAAACAGGGGTCCTATCCGGCCGAACGGATCATCCACATGTAGCTGTGGGTGGGTTAACTGACGTATCTTTCAAGCCATTTAATATCGTGGCGCATTGGATCTCCCAAAAGAACCTTGAATTCCTTTATAAATCAACACGAGTCAAGAAAACTTCCGCTGTTTATCCAACAATACATACAAAATGACCGAATCAGCCCCAACCACAGCTGCTGGAGAATCCTCACCATCCACCGCAAACCAACCATCACGCTCATCCTCCTCCTCATCGACGAAATCATTTTTCGGCCGCTGGAAACATCAAATACGCAGCAAATGGACCACGGATTGGGCGCCATTGATGAAAGCTAAAAGCAATCTGGATGATGACTACAATTTTGTGCCGGGGCGATATTATGGGCAAGGCGCGGGAGGCGAAACAAAGGAGACGAGTAGGGCTTAATTGGATTGATTTGATTGTTGATTGTTTGATTGGATTTTTATACCACTTTTGTTGGGTTGGGTTACTTGATGGTTCAGATGGTGGTTATGTTTATGGGTCATATTTTCCTCGTCCTGGACGATATACGTCACCTTACTACCTTCCGGAAACGAAAATCATCAAAGAGAACTGGATTTTCTAGAACTTCACGGAAAATGAGAATATATCGTCAGGAATCTATATTCATCTAATAACAAATGCTATATACATGATGCTGCAAAAATATATCTACATAATCTATTCATATACTTACTGAGCACCGAAGACCTTGACACGCTCCTCAACAGGCTTGAATTGCTTCTCGCCTGCAGGAGACTCAATAGAGCCAAAGACGAGCTGAGCCTTGAGATTCCACTCGCTAGGAACGTTGAAGGTCTTGGCCAAGCTGGCGTCGATCAGGGGGTTGTAGTGTTGGAGGTTAGCGCCGAAGCCGAGGGACTCGAGACCAGCCCAGACTATCGGATGCATGTTAGAAGTGTGTTTAGTATGGTAAAGCTAGAAGAGGGGAAGACGTACGGAACCACTGGTGCATGGCGTTGGTGTGCTCGGCCCACTCAGGGAACTTGGCGCCGAAAGCAGGGAACTTCTCGGCATAGGGCTTGATGTGAGCGGGATCTTCGTAGAAAAGGATCTACAAAATTGTAATTAGCTTTCGCTCATTGCAAATCTAAATGAGAAGGAAGACGTACAGTTCCATAAGCAGCCTTGAAAGCATCAAGCTTAGGCTTAGTCTGACTATCAAAAACCTCCTGAGGCACGGCGCCGGACGCAACAAGGGGCTGGAAAGCCTCTACAGCAATATCCCAAACTTTCTCATGGTCGCCGTGCAGCGCAACAACGATACGGGTAGATTGAGTGTTGAAGGAGCTGGGAATGTGCAAGATGGCCTGGTTCACTAATTCGACAACCTCAGAGTCGGGCACGGGGGACTTGCGGCCGAGGTTGTAGTATGTGCGCCTGTTTTTGGCGACTTCGATGAGATTCTGGGTTGAGGGAGCCATTGCGTTGGTTGATTTGCTGAACGAGGTTGAGGGAGAGGTTGAGAACTGTCTTGAAAATGTTTTTTGCTTGAGATGAAGTGACGGGGAAAGAGGGGCGCGAGGAAGAGTAGATATAGTCGCGGCCCTGATGGCAGTCCCACGTTTCAAGGTGGACATGGAAAGCAATCGAAGAGGAGTGGAGCTCGACGCCAGAGCCATTGTAAATGATGATTGTCAATAATGATGGGGAATAAAGAAAAAATAAGGTGTTACAATGGATGGAGGCGTGGTATTTGGCAGAACGTGATGGCCAATGGACGAGAAAGATTTGCCGATGTCGTCAGAAATTATTGAGATTTTGTCGGATGTTGTAATTTGAATACGATGCTCCGTATTTCCGATAAGAACTGTGGATTAATTTGTGGGAATTCAACGTCTTTTTGTCTGCAAAAATAAAAGCGAGGTAGGTCTGTGCTATCCAAATGAACGAATGAGAGCTGCAGTTAACCATGATTCGCATAATTTAGGGGGTAAATTAGGTTAGAGTTCTTACTTGCGTATTGTAATGCAATTACCAGGAACCTGCTTACTCAGTGCTTAGAAAGAGGGCGGAATTCCTCCGCTGACTACGGAGTATTCATGCTGCAAATCTGATTAACCAAGCATTAGAAATCACAGTCCCATGGAGCGGGTTAGTGCCATGTCCCGAACATTCATCGGATATATCTATTTCCGTATTGCCGAACAGTGGTTCACGTGATTAAAATCAGGGTTAGGGTTGATACGTCCCACGACACATCCTCTTGCGTATCAAAAATTTATCATCATCAATCTTCATTCTTAAGCCCGGCCTGCGATTTTTTCCTATCTCTACTTTGAGATGCTAAGGCTTGGCTCGGGGCTTAGTCTTGTATCACCCAAACCCTGGTACTGAAGCTGACGCTGTGAAAATATCAAAAGGGCACGGTAGCCTGCCAATTAACACTGTAGTCTGTTATCGTCTCCAGACCCTACAAAACAAACGCGTAGAGGCACAGTATGATGATAGCATGTCTCAGGAGCCCCGAAATTTATCCTCTAAATTTTCGGCAGTTCCTGATCCCCAGGAAGTACCTGTAAGCGCTCGTGCAACCTCTGCTCTCAATGCTGTTGATTGCTTCTCCTCGTCCGGCAGCGAGAAGACCAGGTCATCTCTCTTCCATCATCATCATCATATTATACCTCTACACGATTTTTTTTTTGTATCATTTGTGACTACATAACAGATGATAGCCTGTCCTGGTTCGTGTCTCATTTATCGTACAACTCCCCTCGTGGGGTGAGGATGACTTATGGTTGCTTCCAAATCTTGATCTTGACAGCTATCTCAACGAAAGGCTCCCATATCTAAGAGCTGTCATTGCAGTTATATCTCTCTTTTATTGTGCCAAACAATACCAGCAAATAGTAGCAATCAAGGAATCGACAGCGAATGGTCAGACTTCGCCAATGACTCGCTTTTTCAGATTTTGCCCCCTTGTTGACCGTCTTTGGTGAAACTCACCACGTAGTTTCTGGCAACACCAACCACTTGGACTGATGATGTCGATAGGTATCGCTTCTATTGAAGTTATGACTGCGCTTATTTCCGCCATTAGGACTTTATGGATGGATAGGAAGCCCTTTATGTGCGTCTTGCATTGGGCACCCAGCTGTCTGATTTCCTGAGGACGAGGGTTGAAATATTCTCAACATCAACCCTCGACTATGCCGCGCTAAGACTAATCAAGTATCGTCGACTACCTACATGACGGTGAAATCCGTGAACAATCGTTCGACTTCTTGAGTCACGTATTGGCCGGTAAAGGCCGTATATAATTTCACACAGAAAACCTCAATTTTCATTGGTCTTTAGTTTCTTCTTTTGATACCACCATGGAGCTATAAATGCAACCTACCAACCAACGTTTCAAAGTTTGTACCTTATCAAACTCTTTGGAGCTGAGCTGGTGATTCAGATTCGAGATACTATCTTGACTCAAGCTGCTCTGTCCATTCAGTTCCTCCAGCTAACCCATATGAGTTCAGTGGATTGAGTAATCACTAGATGAGTTGTAGCCCAAATCCGGTGACGATATCATCTTTCGATCACTGAAGCACTGACTTTATCTCCTCAAAAGTGGCTAATATTTCCCATTTAACGTCAAGATAGCTACGAAAAAGCTCAAGACAAAAACCCATGCCAACTATACAGTAGGATGGATTTATACACTATCAAAAGAACAAACTGCCGCCACTACCATACTAGATAAGAGACACGCAGACTTACTAAACCCACATCATAACAGCAACACATACACCCTTGAGTCCATCAACAATCACAACATCATCATAGCTTGTCTCCCAGATAGGAGATACGGCACCAGTACAACAGCAAATGTTATAACACTACTAGCAGGGGCTGTCCCATCTGTCAGATTCTACTTGATAGTAGAAATCAAAGATAGCATCTCGGAAGGAGAAAAGGGGTCTCTTCGAGTGAATTCATCGTATATCTCACACCTTCATGGAGTTGGGGGTTTATACCCAAAATTTGATAGAAGATAGATAGTAGTTAAATATATCGAGAAGCCTGGAAGTAGGTAAATATCAAGTTAAGTCGTGAGGATGACAGCCATACCGTATAATATTGAAAGGGGGGGTGGGGGGCGCTCGTCCAATGTTAAACCTGGTGAGCCACTTCGCTTTGTTCATTGAATAACCCATTACTTGTTATCATCTAAGCTTATAACTAGATGTTCAATAACTCCCATTCCAGTGCAACGTATTGTGTTGTCTTCAAAAAATGGTAAGTCTCAATGTTGGAGATAGCGAATCCGCTGGGTTTAAGCCCTAAGCCCTAACACCGCCTGGTTTCTTCTGGACGCTATACAGATAGGTACGCACCAGATTGTAGTAAATGCGTATGATAGCCTACAGATAGGTTTTGGATCTTCTCTAGTACTTGGATAACAAATTAAAGGTGCAATTTGCCGTCTTGACCGCTGTGCGCTGTCGGCAATAATACAGTCAACTAACGGCGGGCCCCTTAGTCTCTTTTTTAAATCAACGAGCAAGTAATCATTGACGATATGTCCGTGCTACCAAATAAGAACCAAAAAGATTATGTTATGTCATAAGTAATATACAAATCTATATATACAATCACCGATACCTAGAGCCCGGCCACTGATCCAACCATTCATACTGCTGCCCCATTCTCCTCGCAGCCATACCCGGCAACGGCCGATCAACAAGCTTATGCAAATCAACTCGATCCTCCTGCGTGAACAGCGTCGGATATATCGTGAGCATATCATTGAGAATGCGTGAGAATCTGAATGGATTCTTCTGTCGCAATGTCCGATTCCATTTTTTCACGGAATAGAGTTCGCCGAATAGCATTTGTAATCGTTCGCGGCAGGCTTGACGTACGAAACTTGGGTAAATGGTGATTCCTAGCCGTTCTAGGTCTCGAAGTAAAAGAAGTCCTCGAGTCCAGAGGATGACCATTCCGCCACTCACTGGGTCGTGTATCTCGTGTACTGCATTCTTATACCAAAGGGGTGATTTAAAACCCCAAGCGATGAGCGCCATTTGCATTCGTGGATTGAAGATGTGTCGAATCATAGTGCGATTCTTTGCAAGGATTGTATCGGGGTCAATTCCACTTGATCTTGAGAGACTATGTAGAAATGGCGAATCCTCCGGCGCTACGTAATGCTGTGCAAGCCACAAGCACAAGTCTTGGATTCGTTGCCATTGGTCATGTCTATGCATGCCCATACGTTTCAATAACTCAACCCAATATTGAGGGTCAATTTCGGTCCCCGATCTTAAGGCCAATTTCAAGATTCGCTCTGCATACCTGACTTCGTCGATTTTGGGATCTTCCGGGTATGGTTGAAGCCGGCCTGGAAGTCGCGGTGTCAGAACGGCATAGAACATGTGGTCGATGCTTTGCTGTGTAAGTGTCTTGGAGTCCAGGTACATTCTATCAACAACATCCGACGCTGCGGACCATTCTTTCGCTGACAATGAAACTCGAAATTGAATATTATCCATGTCGTCCTTTGCCACCTCGTTTAGAATAGCCTTGGTGAGATTGTAGAGCCTCCAGTCTCGAGCCATCAAATAAGAACATAGCAAGCTCTCCTGTACGGTAACATCTTCCAAGACATCAGGATGTTGATCACTGTGGAGTAGATCCTCGAGGACAATGTCTTTGTGCTCTAGTGCTAGTCTCTCAACTAACCGCGTAAAGGCGCAATTGCGTATGGCGATGTTTGCTTTGCGAAGTGCATGTATTTTTTCTAGTATATCCTTCGGTCCCTCTGCTCTGAGAGCAATCTCTCGTAGGGAAAGCGGCCCAATAGCCTGAACACCGAACATCTGTAAACCATTGGTAATAATATCCACTGTCAGCGCTTTTGTAGCAAAGAGTCGTGCACCAAATTCATCTCGAAACGTCTTTTCTTTGATCCACTCGTCTTCCTTGTCTTTTGGCCGATCCGACTCAATTTCCTGCTGGCTATTGCTGGTTGCTTCAGTCTGTTCAGACGCAACAAGCGAGTCCAAAACAGCTTCATTCAAAGTGCACGACTTGATTTTCTTGATCCTTTGTCTCACTTTCTGCGAAAATGTGTGACTTTCCGTATTCGCAAAGTCTAGTATCTGTTGTACGGTACTCGAGTCACGTGGAATATCGCCTCTCTTGACAAGGAAATCATGCATATAAGTGGCATCCAACGGAAGTCCTTTTTGTAGTAAAAAAGGAATAACGGTCTCGTATATTTGGTGACCATCTGTTGCCAGGCAAATCTCCCCAAATGCTCTCACGCCCCGTCCATTTCCAAGCGTGATTGTTTCACGCGAATATAAAGACCAGTCCGGCAGTTTCTGAGGTATACATGACACAGCCTGCGCCATCACTAGGACGATATCATTTGGCTCGCTCAGATGAATAGCTTGTAATCTCCGATGCCAAGCGACAGCTTCTTCCGGTAGACCTTTGGTAAAAAATCCGCCGACAACCGTTTGGTACAGTCTGCTCCAACGCCTCTCATATCTCGTCCATAGATTCTCAGCATATTTGGTTATGTCGTATAAAAGGTGTTCGTCCGCCACTCCCGTTTCCACGAATGTTCCCCAGATATAATCCGCCGTTTCCCCTTCCACGGGTAGTTGAATATCGTCGCTTCTGTCCACAATGCCTTTCCATATTTCGAGTACACCTTGATGGCCATATCGCCGCTTTCTATATTGTAGAAGTTCTTTCCATAGCTCAAAGTCGTCTTCCCTCACAGGATCGTCCACAAGTCTCATTCCTCCTTTGGCATAAAACGACGATTCGTACTCGAGTCGGTCCACGTCCAATGCTATCGGTAATCTACCTCTTATGTATTCTTGGCCGCTCTCTTGTCGATTCGTGCTGTTCGATGACTTTCGACGCTCGACACCGACAATATTGTAAACCTGTAATCTCACACTCGGTTCCGCGCCAGAGGCAACGCTCGAACTCTCATAAGGGAGCAACTTCGCATGCGATCGTCTTATCCGGCAATTCGCGCATTTTCCGGTCCGAATGTCAAGTCGCTCAATCCCTGCTACCGCTGAAGATGTCGAAACCAGATCATTGAGTAAGGAGATAGCGGACGGCCTCTTCAAGAGCCGCAGCAGAGCTGGGCGCATTAGGTATGAAGATGGCGGGTTTGAAAGTAGTTGCTCGAACTACCTCTCAACATCTTACCCATCAATTCTTCGTACTCTCACTAACGAAAGTAGTTGCTGATTATTTTTTGAAGCTTGCTGATACTTGCCTAGATGAATTAAAGCTTTCGTTTGCACTGTTTGTTTTATTGAAAGTCATGTGACTTGTCAGGAAGAATCCGGCAACGCGCAACGTCAAGACAAGGCTTGGCGGACCCGAAAGATTGCCGGAGCTAGTCGCACCTCATCAGACCACAGACATCTGCTTCCTCTGTCCTGACATCCCGACACTCTCCCCTCAATTACCTCCAGGTACTCGTCACCAACTCGCAAAAATGGTTGCTCGTACCCTTCCTCGTCTTGCCGGGTAAGTCTGATAGTCAATTGTTCTCCGACTGGTACCGCGCACGACACAATTGCGGAGCAAAGGAGCGTGTGGTGTGGTTGTGTTGAAGATGACGTGCAATCGTGGATATCGAAGGAACTTGCACTTGACAAGACAGACTGGCTAATCAATTCGATTTCTCTCTGCTATAGCTTCGTCGCCCGCGAAAACCGCGTTCCTTACTACCAGCGTCTCTTCCAGCAGCACGATGGCAAGCGTCAATGGTGGAAGGTCAGTCCGATATCGAACGATCACCACAACCACCGATTTCTACATTCGCTGACCACCTAAATGTACAGACTAACCGCTCCGGTGCCATTCTCTGGCCCTACTACATCTCTCTCTGGGGTACAACTGCCAGTACGTCCGCTCGAACGCCATCCAACGCCCGCCATTCCGTGCTCCATGCTAACTATATACGCTCGCAGTCACCACATACGCCATGATCCGTATTACTCTTGTAAGATCTCTCCTCCAACTTCACCCCGTCAAATTCCACACAGAATCCTAATCATTGGAATCAACAGGGCCACAAGACTTTCTTCGGCAAGAACTAAGTTTCATATACATCTTCGATGGCTTTTTATCTTCCCTTTGTCCGTTCCGGGAAAAACATGATCAATCGACATACAACGCAAAAGGGATGTACTTTTATTTGATGTTGGAGAAATTCGACATGAAAACGCAATTGAAAACTAAGAAAAACACACAACATGGGTTATCGAAGTTTGTATATAAAGGAATAGATTGAGATTTTCGCCCCCAGAAATCTTACTGAGACAAAGTCTTTTCTTTTGTTTGACATGAGACCAGTCCCATCCGTTTCAGAGGCGTAGTACTCGTTTTTCTTCCATTAAAGGTACTGATTTATCACACAATAGGTCGGCATGTATGCATCCAACGAATGGTTACCTATCGTTTTCGTCAGGCATCTTTCCTGACCTTTGTCGAGATGATTTAAGAATAGTTTTACTTGGAACGAGTGTAAAGGCCATGATCAAGTTTAGACACACTGAATATATTCACATTTGCCAAAAGATAAGAGTATATACAAAGTAAAAAAAAGGTTGGAAAGACAATCAGTCTGATGATGTGTAACGAGTGACAAGAAACAACAGGAAAAAAACGCTATCAATCTCAAGAGAGGAGCGGTTCTGAAAATGTCTGTTCTAATCAATAACAATCAACGCGCGAAAACAAATTCTCCCAGTCAGAATGAAATATGCCCATATAGTAAAAAAGTGCCGGAGTAAACAGAATCCCTCAAGACCGCCAGTGGTATCATTTTAATGTAGAAAACAAGAACCCAGGAAAGATAAAAATACAACAGAAATAATATCAAGCCATGTCGTGTCGACGCTTGATCGATGTGAGGAACGATGCAATTATAAACAATAGAGATGCCGCTTCCCGAGGATGAACGTGAAGAAAAAAGGAAAACGAGCATAAAAAATATTATGTATCTTGTCGTAACGGTCGTGAATCTGCAACCCGGCGGAACGCTGACTAGGAGAATCTCAGGTAGTATGCAGAGGAAAATAGGAAAGGACAAAGGAAAGGTTTTTGAGAGAAAGCTTAGTGGCCATAGGCCGGAGGTGGAACTTCCTCTCGGCTATGGTCGTCCCAGAAATCCGGGAATGGTCTTGATCCGGACGGATCGACCTTTTCTTCTTGCATCCTGCGAGCCAACTCGGCTGCCATTTTGGAAAGCCAGACTTGTTCCCTAGGATTGTTGTTACTAGGGACGGGCTGCGCATACTGGATTGCGGAACTCGGAAGAGGTGCGGCTGTGAGACGGTTGGCTCGGTCATTGCTTGGCAATCGGATCGAGTTGCGAGGCGTTGCGTCTGGATCCGGCCATGTTTCTGCAATCATCTGAGTTGACCGGCTGGAAGAGGGTTGTGCGGCCTCTGACATCGATAGCTTAGAGCGCCGAAGGGTGTGGTCACCTTGACTGATTCTTCGGCGTTCATGAATAGTAGGTAGATGCAAATCATTTTGAGGACCAAGTGGTGGTGTCACTGGGTCATCGTTCTTTTCCTCAGAAAAGTGGGCTGGAGATGAGAAGATTGTAGGAGTACTGGTGGCATTCTCGGAAGAGAAAACACTGTCTCCACTAACGCTCTCCACATCATCTGTAGTCTTTGGTCGGCGCAAGTCGACAACTCGCTTCTTGCGCTTTTTGGTATGAGACCGAGAGTGTCGACCTGGTCTTAAATGTAAACCATGGCCGCTGAAATTGCTCGATCCACCGCTCTGCATCGAAATGGTGCTAGCATTGTCGACGAATGAATGGAGAGAACCGATATGAGAATGCGTCCGGGATAGTACCGGGCTAGCAGGTGATGTTAAAGTGTTGCTTTCCCCAAGTTCTGCCGATGCGGTCCAGGCTCTGTATACGACATCTTTGATAGATGGTGTGAACAACGAAAGGGTCCGTTGAGAGTCGGTCAATGCAGCCAGTCGCAGTAAATTCTTCTGTGAGAATAGGTTGTGAATCTCGACTCCAGAGTCCAAGGACAACGAAGCGACCTCTGACGGATTGAGCGCATTTCCTGACGCATCGACGGGATCCTGAGGAGGGCTTGCAAGAGGGTCTTGGCCGGGACCTGATTCCGACTGATCTAGGGTATTGACAGATTCTGATTCTTTGTCACGATATTCTGGCACCCACAGTCGCAATGATAGTCGATGAATGATAGCGGGCAATTCGTCCATAAACAGAGCTCGCAACTGCCCTTCAATCGCCTTTTGTAAGTAGTCGCGGACAAAGGAGATCGAATCAAAAGTAGACGAGACTTTCAACGATTCAAGAGGGTCGTTCCTAAACACGACGGTAATTCCTTTTTGTTTAGAAAATACCAACACGACGAATCCTGATAATCGAAACTCCGAGAGCGTAATCTGTAGTGGTATAGTTAAGCCGGCGGCGGCAGCCAACGGCTTCGGAGATGCGAAAGACGGGCGAGTAACCAAGAAGGTATTCAACGGATTCGCTTGCACTCTTGTCTTCAATGTCAAAAATGCATCGCCGTTATACGACATCTTAAAGATACCGCGAAATCGGTCCTCGGCAAGGTCGCCAACTTCAAGAATTTCCAGATCCGGCGGAATGGAACCTAAATTCAACTCTGTAACTTTGATATCGTCGACAATAATAGGCGGTTTTGGCGATTTATTCAAAGCAGCCGTTAACAAGTCCTGAGCGCGGGTGTAAAAGCCCGCGTCGGCCATCAATGGCGACCAGTTGAAGTTGAACGCCATCGCGACATGCGAATAGGCCTGAAGGATGCCAAAAAGGCTCGATTATCGCGACGACGGCATGCAAGATAATATCGTACGATGAATTTCTTTCTTATCGGTGTTGCTGGAGATGATCAAAGATGGAGAAAGCGAGGGGTCTGGCCTCGGTAGGTCAGCGCGTGAAAAAGTGCGACTCTTTGATCTTGCTTTCCTATCTTTTCCGTGACGTGCATCCAATCATGCGACCGATGGAGTCGATATCACGCGAACAACTGACGGCACGGTAGAATGTCGAAGGAATTATGTAGAAGACGGCATCGCTGGATAATAAATTATATCAGATTGTCGGAAGCGAACGGACAATAATTTCAAGAAAGGGGCCAAAGTCGAATGTCGAAACGTTAGTCTGTCTGGTCTGGACTGAATCCGACTGAGGAATGAGAGAAAAAAGCTCTGCCGTTCGCCCTTTCCCTTTACGTCAGAGCGCGGCATCTCCTGTTCCCCACGCTAACTTGGTCTGCTAACTTCTGTACGGAGAACTCCATAAGCTGTACAGAAATATGCTTCTGTCTATGGAGTGTAAGGGTATATCTATAGAGTTGAAGTTGAATTGATCGATGTCTTTGTATAGACGCTCGAGAATGTACAAAATAAAATGTACATACGTTATGTAAGCAAAGGAGCTCCCAAAACGGAAACGCGCCAACCGGAGTCGGAGCAACAATGCGCTAGATCAAAAGAGGAAAGATGTCAATAACAGCTCATTCCCAGACAGACAATTACCTCTACTTCTTTATCTTTATTCTAACATCAACCATATAAACCAGCAATCAAGATTGATTCAGTGCAACACGCAATGCGTACAGTGCAGCAAAGAAGAGTCTACGGCAAGCGCAAAACGAACGCCCCCAGAGCAGTTTTGGAGAATGGCAGTCCTCTTAAAACCACGAGCAGCGAAAACTTATCCCTTGATGAAGTGACACAGAAGGATATTTCAGAAGACATTGCCAAGGAACTCGAAGTTCAAATTGCGAGTATCATTTTAAAAGACGTGACCCCAACGAAAATCGAAGTCGTCACGAACAAACCACAATCTCCAGTGAAATCCCCATTCCAAACCGAATCCCGGACGTCTACCAGGACACCAGCGAGCGCAAAGCATGTCGACACTCCAAAAAGTCTATTATCCACTCCATCAAATCCCGTGCAACCTACACAGTCGCCAATCAAAGTATACTCGAGTCAGAAACGACTATCCTTTACTCCAAGACAACCACGCGCCAAGCCTGTACGAAAAACGAAACCGGTCGTCAGGCTCTCGTCCGGCTGTGTGGAAGATGAAAAGACAAATGAATACGTTCGAAGGATTCTTGATGAAGCTATGTCATCACTTGCTGCACGAGGAGTACAGAAATTCAGTTCATGGGCAGCCAGGTCAGAAACCGCATTCGACCCAGTGAAGATCGCAGAGGGATCGTACGGAGAGGTATATAAACTGCGCTTAAAAGAGGATATATGTAAGCGCAACATGTTGAAATCAAGACTGGCAAAGCTACGTGAATACGGTGAAGGCGTCTTCAAAGTCGTACCATTGCGTGCACAGCGAGGAGTGGGGTCGAAGAAATTTACAACAATAGACGAAATTGTGGCTGAAGTCAAACTGCTCAAGCTCCTTGATCCCATCCCCGGATTCGCAAGGTTCAGGGAAGTGCATGTGGTACAAGGCCGGTTTCCACCATCGTTCCAAGCCGCTTGGGATTCTTACAAGGCTGCTGGAAAAGACTGCGAGAACCCTAATCCAGCAAATAAGAGGGCATACAGCGACCAGCAATTATGGGCAATATTGGAGATGGACGATGCCGGCGTTGAGTTGGAGAAATTCAAATGGTCTTCCGTTTTCCAAGTCTACGATATATTCTGGGGAGTAGCCATGGGTCTGGCGAGAGCGGAAGAGTATGCGTTATTCGAACATCGAGATCTTCATTTAGGCAATGTTTGTCTCCGGTCAACGAGACCGGATGGAGACATGCAATTGCTGGCTGATGTTGATGCAAGTCAGTTAGAGGCTTCCAGCGGGTTTGGTATTAGCTCATTGGAGACCACGATTATCGATTATTCTTTGTCCCGTGCTGAGCTACGGTTGACAAATGATCCAGAGGAGCAAGTTGACGTTGCCTCGACTGATTTGGACAGCAAGGGACTTTTTGACGCTGTTGGTCGTGACGAGGATGAGATCCTCCAACGAAACACTTATAGATTGTATGTCAAGGTCTCGGCCAAAGGATCAAGCAGGATTTCACGCTAACATGAAAACAGCATGAGAGCACAACTATATACCGGATTACCACTCACAAAGGAAAAGCCACCGGCTATACCAGGGATTTGGGCTGATTACGCACCCAAAACAAATCTGATATGGCTCCTTTTTATTCTCAAGATGTTGGTGAAGCAAATAGAGCATAAAGACTACACTTTGCACAACAACATACCGCAGGTTCAAGCAAGGCAACCACTTCAGTCATGTCCGGACAAAGCCAATATACAACAACAATTCAACGGCTCGCAAACAAAGACGTCCGAGTTACCCATCAACATGATCGATGTTAATCTTGGCGAAGCATTGACAAGGTTACAAACAACGCTCACTGACAGACTGACGATAATCCTTGAGATTCTTGATCTAGAGCATGGACGAGACGATATGTGTTGTGCGGCGGATTTGGTGGCATATGCGATTGATCAGCAGTGGTTAAATGAGAGTGACTTTTTCCTTGCTTGAATCAATTCATTTCTGGAGTTTAAAGGAGTATTTGTGGAATATGGGTGATTGGGCGTTCATCTCGATCTTATTTTAGAGTCCTGGAGGGCTTTGAAGTTCAATGCTGCATTTACGGTTACAATTAGTTTAAACGCTTTGACAGGATATAAGGGGAAATACACATTTATAAATGCATCTAAAGGAGCTGTCTTTCACGTTATCTATGATTTGATAGGAAATAGGTTGCTGTTTACTAGAGGGGAAATGATTATCAAATACGCAGACGCGGGCTAATCTACTCAGACTGAGCTTCCTAAATAGACTTAAGAAGGTATATCAAAGGAGTTATTTCACATTTAAACCATATGAACTGTTTAAAAGTGAATGTGGAGTCGTGCCTCAAAAAATGACGGAGTGAGATGTACCCCTATCTCCACTTGAGAATTTCGAAGGTCTGTTGTAGAGTCTCAGCAAAACAATCCAACTTTGCAACGAAGTAGGAGATTGGGCATACCGTAATCTGTAAGCAAAGACTCAATATCAGGTTCCGTATTGTGGTTTGTTCGAGACGCGTATGGAGAATCGGCGTTTCATGGTTCACTTCCGGTCTAGATGGAACTCCAGATGTCAGCCATAGGGCGATATGATATCCCTGTTCAATCGCTTCACTTACGAAGAGCACAAAAGGGCGATCTAGCAACGGCCCAATTGTCGCAACCGGACACACAGCATCGCTGGCTGTGGGCGATCTCGTCCACCAGGTGGACGCTAGAAGCCACAGCATTGTCCACAAGCTGGACTTTGTTTTCGGTGGTAGATAACATATTGTAATCTGGATGGTGTGAGATCCTAGATTCCTCAAGCTTTTCCCCAGGCCAATAGTTCAACTTCTGAGTCAATAGGAAACAAGTGTTTTGTTTGAAAGAGCCTGTTTGCCGTAGTTGAGTCTCCTCTGAGGAAACGGCTTACTCTTGCCGTGTATTGCCCAGCTTGGACAAAATGCTAGCGACCTACAGGGCGCGCCCGAGTGGGACCTACTCCTCGCTTCTATACTGTCAATTCAAGGTAGAATCATAGTGTAATTGACCAAAACAATGACAATAATATTTGGTGGTTAGCACTTTCCGTGCCGTGAGGCTCGAAAGGAAAGTACTTAGGGCTAGGTCACCCATGTGCCTGCCGCCTGAAGTGTGCCCACCTGACCACATCAACACTTCCCCTGTAACAGACTCTTTGTCTAACTTCTACTTCTCTCATCCTACTTGTGCCATCGAAACTTCTTATGCTTATACGCTACATCTTTTACTAAGGCACCTTCGAATCTACTCAGGCACATGTATTTCCATCTACTCATGTCTGCAGCACACAGACACACAGAGAATATCATCAGAAACGATATCCCATAGGATCCACCACTTCTCTGGGAGTGTCTTTGAGTATCTTTGGTCTAGAATGGTGTTCTGTCTTTCTTAGCTTCGGGCTTTTTTGATTCAACGTTCCCAGCATACCAGTAAGTATGTCTCGATTCTGGGATTGTTGTGGTTCTGAATGCACTGTAGCAGCTGCCATCAACATTGGCAATTGTGAACACTGTATGAAACATTATTGTGTGTCCCATACAACCTATCCTATTCTTGGCTGCGAGGTAAGCACTTTCAATTTTACAAATCGCTTTTTCGACATCTTCTCATTCATCAATAGACAGTCCCTCTCGACGGCGAGTCTTGGGCTACTACCCAAGCGCGTGAAATACAAACCCTTCGAGCCAAAATCAACGACCAAGTTCTTCTAAAACGAGCTTCGGAACTCAATGGAGGTCTTCCTTGTACACTTGATGCTTCATATTCCCTTGGCCAATCCCTTATGGGTGATATGCACATCCATCTGCGCCTCCAATTCTCCAACGGCACAAAATGGGTTGTGCGGATCCCTCGACAAAACCACCTTTCTTTCTCGGACGATACTTGTGCTCGTATCACAGAAAACGAATGCGCGACTCTGAAATGGCTGGAGCGAATTGATATACCTTCTCCACGATTACACGGCATTGGCCTACAGAACGATCCGGGGAACAATGTTGGTGTAAATTACATGCTCATTGACGAGCTTCCTTGGACACCTTTAACTCTCAAAAAATTATTTGCGTCAAGCGAACTGCCTCGAAAGGTATATAATCAATGGGCGGGGATACTGTGCACACTTGAGAAGTATCCCTTCGACAGAATCGGCTCTCTGAGCTGGAAGAGCCAGCCGAACGGTGACGACATATCTATTGGTCCTATTGTGGGCGATCGTACAGGAACATTCCTACAAATGGGACCCTTTCATAACGCAAGAGAATCTATTCCACACTCACAGAAATATGCCTCGAGTCGATTCTCGACGGCCAACTCTTTCCAGCCTACCCGGTGAAAGGCTATCTGATCGTTAAATATTTGAAGGAAGTGGCAATTTCAGGAAGATAGAATGCATTTGAGGCCGATCTCGATAACGGTCCATTCTTTCTCAAGCACATGGACGATAAAGACAATCATCACATTCTTGTCGATGACGAATATAATATTACGGGAGTTATTGGCTGGACCTTTGCGAGAGTTGTACCTGTATTCGAGGCCTTTGGGCCTTTGCTGTTGACTGCTGATTTGGATGACTTGTTGAAAGGGAAACCCGGACGGACACTTGGGGACAAAATCCTGACCAAGGCTTTACATGGCAGGGGTACTATCAATATTGATCCTGTACGTAAGATGAATGGTCCGGATGTTGTGCGTCGTTTCTCTTTTGGTCTTGGGATGGGCATGGATCTATCTTCGACGGAAGGCGATCACTTGTTCAAGGGTATCATATCAACAGCGACCGGTATTCCTCTTCTTCAAGAGATGGACTTGGAAGTATGGTACAATAATCGATTGCATGGATGGGCGGATGCTCCAGGCTTCAGACGCTTTTGCTCCGTGAGAGTCACGGTTATCGTTTTCAACAAACAATTAAAGATGCGCAACTGCATTGCCAAACCCCACGGTTCTCTACTTGTTCAGTAAAGGATTGTAAAAAGGCGGGCGTCCGAGGACGGAGCTGTGCAAGATGTTGGAAGCATCTATGCGCAAGACATTTAGCAAGGAAGTATCATAACTACTTGCCCAACTCCTTATGAGGTAAGACATATCTGCTCTTGGCAAAGATTGTACACTAACTTCATCCAGCTAGATGACGACGCATGGGAAAAGGCTTTGAATGATGAGGTATTAGACCTTCTATCCCAAGTCAACAGTCATGAAGTCGTCCGACTCGCCACTCAGCTCAGCAATGGGATTCCATGCATATTCCAACCTGGCAACCACAGCAGTGTCGACGCACAATGGGTTTCGCCAACTATCATTGCTGGTTGATTTTCGACACTGGTGAGAAGTGGATAGTCCGAATCCCTCGAATCGGGTCGGGGTTTGTTATATCATGATGCAGGCTCTACCGGGCAAACCCTATTACGCTCACGAGGCCTCCCCCGCTCAGGAAGAACGTATTATTGAACAAGTCGCCAATTACCTGGCCGAAATCTCCAAGCATCCTGTGTCTTCCATTGGGTCATTTGCGATGGTAAACAATCAACCCGAAATCTCAGCCGTTGCCAGCAAGCGCTTCGTCGCCCTCGGTACATACGGGCCCTTCACCTCAAGCTTGGGCTACATCACCGACATCATAGAGCAATACATGGACCTCATTGCGGATGGGCAACTACACCACAGACACCCGCTCGAAGCATTCCTATTCTACTACTTCCTACGCGAGAACAAAGACCGTCTGATGTCTTATGGCCACCCGGATGATAATCCTGAACATCAACAGCAATTCTTCGTCAAACACGTCGACGATAAAGGTGACCATTTACTCATTGATGACAACTACAACGTCACGGGCATCATTGACTGGCAATTTGCGCGTGTTGTACCTGCTGCAGAGGCGTTTGGGCCGTCTTATGTTACCGCCGACCTCAAGAGTTTATACTCCTCTTCGACCGGCCTTTCGGCTGATGATAGATTACTTGCAGGTGCGCTCAGACGTCAAGGGTATCATGATCTAGCTGCTTTTGCTGAGGGAAATGAGATTATGCGTCGGTTTCATCATGGGTTGGCTGATGGAATCAGCAAGAATGAGGCGCGGGAAATATTGGGAGGGATGGTTAGCTGTGTTTGTGGAAAGAGGGTGGATGATTTGGATGCTTGGATTGGGGAGATGTGTATCAAGTGTCGGGGGAATCCTCGATGGGAGAAGGTAGAAGCTTTGCTGCGAGAGCAGGAAGCGGAAAGTGATTGAACGAGCCAGGCACTCGACATGTATTTCTATGCGTGCTATAACTATGCCCCATTTCCCAAAATGCAATTAATGAGCAACTCCATGCAAAATATATACTAAGGACCCGAGATATGGTCTACACCCCGCTAAACAAAAAGCTCAACAAACTACCAGTCGCCAATCCAGCAACAAGCATCATACTCATAAACCCACCCGCCGCCTCTCGCTCATCAACAGTGACATACTGTCCGGCACCCATCATACACGCACTGCCCAAGAACCCATTCGTTAGACCGAAGCCCAACTGAACAACAAACAGGTAAAAGAAATCACTATTGATGACTGCACCCCCACCATTTCCGATATTGCACGCGAAATATAGAGGAATAAAGACTAAACGCGATACGGAAAACGCGAATAGTGCGTGAGGATAGTCCGCTGCTCGAGCCAGAGCTGGTACGATGGGGGACATGCGTCCAATCAAATCACCCATATTCCAGAATAGGAAGGCCAAAGGGATGAAAAGCTCTGGCTCAAAGATGCGGGATCGTGTTGCTGGGTCAGTGTGGACGGACTGGACTTTGACGGTAAACACAGGGTAGACCATGGTTACTGCGAAGCAGAGGTAGACTGCTAGAGCGAGCCATTTCAGTCGAAGAAAGAGTCTCCAAAGTCCCACGGTTTTATGGGTTGGTGCGGTGGGCTCCGGGGCAGGGTTGTTAGGGTCTGACATTGTAGGCGCGTTCTGGATCGCGCGCAATTCCCTGACTAACCATCGTGATCCGACGGTGCGGCTCATGAGTCTTAGAAAGGAAAACAAGGCTACCAAGGTAACCAAGACGGCGAATAGGAAATACGTCAATGCCGACTTGTAGAAGTCGTCACTGCCCTTCTCGAGATGGTCACCACCACTATCATGTCTCCGAGAACCAGCTGCATTGGTAATGATCTGTACAATGCAGGGAAGTACACCCGCAATCCCCTGCCCAGCCATGATAGCCTGCGTATACTCCGGACGCCCGAACCTAGAAACATACGCAAAGACACCATTCTGATTCATCCCCATAGCAAAACTAGCCCCCAGGACCATCGTCATTACGAAAATGAAATACATCCCGATGGGCACAGTGCGGAAAAACACGGTGGACATTGCTTGGAGAGCAAACACGGTTGTCAAGATGACAAGCGAGACCACGATTCGTATGGGATAAGAGGCATTTCGTTGTAGTTTGGCG
This sequence comes from Talaromyces verruculosus, assembly GCA_038993655.1. Lineage (NCBI taxonomy): Eukaryota > Fungi > Ascomycota > Eurotiomycetes > Eurotiales > Trichocomaceae > Talaromyces > Talaromyces verruculosus. The sequence goes on along the minus strand of JBBVQN010000022.1, from coordinate 338,078 downwards.
AGCACCAAAACGCATAACAAGTTCGTCACGGTTGAGACTGATAGGATGGAGGATTCGTAGTGCTCTAGAGCCCAAGGGTTTTCTTCAAAGCGGCGATGGAAGTAAGGGGCTGCGGCGAGGAACATGTTCCTGTAGGAAGCCTCCAGTCAGTCAAGATCATACTTCATTCACATCCCAAGGTGCTGATGGGATGTTAAAAGGTGACCTACCATGCCCATAACATCGCCACCCCCAGAAGCAAAAACACTGTATAATCATGCCACGAAAAAGGCTTTTTCAATGAGTTCAATCCCTCCCCTCCCTCCCTAGAAACATTCCCATCCGGCACGTTTCCCGTCCCATCCGTTCCTCCGAGTAATTCATCGTTCTCGACAGGCTCGTATTCCGGGTCGGTTGGAGATGGGAACACCCTCGATAAAAGGGATCTGCTCATGTTCACTTGTTGTAAGTCTTTTTATACGGTCTAATATTAATCAATTTCCAAAGATGGCCATAGTGACGTTCAGAGATGTTGAAGAACTCGATCAACCAGATGCGTGACATTACTAAGGATGCTGGTGACCGCCATCGTCACATGGGGTCCTTATCGTACACCGCCCGCATATCGGTTCTCATTCTGCCGGTTTTATCTAGATCAAAAAGATTCGAAGAATTAAAGACGATCGCTTTTTCATATTAGCAGTAAGTTCTATAGCATGTCTAGTACGTATTCACAAGTGATCATATATATCAGGCGGTCTACTATTACAAAGTAAAAACATGGGAACGTCAAGAGAGAACATGAGGGAGGAGTTTGCTATGAAAAGGGTATCGGGGAAAAGAATTGTGAAGGACATGGAGTAGGGAGTTTTGATGTAGCTGGCATGAGAGTTCGGGCAGCCGATACAGATAGAGTGTTAGAGACAAAGGCATGTTAAAGGTCGCGTCCTACTCTTCTTTGAGGAAGTTTCTCGTCTTCATGTTCGGCTTCGTCAGCCTCGTCAGGCTCAATCTCGCTCTCCTCGCTTTGTTCACGTTCTAGTTCCTCCATTTGCTCCTCAAAGGATATATTTCTCGGGTTGGTCGGCGGAGGGGCCACATCTCCACCGGTCATTTGCCATTCCATGAGCCTGGTGAACGCACCATCTGGGCGAGTGCTCAGGTCCTGATATGAACCAATCTCGGCCACGCGGCCATCATTTCCTAGTACAATAATCGTGTCTGAGCGTTTGATGGTTGAAAGTCGATGCGCGATACTGATTGTTGTGTTGTTGCCCCGCAAAAGGGCAGCAAGAGCGCTATTGACTAGAGTCTCAGACTCAGCGTCAAGAGCTGATGTTGCTTCATCGAGAATAAGAATATCGGGGTTTTTAATGAGAGCTCTGGCAATAGCAATACGCTGTTTCTGACCACCCGACAATTGGGCGCCACGGGGTCCGACGTTCGTCTCCAGTCCGGATGGGAAGTCGCTGATGAATTGGCAATTGGCCTGCCTTGCGGCCGCCACAATTTCGGCCTTTGTAGCTCCAGGTACACCATATGCAATGTTCTCCGCTATAGTACCTGAGAAAAGCACAGGCTCTTGGGAAACTACTCCAATCTTCCGACGCAGAGCCTTAGCATTCATCTGAGTGATGTCCTTGCCGTTGATAAGAATCCGGCCCGAAACAGGATTGTAGAAGCGGAGTAGAAGGGACGCAATTGTTGATTTACCACCACCGGAGGGTCCAACAATTGCAACATTAGAGCCCTGAGGGATCTCGAAATCAAGATCTTTGAATATGCTCACTGCAGGGCGGGTCGGGTAACTGAATGTGACGTTCTCGAAGCGTATGGGTCCTCGGGCGCTTTTAACCGCGTCTCCTTTTGTGGGAGAGATCTTAGGCTCTCGGTCTTGGAGCTCAAACAATCTGCTAGCGGCACCAACACCCTTCATGATTTCAGAGTAAAAGTTTGAAAGTCCAAATAGACTTGAGCCAGCATAGACAGTATACATAAGGAAGGAAGTAAGTTCTCCAAGGGTAATTCCGCCGGATTGAACGAGACCACCACCCACATACAAAAGAATGAGAATCGTCATATTTCCCATAAGACCAGTCTATTCCTATATTAGCATTTGTAACCACGCGTTAATGCTTTCGTTGAACTTACTGAACTAAAGAAGGAAGCACTGATAAGTGATTCTTTCCTACCCAACTCGAATATCTTCTTGACTTGGTTGTTGTAACGACCGACTTCTGAGACTTCGGCTGCGAACGCTTGACTCGTCTTCACGTTGCCAAGTCGTTCCTCGGCGATTTTAGTCAGAGTACCCAAGTTCTTCTGAATCTTGCGGCTTAGGTTGCGAATTGTACGACCGTAGAAGAAAGCAGCCACACCGATAGGAGGAAGGAGAAGAGCTAGGACGCTCGACAACTTCAAGCTGACGTATGCCATGGCTCCGAAACCAGCAGTACAGCTAACAATCGACCGAAGACCGTCCGACAGATTCTGAGTGATCGATTTACCGACAATCAAAGTATCAGAACTCAATCTTGAAATCAAATCTCCCACTCTGTTGGCGTCAAAGAACTCGGCATCTTGCACAAAAGTCCGTCTGAACAATTTTGAACGCTGTCTTGCAACAACTCGCTCACCGACAATACGTAGAATGATGATTCTACCGTAATTGGCTGCGGCTCCAACGCAGATGATTCCAGCAAGTGCGCCGTAGAACACGGGCATGCTCATTCCAAAGACACCTTCTGCTTCCTCCCCTTTCGTTGCTAAGTCCATGATCTTGCCAATCGAGAACGGAATAGACATGGTAATGCTAGAAGAGATCAAGAGAAAGAAGAACGCGAGACCGAGCGACTTGGCTTCAGGTCGCGCAATCTTCAGGAGCCGCCATATCTCGTTGAAGCCAGGCTTCTTTCCTTTTTCCTTTCCGTCACGTCCCAGCTTAGCGGTCAAATTGATTTGTGCGGCTTGAGCTGCCTTTTCCGAAAGCTCGAATCCTTCATCCTTGTTTTCATTGACCGGGGTGACGTCGCGGTTGTCCTTTTGAGCCTGAGGTGCTGGCGGTTGCACGTTATTGAGTTTCTGCGATACGGACAGGCATCGAATCTGTGATGGTAGTGACGATCTTGCGGTTGCCTTGTAATTTGGAGAGTTATTTATTGAAGCACGGAGAAGGGACGCATCGGGAGCCGATTTCGAGGCAAAGGATCTCAGTTGATGCGCATTTCGAAAACTGGTGGAAGTCTGACTCGGAGTTATCTGTAGCGTGCGGTATGATCCTGCGACAATTGAACGGACAGGCCCTGTCTCAGCTGCCCTGGAACCAAAGGCAGCCAGCAGCTTTGAGCTGCGCATGGCTGAGAGCTGATAAATTCGCCGGGATGACCGATTTCGGGACGAGGCAGCTATATTTCCATATCAAGCAAGATTATCACTATTGCGACACTGCCATGACCAATGCAGGCCACACTGGTGTTCCGTATATACTCGAATACACGAAGACGATACAGCGATAGACCGGGATGTCAACGTGGTAGAATTGTTGGTAGAGAGCGCAACTACGTACTTTCGAGCCGGAGTGGATTTTCGTAATGGCCGACGACTGCCGATTTCTCCGACGGCCAATTCCAGCCATTCTGCCACCGCCTTCCTCAATGGGACTGTCTTTTGATGAAGCTCGTAGAAAGTCATAGAGGCTTGGTGTTTATTCCAGTCTTTTAATACTCGGTCATAGCAGAGACACTGAATATATCTTCGAGTTTCTCTCAAGAATTACAGAGAGACACTTTTTTCTCACAATATCGCGCAGGGTTTCCTGCTATCAGCCAATCACGGCCTCTGCTACCCCACCCTTCAACAACCCCTCTAGCAGCAGCTAACAGCAGAGACAAACAAACATCTACCAAACAGCTCACCATGGTGCTCGACTACAGCAAATGGGACGCCTTGGAGCTGTCCGACGATTCGGACATCGAGGTTCACCCCAACGTAGACAAGCGCTCCTTCATCCGCGCAAAGCAGAACCAAATCCATCAGCAACGGATGCAACGCCGCCACGAGATCGAAACGCTCAAGTATGAACGCATCATCAACGATGGTCTCCTCGAACGCATCGACAAGCTTCTTGGCGCTCTTCGTCAACATGAGGACTCGAGTCGGAATCCCGAGGAGCTGGTGTTCCAGTCACTGATTGAATCTGCGGGGGATCCGGCTAAGGATCAACCTCCTGCACCACCTGCTGGTATCTATACACACGAGAAGGAGCAGCCAAAGTACTCACAGATGATGAGCTCGTTGGTTGATCAGGTCAAGAAGGAGATTACAGAGTCCAAGACAGAGGGTGGATTCAAGGCGTACATTACTGGAGTTCAGGGCCACAAGGACAAGGTTCTAGGCCTTCAGCAAGAATTGCTCCAGAAGCTGGCGGAGCTTGAAAAGGAAGAAGCTAGCAAGATTACCAGCGACAGCATACACACCGGATTTGATAGCTCATACGTTGCTAAGTCGGATCCCAAGGCAAAGGGCAAATCTACGGAGACAAAAGTAGAGCTTCTTAATTCGCCGTCGGCCGCCGCCAACCAGAAAGCTGTGGCACCGTCATCAGGCGCCGAAGCGGATGTCGAAGACGACGATGATGAAGAGGCAGATATCAAAGTCAGTGACTTGGCTAAGAGGCTTGCCAAGATACCCATGACGGATTATAAGGCGTTGCTTCAGTTTATCTCGACCAATCCTGATGTCGTTGCGGAGAGCAAGACAGATGAACTATTGGTTGAGGCTTTCAATAGTCAGATGGATGGGAAGCCGGAGTACGCTCGTTTGTGTGTGCACCACGGTCTGTTGTTGCAATACTGCCGCTCATTAGGCCGAGATGGTATTTCGCTTTTCTTCAAGAGGTACAATCCCACCTTACTCCTTCAACCTCATCATCACATATATCTAACAATTTTATAGAATCACAACAAAAGACCACCAAGCCGCCACCCTATTCAGAAACGACGTAAACGAGACCTACAACAAAATCAAAACTCGTGCCGCAGAACTCGCCAAAAACAGAAACCCCGAAAACGACCCAGCCGGTGTTGAACAGATCCAACTCCATGCCGTCGACCCAAACACTCAGATTAACATCAGCATTCCGCCAGCCGACAGCACGATTCCCGAAGAAATCGAGGCCCGGAAGATCTTTGATTCTTTCCCTACAGGCTTGCAACGGGCGCTACAGTCTGCATCGCTGGATGAAGTCAATAAGGTGCTTGGTAAAATGAGTGTTGAGGAGGCTGAAGAGATTGTGGAGAAGTTAGGTGAAGGTGGTATGTTAAGTCTTGAAGAGGGTATTGTGGATGCTACTACGGAAGAGGGCAGGAAGAAGCTTGAAGAGATTGAAGCCGAAGGGAAGAGGGAGCGAGAGGTCGAGGAGATTGGGGAGCCGGCTGAGGATCAATTGGACTAGTCTGCTGTGCATGGAGGTATGTTTGAGGACTGTCTTATTCATCCAAATCCATCTTAAGGCGTTGTTTACGGTGCAGTACTCATATCGCATGCATATCCTACTCGATTATATGTATTTAATACCTTCTGTCATGAATGAATTCAAAAGTCATTAGTCTTCTACATGTCAAGCGTATACTCATTCTGATTTGGCCTGCAGCATAATCCGGAAAAAGATAACTCCATTGCATTACCTATTAATCCATGAACAAGAAGGGAAAGGAAAGGGAGAAACAGGAGATACATGTATAGGGCAAAACAAGAATATGATCGTGAGGCTCGATGGTCAAATACATGTGTGAAAAGGGGAATTCGAGTAAAGATCAACCCTTGAGCAGGAATCATCAGCATTGTTGAGTCCCTGCTCTAAATGTTACTCTGCTGAGGGTTCTGGACGAGGAGAGCTTGCTCTCTCACGCAAAAGAAGCCGGGCGCATGCACGCCCATCACCTCTCATTCAGATACAAGTGCTGAAAGCAACACCCGCCACGCCACGCTCTTCAATCTATTTATTGCTCGCTCGACAAGTACCCCTCTTACACTCCAGTCGCACCAGGAGCATTAGCGTCTTTCCGCAAGTCCAACAAAAGCTCGCGGAAGCGCTCCTTTCCAGAACCGCTAGCGCCACCCTTCGCACCCTTGCCAGATACATCCACCAGCTTTGCGATACGTTCCCAGCTAGTTCCTCCGGCAGATGTGTCTTCTCTGTTGGCGAGGAATTCCTCGGCTTCCTTGCGGGTTTGGGCGCGAGCCTTGTCGGCGCGGTTGCCGTAGGACACGTAAAAGTCATCGATGTCTTCTTGTGCTTTCTTGATGGTGGCTGCTTTCTTTTCGGCGGAGGTCTCGGCTCGGCGGGCTAGATCGGCGTCTCTGCGCGCTCGCCATTCCCTGTGACAAAGAAGGTATGTCAGAACGGCTAATTTATAGCAACAATTGCACTGAAACTCATAATGAGAAAGTATTCTTACCGGACAGCCTCTGATTCTTCCTCTGGTTGAGTATAGCTAGAGTAGCCCGTGGCTGGAAAAGGGGAGCCGGTGCCAGTAATAGTTCCGCCGGGCGCTACAGCCTGTAATAAGCTCATGTTAGGGTTGTGACGGATTTGGCTGTATGAGAGCAAACAGTCGTACCTCATTCTGTGTATCAATGGCAGGAAACGAAGACTCGAAACCAGAAATCTCTGCCGAGCCACCTTGCTGAGGGACATAGTCGTCACCTCCCAATAGATCGTCATCCTCTACAGTTGCGGCCTGGTCGTTGGGTGTAGCGAACTGATCAGCATCGTCCCCTAGCGCAGCACGTTCGCGGGCGAGGAAGTCATCGGTATCGGCAGCGTCGTTGTTGACGACTTCGGTTTGACCTAGACAGCCAGCTGTAAGTTGGTGTGTTTGGGGGTAGTATGGGCGGAGTGCGCACCTTCGTTGAAATCTTCCAATGAGGGGAATCTGTCGGCCATTTTGGGAACGACTGATGTGTATATTTCAGACTCAAGAATGCAACGCAAAAGAAGGAATGCAATCGAACAGCTTGGAATTATTCAGAAGTGATGGTTGGAGTAAGAGAGTTGACCTCAAGTTGGCAACTTCCTTATTTACCAGCGGTTGTCGGGCGGCTGTGATTCTGCCACCGCCTTTGTGAAGCTTCCTTATCGTTTGGGGAAGCTGTCTAGCTTCAATTTGTTGTAACACTCTCAAAACATGCCATAATCATTCTAATCAATTATGCTGTTGAACACGCTACTTAAACTCTTTCTCTAACTCTTTCTTCTTTTAATCTTCTTTTACAATCTCTCTCACATCATTTTCCCTTCACATATCACTTATTGACAACCAAGTGCTCTTCACAATTTATCTGTGCCTGTTGTCTACGGCTTTCACGTTCGCAACACACTCTGAATACTCGAAACCTCACTACAAGTCATGGCTTACAATGATGACTCCGTTCGAGCAAAGCTCTCTGCGCTCAACGAAACCCAGGAGGGTATCGTCACTGTCGCGCAATGGGTCATGTTTCATAGGTAAGTCGACTTGGACTCGATGACTTGGGAGACATTAACTAATTCTCCTGTTCGCATACAGACGCCATGCGGACCGTACTGTGCAGCTCTGGCTACAAAAACTTCGAGACTCTCCCGCCAACAAGAAGCTCAATCTCATCTACCTTGCCAACGGTAAGACAGCCTACGGAGTCTCGAGTCGCGAAACATGACTAACGAGATTACAGAGGTCGCTCAACAGTCCAAAGCTAGACGCAAAGATGATTTCATAATTGCATTCGCTCCAGTATGTGGACCGACTACAAGTGAAAGATTTAATGGGCTAACGATAACAGATCATTGCGGAAGCTACAGCAGTCGCATACAAAGGCGCATCCAGTGAAATTCAGCAAAAGATTAGACGGGTAGTTGAAGTCTGGAGACAACGTGCTGTATTCGAACTACCAATTCAAGAAGCCGTCGAAGCTCGTGTCAATGGTATGTCGTCTCTACCCTCTTTACTGTTTTCACAAGCTCATAATTTTAGAATTGGACAAGAACCGTTCCTCGGGAAAAAAGCCCATGCTGGGTGGCTCGCTGTTCAGTTCAGGCTCCGTGCCACCCGAATTACAACCACTCGTACAACTTCAGCTCAATGTTTCAAAGGGCTCCGTGACGTCCGGTACTGCGGTGAACACAGCCAACGCCGAGTATGACAAGATGATCGATCCCAACACACCAGCACCACCAGCGCCGGTGCATGCAGCCCGCTTGAGTCAGCTCTTGAAGTCGTTAGCGAATGCCGAAAGCTCAGTTTCGGAAATTATTAAATCACGTCAAGCGCTTATGGAAGGTTTAGAAAAGATGCTTGAAAGCAATCGTACCGCACTTTCCCGAGAGACCTCCCTGTTGACGCAGATGGGTGAACGCAAAGCCGATACAGAAATGCGAAAGCGCGAGGTCGAGGATGCGATTATGCGCGGTCTTTCTGCGGAGGAGTCGTTGACCCCAGTTGATACTGCAGGGGGCCTAGAGGAGCCACCTCGACCAACCGTCGAAGCCCTAACACCACCGCCTGTAGAGTCACTGACTCCTACCGGCTCGCCCGTACGTCAGGCTGCGAATGATAGTGACATCCAACAACCTCAGCCACACCCTTTTACGTTGTCGGAGGACCATCAAATGGATTGGTCTTCGGAAATGCATTCTGGTTTATCGCTCGAACAATCTGCCGGGGACGAATCTAGGAATAATTTCGATTTGTGATGGAAGGGAAGGAGATTACTAGTCATTAAAAATGAACGAAAATACATGGAACTTCTCATAGTGCCCGGCATATCTCTACGCACTCGATTCTTCTAAAGATCCAGCGATATATCAGCATTGAATGGTAGTTTAGCAAGCTTGATTTCATAATTTCAATACCAGCAAAATTCTCGGCTTCATTGAATAATGTACAATCCAAAAAAGAATAAGCAAATTAATAACAAACGCTTCAAACGGAAAACAGCCAAATCACAGAGCCATGATCATATCCACGGTGATCATTATGCCACTACTGTATAACATCCCAAAAGAGGAAAGCAATCAGTGCCAAAAAGGACATCTAATTTAACAGTCCCGACGAAAACAATGACTCAAGGTCGTAATAACTATTAGTATCCCTCTGCCAGTAACCATGGCGGTGATTTCTCCGACGTCTGGTATCATCCTCGTCCCAAGATCGGGATATCCTGCGCATTAACCGCGGCGGTATTTGCTGATCATTTGCAACATCTCCTTGCGGTGGAGGGGCAGTGTCGGCGTTATTACTATTACTATGTCGTTTCGGTTTCAGCGCGAGCAGGACAATCATTGCAATCATAACCAATATCAGCAGCAAAATGATTTTGCGTTTTGTTGTTTTGCGTTGGTAGTTGCTTGCCTATTTCATTCCATGTTAGTTGGCTCATTTCACTCTGATGTGAAAGAGGTGTAGTGTAGACTTACGACTTTAAGCTCCGTATCAGCCTGTTTAACATCTGTCGCCATCCGCTCAACGTTATAATCTATCCGATCTAGCATGGTGCCCTGATCGATGATCATAGTTTGCAGTTCACGGAATATATCCGACAATTCAATAATACCCTTTGCGATATCGTTGATTTCGCGCTCGCGTTGCGCGATTGCGACGTCGTTTACGCCGCCGACGACGAGTTGTTGTTGCTGCTGTTGATGTTTTTGGGACGTTTGTTGTAGCGTGGTTTGGGAGAAGGATTTGTCGGCGTCGGATTCCATGAGTGAGCGGTCGGAGTATTGGGATTGAATTGGTGTTGAGACTCGTTCGAAGGGGGAGGCCATGCCTTCTAGTTCACGGAGTTCTGTCGCAGATCTGGTTAGTACAGTACGATGCAGATAGTCTTGGGGGGTTCATACTCCTCAAATATGTACTCTGTTTCTTCCTAAACCGCGCACTAGACTCCTGCACTCTCGCCGCAAGCGAGATCTGAATATTCTTCGCCATCGTTTCATCACCCTTCGTCACGGCACCGAGCTGCTTCTGCTCGCGCACCAACCCATCAATCCTCTGAATCGCATTTTGACAAGCATGGAAACCCCTAGTAATTTCTTGCGTATATTGCTCTATAGTCGCCTCCTCCTCCTTCCGCGCACCTTCATCCCCAAAACTAGGCAAGATATGTTTCTGATGTAGTTTATCGAGTCGAGCGGATTTTTGCGCGATATCGGCTAGGACCTCCCAAACTTCTTCCTGTATGTCTACCCATCGAGGGGGTAACAAGTCCATTTCAATGACTGCATCGCCATCATCTTCGAGGCCGTCGGCGCCGGCGATGAGGCCTCTTCTTTCTTCGGATAAGGATGGGGAGTCGGTGAAGGCTCCTTGGGATGGGCCGAAGTAGCGTGGTTTCTTGGTTGGGTGGTGCGCAAATGATTGGCGGTAGGAGATGTAGCTATTCTAATCAGTCGAATGATCCATTTGATATACGGGGTTTGGGTATGGAGGCTGACAGATTGGTCCGATCACGCCACATTGTGGCAGATCTAGCTTGTCACAGCTCAATTATGTCGGTTTGTTGTGGTTTATCATAACGATATCTGTTCCGGGGATGTACGAGTGGATGAGCTGTTATTGATGTTGTCTTTCAAATATGGAATAGACAATCACGATTGTCCCTGGGAACGGATTCAACGGAAGATGTTTATTCTCGTGGAAGTACGTTTAGCATGAAGCTATCTGTTATCGTCGAGATACACCGTCACTCTCCCGAGTGGTTGGATGCTGCCATTCCGTTTGGGGTTTAGCGGCAATAGGACACCTAAGGCAGCAGAGTTCGACGTTTTCTTTGATATACCTCAAGTCTTCAACTACAAACAGAGAAGTGACGAATATGCTGGTTGGAAAAGGAAGGATATTACTAGCATAATTGAAGGTACATGCTTAAATGCACCATGCACGCTACATTGCGATGTTCATCGCATTAGCACAACGGGTACGGTAGCCTCGACTCCAACTGCATGTCGACATGTCGGCAGATCACGTAGCATCTGAGGCCGAGGTAAACAGCTGTAGCCAGTCAAGCCTTCTCATAGGATGGACATAAGAGACATCATATCGTTCAGGTACATACTTCTTCACACATAAAAGAGCAAGAGTTACGAAGTACGTAGGCGGTCGACGATCAGGCGAATCAGAGCCCTTAGAACTGACAATTCTAAACCCGTTTAGGCATAACCCAATCAATCGATCTCCGCTCTGCATTCAACTTTCTCGTCCCCTTAACAACTCCGACTACCTTATGAGAACACCACCAACCGTGACTTCTTCAACATCCCTTTGACCACCACCACATCTCACAACTTCGATCCGACTTATCTGCTTGCGCCTTCACTCAACCACAATCTCACACCATGGTACGTCCCTCGCCAAGGCAAATTCATGTCTATCGGCTCTATCATCGCGGCCGCCTTGTGTATCCCCCACACTGCGGGGCAGCCCAAGACCTGAAGATCGTGAAGGGCGTTCGGGAGTCGGTTTACTGATGCGATGTTGTTTGGCAGGCTGATTCTTTGACCGAGGAGCAAGTCTCCGAGTACAAGGAGGCTTTCTCTCTTTTTGTAAGTTTGGAAATCTGGTTGTCGCAATGTTGTGGTGGATGGTTAGCTGACTAGCCGTTTTGATGAGTAGGACAAGGATGGAGATGGTGAGTCCGCCACGAACACGACGATATTTGTCTCGAGCAATGGCTTTTTTCACGAGCATATATTGATAAACTCTAATAGGCCAAATTACAACCAAGGAACTGGGCACCGTTATGCGTTCCCTCGGCCAGAACCCCTCCGAATCCGAACTGCAGGACATGATCAACGAAGTCGACGCTGACAACAACGGCACAATCGATTTCCCTGGTATGATATAATTGTTCACGTGTTAATACGATGGCAGTACTAACTGCCGCAGAATTCTTGACAATGATGGCCCGCAAAATGAAGGATACCGACTCCGAGGAAGAGATCCGTGAAGCTTTCAAGGTGTTTGACCGGGACAACAATGGATTTATCTCTGCTGCTGAACTGCGCCACGTCATGACCTCGATTGGCGAGAAGTTGACCGACGATGAGGTTGATGAGATGATTCGCGAGGCTGACCAGGACGGTGATGGAAGGATTGACTGTAAGCCTCGTTGTGTTTTCATGAAATCAGAGCCATTCTAACAGGTATTCTCTAGACAACGAATTCGTCCAACTCATGATGCAGAAATAAGCGCCTCGCCTACCTGCTTTGTCGTGTTATGCAAGACTCAAAACTCTTGCCGTTGTGATTCGTTCTTACCTCGTTTATCTTGGACATTTATAAGCGAGCTCTTGATTTCTTCTATGGACACAGGCGAAGTTGCAATATCATTGAATGGAATGGGAGCAAAATTCGTGTTGGGTGGTCAACATCAGTTACCTTTGTGGCAGTGACATGTGACGGGTTGCTTTTTCTTCTTCTCTAATATTATACACAAGTTGGGAATTTGTCTCTTCTAGCTTTACAATAGACGATGTTTCGTCGCCCCTTTTATCTATTCTGCTCTTATCATTAGGTCTTTTCATTGTGTAATTACCATCATCTCTCTGGAGACGGCTAACGACTAAACCGAAACAACTCCATATACTGCCTCGCCAAATCCACACCGGCATCCACATCCTCATCTTCGTCGTCTTGCTGCTGCTGCTGCTTTTCTGAGAATCCACCCCAACTTCTATCCAACGCAATAGCCTCACGCCTCTTTCTCCGTCGTCTATTTTCCCGCTCTTGCCAACCCGGTTGTCGGCGTTGCGATATCCGTTGTTTGATTTCTCGTCCCACGTCCGGAATGAGGATTGCTTCGCGGGTGGTTGCTGGTAGTTGTTTATTATTGGAGTCGTTTTGGTTGTATATCTTTGTCCAGAATTCTCGAATCAAATTTGACATTTGCTCGTATTCGAGCTGTATTTCAGCCTCGGTGGGGATGTACGGCGTTTCCATAGCCGCGTTAATATCCCCATCAACATCCATCGCCAACACATCCCTATTTTGGCCATCGTGACCTAGCGACGAAGACACAGGCGCCAAAGCAGCCGCAACCATCGACGGCCCTCTCCATTCAATTTCCATAATCGTTCCCCTGGATCTAGCCTGCGGCTGCGTTTGTCGTACTTCCCCTAACCTCACTCTAAAATCACCAACATCATACACCGTCCCCGTCACCGTGACGGTATGCCGATGACACCAAATCGGTTCACAACACCGCACAAAATGTCGAAAAATCTCCGACGAAGATGCAATCGGGACACTGGACATGACCATCCCGGATTCCGTCTTTCCCATCCCTGCTTCTGTCGCCGCCGTAGGAGGGCTAGGTTGGGTCTGTTCATCATCCTCAGAAGCATACACAAACCCCAGCTTCGGATGATTCGTCATTGATAAAAACTGGACATAGCGTGCCCTAGGCGCTGGGTTTGGTGCGTACGCGGAGGCGGGTAGACAGGAAGGTGTGTCGCGCATTAGTTTATGTTCTAGCCCCCAGCGTCCGATGGGGATCGCTTCGTCGCCATACACAGAACGTAGGCGCTCTGTGAGGGGGCCTAGGATGTTGGGCGCATTGGGGCTGGAGGGGATGAAGAAGACTCTGATTTTTGTCAGCTAGGGGGCGTGACTTTTAGAGAGAGGGAGGGACGGACCCTGTGTGTGTCATTGTGTGTGGTCACAAGAACCTGAGTTCTGAAAGAGGGACCTCTACGGTGTCGAGGGCATGTAGTTGTTTGAACTTTTATGTATAGAAATTAGATTGGTATGTCAAGTCAAAATGAGTTGGCTGAGTGGTAGTAGCTGTAATGTCGTGATTTAATATGGCTCAGTGGATGTTGTTGATATTTGTAAATCAAGGTGAAGCTATCCAGAATGAAGTTGACGTTGTGGAAGTGGGGCCGACCAAGCTTTCTTTCAAAGCCTCAGCGGCTGTACCTTATTTTGACACTCCGACCTACATACAAATATACAGACACTGCTATGGTCAATTGATGACTATGATACAGAGTGACAATTGTGGTACTCCATACTTCGCCAAAGACTCTCTATCACTTTTAATGATTTGCTCTCAGGAAGGCCCAAACCTCAATGATCCACTGTCAGCCGCGTGTGGAACTGTAGAAAGCGCTAGTCTAGGCAAGTCGGAGATAGATGTTGTACATGTGAAGGTACATGGCCTCAATTGACCACGAGCTGCAATTATAGAGTATGGGAGAATGTCTGATTTGATCTTGAGTCCCTTCTGCTGATCACTTGAATAACAGTATGTGTATGTCTTCAGTGTTGAATGTCACAGGTGTAGAGGATGAACATTCAGGGGTTCTCCACGATCTTCGCCTCTGGCCAATCCACAGCTAGCTTGCCACGCACTAGACCCAGCGAGGCAACTATGCACACTGTTCATCTGTTCCTTCGACTCTGCGCGATCCCTGCATTCTCTCTTCATTTGAACAACCATTTGACACCTGGCCATCTCTCGTTTACGCCTGCCATTGTGTGTCGACTCTAATGACATGACTATCTGAAGTCAGTGTTGACAATTGGTTCCAATTGTCATTGTTGATGTCATTTCGTTCCTTATATACTGTCGCTATCGCTAATCCAGTCAAATGTGACCTCGTTGGCTTCCTTGCCAACTGATTGCTTTATTATACAATCAATGACGCCTATTCTACTTGCCTATCTCTCATAAACTCCTCCTCATCATGCCCGTCGTGCGCAAAAGACTGGTCATACCCGCCTTCATTCTCACATTTCTCCTATACGTCATCTTCGACAGCATCGGATACGACGACTATTCCCACGAACCCCCTCCACCTCCACCGCCTGATTTCCACAACGACATTTCTGTTGACGAACCGGTCCATTGGCACAAAATCCCTGAGCACTACCCCGTGAAGCAATTCATCGAGTTACCGACCGGCCGCGCATCGTCCATCCCTAAGATACAATATGATTTCCCGAAGGAAGGAGCATCAGATCGCCGAAAGCGACTGGAGAGACAATCTGCTGTCAAGGAAGCTTATCTACACGCATGGATGGGGTACAAAGCACACGCCTGGCTGAAAGATGAAGTTTCGCCCATAAGCGGTGGATACGTCAATAGTTTCTCCGGCTGGGCTGCGACACTCGTCGATACACTCGATACCCTGCTGATTATGGGATTGGATGACGAGTTTAAACTCGCGCTGGATGCGATTGAGCAGATCGATTTTTCCACCACCACGGATAAGAGTATTAATGTCTTTGAGACTACCATTCGCTATATGGGTGGGTTTTTGGCGGCTTATGATTTGTCGGAAGGGAAGTATCCGATATTACTGGAAAAGGCGAAGGAGGTGGGTGATTTTGTGTATGGGGCGTTTGATACGCCGAATAGAATGCAGGTCTCCCGGTGGGATTGGAAGGTGTACGTTCCTCTATCTCAGTATTCGTATAGGGCTATCTTGTAAAATGGTGGTGCTGATTTGGCCAGATCTCTTGCGGGAACGCCGCTGAGTGCTTCATCAAAGACTCTCCTTGCAGAAGTGGGTTCATTGAGTCTTGAGTTTACGCGACTTACTCAATTGACTGGTGACCCTAAATATTATGACGCCATTCAACGCGTGTCTGATAACCTAGAAAAAGGCCAATCAAAAACTACAATTCCAGGATTATGGCCCATGATTGTCGATTTACAGAATCTTAATTGGGGAGGCAGCCAATATACCCTTGGAGGCATGGCAGATTCTACATATGAATATCTCCCCAAAGAGCATCTCATGCTCGGTGGTACTACCGACCAATATCGGCGCATGTACGAGAAGTCCGTCGGGCCGATCAAGAAGAACTTACTCTTCCGCCCTATGATCAAAGACAGAGTCGACATTCTGTTCAGCGGCACGCTTAACGGTAACAATCTCGATTACGAGGCGCAGCATCTAACTTGCTTTATTGGAGGCATGTTTGGCATTGGCGCGAAGATTTTTGACCGTCCGGAAGACCTCAAGACCGCTGAGCAATTGGTGGATGGATGTATATGGGCATACGACGCTATGGCGACAGGCCTGATGCCTGAGATCTTTAAAATGGTGCCCTGTGAGGGCTTGGAAAAGTGTTCCTGGGACGAGAAGAAGTGGCTGGCAGCTGTGGCCAAGACGGCTCATGTCAATGCATTGGACGATGAGGTTATATATAAGTTTATCAACGAGGCAGGCCTTCCACCTGGCATGATGCGCGTTGTCGATAGTAAATACATCCTACGGTACGTTCCCTTTGCTGCTTATTAAGGTCTTACCTGACAATGAGAAAAAAGCCCCGAAGCAATCGAATCCGTCTATATCCTATACCGCATAACAGGCGACAAGAAATACCAAGACGCCGCCTGGCGCATGTTCAGTAGCATCGAAAAGATGACGCGCACGGATATTGCGCACGCCAGTATCAAGGACGTCCGCTTCACGGATTCGATGCAAGTAGATAAAATGGAGAGTTTCTGGTTGGCGGAGACCCTCAAGTATTTTTATCTGATTTTCGCGGAGCCGGGTGTGGTGAGTTTGGATGATTATGTTTTGAATACGGAGGCGCATCCGTTTAGGCGGCCGGCTTACTAGCCTGAAGTACATGGCCTAGAAGATCGAATAGAACTCACACAAATATACAATCTGCGTAACACGACCGTGGAAAAAGGAATATGTTGAGTAGAGCAGGTGATATGAGACGATCCGGCTACAGTGCTTCCTGTCCTTCGGGATCGGGCCATGTCATGCCACGCCGAGCCGTATTTCCCTCCCTTTTCCGAGGAGTCAGCCAACCTCTTCTCAGAACCAAGAGATCCGAGCACATAGACAGACACTTCCTTCAATATTCATTGCATATCACCGAAGAATATCTCCTATCTGTATTATTCCTCATGTTGTACTCTGTCCTATGTATAATAAAACGTTTCGTGTAGTTGTTAGTAAAAGAAAGATCCGGTTTCTTATCGTCCTTCGGATCTGATTAGATTAGTAGGAGCCCCGCTTTCTGGCCATTGGTACGACCATCGTAAGTTTACGGTAAGTATTTCAATACGGTCGTATTTGCCACTAAGCGTACTCCGTGCTATGTATTATCGGGTCCGATTTCGGGTACGTTATGTCGTTATCAGATTGTTGGGTGTCACCATACCTACAAAGTACACAGAGGTGTGACAAGTGTATATATTTAGGAATGTTTGATAAGAGTAGTATGTATGTACATGAGCGCGTCGGAGAATAATTGCCAAGTAGGACAATGTTTTCTACAGGATGGGGAATGATTCAAGGATAGGACCATCGTTATTACGTAGTTTATGGTAATCGTACAGCAGTGTATCGTCGGTTAGGTGGAGAGTGCCTCACGCTACCCTAGTGAGTTCTACTACGTTAAGTATGGAGTGCATATGCTATTCCTGGGGTTATTATGGATATAGTCGTCTATATCATTCTCTTCCTCTTCAATTGAGCTGACAATTCCAATTCATTCTTGCTTATGAGGAATTTCTAATCGCTGACAGACAGCAAAGACCATTACCCGTCGGTACTACACCTTACCGTACGGTCATACCCCAATCCCGCCGAGAAATATTATCAGATTCCATTGGCCGCTCCCATTGGCTCCACCTCCCAAAACCTGCCCCACATTGCTGGACCAGGCGGTTTAAGGCCGGTTGCCCTCCCATTCGCCTTTTGTTTCTTCCCTTTTTTCCTGGACTTGGGCTGTTTTCTGAGTACACCACGTTTTCTCTTTTCTCTTACTATTCATTCAATTCGAGAACACAGAATCAATGCCTTAACACTCACACCGAAGTCTGGTGATTGCAATCAACTCATGATTTTCGCTCGGTAACGATCCATTCGTCCATTCAATTCAACGTGTACTTCTCCTCGGCAAGCTCACCGGCCTTACTCCTCGGTTCATTTGCGCGTGGTCGACTTGGTGTTTGGGCAAGACGGTGAGAGAGATTGTTTACACTGTCTGTTGGGGGTATGTTCTCGTCTCTCTTCTCTCTATTTTTTCTACAGTTGAGTCATCTTGCCATGTTAACGTCGCCCCGCATTGCCTCTGTGGCGATTGGCGGTATCGGCTCACTTTCTTGAAGTCGTCCATTGTTCAATTCAACCACGTTGAAAACAAAGTTGGTAGAGTCCGAATTAATGCTAATCATAATAGTTTCCAGGAAAATACAAAATGCCGGCAGCAATCGCGCCTCTCGCTACTAAATCGGGCATACCCACCACATCGACGTCGCACCCCGAAAATCCCATACCCGAAGAACCTCGCAACATCCCTCATGTATCAACCGGCCAGATAATTCCGAATATCATTCAAGACTCTCACTCGACTGCCTCGAATCAGTCGGTCTCTGCGCTGTCGGAAAGTGACTCGGATACCGCCGAAACCCCAACTACGGAGCATTCCGATGACGGAAACGGCAGCCAATTTGATGATGCAGCCGTAAAGAAACCACAATCCACGAGAGCACGCCGTGCCTCAACGGTACTCATATCAGAGAGTTCAGAGGATGTGCAGAGGTTACTCGGTAATATCGGCGCCGGTGGAACACAGCTGGTTGAAAAAGTCTGTTGCGGCGGCGGATGTTGCTTGTCTCAACCGTTGTCGCGCTCCGAGACGGTTGTGTTGAATCCAATCAAGACGCCAGATAATCCGGCATATCGCAGTTTGAATTTGAAGATTCGCACTCTTGCGCTGGATAGTGAATTGACTAATATCGTTCCTTTGCCGGAAAAGACCGTCTCTTTTGGGCCTGTTTCGTCGGATCTTGTGGAGGTTCAATTAGGACCAAAAGATCATCCTCCCAAGTTTGTTCAGCCTCATCCTCCGTACGACGTCTTTCGTGCGCCGTTGCACCATGCACGAGAACTTACAAAAGCTGGGGCTGAGAAACGCACATATCATTTCGACATTGATGTGACCGATTACCCGGTCGAGGGTGGAGATGTTGATTTTGTTGTCGGTGGTGCAATTGGAGTTTGTCCCATGAACAGCGACGATGCTGTTGACAGTGTGTTGAACTGTCTGGGCGTTCCTAAGCCTATTCGTGATAAGAAAATCATGGTGCGCACCACTACCGGACGCTGGCCAACCATTTGGGGCGATGAGAAACCCCGAGAGCTGGTTACCACACGCCGGGAGTTACTCAAGTGGTGCTCTGATATTCAAAGCTACCCTCCAACTAAGCAGCTACTCCGTGTTATGGCTGAATATGCGTCTGATCCTGACGAGAAGAAAATTCTCACCTTCCTTTGTTCTGCTCAAGGTCAGGGTGTTTTCTGCGACCTCCGAACTGGGGTTCATGTTTCAATTGAACAACTTCTACAAGCTTTCCCATCAAGTCTTCCACCTCTCGACTACCTTCTTTCCGTTCTTGGAACGCTCATGCCACGCTTTTACTCTCTTTCCCAAGACCCGACGATTTCATGCACAACTCGCGGCGGAGAATGCCGACGCATCATCGAAATCGCCGTAACTGTCCACGAAAGCAACGATTGGAAACGCGGAATAAGAAGCGGTGTTGGCTCCGGCTTCCTGCAACGTCTCGCCGATCAAGTTATTGCCGCCGAACAACAGGGTATCGACCCCAAAACCCTCGACCTGCACGTACCCATGTTCCGGGGTCTCATGGCCAACCCCCTTGCTCGCGAATTCGTCCTCGACGGACCCATGCTCCTAATCGGTGCCGGCGTCGGCATCGCCCCATTCCGCGGCTTCGTGCAACGACGCCTCAAATCAGCCAACTGCGCCAATAAAGTCTGGGTCTTGCAAGGCGTCCGCGATTCTCTGCTTGACGAGTTATACAGCGGCGAATGGGGCGTACACGAAGAACAAGTGAAAAAAGTCGTCCAAAGCCGTAAGGGCGAGAGCCGCTACGTTCAGGAAGAAGTCCGCCATCAGGCTGATTTGGTCTGGTTCGTGATTAATGCCCTCGACGGCCGAGTGTTTGTCTGCGGTAGCAGCAAAGGAATGGGCGAAGGTGTGGAAGAGGCGCTGATTGAAGTTGCCATGGCCAAGGGCAATCTCAACCGGGAAGAAGCGAACGAATTCTGGGGCCGGAAGAAGGATGCTGGCCAATATATCGCTGTAAGTCTCTCCTCGCGAACTTGCAAGCTAGCAAATGACTAATTTTGAGTAGGAAACATGGTAATCCGCACCACCTTCAGCCCGGACCGTTGTACATTTTGTTCTATATTTCTGGAGGACACCATTTATATCTACATTTAAATAGCGTTGCTTTTTCGGCGTTTACTTCCATCTTCACCAGATTTTAGACTAGCCAAAAACGGGGCCTGCATGTCCGCGCATTCTGTTATTCAACGGGTTTGTTATATTTGTATATCCTACATTGAGGCGTTTGTTATACTGGTTGGCATGCTTGTTTATATACAATTAGATTACGTCAACCCATCAGAGAGCCATAGGGATGGGTGGGTACATAGGGAATATATTGCGCCTCGCGGCAGATTCACCAATGATCAGGTACGATAGATATCAATTGATGTTTTTATTTTCCTGCCTTTGTAGGCCATTCGCCTGTCTTTTTATAAATGCCAACGGGGTGTTGAATTGAAGATTTCAATCTAAACGGCTTATATTCTTATTAAATCGAACAGCTAACTGATTCAGTCTCTGGATTGATTCGGGCTTGACTGCCTGTACTGTAGATAGGAGTAACAATGAACCGATGCTGGGATAGGGTTTGGAGTGTCAGCTGACTAGTTCTAGCTACTAGATACATAGCGATGTATCGTCAATATCGCAAGTTTATATGTATGTATGAGTCTAAATTGGTTTTCATTTATTTTGTAATGACGGTCTTTGGATAGGTGGATAGGCACAGAGGGGGTATATAGGTATATAGATTTAAGAGGAGGTTGGAATGACAAATGAGGGTTTGACAACTGGGTACCTATATATGTAGGCTGAATTTTGCTCCCCTTCCTTTCCAAATGTTGCATGTGCCCAGGTGGTTTGTATCCTGAGGTCCTCATCACAAAAACCCTTTCATTTATTGACATGCACTCAAAAAATTGATAGTTAATTGTTTCAACCGGTTGAGACAGCAGTACCCTTGGTGTAAGTACGACTTATACTAGATTATCTTGACTTATATAATGACAGCCAAGTTTACATAGCCTTATCTTCCAAGGTTCTTCTCCTTCTCCTTCTTCTTTCGCATTTTTATTTAGCGTACTTTCTACTGTCCTACATGTATGTTTGCGTGGTATGTAGCAGATATTGATGTCTGATATAATAATCATACTCTACGAGTAGCTGCTACATAGTCTCTAAAAAGTGCGTTTCTTTTCCCCCGTATATATCTAAATACCTACATACTATATAGGGACATATCTAGGTCCGTCATCAATACATGTAGTGACCTGCGACTTGCCTAAATGTTATTTGCAAGTACGGGAGATACAGCTCCACTATACCTAGGTACGAGAGCATACGGAACCATTGCCAGGAGGCCTTTGTCAAGGGATCTCGGGTTTAGAGTGGTACGGGTTGTTGTCTCTACAAGGATCATTTGTCTCGTTCGTGATTGTTGCATAAAAGTGGCAAGAGGTGAGAGTAACATCTAATTTACTACCTATATGGATCTGCTATTAATATTCCTACTATACATGTATCTAGGTATCAGATAATAGAGAGAGAGAGAGACAGAGAGAGCGTCGCCAAATATGTACAAAACGGCAAACCATTGGGGCGATATACGAAAATGAGCATGCTTCCAAGGTTGTTTCATACAGCTAACCGATCAAAAAACGCCGCAAATTGTTGTTGCTATTGTCAATGGCAATGACAGGGCCATCAATCAATGGTCCATTGATTAGTCCGCCGGTACTGGCGGAACTGGTACTCGTGCTGTTGCCATTGCTCGCTGCTGCAGAAGTTACGCATCCAGTCAAACCTGACGATTATAATATATCAGTATCAAAGTTTATAACAAGATTTGATGAACGGGGGGAGGTTTCACTCACTGCATGCAGCATTACTCCCCTCCAATGAGTCCCCATTCTGACTCGCTTGCCCAGACCCAACAGACCCAAGATACCCGTTCGCATTGGACACGGAGCTGGATCCCAGATCATTCCCATCTCCGTCGTCGCTGTCCAGTTCGAGCCATCCGTCTTCGATGGGGGAGATGTCGCCTAGGTCGAGGTCGGTGATGCTTATGCCGAGGGGGAGTTTGATGTCTTGTCGGGGTGAGATGGAGGCGGACCTCTTGTGGGCTAGGACTGGGAGCGCGGTTGTGGAGGGTATCAAGGTGAGGATCAAGCCGAGGAGGAGGATGGTGAGGTTGGAATGATATGAAGGACGCATTGTTGCGCGAGGTTGTCGGCTGATGTTGATGCGAGTGTACTTTTTGGTCTGGGAGGAAACAACCGTTTCAATGAGCGACTCAAGTTGGGGAAACGAATAATGATTGTATGTAGCAGAACAAGAATAATGGAAATACGGGCGCTCTCAAACAACATTATCAAGCAATCAAGGCAAGATCTGGCATTATATATACTCCGAGCATCTTTGGCAGCCACGCTACGTATGTGCTCTTACCATTCTATCACATTGGCATATTCAAAATGTTCAATAGTCCACCCTCAAAACGCCAGGATCATGATCCTGAATCTGTATAATCACTACTTACTAGTGATCATGGGAATATCAACTTCCATTTGAGTCACACCTTGGATGGACAGGGGCGCCTTCAACAATCATGGAATATGCATCTGCAATGCAACATAACGAGCAGATTATTCAATTGCCTATTGAAGTTACGTTGTCTCTGAAGATCCGAATTGGGAAAAAGAATGCTCGAGATTCTTCCTCCATCGCTAGGTCTTCATGAGCGTCCGTTGAACCGAACAAGGGTGTTCATTGGTTCGGACCACACCATGAAATACAGACAGACTAGAATGCCAAGAACTAATGGACAGGTCTCCAAAGGGCCAAGAACTGTGCTGTTCAATATTGATGTACCTAGTTAACTAGTCTTCCGATATATCCTTGATAATCGGAGTGGCAGTGCTAGCGATCTGCTCTCGGAGATGCCACCTTTGTCCTGCTTTGTAGCTATGTGTAACATATCTCTCAACTATTGAGAAATAAGGTTTACCTGATTACATGTGATTTTAATCTAAGCTTTAGTGTCGATGTTAGTTAGATGCTGAATGGTGAACGCCAAATTGTGAAATGTGTGGATAGCCGAACTTGACGTGCCGTTTCTTCCTCTTTTTTTCTCCCACAAGAAGGTTACATGCAAAGACCTCTGGTGGCCCAGTGCGGATCAACTGTCAGCATAGCGCATAAAAATATTTATCCTTGATTTGCATGGAGCTAGTGGAGAATGATCATCAAATAGCACATCACCGGCGATGTGACAGGGGTCTAAGGCCCGTCGGCGGTACTATCTTCAGTTCAGGATATCAGATAGTTGCAGAGGAATTGAACGCATACGATAATCTTACGATAAATCTGAATAGCATTACAGAGTACTAGACCTGAGTAATAACTTGCAAAGATGCAAAAACAAAACAACCTTGATAATTTCGTAGGAACCCTTGGGTACCCTTTATAGGTAAATAAAACTCTAAAGAAATGATAATGAAATGACCTCGGATATATGAAAGAATATATATGTGCAATCCCTGTCACACTCCGTTAGAGAATGCGAGTCCCCCAGCATCAGCATCAATTTTCATCGAGTCTGACAACCCACAGACCTCAAACAGCTTTCTAGGACTCAAACCCTCAGGGGTGCCTACCACACCTTCAGTTTTGAGTCTCTCCAAAGCAGATTTGATGCCCATGTAAGCCGGCGCCAACGAAGCAAAAGAGAAAATCATAATGCGGAACCCCATTTCTTCGGCTTCCTTGGTCGTGATTATGGGGGTAGCCCCATTCTCCACCATATTCAACAACAGCGGCCAGGGGGCTAGATCTTGCACGGCTTGACGGGCTTGCTCCTTAGATGTAAATCCTTCCAGCAGGCCGACATCGGCACCTAGATCGCGCGCTGCCTTGAGCCGGTCGATACACTCCTCGTATCCGTGTTGCTGGAGTGCATCAGTCCGAGCAATCAAAACGATATCCGACTGGAGTCGATCAATAGTGTATTTAGCGGCACGCAGTCGCATTAGATATTCTTCTTTGCTAACGACCTTCTTTCCAGCTAGATGTCCGCATCGCTTGCTGAGCACTTGGTCTTCAATGTGGAAGCCGGCCACGCCTGCTTGGATATATTGCTGTACGGACTTTGCAACCATGAGAGGCCCTATATGTTCTCGTTAATCAAGATTGTGTGTACTTCTGATGGATGATGGCAGAAAATGGGAAGTAGATGCAGTGAAAAAGTCAGCTCAATCCTGATACATACCTCCATAGCCAGTATCCATGTCAGCAATCAACGGCGGTCCGTTAGGGTCGAGGTTAGCGATCATCTCCGCGTTCGTTTTCATATCATGAAGTTGAGCGAGACCGAGGTCAGCCATTCCCAATCGTGATGCGGTAGTACCTGCACCAGTCTACAAATATAAGATTGAACTCAAGTACTATCAAGTAGCTCGAAAGGACCCACCATGTACAGGGCCCTGAAGTCAAGTTGCATTGCAATGCGTGCTGACAGGCCATCATAGACACCGGGGCAGACGATCAACTCATTCGTTTCGGTCAGCATTCGTTGAAGCTTCGTTGAGCCAGGAATAGGCATGAAGGGAATATTGGATGCTCCCTGTTCACGACCGTATTCCTTGTCAACATAGTAGCGTCCGTTGGCACCAAAGGTTATGGTAATAGCCATGGCGTTCATAGAGTCTTGAGGAATGAACATAGGAAGTCTGTAGGTTGCTGTAACGTGTTGAAGATAGAAAACACTTCGATAGTCAAGAATGTTTGCAGTTGATGAGAAAGGACTAAAGCGACCTTCTCAGAGATGCGCCCAGCTTTATAGTTATATCTTCTCTCCTCCCTAGAAGGCAGGTGTATCGTCGCATTCGACGAACTTGATAATCACTGGTCGTGTGCCGTTGTAAATAATGCCAAGGCATCACATTGCATGCCAAACTCGATAGTCGTACATTTTCCATGGTTATCAATGTCGTACAGTATCGTATCTGCTAGAATGCCGAAAGTACATGCAGTTTGTGGAGCTTGCTTTGACGTGAGTGTGGCTTAGCACTGCCCGATGCATGAATGTATACTCGATCTTCATTTTCTGTGCGAATTGCCTCTCTTTAGTGTATTTGGAACCATCGGGCTTCGGACATGTTTGGATACATCAACAATATCAACACGTAGTAGTTTCAATACAAACTAGTTATGTAGCTTAGCCAGTGCTTGGCAATGTATGAGAATACTATAGAGGCTAGATGCAAGCAGCATCTGTTAACTACTACCAATCATCCATTAAGAAGGAATAAATCTGTCCCGGGGAAGCCAATTATCAAATATTCCCACTGATCTCCAATTGACATGAAAGATATACATGCATATGAGGGCCCAATCAGATCTACTACGGCCAGACGACACAAAAAGCAACGTCTTGTCAATTTATGCTTCTTCCGGAGGCGTCCGGAGTGATCTGCCTCCACTATCAGGAATCGCTGAAGTCAGGATTGCATTTCCGATAAAGTTCTTGATTCAAGAGAGAATAGCACACATATCTTCGGGCTCGGGCAAGAAGGACTGATGGCGGAAGAACAGTCATTGCGTTAGCCTCTGACCATACTGTGCCGCTTCTCCTACGGAGTGCAGCCATAGCTATCTTGGAGTTTTTAATACCCCGCCAACAGTTGTATGCAGACATGTGAAAATGTATTGGATATTGATTGTGAAGCTAGAAATTAGACCATATGATCATGCTTAATCTCAGTATGTTTATTTCCCGCTATACTACGTAGTATGTTCGTTCCACATGCTATTGTCCTTCTTATCGAATAGGTTTCATAATGCCAAGTATAGTCTAGACCTCTATCTTGAATAGTCGTATGACTACATATGTAGCCACTCGTGAATTGAATCAGCGCTGCTCCCAGCCGCATTCGAGCGACCTACACTGACGATCCGATATGTAAGTCCTTAAGACCTGACGTTGCTTTAGTCTTCTGCTAGACTAGTACAAGGCTTGGGCCGTATGTCTGTGATGAGATGTATTTGATCAGATGTACGGGACATAATGGGAATAGAACATCAGTGAATGACCAGACTATTATCCGGACCTGAATCCACCTTGGTTGTAAAGAGGGGTATCGAAGAAGTATTAGATAGTCAAGCTATGCTTTGGATGGCATTAGTCTCCAGGCGAATTCGAAAAGGACGCGTGTCTTATGAAGATGAAACGAGTAGCACGACCAAGATAGAAGAGGTCTGTGTATTACCACCCTATACCGTCACCTGATGTCTGATTTCTGGCTTGCAGAAGCAGCAAACCTAGCCAGGTTAGAAATTCAATAACTCATCTATATTGTACATATTCCACTACAAAGCTGCCTTTCTAACTTTCAAGGCTGCGTAAGTATATGTCAATTCATGTTTGAACATATAACAGCTAAATCGATATTCCTACATTGAGGGGACGAAGCGTTTCACAGTCTGCCACGGAGGTAGATGGAAATCACGGGATAGGGCTTCGTGAGTCAGGTGATCATATTGCATTACTGCTTAAGTACATACATAGTACTCATTGATTTCGTTATTTAGTTTCTTTCATATGAAGAACTAGGAAACTTGCTCGTTCCGATAGAGATTGAACATTCATTTAATGAAAACCAACTAATTGATCTTATAACTGGTTTTTCATTCTTCTTCATGTTTCCCCCTGGAAATGATGATCGAATCAAGCAAAGCCTATGATTAGCAGACACACAGCAACTGATTATTTACATGTATACTTTTGTTGATTTTCTACCTGGATTGTAATTGACTCTCTGAATGTATACCAGAATCCCTTCTCCTTCGCTTACAAGTATCAAATATGCTTGGTCATGAATAACTTAACAATGATCATACCCTCAAGCTCTCGATTCGACAATATACTCAACATGACCTAGAAGTACGTTGTAGGATCATTTTCCTATCCCCTCGCTACAATACGTGTTTATGTTTTGGAGATGGCCAATGGCAAAGCGCTATAGTTAATACCTAGGTACGTAGCTCATCTTCGTAATTACGTACGAGACAGCACATTTGTTATCGCACAGTCTCAGATGAAATCTGATTATATATTCATACAAGCTCTTTATTGAAGATTATCCTCAGTGTAAGTACTCAGAGATGACTATGTATTGCAACAGCCTATTTTTGATACTCTTCGTTTACTTGGAGATTAATCGTGTATCTTCTGACAGCCTCGACGGATCTACTGATCCGTCTTCAATTGTTGACTACTGTGACATGTGAACTCGCCTTGTCTTTTTCCTTTCTTGATACTATTGTGGGAGAGGATCAATGACAGATTGTTCTAGAAGTCCAACTGACGGTTGGTACAAGATGCTTGACTGATTTCGTTCCATCGTAACAAGTGACATGGAATCAGAGTGAGGCTTGATACCTTCCAATGCCTTCTGGAATAGACGCCACAGTTACACAGCGCTCAAAAGTCAATCCATGTCGTGTACTCCAGAAACGATTGAAATCAGACTACCTAGTGGTTTGACATGGGTATCGTGTCACGGTACATATCCTCAAACTTCAGTCCAGGTAAGTCCCAGAAGGTTGCACAGTCAAAGTGCTGCCAAAAGCCTTGTATATACTTGTGAAACGGCAATGGCTTATCGAAGTCTTCGCCCCGGATGCCACTTGTGGCCCGCATTTTTGGAGGTCAAGCCTGTGTGATACAATCACACGCACGTCTCTGAATCAAGTATGCTGATAAAGTATGCGGATGTACGGAAAGAAAGGTCTGCGCAAATCCAATCTCGGGAACCGTTACCTACTTAATCCCGCTACTAATTGTGACGCTGTGCGCTTCGGTATTTATATACCGATTCCTTTTAGCTAGAAAATGAAGCTTCAATTCATACATGGTTATGAAACAATACAAATGTAGCATGCTAGCTAATAATAGCACTTAGCACGTAGATATACGTAGTCAGAACTTGCTGCCTAGCTTTGAACTCGGATGAGAGCCAAAGTCAAAGAAGGTCCGACAATCGTAAAACGAATCTGTAACCGGCGTTTGGTTCGCAAGCCATGTTATCCAAGCGTCGTATGTCATATGACAGTCAACTCCCTATTCAAGCACTGATAAAGCGTCGAAAGTGGCTGAATATGACTGTTATCTGTAAAAATATTAAACCGTTGATTCACTGTAATTTTTTAAAGACTCAGCTGAACTGAACTGATATCGGTGAGGGTTTCCGATACCCTAATGATTCATAGACTAACCACCTTCCTATTTCGGCCGATTCTTGATCTCCCCGATGCCAAAGTCTCGCTTCTTCTAGTAATCCATTGACAAATTCACATTATCCGTGCTGATGACCAACTTCATTCACGTGTACCATTTCCATAAGTCACTTGAACACAAACTCTATCTTCGTACCGAGTTTACAGATTCGGTGTGCGGACCGTGGATGTCAACCTTATCAAGAAACTTAAAGAGCAAAATACTAATGCCCATGTTCAGTCTAGCGAGTGACTATCCATCATAGTACCATGGGGCTAAGGCCATGGATACCCCTGAACTAACCCCTATTCTTACCGTACACTGCCCCGTCAAGGCGTCGACCTGTCGATTTAGACAGATGGGGGGGCTAAAATTGTTACCGTAGCCCTAACGCTAATCATCGTGACAAATTAGGTACAAGCTGGCCCCGAACTACGTTACAAGTTATGTTTTTCGATACTGTATTGCTGTAAATAACCAGATCACACATCGTATCAGTCTATCAGATCAAGATCTATTCACTTTGTACGGGGTACTCCGTGCTCTGTACAAAAGCTCAAGTACAAAACATACACTAAGTTCTAAGTCCTAACATATGCAATGTGCATTGCCCCGGCGGTCTCCGCAGAATCCACACCATGTGGCAATTTTACTTTCTCCCCAATACCTCGCCAAAAACAACTTTTTTTTTTTTAAACTTCAACCGCTCTCAAGTTGAGTTTGAACTAGACCCGATGAACGACACGATCGATACGGGGCGGCGCATGTCTTAAATTGCGTATGTTGGTTCAAACTGTAACTAGACTGAATCAAGGCCTTAATAAAGAAAACGAGATATTGAGTTCCAAGGTTTCTTCCAACAATCTACAGAGCGTAGATTAATGATTGTACATTTTGTATGCACACGTACTAGTACGGGGTATGTACGCACCTACTTAATGGATCCATGGGTAAGTAAGACATGATACTAAGCGGTATTATGATCCACATATTATAATGACTGAGTCATTAAGCACTACATGGTTAACTAGGTGATGTATTGCAATATCTGAAATTTAAGAAGATCGGACCAATCATTTCTTGAGTAGCCTCGTATGTCCTCAATTCATTGGACCTGCAATTGTAATTGAAGTTGTCGGTGTATGTTGTATAGGTATTACGTATTCTGATATATTGTACTACACATGGGCAGAAACTAAATGACGAACTCAAGTACAAACACGAAAAAAAGACAGGGTATCATCATCGATCAGACTGTTCAACAGACAACCTTGGGAAAGAACAAGTAGGAAACGAGAAAACGCAATTCGCCGGATCCACGCAAACCTGGAAGAGAGAGAGCACAGCATGTAGATGTACAAGACGTTCAAAAATCAGAAGTTCGATACAACGTGATAGATCTGATAGAAAGGAAGACCTGCAGCCTGTTTTCGCAATGCAAGCTGGATAGAGGCATTAAATAGATATCAATAATCAAATGATGATGGTTGGATGGATGGAAAGATATGTCGGTGGCTTTTATAGTAGCTTTGTGTGGATGATGAGATCGTTTATCGATGTCTCGAATGTGTTGGAGACGTCATGTGCGAATGAGGCGGTGACATTGATGCTTCAACATCACTCATCGGCGAATGTCCTCGTGGGATATGCTCGCCGTCACTATTCCGAAGCTGGTTTCGGAGAGCGGGTAATTGTCGTCGTCGGGCGTTGATGAACCAGTTGCTGATCTATAGACAGTATCAATATCGTGACCTCATTAGTAGGCGGAGTGCAAGGAGACAAACCTGGCTTATAGACAACCCCGTCCTCGACATGAAAATCTGCTTATCCTCCTCCGTCGGATACGGATGATCCAAATGCTCATGAAACCAGGCACGCAAGACATCCGTCACGGGTTTCGGTAAATTCCCTCTTCTCCTTTTTCCACGCGAGTCGAGCGAGTCACCGCTAGCACCCATTACACCGAAATTTCCAGAGGAGGCAGGTAGCGTATGACTGTGTCCGCCCATGGGTGACGATGCCGGGTAATCGTAATCAGTACTCTGGTTGGAATGGTTGCTGCTCGGATATGAAGATCCTTGGTAGGGTTGTTGGACGTAACGCGGGTCATATGCGTTCTGACTACCGTACATAGCACCACCGCCAGACGACGACCGGTATCTAGGGTCTTCTTCTGTGCTCGTTCGGTACCCTCTTTCTGCCCTTGATCCAGATCGACTGGGCGCATCGTCGTATGGAGTCATGGGACGGTCGTGGTGCCGGTTTGATGACTGCAAGTCTCTTAACGGTGGTAATATCTGATTGGGTCCTCGACCACCGCCGGATGTTGTCGATGAATGCGGGTATGGGAGTGAGGATCTTGATTTGGTGGGATCTGGGGTGCGATGGCGATCCGTTGCGCGGGATTGTGACGAGTAATATGCAGCTTGATCTATTTCATTATGGAGATGTTCGGGGAGGAGCTAGAAACTCAATCAGCAAATAGGCGACCAAAAACCTAACATCGAATAAACACGCACTTCGCGAAAAGATGGGAGAGTCTGGTTGCCAGGCGCAGAATAACCACCGGTGTAGGTAACAGCCATATTATTGTTGTGATCTTTGCGATGATTTCTGTCTGATCCTCGTCCGGGTGGTTGAGACATGCGGATTGCACCAATTCTAGGTGAATATGTAGTATTCCTCCTCGGCCTGTTTCCTTCACTGTTTAACTATTATTTCAATTCAAGAGTCGCCTCTATAGTCGATTGTATGTTGTATGTGAATGTCCGTCAAATTCGTTCAGCCGCACTTCGTTAAATTCGTAAGATCGTTTCTGTAACTGTTTGTGTCTTTCTTTCCTCCCAAAAATAATGCATCAATTCCGAGATATCGGTTGACCCATGCCAAATTCCAATAGATCCGGTCCAGTTCAAGTCTTTCCAATTCCAGATTGTCAGTCGAACTCGGCCGTATAGACGGGTTGATTATTTGTCGGTAGTATTTATCAAAACGCTTTGCGTCTGACAAGGCGAGGTGGGTAATAATAGTATAATAAGCCAGGTTAAAAATAAAAAATAAAAGATAAGATAATAGAGCCGATCCAAATATGTATCTAAAAGAAGAGAAAAAAGAAAGAAAGTGTCCTTTATTCGAATTGCCGTAAAGAAGCGTACGAGGCACAATGACGACCGGTATATGATTATTAGAAGTAGGCAGGCAAAGCGAGGAATGAGAATCCCAATATAACGAAACAAGGAAAGAGGAAAAGAAAAGAAGGGAACCAAGATGTACATGAGATCCAGGGACCAAGGCCTACTAAATAAGTCAACGCAATAAGAATTTAGCTTTCACCTCTTGCTCCATTTTAGATCGTGACAGTAGTTAGTAAGTTTTTTTTTTCTTTTTTTTTTTTTTTAAGTAGTGACCTAGTTGGTTAGACCTGATTTTCCAATCTAACAACCCATGTACGGAGTACATCGTTTCGT
Source organism: Talaromyces verruculosus (assembly GCA_038993655.1). Lineage (NCBI taxonomy): Eukaryota > Fungi > Ascomycota > Eurotiomycetes > Eurotiales > Trichocomaceae > Talaromyces > Talaromyces verruculosus. The sequence goes on along the minus strand of JBBVQN010000022.1, from coordinate 306,207 downwards.
ATTTACTTACAGCATGTATGTACTAGAAACGTATGTATGTGTATAGTGGCATACATGAAGTGGGAAAAACACTAATTAACTGGCTAAAACCGAATAGCGAAACCCCATACGTAAAACTAAGATTTTCATGGGGGCTTTGATCCCCTGTCTGTTCGGTCCCCCCTCTGTCCTGTAAAACCATAGAACGAGGTACTGGGTTGGTTAACTGGGCCCAAAAATTCCGATACTTTGGTGGCCCAATTACAGAATTACTATTTGAGGAGAAAAGTTAGGACTAAATCATTAGTTTTAAGTTTAGCTCCTGGTAAAATTCCAAAGTAAAATTTCGTAATCTTCTCTTTTCTTTTTTGTATTTTCGGCTCAGAGGTCTCCCGGAGAAAAGTTGACAGATTAGACAGTTTCTTAGACTCTTCGTACTTACTTAGCTAGTAGTAAGTCTAGCAGAGAGCCCAAAAGTGGACACTGGACGCCGGCCAAAGGTGGATGACGGGCTGAATCAAGGTTATGCAAGGCAATGGCCCTAAGTTCCATTGCTTCTTAATAGGGCATTCATTATGGGGCTGTTGACCCAAACTCTGTTTCTTTTTTTCGATTTTTTGGGTGCTTTTTCTTTTCTTCTTTTCTTGTTCCTTGGAACCGGAAAGGCCGTCCTAAGGAATGTGCTGCGGAGATGTACGTTTGGATGATAATCCGGGATGTTATACTGCAGTATGTAATACTACATAGATACATACTGACAAGAAGATTGTACTCTTGCATTGTCAACGATTGCTACTGTACCCGGTTTCCATTGTTAATCTATCGATCTGACGATGGATCATGCCAACAGGTGCTATTCATGGGATTGGCACCCACGATTTGGAGTGGGTTGTGGAACCGTCAGGTGGATCAAGCCAACCACGTACATGTGCAGGTAGCACTACCTATTTCGATGTGACTAGTACGTAGTAGGTTGTATTCAGAAATACATGTTCAATGTTGATAACTTCATACACTAGAAAATTGAAGAATGGAAACGCAAAGAACAAGAGACAGACGAAAACGAATAATGGTCAACTCGCCTCAGATCGGATCGATTAATTAATTCATTAGCTGTAAACTTAATTGCCAGCTACTGCGAACTACGTACCTGTACACAGCGTACTAGTGGGTGTATCTAGATGGTAATCCAATACGCAGCTCCACGGAGTAATCCGGCGTGTTGCAACTTGTTAGGGCTTTGGCTACATACGGCCGACTAGCGGAACCTCCGGTGGAGCTACAACGCGAACAGGCATGGCTAGATTTGTTCAGCATCTTTCCTAGAAGCAGAATGGGAATGACGATCGTGTCAATTACTACGCACATACTACATAGTTTACTAACATATGGAGTACTGAGAGGCGATTTATTGTTTGTACATTATTGTCAAAAAAACGCCTCAGAAGGCGTTCCGGTAATTCTATGTCGCATCCCGTTTGGGTTAGTGAGCCCTAATCCGCAGCATGTGAGTCGGACATTCTATCCCGTCTAGCCTAGGTAGTACATAGATTCTAGTTACTACTAGATAGTTTACGGAGTACAACTGTATGCAGTATGTACTAGTATCAAACCGAGGCGAGATTGGCGGCTCCATCTGTCATGTAAAAGCTTATGAGCAGCCACGGGACCTGACACGTCAAGCTGAGACGAGTCTGGGAACTGTATTCCGATACATACTCAATTAATTAATTAGGGTATGATGATCTGATCGTAGCCATACACCAGTTCAAATTACTAGTCCAATACTTAAACTGCCTAAGCAGTTGTATGAACCGTTTCAAGCGGTTTGACGCTGTAGTGCTACATACAGCTTACTCTGCTTGAATCATGCACTGCACCCTGCATGCATAGTACATACACATCCTGCATCCTGCACACTGCAACTCTGATCCCCCCGTACTCCGTACTTTCTTACTCTGCCGTAGCAGGATCGAGCTGCTGCAGCTTGCAAGCAGCCTAAAATGGGTGTAGAGCAGCAATAATGAGAGAGTTCCGGTCCATCACCGCGTGCACCGCGCTGTACTCCGTGGGATCCGTAGAGTCCGTACCGTGGATGCTTAGATCCGATTTGAGTTGCTTTTTTTTGTGGTTCTCCATCCGGCATTGAATTCTGTCGGGGAGAAGGCCTTTTTGATACATACACATTTTGGGTCGGGACACCCACACCCCAGATTATCTAAGACATATACGGTACAAAGATGGTACAACACAGACATACGAGCATGTGCGAACCATAGAATCGGATGTAAATCCCACTAATGCCAAACGATTGACATCAATCGCCTCTCATGAGTCAGCACAAGGAAGGCTGTCAGCACAATTATCACATACCTATCTCAAAATGTTGAGAATAGGATCACCGATCTGTCTTTGGTACATTCGTATTGGGACTCTTCGGTACCTTAAAACAGAGGCGCCAGGACTAACTCGGCCAGGTGGATTCAATCCATAACTTTGTTTGTTATATACGAAGAAGCAACAGACCACACAGGAGCCAGGAAGTACGATATGAGGTAAATTGTTGAATTGGGGAAGTATAGCGACGGTTGATGATTGGGTGCGGCTGATGGCGTACCAGTGGAATACTTACATGTATGTACGTTCTTATGCAGCATGCAGTGTGCCAGCAAGACCCATTCTTATGAATACCTGGAAATTAATAGAGCAGGCCATCGAATTTGATAGCATTGAGTACGGTATACTCTCTGTACCAGGCTATCATAGTGAACAATCCGAATCTTGGAACTACAATCGATGGAACTTACTTACATATGAAATAAAATTCGTCATCGGAATATATTCTTAGCCGAATATCCGGCAATATAAGAATAACTAGTTATTAGCTATGTAGCTAGTTAGTTAGTTGATCAAAGACTCAAACTTTGTCAAAGTAGAGTGGCATACTATGTAGAGCCGAGGTCCACAGCCGAATAGAAGATCGCCGTACGTAGTTGTCAAATGCAGATCCACGCACCTGATAGCTGGTACCAGTACTAGGTGCGTATGTATAGCTAGTATGTATGGTACGGAGCAATTAATTACCATGGTATTTTGGCCTGTAATAATCGGATATATTAAGCCAACCCTAATTTGCTACTTGAGCTAATTAACTAACTGTTTTGGTTTTTAGCGGTATTTACTATCGACCACTATTATTAGCTAGGGCGGCCTGTCAGCCTGTCAAATTATCCTAAATAAGTCAGAGGACGAACAGTCTCTATTAAGGTTATTGATTATTTTCCAGGCAATTATGACAGCTCCCGATTCCACTATGTTATAGTAATAGTACTCATACAAATAAATTATAATCATCCTATTCTATCAGTATTTATCACATATTAAACAATATTACAGTAACAGTGGCTTGTAGCAGTAGCGAACACCTGTTCGTGTATGTGGGTTTGAGCTACTGTACAATGTATGCTGCTGAATCCTATCTTGGGCCTTTCTTGGCCGATCGATCTCAAAAAGAAAATAAAAACCACCAGCCAATCAGCGTTGCAGCTACTAGTCAGCCAAGGAAGCGCCCACCTTCCTAAAAGGGCGAATTATGGGAATTGGTGGGAAGGAAGGTGCGAGGCTGCCAGGTGCCCGCCCACCTGCAGCTGCGTTCGTGGTTCGCTCCTTCCTTAACTACGTATGTCTCTCCTTCCTTTTTGATGAGATTCTTACATAAGCCACCAACGTATTTTAACTAACTAGTTAATCCATTTTGACTTCTCGTAGACAGACTCTCCTCTGTAGGACTTCATGCGTCAACATATTCATCGTCGTTGACATGCAGCTGGCGGACTGCCGAGACATGACAGGTCAATTTTCTTTTGCTTACTCGAGTTGTCTGCCTAAACAAATGACAGTGCTGAGTTGACTTTGAACAGAGTTCCGGTCGGTCCCTTCGTTGACTACTAGCTAGGTTCATAGCGGAATAGCGGACATACTACATACCGTATGTATTATTCTGTCAAAATGCTGACGATCGCGTCTCCACCCATTATTATTGACCTACATAAAAACACAATAATGAACGTCGAATAGGGATGCATAAAGTTCAGACGGGGCTACGGCGACAGAACGATCGCTTATTTTGCTTACTCCTTCCCAAAGCCTCTGGGATTCAGTCTTGACGATTTGTTGGATTTCTGTAGCGATGTTCCATCGAGGCATATCCCGGAACCAACAAGCCCGGACTTTATCCGAACCGAACACTCCGTGTGATTTCATACATAGGTTGTCACGCCGGAACGCGAAAAAGGGTCGACCACATGCAACCCAAGAATTGGGTAATGTGTCATGCCATGCCGGCTAGAGTGCTTTGCTGGCCGGGCCACTAATGCGGTCTTGATGGATTGTCAGAATGTCAGCCAGTCTATCGAAATGATAGAATCCACTCGCCGTCTACGTCACAAAAATCCCAGACAGGGAACTTCGGATGGGACCTCTTTGACCCTCATCGAAAAGCCAGCCACGATGGACTACGAGAGGAGCTCATCCATTTCTGGCAGAGTCCCGAGGATATGGCGCCAGAGGTGGGGCCAGGGGCAGAAAAAGCGCTAGGATATGCCCCTCCTTTTCTCCCCTTCAGGAGTGCGAGTCTGAGTACTCTGAGAATTGGGAATCGTGAGGAACCTTCGATGCGAAACTTTAACCAAGAAACTTGCTGCCAAAAAGTCTAAACATGGTTCAGACTTAACCTAACATGAAACCCACTCCGGACGGAAAATGTTGTCGAATTGGCTCTGCGGATGACACATTACCCATAGTTGTGAATAGTATCCACCTCGCAGTCCTCGCTTAGGTCACAGCCTCAGGTGATAATGTCGGAATGGACACCGACACAGTGGACACAAGAACAGCGCTGACGTGTTGAGGAACGAATGAACGAAGCATCACTAGTTGACGAATCTCACTTTAGGTTCAGAGTAGGGGTCTTTTGAGTGTACTACGTAGTATGCGGGGCTGGCAATAATACAATCGGATTAACAGGCTGGCTGTCATCGATACTAGTTCGTATATTAGTAGCGTAACAATGTAAGTTCATTCTGATTGAGTCATCGTTTCCCCTTAGCTCAATTTGTCAATTTGAATCACTTTCTGATGCAGATCACAAATCATCGATTAACCCTGGTCGACACTCTGAGTGACATGCGCAGTATGGTGCCACACCTCGTAGATTTTCCATGGAACTCCATTATATGATTGGATACCAGACTGAGACGATACGCACGTCCCGTCCAGATCGGTAATTACAAACTATTTCCGCATCCGGCATAGAATTGGAATCAATTTTCCACGATACGAGACGTACCACGTTTGAAGTTTCTAGATCGAGATCGAACATCATATTGCGGATCATAGTATGGCCAACTTGGGAAGCTCGCGGAACTAGTGTCTATCCCTTTGATACTCCATTCGCTACAAGCACGCAGTACATCGAGGTTTCGACTTTCAAGCCTTTCGACTATTGAAATCTTCAAAACCTCTAGATCTTTGAAGATTATCTAGATTCTAGAGGCAAACATGCCAAGGATCATGCCGGCTGACCTGCATCATGCTTAATCGTTTTTTTTTTTTTTCATGCAGTGGCACATATGTCCTACGTAGTACGACGTTGGAGTATGTAGTGGCTTGATTCTTCTGATCGATCCGGTAGCTAACTGATCCTTCAAATCTCGATAGTGCAGCATATTATGGAAGGCAAGAGAATACTGTAACCGCTCTGTTCAGCACCATACGGAGACGCCGATATAGATCTATCCCCTCCATACCGCCGTTACTATGCATGCATACAAACATTCATTCCGAAGGGCATTCTCAGGCATTCACTTAAGAATTCATGTAGCCTACGTAGTACCACATCAATGCAACGCACCGCCACAATTCATGATCTCAAACTGGCTGTACAACATGCACGCAAGATCGATATTGAGATCGATCTGAGGCTACATTGGCACATTCCAACCTATCAAAGGATGGGTAACGTATTGCCTGTGGATAGTTCTGATGTCATGCCATGCAAGATCTCAGATCTACCGTACATAATTCATCGTGCGTACATTAGGTGATGTCCTTATACGTAGATACATACTTTTATGCCCTTGCGTCTGTAGTGAGCATCAGCAAGCATATCCCTTCGAAAATTCGGTGTCGGCTTTTCTCCGGACAAGATACTCAAATACCTAAGCGATGGATGTATAATAGGAAGTACTATAGATCGGATTGTCGATCTGTTACGTATGTACTTGTATAACGTATACTATTCTTGTCATGGGTTGATGAATGTAAATGTTTTTAATCTATACCAAACCAATGATCACTCGTCGCTGATGAGCTTGTTTTGGATCTTTATTAGATTGAGACGAGGCTGTACAGCATCCGTACAATGGATGTACGTACTACCCAATGCCAATAGCGTGCATACTAAATCTATCTGGTGACTGAGGTATAATTGACATATTATGCGGTTGAAGTATGACTTTCGACTACCGTATATCTAGATATGGTTACCATAGACCGTCACTCAAGGTTCGCTTGAGAACATATTGAGTATCGGATTTGCTAGGCTCAATTCGACTGCAGTTATTATCAATTGCTCAGCCAGAGTGCTCCTTCCTTCTAATTGATGCTGTTTATGCATCAAATTGCCCAAATATGCTTTTCCTTTGTTGGGGGGTGTAACCGAATCGGGGCAAAATTAGGGCTCAAGTTCTACCTGCCTATCTGGGAAATTAGTACACAAACGTAGCGTAATCGAATCGATGCCACCTCCAAAAACCCTGTCTAGACGTATTTACGTATTTACCCATGTAGATCGTGGTTGACTTGAACCCTATAAGTAGTTGAAGGTAACTAATGCACGATCAATCCCATGCCATGCCATGCGATGTGATATGATGCGACGCGCGATGCATCTGAGATACATCATCCATCGGCATTCATCTATAATATGGATTTATTATACATATAACTCGAAACCCCCTAGCTAGGTATATACATATTCGCCAATCTCTCATCAATGCAGCCAACAACCTCGGTACTTCCGTCACAATCCTTGTTAATGAAGGTTAAGACACGTTGGGGGTGCAACCCCCATCCCATCTCTTCTCATTCATTGTACGACATAGCTTTTGACTGGTGTACTTATCATCAGTATGCGATGTAGTCTGAGCGTACCGATCTGAGATATGATATATAGGCCTCATTTTCGGATATTGGACTCGATGTTGTTTCTTTCCGGCCGAGTTTACGCCGTACTCTTTTCGGCTTAACTAACTGCGTAGTACCTAGATACATATGCCATGCACGTTACCGCAGTCAATCTGAATCAATGTATGTATGTACCCTAATCATGGGATTTACAAGTCGAAACCAGGTTGTCGGGTCGATCTCACCTCATAATTACGAGCAGAGTACGTATTTCGTTTTACGACTACGTACGTACGGAGTACTCCATAGTATCATCTGGTAATAAAAGGCTAATAACAGACATGTGGTGCATGCGTCGTCCTTTCTTTTCTTTTCTCGGATTATTGATCCTTTCATAAATGATCTGCTCAATAAGGTAGATCGGGTAGATCGGGAAGATCATTCTGAAATCGAAAAAAGAGAAATCCTATGAAAAAAGCAAAGAAAAGTATGACAAAAGTAAGGATCTCTTATCCATGACCAATGAATGGCTGGTGGGTTTGGTTGAACTGGTCAGGAATGTGAGCTATCACAAAGCGCATCTTCAAGATCCATGTAATGGGTACGTGCACGTATGTTACTAGGGTTGGGGAACAACGAATTAGATTCGTTGTCTTTTTGTGGTTCATGTCAAAAGATCTTGTGACTTTGAGAAAATCGTCTTAATATAGTTACTCGATGCCTCGATTGGATAGCATGCATATATATCGTGGCGAGATAGGCCCCCTTCAATGCAAGGATTAACGATGCATCTTGAACCAAAATCCAGTCTGTCAGCATTAGGTCTCAACCACTACGTATGCACCTAGGTATGTGCGTACCATGTAACAATATCTGAGATCAAATTCCGCACGGACAATACATCCTTCCATTACCAGTAGATGGTATATTCCCGACTCCGAATGGATTGATTCCATAACTTTTGACTTACATGCCTGCCGATATACCTAATATATTATCATAATAGTTTTTCTATTAAGTATAGATCCCCGGCCTAATTTTTGAGGGCTCACCTTTATTTTGTTTTACTTTTCGTGATGCTACATAGCACATTCTACATGCTACGAACATGCTACATTGCAAGGCGTATTTTCGCCCCCTTCTTTTGTCTTTTAAGGAACTCCAGTCCGAACATCTCCGTTAAATGCATACATCATTACATTGTAGTACGTACGTATACGTAGTATGAGTGCCTGTCAAAGGAACAAACACGAGACATGAGTCAGGGCTCGGAAAAGTCGAAACATGCTTTTAAACCGAGGTAGACAATCTCAATAAAATATTTACCTTAGGGCGTTGTTTCACGTACAACCACTCTTCCCAGAGACTAGCTCTCTATTACTTTTGCTACTAACTTAAATATCCAGTTGCTTTCGAAATGTCATATGCGTCAAACGGCTTGGCTCGGCTTTGTCCTCCATATCCTTTGTTCCCGAGATGTGTCATTAAAAAAAGGTACGAATCTCTTTTGTACCTAGGTAGCTAGTAGCCTAGTTCCATTGTTGAATAGATGCGTCGGAGTATATAAAGTCTAGGAACTGCCGATCTTGAAGCGCCACCAGTCTTGTTTGCATTTGCATCAAGGATTCACACAAAGATAACTTGGTATTTCTGTGAAATCTCTAACTACTATACCAGTATTACGCGACTTATTTCATCCATTGAAACAACTTTGACATCATTGAGGGATTAGCTATAGATGTCTGTATATCAGTGCTTCTTCACAGCTGCATGGAATCATTGTACCACTCCAAAGGTTGGATACAAGTACATGAAGCGCTCATCTTGCGTCTATGAAATATTTCGAAAACAAGTCATATCGAAAAATAGACATTTCACTGCAGTTTTTATATCCTTATTCAAGGATGTTCCCTGTATACCTGTAGAGCTATGACCTCGACAAGGCCTGCTAGTATGGGGGTTACACGTACACAACACATTTAGAGCAAGCTAGTTGGTTACACAATGCATGCCAAAGAAAGAGAGAAAAGGAACAAAACAAAACAAAATGAGACATCCATGGCTAATCCGGAACTATCGATCTTGTGATTGTATTGAGATTGACAGGCAATATGATATATGTATGCAATGATTCCATGGATATCGATGTGAAATTTTCGTTCTTTGTTGTGATCTTGGTTACTGTCGAGGTGCATATGCAATATCTTTCAATTCGGCCGGCTACTGAGAGTGTTCGTAGATGTACGTACATGGATCTAGTTGAAGATATGTTTCTCTTCATATCTACCAGGTACGTTGAGTGTGTTCGGCATTTGACTTTGATATCCAGATCCCTGTCCTTATTAGGGTTATGTCGGCAGTTGCTATTCAGGGGAATACTTTCCAACATCTACCTGTTGAGGCTTTATGCAATAGCTTTCAGGTAAGATGTGAGCGATTTCAATGTAGATGAAATTAGGAGTTGAGGTTCTGTAACTTTTCGACTCTGTATCTTTATTCGGAAGGAACAGATTGAGTAGGTATGCCTGGCGGGAAGAAATATAAAGCCCTCATATAGACCTAGGTGCTTCCAATAGCACGTCTAGTTTGGAGACCGCACGTACTCCTGAACAGTACTATATACATCCATAATCATGAAATCTATCGCACGGCAAGCATATGTATATCGACTCAGGCATCTGACCTATCTAACAAGGATGTCCGTTCTCAAGTAGCTTAGCAGCAGGGTACAACACGCTGGGCAATCCACTAGCCATTGGCACGGAGACATCACCAGTGTCGCTAACAGTGATGTTTGTGCAGGTGATCAACTCGGTAATGACCTGTCCGGCGGTAAAGCCCGTTCCGGAGATTGTCAAGCCGTAAGAGCTGGCGTCTGCACCGGAGTTTGAGAGTACGGTGACGACCTGGCTGTCATTGCTGCCTTTGCGGATGGCGAGGTTGTTGCTATCTTGGTAGATTGGGGAAGACTGAAATCGATGTTAGACACTGGCCCTCCCAATGTAGAGAGATAAGATGCATACCTTGTAAGTAGTGTATCCTGTGTCCAATTGAAGAGCATAGTTTCGGATCTTGTTGAGTTTCGAAATCCATTGGTAAAGCTCAGCGGAAGTATCAAACCCACTCAACCAAACAGCTTCACGGTTATTAGGAACGCTGCCACCACTGTAATGTTGTTCCTGACCGGCATAGATAATGGGGATACCATCCGACAAGATCGTGAAAGCAAGGACGTTCTTGGCGAGCGAATAGTCCGAGGTGTAGTTGGCGAATCGCGGGTTGTCGTGGTTCTCGGAAAAGGAGCCTAGCAAGGTTGAGTCATTGCAGTCGGACTTGACGGTGTTGACCATGTTGTATAGATCCGAGATACTACCGCTGGTGCTTTCAAAGGCGCGAACGAGGGGGTAATATACTGGGTAGTTCAGGACTCCGTCGAGGTAGTTCTGGTAAGGGCATGCAATGGTTGCGTCGCCATTGTCGACTTCGCCAACGCAGTAGACGCCAGCTGCGCTGACCCAGGAAGGCCAAAAATCTTTTTGCACTTCTAGCGCGGAGTCAAGACGGAGACCGTCGACTTTACAATTCATTAGCATCGGGGGTCTTCCGATGGTAAGATCAAGGAAATGAGCAGCACTTACTGGAGTAGTTTGAGACCAATTCCGGAATCCAGCTGTACCACATGTTCTGCACATCAGTACTCTCGGTATCGAGATCTGGAAGTGAGACAATAGTGTCGTCTTCCCAGCACTCTTCAACCATGGTCAAGTTGGAGTAATCAGTGATTTCGCAGTAAGCATGGAAATAGTCTTGGCTGTTGAAAGGATTGAAAACTGAGTAGTCTACGTCTGGACCGGCACCGGCGTAACCCTTTTGACAAAAGATAAGTTTGATTGACTACCGACAAAAAGTTTGGAGGTAGTCTTACCATGTGGTTTGCCACGACGTCAACCATGAGGTACATATCACGAGCATGGAGAGCTGTAGCCAAAGCTTTCAAGTCTTCGGCGGTACCGTAGTTCGAATTGATGGAGTAACTGTTTTCGATGTCAGTCCCAGTTTAAAGAGCAGTCAAATGTCAGGCGTGCATGTCCTGTTGCCAGTAGCCGTGATAAGCACCTCCATCTGCAGTAGATTGATTCAACTGCTCAGTAACAGGCGTAATCCAGATGGCCGTGAATCCCATGTTCTGGATATAATCCAACTGTACAAATCGTTTTAGTTTTGTCAATACTTTAAGAGCTTGACCGTTGTACTCGACGTACCTGGTTGATGATTCCTTGCCATGATCCTCCGCAGTATTGCTATGAAGTGTTAGTTATGGACTTCCAAGTCACACAATATTCAAAACATACGCCTAACGCAGAATCGCACTCTGCAGTGGTCGAATTGTCCGTTCGAGAGAATCGATCAGTGAGAAGAAAGTAAATGGATCGTGAGCGCCATTCATCCGGAGTAGCAGCTTCAGCAACCTGTGCTATAAGACCTGCAACTGCAGCACTTGCGATGAGCGACAGCTTCATCTTCAATCACTTTGTTTAAAACGAATGCAGAAGTAGAGATAATCAAGAGAAAGGCGAATGATTTCACAAGAAAGAAAGGCTTCGCATAGCAATACAAATTCCCAGGAATCTAGTATAGATATGATACTCCGAAGATGGAAAAGAACGACTGGAAGATACTTCCGCGTCTTCTTATAGATATTGATGTCTTTTTCCCTTTCCAGATGATCTTTAAAGGACCATCCTTGTCTTCGAAATGTCCGGTTTGAATCCACAAACCCATCTTAGTCAGTTTGCCAACGTGTCCCAGGCATTGTAACGTTCTGACAGCGGCGGCGGAGATTAGCAGGCGACGATCGTAAGAGGTAGCGCTACGGCTTGGAGTCCTTGCTTGCAACGCGAGGGGCGCATACGGTGTAGACGGTCTAACATTTGGAATAGGTCAAAGTTATCTGATTTTCGATTGTTTTACAGAATCCTACGCTTCTGCATGATTCTTTTGTACATCCCTACGGATCAATATCGGCAGATTCGGCAAATACGGGTTTGTTCTTTTCTAAGGGCTTTCGTTTCACCATTTGCACCAAGATACTACACGACTATGATACTTTAGTCCACCCTGACTGAAACCCTTAAATGACTCAATCCAGAGTAACAGCTACCGAGTGATCTGGGAAAAAAAAAACATTTTGCTTCGGTGAAACCCGAGGTTGCTAGTGATCCGTTTTCTTGGAGATAAAATCCTTTTAAAAACACACACTTTGTGTGCAATACCTATGTGTGTATCAAACCCCGGACTAAAGAAAACTTCTTGGGTTAGGCAAGCCACCTTGACATCTGCTGATGTATGGACTCTATGGAGCGATAGAAGGAATCTTGGTAAGGATTCGACGGCATATTACTTCATCTTGCATGTCGGTTTATAAGATCCCAGTCATAATAGGCTGTTTGTACCTGAATAATAGGTCAATTTCCCGTGTGAAAGCACACTCCGCAAAACCAACCCTACAGCAGCACGAAGACGTCATGATACGAGAAAATCGACTGTGAAAACATGCCATACTTCAGTTCTACACCGATTGAGCTTCAAGTGCAGCAAATTTTGCATCTTGATATCAATTCTCGACGGCAATTGAATAGCCAAGACTTGATGGATAGCATGAGGCTATACGAAGTTGATAGCTTAATGGAGACTTAAGCATCTTAGCGTGGGCACATTCTCGACTTGAACTTTACCTAGTAGCACTAGTTAGGCACCACGTAATCCTGTTTAAAATTTGGTGAAACGACGGTCGATCTGCAGAATTTCAAAGCAATTTTTCAACGGATTCTAATCATTCTATTCGTAGTTCTAACTTGCTCAGTTGTACTGACCATACCTTGTTTAGAGCACAATGAATTGATCTAAATTTGTTCTTGTGTATTGTGGATAACCAGGATAACACTGGAAGCGGAGCACATACTGGTATGGATGGCGGTGGTTCCGGGGAAGCACGAAGAAGTGATAACTTGTCGCATGAAGCGACAAGTAGTTAGGGTTGTACTCCGTACATCCTGGACGATGGACCCTTGAGTTATGCACTGAAGCAAGTGCCGTGAGCTTGTTGATGATCTGACTCATGAATCCTGGATAAGGATTTACGAGACTTACTTCGTTGGCGACAAGACTGAAGAGTCGCTACTCGTCAGGGTCCACAGGTACATCCGAGAAGATTTAGTGCGTAGTTTCAAGCAATCTAGCCTATCCAAGCTGGAATGGCCGAAATCCTTTTCACTCCTTAGTGTGCCTTTTACTGGCTAAACTTTTCATAGCTCTACGAGTACGGAGCACTCTTTATCACATGTCAAAGGGGAGAAACTAGTCAAATTACTGTCAATGATTTCCAGGTGATGAAAAAGCCCAGCAGAGCCCGTCATGGTGTACATAGTATATCCCGGAGCCAACCCATCGATCAATCAACTATTATTGCCTTCGGCAGAAGTTAAACCACTGTCATCAAAGGGTCGAAACGCCAGTTCATTGGCTGTTTATCGCGCCTATGGATCCTTGCGATCTTCACGTGTCGAATCCTCGATGTCACCTCAGTCGGACATTCGTTGACTCTTCAAGCCACCCGAGCTACTAGACCAGCCAACTAACACACAAATCTGAGCTCATCGTACGAGATTGTGGGGTTATGCTTTCACGCTGCGGAGTACATAGTACTACGGAGTACATTTTCAGATGACAACCTCGAAGCTCTTCAAGAAGTGGACAAGTCATCAAAACGCGGAAAAAAGCCGGGGAAAAGAAACACAATAAGGAAGAAAAACAAAACTAAACCCCGTCCGTACCACATGCAATCAATCCCGAGTAAGCAAGGGCTCGGAAATTTGAAATTCTGCTATTTAGACGTTATACCCACTCGAGCAATATCAGACGACTATCATCATGCGCTATCAAACGCCTTCCGGTAGTTTTTTAGACTCCTCAGTGGTCAACGAATAGATTAAATTTCACGCGATGCTCTGCATCTCCAGCCGGTGATCGTCATGAATAAGCTACTCCATAGTAGGCACCCGGTAATCGTAGGCCTACTTAAACACCGCGTCTTGGCTTTCCTCTATTATTCCCTGTAAAATTGTAAATCATCACTTGAAAATCTTGTCGATCGTCAATCCTTTTTTGTCGTGGTTCTGTCCCCATTTTCTTTCCTTCGTTTAACACACCAGAATCATGGCTGTGACGACTGCCTTGGCCGCACTGAACCTGCTGACTTTGGTGCAGGGAGCGGCGGTGGAGTTTGTCCCACGTGCATCAGGATCGCTGGACTCATGGCTGGCAACTGAAACCCCCATTGCACTTCAAGGAGTGTTGGACAATATCGGTTCAAGTGGTGCCTTCACGGAGGGGGCGGACGAAGGTATTGTCCTTGCAAGCCCTAGCAAGGCTGACCCGAATTGTATGTTATATCCCTCCAGCACCTCCTTGACCTTCAGACACTCATGGGAAAACATCTCTAATTTTGTGTAGATTTCTACACGTGGACCCGAGATTCAGCGCTGACACTGAAGACTTTGATTGATAATTTTATCGCTGGCACATCCGGCCTGGAATCAACTATTCAAGAGTACATCAATATCGAGACGATCATCCAAGGAATCTCGAATCCGTCCGGAAGCCTTGCAGATGGTACCGGACTTGGAGAACCAAAGTTCAACGTCAATGGAAGTGCATTTACAGGCTCTTGGGGACGTCCGCAGCGCGATGGGCCCGCACTAAGAGCGACTGCAATGATTGCATATGCTAACTATCTCATTGTGAGTGTCGTTGGAAAAAACCCAACCTTAAATAGCCCTAACCGCAATGGAACAGAATAATGGCCAAACATCTACTGCAAAAGATATCATTTGGCCCATTGTTCAGAATGATTTGGCCTATGTCGCCCAGTACTGGAATCAGACTACATTTGGTGAGCCCTCCTAAGCCATCAACTATCCGCCCGATTCAAGTCCAGCGCTGACACGCCGAAATAGACCTCTGGGAAGAGACACAAGGATCATCTTTTTTCACTACAGCAGCCCAACACCGTGCCTTAGTCGAGGGTAATGCCCTCGCCACGTCACTCGGCGAGTCTTGCGCCAACTGCGTCTCCCAGGCCCCTCAAATCCTTTGTTTCTTGCAGTCATACTGGACGGGCTCATACATTCTTGCCAATTTCGCCAACAACGGCCGTACAGGCTTGGACGCCAATTCAATCCTGGGAGTTATTGAAACCTTTGATCCGGAGGCGAGCAGCTGTGATGATGCAACTTTCCAGCCTTGCTCCGCGAAAGCACTCGCTAACCATAAGGCTGTTACGGATTCCTTCCGAAGCGTATACTCGCTCAATTCAGGTATCGCTGCTGGTTCTGCGGTTGCTGTTGGCCGCTACCCTGAAGATGTATATCAGGCAGGGAACCCTTGGTACTTGGCTACTACCGCTGCTGCAGAGCAGTTGTATGATGCTATTTACCAATGGAACAAAATCGGTTCTATTACCATCACCTCCGTGAGCTTGAGCTTTTTCAAGGCCATCTACTCTTCAGCAGCGACAGGTACATATGCTTCTGGTTCATCCACTTTTAATGCTCTCATTTCGGCCGTTCAGACCTACGCAGATGGATACATGAGTATTGTCGAGAAATACACACCAGCAGATGGCACGCTTGCCGAACAATTCCAGCGTGATACCGGCGCACCACTATCTGCCTCTGCATTGACATGGTCATACGCAGCTCTCCTCACGGCAGCTGCCCGACGCGCAGGTACGGTGCCTGCATCATGGGGCTCCAACAACGCAAACACCGTACCAACAACGTGCTCCGCAACCTCCGCCACAGGTAGCTACACATCCGCGACCAACACAGCCTGGCCTACGGCACCTACAAGCAGTGCTAGACCCGCTTGCACAGCCCCTGCTGAACTAGCCGTTACATTCCAGGAAATCGTTGCTACCAGCCTCGGACAAGATATCTATTTGACAGGCAACATCTCAGCGCTCGGTAGCTGGTCCACCACTGCCGGCAAGGCAATCCTGTTGAGTGCGCAGGACTATCGCTCAGCCGATAACCTTTGGTATGTCACACTGAATCTACCTAGTGGCACAACATTTGAGTACAAGTTCTTCAAGAATGAAAGTGGTACGATTACTTGGGAGGATGATCCAAATCGGTCGTATACCGTGGCCAGTGATTGTGGTGTGAGCACTGCCTGCATCAATGATAGCTGGCAGTAGGTTGTAACGTAAGTACTAGTGGATTTATTTGCGGAAATGTATAGGAGAATGTATATGAATGCCTTGTACAGTAGAAACTGGTCATAACGAAGAGAAAGTCCTCTCAGTTCTTGATCATGCATTTAGAACATTCCAGATATATAGGAATAGCGAGCACCTTTGCTACTGAATTGCGCCAGGTTCAATATTATTGATGTAAGCGCGAACCTTGGAAGGGATATACAACTTGTCATGACCAGGTTCTACCGTATAGCCTATTGATGCATGAACTTAATAATCGAAATGGATCTTGGTAAACCCTGGTACCGGTAGATCATGGAAAGACGTCGCAATCTCCATTAAGCTAAAAAAAAGTGATAAAGTGACGCTGAAAAAAGGGCCACCATGCTACAACATGCATAAGCGGCCTCCTGCATAGATTTGAATTAATGTACAAGGTTTCCAGAACTTGATACAAAGGCGAAATAACAATGGTATATTCGCAGAAAGCAGCCCAACCAACCGCCAAAAGACAGCACTCCGACCCCGTCCGCCTCCCATCTTAGATTAATGCATAAAACCATGTCGTCGTTTATTCTTGAAAATTAAATAGAACTCATTGCGGAAAGAATTGATTAGAAGGCGAGGTTGAAGAAGGCGAAGTCTGGGAGAGGAAAAATTGATGAGATTGATGTTGGTGATTATTGTTTGGACGGATGCGAGAGAGAATGTTCATGATGTCGAGAAGGAACTCCTCGTTGTCGATATCGTGAGTGGGATAATCTTGCATTCCAGGCTCTGATTTGAGGGTTGAAAATCTTCGTTCATAGCGCTGCGAATATATTGATTAGTCCTAGTCCGGCAAGAGCCATATGTTGGTAAGGAAAGGAAATCAGTTACTCACGCCTATTGATTGTAAGACTGTCGAGCCCTGAAATACATCCATTACTGCCTTTGCAACCAACACCGGGAAATGAAACGGTAGCAAAGCATCTGTACTCCTGAACTGCGATAAATCGCTCATTGAGAGCTTCCAAGCCATAGCTTGAAGCCACTGTTGTGTCCCGGCAATATCTAGATTCTGGATCTCCGCGACGCTCCCGATAGGTATAGGCTTACTGAAGTGATGGCGTCGACTTATATCTCGCATGTTGGTCCGGCCGGCGGTCATGCTTGCTACAAATGTTTCATCACATTCAATGGCTATCCAGTCGTAAAGCTCTGCTGTAATCTTCTCAAATATGCTGATGAGGTTGTAGAATCCGTATTGGATTATGTGATCTTCTGTAGACAGAATGGCGGGCTTTCGAATGGAGTTTCGAAGCATAATTGGTTTTGCTTGTTGAAGGGCGTACGCTCTATGGTCAAAGGAAGTTAGTGACTGTTATTGAAATGTAAGTACAGTAATGTTCCACAAGACTCACCGTTCAGTCACAAACAACAACCAAAACACCCTTCTCCGTTCTTCGGCCTCTTCTTCCCCAAACGCGGAATAAGTAGCCTCTCGATGCAGCCCAAGCGTCAGGGCCATGGACGTGGCTTGACTGAGATAAAACCAAGCCTGATCCTGACGATCTAAATTTCCATAAGCGGCAAAAAGGAAAAACGAAGTCAGGAGGGATTCCAGCGTAACTTGCTCGCAGATATTATTGCATTCGTTTCTTGCATTGGTTGCTTCTGTCAGAATCTCCATTCCAGATAGAGCTAATGAAGAATCGTAGTATGCAGAAGAAGAGGACGGGTCAATCATGGCGTCTAATTGAAGCTGGACATGGGTTGCCGCGCAAAGGGCGGTTATGAATGCATACCGCTGTGGAGTGAGTTGTTCGGGTTGTTGACTGTCGTTGAGAATCTGCTCCGAGTTGACCACCGGTATAATCGGATATAGGTATTTTAAGTAGACATTTATATGCGCCAATATTACCATAGCAGATAGGCGTCCGGACTGTGACCGTGACTGGTTCTGAGGTTGTAATTGTGGTCGTTGTGACATTAATGGGGATTGAGATGGTGGCTGTGACAGTAGGGCAGTTTGATGATAGCCACTACTGTTGTTTGGCAGCTCATATTGTGAGTCGACAGATTCCGGTGAAGAATAACTTTCATATTTGATATTCCATGGTACTGGAGCGGACCAGCCTTCCACTATCAAAATTTCCTCTGAAGGTCAGCAACTCCTCAGGCCTAGGTAAGCAGCAGGTGTTTGGAGGTAAACTCACGTGGAACCATCAATTCAGACTGACTTGCTTGATCCGTGATACTCTGAGGGGGAGTCGGATATTGCGAGACTAATGTCTGCAGAGGTGCAAGGGGATACAAGGTACGGAACTTGGGCCCCTTTCTCTGCAGAACATCGCAGTAAGAGCAGGACAGAAGTAGACGTTGGCACTTATCACAT
Source organism: Talaromyces verruculosus (assembly GCA_038993655.1). Classification (NCBI taxonomy): domain Eukaryota; kingdom Fungi; phylum Ascomycota; class Eurotiomycetes; order Eurotiales; family Trichocomaceae; genus Talaromyces; species Talaromyces verruculosus. The sequence goes on along the minus strand of JBBVQN010000022.1, from coordinate 287,410 downwards.
GGCTGAGCACGATTGCATTTGATCTTGCGTCGTCGACAGTTGTCACAGGCCTGCTTTGAAGCCTTTGGACGAGGGGGTGAAGCTGCATCATTTTCGGATTTGAAAATGGAAGTCATTTTTAAGGTGTCAAGCAGTTTGCAGTTGCACTTATCGCAGATCTCGAAGAAATTGTTTTTTGTGCGTTTCACATCGTATTGCTAGCTGTACTTGGTGTTCAATTATATTAGGTACTGTACGATCGTTAGATTGAATAGATGAGCTGAGATGAACTGGATTTTCGACGCCTTTTATTTAACTTCCTACAAGTGGATACTTCTGTAACTATACGATACACACACGATCGGTCAAATCGACTAAGCACCTTTTAGGAAATTTCAAGTACTGTGGACGGTGACGTTGACCTTGATTTTGACCATCCCTAGTCGTCTCTCGCAAGGTATTGACAAATGGGTTGACTGGGGAAAAAGACCGGGGAAAATTTACGCCTAGTAAGAAAGCCTCCGCAAATGTCCGCATAAGCTAGAGTATCTTTCAGGAGCCACTTAACTAGTCCAACAACGTTTTGATCGGGCAGGTTTTGCTTGAAAAGTTCAAGATTGAATGGCTTAGTCTGACTGACGGTGAAGGACTAAACGGAATCAAGTCGGAGCCTTGCCAATAGCAAAGACTACTCCGTAAGCAGTCTAAAGATACAGACTAACTTCTCACGCTAATCGTAGCCCGGGGGTGGATCATTCTACACCCATTTGGGTTCTCGGTGTACCTGAATCCATACCCTTTGGACTTGTTGTGTTTTAAACCAGGCAAATCAAAGCCCTAAGTACATGTGCCGATGAAGGCAGGGGTTGATATGTATGGCTCGCAAGACCGAGCGTTAAAAAGGTTGACTACTCCGCAAAAACTGTAATCTATTATCACCAACATACATACAGACCAACGGACTAATTAAATCGACGGAATTGGGACGGGCCTTTGTCGCAGAGCTTACCGGGTTCCTCATAGGTTGAAAGAGAATACGGCGTACGGACTAGTACCGATCCGTGTAGATAAAGTATGGATGAACTGTAACTATTTTACTAATCCTGAAACGAGACGCTTTGATTGTTGTGGAAGATATTCGAGTACCTACATGATTGACCCTGCGTTGGGACAGTTCTTGGGTAGGATTGATGCATGATTGCGATCGATTTCGAATTCTGAAATGTTGCATTCTACTGATGACCGTGATTATGCACCTTGCATTAAGCACTCGATGAGCCATCCATCTTGATTCTTGATTTTCACTTGATTTCTGAATGTAGTCACTTCCCCGCGCATTGAGGAGGGGCCATCACTTCATAACTCTTAACTCCTTACGATACATTAAGTACCATACGACCGAAAATCGGAATTCGGATTCACACTGATGACTGTTCAGCCTTTTTCCTTCCAACCTTCTCGGGTCATGTCACTTATTTCGACACCGGCAGTACTGATCCCGTCATGGCCGGAGCAGCAAAAGTATAACTTATGATCTTCCCGTGCTAGACTGCTAGCAATTCAATTAATATCCTGACAGCCAACGAGCGAGAAGGGCATCTGCAGGAACCACCGCCGCTAACATGGCCGGTGGCCTGACCGGCAGATGGACAGCGTAATATGGGGTACAATATCTATAACAAGGCAGTAGTCAATGCCGAAAAACCTTTGATCGGAGAACCCGAGTCATCATTGAGGCGCATACACACGTACGAGGTACGTATTCACAACACCCATGCTCACGGACTTTTAGTTCATTATCGTGATTGATGCAACTGCAGGCCATTTCAGGAAAGCTGGCAGAGACTTGGACGAATACGTATATCCTTTCATTATTTTTTAGCGCCTTGACATTGAGGTGCATGATGACGACGAGTTCAGCCTCTGTCTCGAAAGAGGGCACCTGAATCGCTTTACAACCCGAGTCCTTCTACGACTGTCCATTTGTATTTCCTGAAACAACTAAAAAACCGTACTACTCGGTAATTATGATCATTTAAGTCAATTGTAAAACTACGTGTTACCTAGATATTTGAACAATCGCCGCTCGGCAAAAATTCAGGGCGTCGGCAATCTGGTATATTTCGGTGCATGTACCCATTTTGAAATATATTACAAGCATTAATACGAAAATTTGTGATATTTGGTGGTAACCACGAAAACCATCATGAGCGATTTTTGGTCAGAATAAAAGAGTCATACAATGACTGATAATGCAAGATTGTACTCGGTCCTCTGTAATCCGTTGAACTATTGTCTAGGGTTTACTCGGACATATATAGTTACATATTCAACTCGCAGGGCAGAATCTTGAAAAGAACCAACCAACGCAGGATCAGAAATCGAGCTAAGCATCTCCAGTTGGGAAAGACGACGGAAAATAACGCACCTGCCACAATCTATGTATCAATCCTTCATTCAAGACCTCAATAGTTGCAATAAGTATCCATGAAGATGGGAACCGTGCGCAGACCTGCAAGACACACTAATGCATGGCATTCACCAAAATCGTCCTTGACGTAGTTCTTGCACGTGAAAGTGCGTATCCTGATCCCTTTGCAATTTTAAAATCGAATATCTCCTTGGCACATGCTGGAGAGGGGTTAGTGGCTAGTCTGTAACTATTGCGTAGAGTGTGTACTACGTACACTAGTTAGGGCTAGAGTAGATTGTTAATGGCGAAGTGTGTGGCACACAGTGATCGATCTGGCTGACTCAATATCCGCTCATGCAGGTGGACAGATCTAGTTAAAGCATGAAATACATCCCAGCATAAGCATGTGATTTTGGAGGCATGCTGAATGTTCCTGGTCAGAAATTCAGAATACGGTACGTGGTTACGCAATCTTGACTTTACCGGACCTTGAGCTAGTCAACTTTGTGCTCCATAGACTCGTCAAGACGGTCAAGTAAACAATATGATTAGACTATTTTAGTGTTTTTTTTATGGAAACCATCGAAAAGTCCGGGGAAGAAAAAGCCAAATCCAAAGCCAGAGCCCAACAAGAATATTCCAGAACAATGTTGACACATACCGGTAGTGAATAGCTCAACGAATGTAAAGTTCAAATACTCCGTACAACGGACCGAAGTCTGTAGGAAAGAATCAAGGATGAAGAGGATTCTTCAGCCGGTGCCTTCCCACAGGCCACATCAATAAAAATCGGCAACATCTGCCGATGGTGGGGTTGGTGATTTGTTGTCCAAGGTTGCATTTATTTTTGAATTCAGAGCCAATGGAAGCTAGTACGATTTTGACGCTTTTCAAACCTTCGTAAATTGCGTAGTTACAGGTACACTCGAATCTCCTCATACCAGATACTTCAAACATTAGACGGCTGGTCACTACCTAACCACTTACTCGCTAGTCTACGGACTGAGTGGATACTTTGACACTAATGGTAATAGTCAAAGCCCCAGTAACCAAGTTGAGTTAATACGTCTTGTTTCAAGAGTCAAGATTGTTCGTCACTGCTTGACAGATGTTGTCAACCCGGGGCCTTGATTCAAATGCAATCCGGTGAGTACCGATCCCTGACGTGCTGCCGGTAGCTGAACTCGTGTTTGACAACTACCGATTATATCATTGCAATTAAACTCGGTGAGCTGGATACGGGCACGCCTAACGAGTCAGTACGTATGGGGACGGGTTCGACGGGATCAACAGCGTACTCCGCTTCAATAGGAGGCCAGTGGAGTGGACCATAATGGTCACTCAGATGAGTAAACGATGACTGTACGTACTTATCAAGTTGCGGAGAAGCCTCCATTCTCCATCCTTCAAATGTTGAGTTCTACGTAGTACGTAATACCTGAATCGAAGCTCCTCAGGCAGCCACATACCATGTTGTTACCCACAGACTGGTTGGTTATTCCATAACAAATTTGAAGCACAGAGGCCGTTTCTATAACTTGACAAACTCTATCAAATGCGGAAAGATTCTGGAATAATTAATATGATGCCTGGGACTTTTAAAGTTTGACTAAGTAGCGGTGATGTGTGTATTCTGGAAAGTGCGTTGCTGCTATGGAAGTCAATCTACTTCCAGAAGAAACTAGAGACATTAAAGTTTCAGAAACAGGAAATTCCTTATCTACGAGTATTGAGAAAGAGGGGTCGAAATTCTAAATTCTTGGAAGTATCGAAGGGGGGTATTTAGCGGAAACCTCAATAACGCATGTTGGTATAGTGCAGCACGTTTTGGCCATCTAATTCGTCTTGTCTCGTATTTTACTAGTTCCCAGTGCACAATGAAGTCTCGCATAGAGTTTGAAGGATGATCTTGGATCCACCAAAGAGTTTTTTCGCCATATGGTTCGTGAAAGCCTCCTCTGAAACCAGCCGTGGTTGTGTTGCTATTCCCATCTGTCCAACTAGCATTCAACCCACCAGCCACGCCATCAAGATTGCCGAACGGCACTGCTTTCGACGATCGTCCAGAGTCAACATGTCTGACGGCGTTTCGCAATCAACCAGCGCTATATTTTTTTCGAATGATTTGCTGGATGCGATCGTGGCACGGGGCTACCGTATTCTTCAGGTCGTGGCGGAAGTTGCGTTGCAGAATTGATACGTTGGATAATGATTCACGGGCTTTGAAAGATGCGAGAACAGCGGAGCTCAACTCTATCAAAGAATGATTTTCCGGAATAGATATCTGTCCGAAACTTTCCAGTTACGCGGCTTGAGGTGTATCTCTAGATTGGCCGATGAGTCGATTGCTCTTAAGTCAATGCTTAGATAACATTCAGATATCAAATTCAATTTTGTCTGACCACTTTTGCTGCGAAAAGCCAAGTAATTCGTCGATGCTCTGCGTACTTTTCCCATGTATTGCTAAGCCCCTACGAAGGACACAACATTAGTTGATTCAACTTCTTGACTGTCATTGGCTTTTGAACAGAAATTAGACGTAGCAAATAAAAAGTCCTGGTTGAGAAGTGAAGAGCATTTCCATTGATGTAGACAGTCTCCTGGTTGGATTTGTTGAAAGAGGAGTGATTAATGATTAAGAATTTCGACAGGCCATACGGGATCATCGAATCTGAGTCCAGACAGCTGCAGGGTTCGATTTATCTGATTTCGCTATGTGGAGATACTTGCGATGAAGCATACACATCGACTTCTGCACTGATAATGGCAGTGATATGCACCGCATTATCTCCTTGGGCTACCACCAACCGACGGGTTGACTGGCTGCACCTTAAGACCTGATTCCTGACGGGCGTCAGCTCCAATCAGAGGTCCAAAAGGTCATCAATATACGCCGCCTCCTTTCATTGTACGTACAATTCCCTGTACAGACATCTTCGGGCAGGATACAATTTCGCGTCATCTTTAGTCTGAACTCTGTAGTAACTAGTTAATACTTGGCCATTTACGGTATCAACAGTATATGGCCGTAGATGCTTCCTGTATGCATAAGTTCACTCTAATTTAGGGTTTAGGACTTGATTTCTAGTTACACCCCGTCAGTCAGCTTTTGAGGAAGGCGGAAGACAATTGCTTATATTTTACAGGTGTACGCCGCTGTAGCACCAATCATCATTTATCACACCATTTGAATCGCGATGGACATGGCTGTCCAAATCTCAGCCTGTTGCCTGGAACCTTCGAGGGGTTTTTTTCGTTTGTCCTTGCAGACGCCCAGCAGAAATTTCAAGATCAAACGACCTTCATTGTTTTGATCATCCATGCAAACGCTCTCTGGCGAGTTCAGAATGTCTTCATATGATATTTCCAATAAAGGGGTTGTCTGCTCCCCGTCATCAGCCTCCTGATAACTGGATTTTCGTTTGCCCTGGTCAGACGCCCAGCAAAATTTTCAATATCAAACGACCTTCATTGTTTTTGATTCTCGTGCGAACTCTGCCGGGCGCAGCAGAAATTTCGTCATGTGATATCGACATTGCCTGCCCCTCCCTTTACTCCTCGAAGACGCCCTCGACAGCTGTTTTTTCTTTTCTCCTCTGCACCTCTTCACCTTTACACTTTTCCTTCCCCAATCTCTGGAATTCTACACTCTGGACTGTCACACTTCTTCGTATCCCCATCTTTACGTCTTTATGTCTGTCCCGCGTGGTCTCTGTTTGTGAGATCATTTCCCTGGTTTTTGTTGCCCCTATTGCACTTGCTCATCTGGCTCATACTCCCAAGAATTTGATATCCATACCTCTCTGTTGTTTTCTGAATCCTCACTGTTGCCGTCTGCGAAGTCGATCTCACCACAGGCGGAAATGGTTTCTCCATTTGGAGCTGAAACCGCACCTGCATCTAGCAATCCCTTTGCAGGTCTAGTATTGGATGATTCAGTGGACACAGATGGATCTGCCCGACCTCGAAAACGTCGCTCCATCGCCGCCAGCGAATCAGTCATGCCAGATTTGGAGGCAGCCAGCCTCAAAGACGGACTTCGATTTATTGCATTGGTCGATATTGGCAGCCTCGAGCCTTGTTGGGGCCGAGGCCTTGAAGCTAATCGATCGCTGATGGAGAAGCATGTCGATGCCTTGATCACACATATCAGACAAAGTGATCGTCGCTTTGATGTCATCAACAGATGCCAGGCCAGCGCAGCTGACAGCGTCATAGCGGCATTAATGAACTCCGTTACAGCCGACAAACGCCATCTACTCAGAAATTTTGACGCAAGGTCTCCCACTGATCTAGCCCATCATCGACGTCTCTGGTCCCGCGATCAAGCTGGAAAGCGGGCAGCATCGACGAGCAGCGGTGATGAAAATTAACGGGCTGGCTGTGCAAGCCACCACCGGTGTCTTTCGGGACTCTGGCTTGGACGAAACGAAGATGGTAAGTTGTTTGGCTTGCAAAACTATTAGAATGTACTAACAAATGATTCGAGTCTACCATGTGGCCCGTCGAGTTTTACTCTGCAGAGTTTCTGACTGACCATCCTCTGTCTCTTGTCAGGTTACGATGCAATATCGACACTGCAAAGCAGAAGAACTCTTTTGGGGACGATATGGCTATCGTACACAGGTCATGGAATGTCATCACCACCGAGGCTAAAAGAGCCATCCTCTCAAGTCAAAAGTCGTTTATCGATTTCTTAAATGGCATCCTCCCAAGCAACACCGCAGTCACCGCGTGGCTTCCTCTTTTGAAACATGACGGCTGGCAAAAATGGATCCAAACAATCATTTCATTCCCGTGGGGTCGGGCAACGCTCGTGGCCAGCCAACTGACCACAGCGTTCGCATGCCACCACCCCAAGCCGTTCTTTGACCTGTTCGTAAGTGTGATGCGCTGGTTCAGACAACACTTCAAATATGTGTACCAAATCATTGACGCAGAGGACATGGCCTGCCTGATTGTCAAGTCTAAGATCTTTACAACCCTGACGCTGCGTCCGCTGTTTTTTCCAGTTTGGCCCGATGACTTTGCATTCACTACCAGGGGCAAAGTCAGTGGCGAGTTGTATCGCCTCAACGTCGCTCGCTTAAAGGAAGCAAATAGGGACAAGACTGTGCCAGATTTTCCATCGTTGGCCACGCCATTCACCTTTATCGAAAACGCTTATAGCAGGCGCCGACCAGACTTCCTTACTCGTCTCACTGATGACGAGTACACAGCACTCTTCTCTAAATTGCGCACGCTCGGTGAAAGTGCACCATTTCCAAATTGGAATCGAGTGATGCGTGACGATACTCAGCATACCGCCCATATCTTCCCCAAATGTTATGAAGCATGTCGTTAGCTGGATCAACCCCAACGCCAAACTCCCTGCATCACGCTCAGAAAATGCAATCAATTGGACCTGGGAGGAGATTGTCCAAACCCACTTGATGCCCCGCCGTGATCTCCCCGCCGTCTTCCGCCCAAGCGCAGAGAATCGGAATAACCTCACCCTGTGTTCCAATGAGTTTGTCGACGGAATCTGGAAACACTGCTCTACGTACGCCCACGACTTTCTCGTCGATGTCATCTATCAAACCGTAAGTGATCAAGCCTCGACATCCCGGATTTCTCGCAACGACTAACTTGACTAATTTGTTTTCCCTTAGCTCTCCACTCCTGCTCTTTCTGTCGACTCACAAGAAGTGGTAACCCAGCAACGGGCCAAGGATTACATGCATCGCTTCACCTTCCCCGTCTGGAACACGATCCTACAAGCTACTTTCGATTACCATGGCGCCGCATTCTCCAAGGAAACGTTCATGAAACATTTCAACGACCCCTCCAGAATCGAAGAAGCGAGGTTGCCATGGACGATCTGGGGTTCCACGACGGAGTATGCAAATTTTGTGCACAACTCAGAACTGCGACGGCTCCCCATGATTCGTAACTCGTTTGTACGCCATGATCTCAACCAAGAAGCAGCCCTGATGGGAGCGTTATTTGGGTACTGTCACCTCAAAACAGTCTGGCTTGCCCACATGCGCGCAGCTCATACGGCTGGGAACACTGACGGTGAGGTGTTGAGCGAGGTATGTCAACCATGAAACAAAAGTGTGCATAGGATGAGTGATTGATTGACAATTGGCGTGATTAGGACGATCTCCGACTCGTCGAAGCTGCGCTTGCGCAGTATGCAGAGTACCTCAACAGCACCAAGATTTACGAAGTGAGACCCTTCGACATCGAGGACGTAGACGTTTTGAGACAATCATCCATCCTGCATTGGGCCGAGCATCGTCGCAAACTTCGCGAACAAGATGCCCTGTCGGAATCGGAAGAAGATCTCGCAACTACCCCTGCCGGCGCTACTGATCCTTTTGTCGACAACGAGTTTTCGTCCTCGCAACCAACGCCGACTCCTCGCCCTAGGAAGATGCATGGTCGCAGCCAGTCGCTCCAAGGATGATGATGGAATTCGGTGGTTTTTTTTTTGAAATGGTTCTGCATCCCATAAGTAGTTAAAGTAACAATCTCTCCTGAGAGTAGTTTTGGGCGACTCGACTTTAGCTTAGTGACTTAACAATAATTACATTTCCTTTATTATAGCAATGAACAAATCTTGACTTCAATGTCCCAATTTTAAGAATTTCCCTTGAAGTAAAACTACATACATAGCATCATACTTTCTTTCCTGATATACCGTTTCAACTGGACAAATACACGATCACTCTTTATTCATGAGGATGTGGTGGCGACCTCTTTGCTCACAGCATCATAGAATAAATAGTATTCCTTGGTAGGTGGTGCATTGGTGTTGAGATAATTATCTGGGTAGCATTCAGTGTCTAACATATTAACAAATGCTTGAAATCGATCGTGGAAGGCAGCGGTGGTGGCGAATTTGGGATTAGATACAATCGTAGCATGCTTATTCAGAAGGGAAATAGTTGGCTCGTAGTCTACACTGAGGTTAGAATTGGAAGTATTAAGAGAAGATAGCAGCTGATAGGGCTAAAAGCCTACCTATAGTGGCAGCAATCACGGGAAGTACACCGTACAGTTTCCGAAAAACCATTTTGTCATGCCGGCAATTTAGGCCGTAGTACAGTTCAGCATCGCACTTAATATTGCCACTATGAATAACAGTATTTCCGTGTTGGATGTGTTTCCGATCCGCGTCGTCCATCTCATTGAGGATATCCCGCTTGTATGTGCTAATGAATCGATGACGGAAATCTCGAAAGCCGGCAGTAGCTTGTTGGAGCTCAGCAGTTGCCAGGCGAAGGTCCTCATTCTTGCGTTCGAGTTCGTCTGTTTTGGTTTGAAGGGTCTTCTGGAGGGAGGCTACTTCCTTCTTCACCTGGTCCAGATCGACCTCCATCTGAGTCCAGAAGCTTGCGTGATTATTCGTAATCACGGTTCTATCATGAGAGAGGTATTCCTCTTGGAGCCGATCATTTCTAGCCGCTTTCTGAAGCTCATCACGCGCCATTTCTATTGTGTCTGAAACGTCTGCAGCGATGGATGTTCCGATCAAGCACTCTATGTTGCCGGAAGGGGAAATGGCCTTGGGTGTGGGAGGCTCTTGAGACGAAGCTTGGTGGCTTTGTAGTCGCGCAATCAGGTCAGGCTTTTTGCCCGAGGATGACAAGCCCAGTTTAGAACATTGGTGTCTAAGCTCTCCGACTTTGAACGCCTGCATCTTGTCATTAGTGATGATAGCAATGAACGAGTGGGTATTGTGTAATTGTGTAGGAACGGATGTAGACTGTCGGACGTAGAGAATAGGATGAGGACGGAGGATGGCGATGGACCTACTTCTTGTGAAACTGCCAGGGAACGCGAACAAGAGCAGAAAAACAGTGCTGTATAGGAAGGAGCGAGCGAGTGGCAGGTATCTACAGTGATAGACAGGCGTGGTTGCCTAAGAGGATGATTGGGTCAAGATGATAACATCCAAAAGACCTTCGCTTTGTAAGTAATTTCTAGAGGAATGTTAAAGTAACTTTCGAGCTGCCATAAACATGTTACATAGGAGTTTGTATGAGAGACTCGTAATGATAGGGATAAGGAAAAGGGTGCAGGTTGCCAGGCTCTAGGACTTCGCTCATATCATTGCTAGGTGGTGATAGAAATAAGTCACGTGAATACGGTGAATACGGAACGTTCACACCTGTTACATACCAATACCAAGAATCCCCACAAAGGGGTACTCCTTTTTGGTGGAGCGGGGTATTTGGGATACGATATTACCGTTTTTATGAGTTCCGACAATTGGAGTAAATCTCTGGCTACGTATTAGCTAAGTAATCCTTGCTTCCATCGCTGTGTTAATGTTTCTGCGTCAACTTTTTGTTGTAATTAGAGCTAACAATGCAGAAGATGATCCAACTAGACCTCCCTATAGAAAGTCAGGAAGGCAATGGTGGATCTTATGTATGTCTACGTAAGTCAGGAAACGGAAGTTAATCGATATATTGAAAGGGATTTTGGTGAAGTCAAAAACATCGCGTGTAGTCTAGTACAAATTCCATTCTGAAAAGGGTCAAGTGATAGAAAATTGGATTTACGTGTCACAGAGGTGTAAATCGGATTTGAAACTGTGCTGCAGTGTTAGAGAGGGCGTTTTCATATAATGTGGACTGTCAAGGCAAGAAGGCACCAAGGCACCAAGGCAATAAGGCACAGTCTGAAATTTTGCCAGATCTGGCAAACTTTCAGAATAGGGTCATGTCACGTGCTAGAAGTCCGTTTACGGCGGATACATGTCTTCAGAATGGGTTGGGTCAGAGTGTTTGGCAAGCAACGGTTGAGAATGTGAGTTATTTTAGGGATCAGTGTACGAGTGCGGATTGGGAGGGTGGTGGGTGTTTGAATATTTGTACAGCTGAGACGGTATGCCTTCTCAAAACCCCCTAGAAGAAGACTTGCAGAGGGAGGGATTGGTTTGCTAATGGCGAGTGTGTGTTTTTTTTGTGGATATTGATCCATATACATATGAAATGCATATATAGTGTATATCAGATGGCTTCTCGTCCATCAATTGCAGGGTTGGGGACTTCCTTGCGTTTGTTGTAAGGCTGCGCCTACATTTATCCAAGGTCACCTGGGAGGTGAGGGAGTCCGACAAGTGTTGATGTGTTGGAAAAAAGAAACTCCTATTGAATTTTATATCAAAACCAACAACACTGTCCTGTAGCTCACTCGAGCTCCAACACCCAACACACGGAAAGAAAATATATACAATACAATAGAACTGAACTCAAGTTACACTCCAATCCCCGATGAAAAGCAAGTCAGAACTCAACTGGTCCAAATCAGTGTAAAAGCAAACATCGAGATGCTTGTTGTAGTGGATTAGAGTCAATCGTCTTGTTTAAGATTCCAATAGTCATGCTATCATAATCCGCAATTGCGTAATGGTGAAACAATAGCAAACGTAGAAGGGCGGGGAAACTCGATCCACGGTATTCGGTCTATAATAAATGGTCGTAATGATAATGATGGTTATTATAATGCGGCGATATGATAGTATAGCAAATTGGGTAGGAAGATGAAGGACAAGGCTCATTGGCCCAACCGCCAAACAAGTTCCAACACTTCGTCGCCTCCCTCAACACGGCGAATATAGAATTGTCGAACCTGGCCTCCTTCGACAATTACATCCGCAAGCCGGAGCGAAATCTTATCTTCTTCCTTTGATCGCAGAGGACCCAACGTACGCACGAAAGACTCATCAGTCGAACCGTTGAGGTCATCCCATGTCTTTTCCATAGCGAATGCGCCATAGTCGTCAGTGATGCCTGCACCGTGATGAATGACCGAGTATCCGTTGGTCAGAAGCCATCCGTCGGCGAATCTCCATTGGCGAAGTACACAGTTGGTGCCGCAGATATCGCGGACAGCGGTCATTTTCACGACGTCAGCCTCGAACCAGGACTTCCAGTGATGGAGAGACACTGGAACAGAGCGCGCGGCCTCGAACCATCCGGAGGCGTCGGTCATCAGATCCAGCTGGTTGAGACCAGTCTCCATTTCAAGCTTTGTGCGGGTATACTGATAGACACAGTGAGCGATCTTTCCATCTCCGTGGTCTGTACCGGCATCGCATTCGTCCCAAATACGACCAAGTTCGTCCATGAGAGGACGAGAGAAGAACATTCCGGCTCCTCCATAAGCGAAAATACCAAACATCGATAGTTGACTATCACTCTCGGTCACGGTGCCAATATAATGGGGCTTTGAGACATCGTATCTGTCCAGCATCTGCAAAAGTCGAGACATGGACAAGAAGAATGTGTCGTCATCCATGATACAGAACCATTTCGTCTCGGGACGAGCATTGTCGGCCAAGAGCTTCACCAACAAGGAATACCGATTCTCGTAATCGACATCAGACTCAAAAAGCTCAATGTTCAAACCAAGACTTTTGGCTTTGCGCTGCGCTTTTCTCTGATCTGCTCCAGGCTCAATAAAGACCAAGAATCGGGTATTTGTATATCCAGCCCAGACCGAAAATGCATCCATCGAGTCCATCAAACGCTCCATATTCGTGGAAATCGCAAAATCGATATGCGAGGCATCTCTGAATGGCAGTGAAGGCGGGACTCTGACGGTGATTGGATCCGAGCAGTTGACAGTAGTCTGGACGTCCGACGACAATGTCGTAGGTGCTACGTCGAAAAGGTTCATGTCCATTTGAGTCGTGATCGGAATCTCCTCTTTATCAGTAAGAACAACGTAGATTTCACGCCGGGTGTATTTGACGTCTCCAGTCAATCCATATCTCTCCACGACGCCGGTATCGACATTGCATGTTCCCGCTCCGGTTGTGAACGACGAGGGGCGTGTGGCGGCCGATCCGGTATGTTCGTGATCGTAGCTCGAGATCGAAGAGTAGAGTACTCGGTTTCTGGAGAAGTTATAAGAGAAGAAGAAAAATGCAGCTATTATAGTCGCAACTAGTATTAATCGCACTCTTTTCCTCTGTCGCGTGGCGGGGCCCACGAAGAGGGCGTCCTTTGCGATGGACATGATGTCCGATTTTCGCCCTGTCGCCAGTTCGTGGATTTATGTCGACTCGATGGTCGGAAGATAGATAAGTTCCTCACGAGGTGTTAATCAATTCGTCTTCAAATTTTGTCTATTGAAGTCGAACGATCGTTTGTAATCCGTTGTCGATTTTTTGGAGCACAGCCTGCCTGGATTCTGCCCCTGAGACGCGGCGAATGAAAACGAGTGTCGGCGGAGCACAGGGCCGCTTAGGAGAAACACATCCAGCGAGCGACAATACTGTTCGGAGTGGTTGTTTCTAGATGCAGAAGCGTGTAGATAGTAATAAGGTGAGCGTGGACGAAGAAGAGAAGGAAGTTCAGGAGATCGTGAAGTGTCTCAGACAAAAAATATGGAGTCTGACAGGAAGGGGAAGGTGGCTGATCGCGGGCCAAGATGTCCGGCAGTGGCCAATCACGTGCTGCCCCTAACGGTGACTCCACTCTGCAATTCTGAGTCGAGACTCTCCTTTATACAATCCTATCAACTACTTTTACTCTATACTTCAGAGTTCTTCCTGACATACATATACTTGTTTGTCTATTGTTCACCTCGATATCTCAGTCTGCTGTCCTCTCCGTCACTGCCGCCGGAAAATGAGGACAGCTGGCGTGAGCACAGGCCGGACCCTAGTGGAGAGCGATCTACGTATACTGTGGGAAATACATGTGGATCGCAACTTATGACAGTCCATCATTCGTCCCGAGCGTACAGGAGTGCGTACACAGGTTGATCCGTTCCACACTGCTCGTCCCTGGCAAGGGCCTGCTTACTTTTCCCGCGGGCTGTATACATCACCCGGGAATTTTACTACCCAGGACCCTGGGGATGGACAAATGTGTCCTCCTAGATGATAGTTCTTGCGTGATAACTGACTCATTGGTATGAACAAGCCCACCCGAGTACAGAATATACTGTGCGGCTTACGGCATTATCACACAAGCCGTTTGATCAACATTCGTTGACGACTATTGATAAAAACTAGTTTTTGCCAGCAAGCACGACATTCGGAGTTTTAGATTCTGACCAAGCACCAGCGTTGAAATTTGATATACAGTATAGGAAGTAGATATACTGATCAGAAGAATATCACATACCTAACTATCAATAGTATATGTGAGACGAAGGCGATACCGGCAAGTAACCTTCGTCATCGGCTGTTTCAGGTTTGATATTGTCCCACTCATCTGGAGCTTGACGATCTTGAGCTCCAGTTGCCGAATCTTGATCTGGTAGTTATTGATGCTTCTCGGTTCATCAAGTCTAGTGCTCGGAATCTTATTCAACAGAAGCAACGATAATGCATTTGATGCGAGAGCGCCAAAATAAACGGACTATGCATGGTCTGGGGTTGTCTGATAAAGTCATTTCACAATCATCTTATGTACACATCGAGTGATCTTGATAAAATTGAGCACATCTCCAAAGATACGGACAAGAATCATCATATCCAGGCTATCTAATAAGTATCGTTGGACGTATAGTTCACATTCGGCGCAAACTTCATCTCCGCCGCACCAACATCAAAAACACTGACAACATTCTTCTGGAAGGTATCTCCCAAAATGTACAAATCCTCCGAAGCATTATCACCACCATCATCAATACCAGAGATACACAGATTATCGCCCACATATAGGATCATATCCAAAGGGTTGATAGTGAATTCTGTGCCGCCAATGGTGATGGTATGCGCGGGAGCTGTAGCGTTGCAATCAACAAGGTAGGCACCCTGGGTATCGTTGTAGGTAGCTGGAGGAGAGAAAGCAGCGTTGACTGCATTGGCCATGCTGGTGGGATAGTAGTTCAGTGTTGTACCGGAGTCGACCTGTATCAACATTAGCCATTTGTCACAATCATCTCTTTTATGGCAGGTCAAATATACAATGTACTTAGCACCCGATCCACCGGAAAGGGCCTTTCCATTCAAGTTGATACTGTCAACTTCAATGGTGTAAAAGTCGTAGCCCTTGGGATATCCCGAGATTGAAGTGACGAGGATAGGGGTAGTGGCAAAGGTCTCGTCAAAGTCGATGGGTGGCAGACCTCCAAGGGTGAGGTATCCAGATGCCCCGGAAACATCACGAAGGATGGCAAGACTGAAATAAGAGTCGACCAGACCGTCCTCGTACATGGTTGTGAAGAGAGGGTTGTAGACCTGTTGTGTGCCGTTCGAAGAGTATGCGCTCGTCCTGACATTCAATGTTAGTTAGAGTTATAAGGGTCAACTCTCTTAGGGCTAAGCAAATAGAAGAGGGACTTACAGAGCAGGATAAGCAAAACCAGTGAGTCCCGAAGTAGTACCATCACCGTACCATCCGGCATAATTAGCAAGCGCAATAGTCTGCTTCTCAACAGTGATACCAGCCAAGGTGACGGTCTCAGTACCCATTATACCCTCCAAGAACTCCCCATCACCATATCCAATATTAAAATCTTCATTCTTGATCGTCGTAAAGGTCTTTTCGACAGTGTATGGAGTTCCAAAATCGCAGTACGATTCCGACTCCTTCTTCTTGGTTCCCACATCTACACATTCAAACCCGGATTCGACGACCCAGGTATCACTCGAACCCGTGTCGAGAATGACCTCAAAGGTCTGCGTACCAATCGTAATCTCAGTCGCAAACTCCTCGCCCTCAAGAAGAGAAATCAGTCCCGTAGAGGCATTAGTTGCAGGGGTAGTCAAGCCCTTGAGGTGAGCGGCGCTGTGTCTGGCGCTTCCGCTGGCTACTTTTTTCAATGCAACATAGTTGCTTGATTTGGAGAGGGTACTTGATTCAGCAAAAGCGGCGGGCTTCCAGGTAGTGGAGTTGAGGCTTCTTCTAGTTCGGAGAGATTTGGTTGATTTGATGGGTGTTGCATCTGCTCCGAGAGAGAGGAGGAGCATGGCCGTAGCCATGGAAGGACCAGAGACGAAACGCATGGCGACGATTTCCTGATGAGGTAATTAGGAACAGTGTTTGATCAGATATTAATGAGAAACATGTCGATCTGGGCAGTTATCCAAGGTTATATAGCTTATAGATCTTATCATTAACGGAGCTCCCCGATTCAACGTTTGAATATTGACCATCAGATCAGGTGTCGATCAAAACACTCTAATTCTACTATATTGAGACTAATAAAGCTTAGCAGGTACTATTGACCTAGATGTTACATTCTTCAAGTATAAAGGCACGATTTCTCAAGCCACCAGACACCATTTACCTAGCGCTATCGGTGATGGATGGTGGGACGGAGCATTTACTGGATGTGTGGTTTGGATTGATCCTAAATTCCCAGCAATCAAGCGTCTTAACGATGCGAAATATCTAGACCAACTTTTGTGGTGGTAACTCTACCTAAGTTAGTTGCATAATACTGGCCAGAAACGAAACATTTCACCTGCCAATTAAGGAAAGGGCCGTGTCAGCCACCAGATAGCAGCGTAGTATAAGCTTAATTTACCCCATTCACTAGGCTGGCTTAAGTCCGCGACTGTGTCTAGAAGCAGTTTGATTGGTATATTGTCTTTAATAACGATTTTTTAGGTAGGAGAAGCCGGAGAAGAGAGGATCAGTAACTAAGCTGAAGATAGAGATACATACGAAGGGTCATTTTTGTCTACCTCGGTAGTAGTAATGTAGGTGATATTTGCTTATATCTAGTTAAGGATAAGATGCACCCCGATGAGAGATGTCAACCACATTATATTCAATTCCGCATTAGTAAGTGTAATCAATTCAACGTTTCTTCAAATCTAAGACCATCTCTACCATTACACAGCATCTGTTCGCTACTTCCCACTTTCTGATGCCACCCTTCTCAACGTATCAACCCGTTATCTTCGCCTTTTTCTGTTGATACTCAACGATAACTTGCTTCAATGAAAGATGATCTCCTTCGTCTAATCTTCTCAAAAACTCCGGCTCAATATGGTCCTGTAGAACTCTTATAACATGATTGCGGTTCTGAAAAGACTCATCTCGTCTGATCATCTTGCCTAATTTTATGCACAGATATCGCCAGTCAATTTGATCTTCCTCGCTGGCAAGTTCATCCGCCTCTACGAGATCCCACGAAGCGCGGTAACGCCAGTACCTTTCTCCGACGATGACAATCGATAATATTTTTTCCACTCTTACCATTTCAAGAACCTTAGGTGGTCCAAAGTCATTTCCAGAACCTCGATCGGCAAACGAGATAGCCAATAACTTTGGGGATCCCCTTTTGGACGCCTTTTCTTCTTTTTCTTTTTTTCCTCCTTGCTGCGCGCAATGAGTTGCTGAATTTCAGCATTCTATATGGATCCATTGATAAGTCAAGATCGATTAGAGCCTCCTTTTCATACTATATCTGCGATTGGCGAATACTGAAATCTAACACAATACCCGCGAACAACTCCAAATTATTGTCGTAATCTAGCAATGACGGACCCAAAACCCATTGAGCCAACTTCCAGCAGCTCATATGCATTGCAAGAGGTAAGCTGCTCCAGTCAGCGGATACAATTTTTGCATCATGTTCATTCGGCAAACCATGTTCATTAATATAACTCCACCAACAAAGTTGCTGGCTGGTGTAGTATTTGGTGCTTATTCCCGTGTTCGCTTTTTTCATTTTTTCTGAGTTGCCGCTTTCTTTTACTCTCCCAATGAGAGCTTGTTCATACTCCTTTGCAGTTGTGTTCAGGCGACTATATGTTGAATCTATATTGTATGGTCCTATTCCGGAAAGCCGAAATCTTCCCTCTTCTTCATCATGCCAGACTAGGCGATAATTAGACCAAGATCAATGCTACGATCATCTTGCAGGTGAGGGCAAGAAGAAGAAAATTGGAGGAAGTAACTTACTAATACGAAACAGCGCACACCAGTGTCGTATATCGTGCTTATTCTTGAAGTATTTCCCTTCGAGCTCTCTTGCGTCCAGAATGATTTGTCTTGGCAGGTTGCCTGACTTATACGAGTTGGCTTTCCATAGACGTTTCCATTTGGAATCCTCTAGGTATTTTGTTTTCTGGCCAATCGCCCGAGTAGAAGAAATTCTGAGATATGACACATATGCCCATTTTATCGGCGAAGAGAGATGCTCATGCGATGTAATGAAATTGACCGTGGGAAGAACATTTCGAGAGTCTGAAGAAATACATATAATGATTGTGAAATATCTCATTGTGATATGTCGAAGTGAGGTATGCATTGCTGCCTGCTGGTAGGGCTTATCAGATCACATGGTCATACCAGACATGCTCCGGAGCCATGTAAAAAATTCCAGGACTAATACTATCGATGGAAAAACGAAGCTGTTCTCGTAGCAAGGACTGCAATGGAGAAATACCAAAAGCCTTGTCCAGCAAAATGTTTTCATTTTCTATGGCGCGGTCGTATAAACGGCTTACTGAGTCTCAACAGATGATTGAAGTAATATCTACAAATACTTGGAGAAAAAATCGCCAATTTCCTTGTATCTGTAATCATGTCAGTAATATCTTAATATTCCATCCGCAAAGACGATACTCACCCCCGGTCATACTCCTTCCTATTTTCAGCATCATCAAGATTAGCCCGCGCACCCATCCAGCCGTGATGCATAGTAGGATAAATATCGATATAAGAGCCGACCGTACTCTTGTCAAAGACAGCCTTGTAGGCGGCGTTCACGTCTGTAGACTCCTCCTTGGAGGCGAGGACGATGTGAGGAATGACTGCGTTTTTGGCATCTGCTCCGTCGTACAATCTTGAAGCCCGTTAGACACAGCTTCCTTTGATATTTGATGTGCAATAACTCACCCAGGATGAACTTGGCCGGAGACAGCGAATTCAGTTGCTTCCGCAGAACTGAGGACGGCAATCTATTTCACAACGTTGGCATTGATTGTTCCTTTCAATGTCATATGATGTACTCACCTTTCCACCCCAGCACAATCCCAAAATTCCCCATTTCTCAACACTGGGATACTTCCCCTTCGCCTCCGCTAACCAAGCATTCACCTTGGGCAAAATCAACGGCGGCAAAGCGCTCTCCTTGAAAAAGGTCTGGAGAGCGGTCCGCTTCTCCTCATTGTCCGGTGGAAACCATGCATGAAGAGCATAGTCATTCTCCAACACATCCGGAACAAACGTCACTGCACCGGATTGTGCTGCGAGCAGGTCTGCTCCTTGAAGGGTTTGGGGGTAGAAGCCGAAGATGTCGTAGATGACGACGATGCCGGTTTTGGAGGATGTGTTGCCGGCGATGTCTTGATTTTCTTCTGAGTAAGTATCCGGATCTCATCCGGCAGATACCACAACAGCGGATCTACTTACAGGTATCAAGGTTGGCAATCTTGACAACGGGGACCTTTTGGTTCGTCCCGATAGGGGTACGAGTACAGCAACCCTCAGCAGTCGACATGATGTATGTATGGTATGATGACTGTTTGCAATCACGACAATAACTCGATGCAATAAGAAAAATCGAAACCGGGATAGAGATCCATCGGAAGGGTTTTATACCTCCCTCTTTACGTAGCAGTATCCATCGCCCATACCCTGAGGCCCGCTATCATAATAAATAATAATAGAAGAGTAGGATGGCCTACCCAACGATTGCCTATCACGGCATTGCCCCTCGGTTGCGTTCTTCATGAATCGGCCATGTTTGTCTGCTTGGGGCCAATGAGAGTGAGTAGATGGGTAGGTCCACTGCTCATTATGCCCTGAGTCGGGCCGGGACCGGGCCGTTCGTATGTCCTGGCGCCATTTGGAAGTGTTAGATTGGAGGATATTGAAATGGTAACGATTGTTCTGAACTGACCAAGACATGAGTCCTGTAAATAACATAAATCGGTAAGAAATGTGTAAAGGTCTGAACTCTGGTAAGGCACCAAGGCATCGAGGTACCAAGGCAGATAGGTACCAAGGCAGATATTATACCTACGGAATGGGACACAGACCATTGGTGCAGGACTCCCGACATGATTCCGCACAAGCAAGACCGCTTGGAACGGAAGGATGTCTTGCTGCACTGCTTGCTTAGATTCTCCAATTCTAATCATTAATTCCGAAATCTGAGATCCAGCTTAGCTCGACAATAATTAGAGGAACAACAATGGAATAAATCGACCGCAATCTTACCACCGTTCACCGATCGTGATAGCGACCCCGCGATCAACACAAATTCTCCGAATTCTTTCTACATCCACAGGACGAGGAGATCAAAATGGCCGCTACAGTCCAGTCCCTGCGCTCTCTCCTGCAAAGCTCCACAATCGAAGACCATGACGAAGTCCTCAAAGCCAGCAATGAAGCACTGAAAAAATCCAAAACCGACATTCAGGCCCAACATTCCAAGGTTGTGGCACTGATCAAACTCGATCGATATGAGGATGCATTGCGTGTGTTTGAAGGTGCTGGAGATGCGCTGAAAGAGAAAGCGGCGGTGGAATATGCGTATGCATTGTATAAATGTGGAAGGTTAAGGGAGGCGGCGGAGGTTGCTGCGAAATCTGCTGAGGGCCGGGGTGCGAAGCATGTGGAAGCTCAAGCTGTATGTTTCTAAGTGTGAAGATGGATTATTGCTCCTTTGAGCGGACTGGGACTAATGTATTGATTTTGTTTAGAGCTACCGTGCCGAGAATTTCGCCAACGCCGCGAAGTTATACGAAAGTCTGCTAGGAGATGAGGAAGAACTAGGAAATGAGTACAACGATTTGCGCATCAACACTTGGGCCACAGACGCACAGAGATTATGGCAGAGAGAAGGCGATTTGACCCGAGCGAGGAAACCTGCCCGAGAGGATCTGGAGTCGTTTGAGACGTCCTACAATGCGGCTTGCGCAAGTCTGGCGAGGGGTGACCTCAAGCAAGGAGAGATCCTTCTGAAGCGAGCCAAGGGTATGTCGACCGTACAACAAGTTTCACTGGGAGTGTGCTAACTTGTATAGAACTCTGCAAGACATCCGAGGACCTATCGCCCGAGGAGAAAGAAAGCGAACTGCTACCCATTACAATCCAGCAACTTTACACTCTGGTTAGCCAAGGCAAGGTAGAAGAGGCCGAAAAAATTGCGAAAGAGATCTCCCTCGATGAGTAAGTTACTCAGCCTCTAGTTCGTCGCTTTCGCTTATATCGTCTAGCATTGTAGAAAAGTCGACCACGAGAATCGCCCAGAATAACATCCTCATCGCACAACACTTGGACATCAATCCTTACATACTACACAAACGATTTCACAATGCTCCAGAGCCCGAAGGCAGCGATACGTTTTTCAAATTCCAGTCGGATACCCTCGAAGCGAATTCGCATGCTCTAGACCTACAAGTCCAGAAATACGATGGAGTTATCCGGTCGACCACCAAGGCACTAGCACAGCGACCTTATCCTTCGACAGAACCCCATGATAATCTCTTGTCGATCTACAATGCTGCAGCTCGCGTGCGCGGTGAAACCAATCAGAAGGCTATTCAGGATCTACGCTCGTTGCTCGACCGACGGCCCAAGGATATTGGTCTGGTTCTTACTATTGTTCAATTGTATGCCGGGGTTGGAAATACTACATCCGCCATCAATGTCTTGGAAAGCAGTCTGCGGGCTCTTGAGGAATCAATTTCCGAAAGCGACCAAGCTGTGCGCTACAATCCTGGATTGGTCAGTGTGTTAGTTGCCCTGTATCAACGGGAAGGCCGCAAGTCACATATCAAAGCCGAACTTGCCAAAGCAGCATCCTTCTGGCGTCAACAGAGCGGCGAACAACAACCGTCCTCACTTTTGCGAGCAGCGGCTGCTTCTCTCCTCCATTCTTCAGACCCTGCCGATCTTGCTATCTCTCAAGAACTGTTCAGCACTCTCCGACAAAAGAATCCTGCAGACAAGTTCGCGCTCGCGGGTTATGTGGCGTCGTACGCTACCAGTGATATACAAAAAGTCCAAAAGGAACTCAGCATCCTCCCCAGATCTCAAGATCTAGTATCAGACGTTGACATTACGGCATTAGAAGATGCCGGCGTCCCTCAATCACAGGCCAGTCTTGCAGCCAATGCGGCAGTCATCGCAGGTGCCCGTAAGAGAGCGGCAACAAAGGAACAACAAAATGTCCGGGCCAAGAAACGAATCCGCAAGTCGAGACTACCCAGGGATTATGACCCAAGCAAGAAGCCTGATCCAGAGAGATGGCTACCGCTCCGAGACCGGTCGTCGTACCGACCCAAGGGCAGGAAGGGCAAACAAAGAGCGGCAGACCGAACGCAGGGAGGTATTGTCAATGAGAAGGCTGAAGCCGAGAAGCCAAAGGCTGCGACGCCGGGTACTACCTCTGCAAAGAAGAGGAAGGGCAAGCGATGATTCCGATGAGCCATACAACATGTACAAGAGAGTATAGTAGGTACCAGGTACCTTCCAGAAATGATGCCAAGTCCAAGCACAGCCACGTACTACAGCCTAAATAGTACTAGCTGTGTAATTAATGAGTACATTACCCCTCACTGGCTACCGTACTATGAGTAGAACCCCTCCAGCTCAGCCACAGCGCTGTTGTATGTTGTCATGTCAGGTAAACAGTCATTAATCATCTATTCAGCTCAGGGCCTAATATTAACTTCTTCTCCTGTCACCTGTGGCTTACTCTTCTTTTTCTATTACTTCTTATCTCACTATTCTCTTCATTGCCACTCTCAGCATCGATTGATTCATTAATCACCATGGGCGTAAGTATCCTATGTTAAGTGCTATATTCATGCACGAATACAACGACAACAATACTAACAATCAGCCATGCAACAGTTCGCATCCAAAATCGCAGCCAGTCAAAGCGGCGGGGGGGTCTACTCAGGAGCTCCTCCAGCTGGCTACACGGGCGGTCCTCCCCCAGCACAAGGCGGATCTCAATATGTAAGTGCCTACTGTCAAGGCAGCAGCATCCTTATCTTGACTTCGACAGAAGAATATCCTTGGATAAAGAA
The DNA here is from genome assembly GCA_038993655.1 of Talaromyces verruculosus. NCBI lineage: Eukaryota > Fungi > Ascomycota > Eurotiomycetes > Eurotiales > Trichocomaceae > Talaromyces > Talaromyces verruculosus. Next base: position 264,059 of record JBBVQN010000022.1, on the reverse strand, counting down.
TGCCTGCCTAACTGATGCTTGCCAACATATAGCCCGGCCAACAGCAGTATCAGGCATATCAACCCCCTCAGCCACAAGGAGTACAGCAGACCCCAGGCGGCACGGTAGGTCCATATTTATTGTCCTCGTATTACTCATGCCTTAAAGCCTTAAGGCATCCATCCGTCCTCCTTCCTCGTTCGTCATCAAGCTTTTTCTCTCACCCCTCTTTTCTTCTCAACTTTTCTTTTTCAAGCACATCAACAACCACTACTTCATTGATTTGGATTGTTTTGTTTCTCATCCATTGTTCATTATTATCGTTCTTTCATCTTCACCATGTCGCGCCCGTACGGCCAGTACCCAGGCCAGCAAGCGCCCTACCCTACGTCATCCCCGCAACCACCTTATCCCGCATACAGTCCTGCTCCCCCATCTCAACAACAGCCTCCTGCTTCTATCACCCCAGGATACCCTCCCCAGCAATCACAATATAATCAGCCGCCACAGCAGGGTGGTTATTCCAGACCTCCCGCGCCCATGCCGCAGTACGGTGGTGGTGCCCCGCAGCAGCAGTCATATGGTCAACCCCCTCCAGGACAGGGCCAGCAATCTTATGCACCGGGTTATAACAATGCTGGCGTTCGTTTATCCATGTTTGATTGATTTGCTTGAATACTTGCGTTGCTTTATTTTACGATCTTTCGATGAATTCGTACTGACGTCGCGGTTGACAGGGCTCCTACGGCGCGTATCCTCCCCAGGGACATCAACAAGGACCTCCCCAAGGAGGACCTCCAGGACAGTACGGCGCGCCCCCTCCAGGCGGCGCTCCAGGTGGCGCTCCTTACGGTGGAGGCTATGGCGGCGCGGCTGCTCCCTCCGGCCCCGGTCGTCAGGCGACACCCCAGGAACTTTCCACATACAGAAACCTCTTGATTGCAACAATTCAAGAGCGACAGATTCAGTCTTTCTACCCTCCCGATAAACTCGAGCATGTCGTTCAAAGTCTCCAAAATGCGCCCGATCGTATTCAGCAGCTCATGCGCGAGTGGAATGTCGGTCAGGAAGTCGCAATGGACGTCATTAAATTGGCTCTGTTCGATACCGTTATCTACGTCGACGATAGCGGTTCTATTCAGTTCGAGGAGGATGGTAGTCGATTGACTCAGCTGAGACAGATTCTCGGTCTCATCTCCACCGCTGCATCGAAATTCGACCAAGACGGAGTTACCATTCGGTTCATGAACTCCGACGAACGAGGCGACCACATCCGCAGCCGCGAAGACGCCGAAGCTCTTGTGTCGCGTGTACGTTTCTCCGGTCTTACTCCCATGGGTACCAGCTTGAAGAACAAGGTCCTGGATCCCTTGGTTTCTGGTCCTGTCCGCGCCGGCCGCCTCGAGAAGCCGGTACTCATCATCACAATCACCGACGGACAGCCCGCTGGTGAACCTCACGGTGCGGTCAAAGACGCCATTCGCGCTGTCTCGGATGAGTTGACTCGCAGCCGCTATGGCCGTGGCGGTGTGAGCTTCCAGTTTGCCCAGGTCGGCACAGACTTGCAGGCACGCCAGTTCTTGGCTAAGCTTGATGAGGACCCTAGCCTTGGTGGTTTGATTGATTGTACTTCGAGTAAGTTTGGCCACGTCGAGTTTGGAAGATGTTGCTAACGTAAATCAGGCTTTGAGGTTGAACAAGATGAAATGGCACGAGCCAATCCTCCTGTTAACCTTACTCGAGAACTCTGGGTACGCATTCTGCTAGTCACCATTCATATTTCTTCTAACTTCTCGTCTAGGTCGCCAAAGTCATGCTCGGAGCGATCGACTCTTCCTACGATACCAAAGACGAAAAAGCACATGCCCCACCCGCTCCAGCAGGAGGCTACGGCGGCGGTTATGGCCAAGCCCCTCAGTACGGTCAACCCCAGGGCGGTTATCCCCCACAACAAGGATACGGTGGTCAGCAAGGCTACGGCCAACCCCCACAGCAGGGCTACGGTCAACCTCCCCAGCAACAAGGATACGGCCAGCCTCCCCAGCAGCAGTATGGTGGATACAGCTCTCCTCCACCTGGTCAGGGCGGACCATACGGCCAGCCAGGATATCCCCCTCAGCAGGGTGGATATGGTGCGCCACCTCCTCGTCGTTACTAATTAGCCCAGCCCTGCTTTATGATTTGCAAGTATGAAGTTTCTTAGGAGGGAGACGGAAGATGGGATATACGGAGAAACTAGCGAAGAAGGGGAGATTGATTGACGCTGGTGGTGTATAGTGTATGAGATAGTTTTACCCAAAATTCAGTCCCTTTAATCATTATTTCGATATCGATCTTACTGGTAGCATCGTCATCGCGAAACGTAGTTGACTTACTTTATGAAATCAAATCATGACATTTATAATGTAATGTATATTTCTACCGGAATGAACATGTATGTACATCATAACCTTATGTATGTATACCACCCTCCAAACATGCCGACGTCTCAAGCAAACAATCAAATAAAACAGCAGAAGGGTATTCCGAGCAAAAGCAACCGAAAAACACAGAAATACATATATGCCCCATATTCTAAAACAAGCGAAATAAAAGAGAGAGGGATTACAAATGTCCCCTTTTGATCGTCCCAAAGCCCTTGCTGAAGAGGTCGTGGATGTCATGCGATTTCCGGCGCGCGGCAGTAGCAGCGGATGCAGAGGCTACGGAGCCGGAGCGATGGGGGATTGCTGCTTCTTCATCTACCCCTCCATCACGATCTTGAATGTTATTGATATGGTCTTCGTTTCGGGGCCGGTTGAGATACTCATTCACCTCCCGTTCGCGCGCCAACTGCTCTTCCTCGTCACGCGCAATTTCCAGGCTTGATTTTATCTTGCTGCTCTCTCTATCCCAACCCTGTTGCAATTCCGAGGCAGCCGCTTCCTCGAATCGGCGCTTGATTGCAGGATCCTTTTCGAGACGTTGGAAAATATCGACATCTGTCGGAAAGAAATATTGCCTGAACAGGGTCACCGTTGTCTCGAAGAGCAGTACAGATGCGACGATAAGAAACAAAACGGCCCAGAAATTCAGACTGCGGCCAATACGAGTCAGGAAATTGCCGCGGACGTCGTAGATGGATTTCCCGGATTTAGCGTCGTTGTAGCGCGTGGAGAGGATGATGTTCCATAGGAACCAGCCTCCGATAGAGACGAAGAGGACAATGGCCGATACAACGGTTTTGTAGTGGATTTCGAGGAATTGGAGTTTGAGATTGATGATTACTATGCATGCTGTAAATGTGAGAAGGCCCATCGGGAAGATAGTGTTGTCGATGCCCATGAGGGATTGCCCAAATAGGCCGTACATGGTGTAGAAGACGATGAAGGCTTCAATGACGGCCATGAGGGCCCAGCCGAGGTAGATGCGGATGTTGAAGCCTTGGTTGCGTTGTCCTTTTGTGTAGAGCTCAGGGACGGCGAGCAAGGTTGATGCGGAAAGGTCTTTTTCTAGGACGCCTAGGAAGATGACGGCGAGGGACGTGAACAATGTGTTAAACATACTCAAGGACCAGTTTTCGTATAGACTGGTACCGGTGTAGCCGTTGTATTGCTGATACAGAGCTTGACTGAGGTAGAACAGCATCTCCTTCCAGAATGTTCCCAGAGTGTATTTGCAAATCCGGATATAGTTCCAGCGGCCGTGGACAAGAAGCAGCTTAAGCAAGAAGCGGAATTGTGCGATGGAATAATCCGATATTCTGGCTGCTTGGAGACCTTCCTTGCCGGTAATACCAATGCCAACATGCGCTTCTTGAATCATGGCAATGTCGTTCGCACCGTCACCAATAGCCAAAGTGATTGCGTTCAACACATGCTTGCGCACAGATTTGACCAAAAAAGCTTTCTGCTTGGGACTAGCACGGCAACAGATGACAGAATCGACTAGGATGGCGAGTTTGAAGAATCGAGGCATCAACATTTCATCGCTTTCAATCATAGACAGTGTTTGACCGTCTACTACCAGCACCGAATGCGCCATACGACCCTTGCGGATACTATTGATGGTGCTGACAATGGTTCTTTCCACGTCGCCAGCCTCTTGATCAAGTATAATAACCTCGGAGTACTCCTTGACAAGTCGACACGAGTGACCGATATTGATGGCCGTCTCACGTTTATCACCAGTAAGCATCCACAGCTTAATGTTTGCCCGTCTCAACTTGTCAATCGCCTCTGGCACGCCTTTTTGCAGTTTGTCTTCAATAGCTGTGGCACCGACGAGCTCAAGTTGGGTTTCGATCTGCTCGCCCACATTTTCGATCTTTTCCTGTCGGTCTACCAAACTGGTACTTGCCTCTTGGTATGCTTGCTTCCATTCTGTGTAAGTAGACTCGTCCAAGAACCGAGAAGCATACATCAACGTACGAAGACCCTCTGTGGCGAAATCATTCAAATGCTGGAAGCATCGTTCAAACACAGCATGGTCATCGACGACAAGGCTCTCCTCAACTAGATGTCCGTCATCATCTTCTTGGAAAGAAGGTCGACCGTCAGATGAAGCCATTGAGTGTCGGTTCAACTGGGTCGATGGTCGGGGACTGTAGTGTTCACCGCCGGTGTCTCTGTTCAAGATACCACCATCAGTTTCGCGATCCTTCAGCCAAACATCGATGCTACGACGTAGTGTGTCCCGCTTCCCAGACAACCCGCTTGACCGCCTTCGCGACAGACTTGTCCTCTGGATGTCCACGGGACTTTGATGCTCGCTGTGACGTCGTATGGCCTCAAAAGCTTCTTCTGCTTTACGTTGGCTAGCTTTTCGCTCTATTTGCACTGCCTTTTGTTGCGCGAGGGACGCCTGTCGAAGCAATTTGGTAATGGTAGAGTCTGCTCCTTTGCAAAATAGGCAGATTCGTTGGTCTGGCATGCGGACAATCACGGACATTCTCTTTCGAGCACTAGTGAATTCAATCACGTCCAGTACCTCGTAGACTTCGTCCCATGGATCATCATCGAGACCAGTAGGATAAGTCCGCACAGTCAAGGTGTTTTGTTGGCGATCCATAACCAAGTACCCTAGTTGCTGAGCGGCTGTGACCAAAGCCATTTCATCAGGAGATGCGGCTTGATAAGTGATATTACCAGCCTCGTCTTTTTCTGGTATACAAGTATGGCATAGTGCCAAAGAGAGTATGAAAAATTTGACTTTGCGAGCAAATAAAGTGTGAGGCTTCCGCTGAATGTACTCCAGCATTTGTGTGGTATTGCCCCCATGGAAAGGCTTGCCATGCATGATGGATCGAGTACGAGAAGGTTCGTGTGCGGACGCCATAGACATCCGCATTGAAGACGCACGTATGCTCTCCACACCAGATTTGCGACTCATTGCCTTCTTCCCTTTGACGCTTCGCTTTTTGTGGATCAACCAGTGCTTGTCGGCTTCCCGAGCTGCTTCCTCGCGAATATCAGAGTCGTGAAGCCATGCAGTACCAGCAACACTCATCATGCGGAACTTCATGGTGTTGTTTGTCAATGTACCGGTTTTGTCAGAAAAGATGTAGCTGACCTGACCGAGTTCCTCGTTGATAGTTGACGTTCTTGCTTCAAGAGGAGTATCTGACTCTTCATCGTACATATCGACATCGTTGAGTAAAAGCATCTGGCCAACCTTGACAATCTCCATGCTCACATATAGAGAGATGGGAATCATCGTGTTGAACATGATCAAATAAGAAGTGAAAACTGGACCGACAGCAACACTCGCATTGCTCAGATACCATGCGTTCTCTTGGTACTGTTCGTTCCAGACACTGTATGCAATGGTGCAAATCATTGCCATGAGAAGAACTATGGCGACGATAAGGACAACGACATAGTTCACCACGGTCTGCAAAGCGGGCTTCTTGATACGAGGATTCGTGTTCGCATTCATTCGGATCTTGCATTCTTGTCCGGTGTATATGACCATTGCATAGATTCGTTCGGTGTTTCGTAGAATGCTTCCTCGATATAGGATCTCATTGTTGGTGATAGGCAGCTTCTCATCATTAACAGTAACATTGCCATCAAACTTATAGAGGTCGATATTAGGATCTTCCACTGTGAACCGGATAAAGTCCCTCCGTGCAATAATGTCCTCAGGTGTTTGGCAAGCTTTGGCCACGGGCGGACAAGGTTGTTTCGACTTGAGGTTCGTTTCACCGTCTAGGGCCATGGTTTCAATATGAGCGACACCATTTTGCCCGTCCGCATGCAAAAGTACAACGTCCGCGGGCACTGGTTGATTGCGCTGGAGCTGAATAACATCTCCAACCCGGACATCGTGCCACTTTACCGCCACCCAATCACCATCATCTTCAAGGGCTGGAGAAGCATCCTTTGATTTCGACTTTTCCAATTCGTGCTTTCTTCCACCCGGCTGCAGAACATGCACATAGCGATTGTTCTCCTCTTTGTCCAAACGGTAACGGCGCAAATCATCGAACCCCTCTTTGCCCATGGAAATACCAACAAAGATCAACAGCGGAACAATTGTCGTAAATGTACCCGTCGTACTAAGACCAGGAATCATCTGCAATATCGAAACCACCAAAAAGTAGAAGTTGGCGACTTTCGAAAATTGCGCAATGAGCTGTTTCGGAAAGAAGCTCCACAAGCTATACCGACTCGAACGGATCGAATTGTCAATATAAGAACTGCCAGATCGCTCGTCGATAAGCGCGCCCACCTCGCTAACATTAAGCTCAATATGACGGCCATCCTTGGTAGGCGGTAATGGCTTGATTCGGAAGACTTTCTCTTTGATTGTTTCGTTCCATTGATTCAGACGTTCATACGCTTTCGTCTTGCATGCCGTGGACCTTATCCAATTCTGACCCGCCGACAGGGAGAGGCTATACTTGAGCGGAGTCGAATCGGAATATGCCAACGAAATCAAGTCTTCATCCTGCGAATCTGTTTCTAGCGTGGCCACCGGCTGGATTTCCTCTTCTGCAACAGAAACTTTCTCTTGTGTTTCGGGTCCCTTCGCCGTGGACGATCGCCTCGTTGGTAGTTCAATGCTTGTACCAGTCGTCTCTGTGGCCGACTGAGTTTGTATATTCCTAGCAAACAGCGAGCGTCGCAGCGAATAACCTCGATCTCGAGTCCGGGACTGCGGCGAGGGAGGGGAAAGAGGCGTGTTGGTAATCGAACTGCCGCTACTAACGACTCCCTGATCGTTGGGTGATACAACGGCAGGAAACGATTCGACATCTGTATTGATCTTGAGTCCCCTCGCAGTCGGCGGTCTCTGTGCATCTACACCCTGTCTCGTGGTCGGCTCATAGCTCGTGCCCGGCGCTCGCTCGATTTCCGACGAGAATCGTACTTTTCCTGGTACATGTTTTTTGATCGCTGTGTCGACTGCTCTTCCTGTTGGTAGAGTCGCTGCCCGTCCGATATGCGATTGAGCTGGTCGTGGTTCATCAGGTCGATTCTCGGACGTATTTAAAGCAACTGGTGTGGTAGTCTCATCGCTGTGGGCCGGCACCTGCTCCGACGGTTGAGCGGACTGATCTTTTCTGTCGCTCATTTTGTACCCCTATCCTCCAAACGGTATCAATTCAGACACCTCCTTTTTAATATCTCTCCTCTTTCGCTCCGGTGATGCGATAAGTTCACCTGTGATTCATAGCGTCATGCAATTCTGCGTCCAATCGATCGATCGATAGGATTCAAGTTCGTGAATAGATCGAAGATGTCGGTAAACTAATCGTAAACGTTGAACGGCCGTTGTCGTCGTAAGTCAAGTCGTCTTGGTGGCGTAACGTCACGAGATTTAAGGTTCCAACTTCCTGGGGGCCCCAACTCAAAACTAAGAAGTTAGAACAATGGGTATGGGCGTATCCTATGTACAGAATCAAATCAAAGAGAGAAGAGAGAAATAATAAGAACTGAAAATAATCACAAAGAAAACAATTAAGGCAACACAACTCGAAACGGGCTAGGAAAAAGCAAGGTACAACACGAGTTCAAGACGCAAACGTGGTGGAAGGAAAATTGGGATGGAGACGGCAAGAAGGCTGGTTGGCTGCAGGGGCGAGTGGCTGTAAAGAGTAAAGAATACGCTGTCGTACGCAGTCTGTGCTATGCCGATATATGGATCGTCCAATGCAGATACCAGTATTTACGGTAACATAACAGCGAGCGACTCGGTCTTCTAGCCGGCGAGGAAAGATACAGACACGTGATTGGCTGACCTGGCGGAGGCTGAGTGAGACGCGGTGACGTTTTCGTACAGTTACGCTAACCCCAGAAGGGCTTAAACAGGATTGGCAATCCGGTTCCAGAAAATCCCGATTTGGTTAGTCTTTGCGATGTATCGATAAGATAAGCCCTAAGGCACCAATATTATTATTTTCTGCCTTCATCTCAAGTTCAGCTTAATCTTGTGGAATATTCGTGGGTAGACCCAATTCTTACATACTACGGAGTATAGCGTTATCGTTCCCAACTCGATTAGAACACAAAGTGGCAACACACTGATATCCATAATTAGGTCTGAAATTGTCGTCGTCAGACAACTCATGTTTTGGATCCTGTACAGCCACATCTCGTTGATCCCTTCCCACACCGGAACTCCGTTTTGCCATGCAGAACCTATTTTTAACATCATCCTCTGTACTCTGTAGTCTGCCCTCATGAGGCTTGTTGTGCTGCCGGACTAGCATACCTGAGCAGTCTTACTGAGTTAGGGTTATTAGGGTTGATTATCCCATTCCCGCAATAATCTAGAGCTAGATTTGCTCGTCTGATGATCGATATTCAAATTGGTGCTTAGGTACAAGGAAAATGGTCGAAGGATACAAAAGGCCTATCACAGGTTGGAAACATTGTAAAACCTCTCTACAAGTAATGATCCTTCCAGTATAGTTTTGCTCAAATGGGAGGTATGTAGACCCAGAACCGAGTATCGTCGGTCTTGTACTGGTCGTTACTGTCAATCTGTTGCTGGATCCACTCGACGGCATTCTTGTAATCTTTATTTTCTATTAGCTTATCTACACACGGAGCAGTAAGAGGAAGATGGTCTATAGGGAACTCACTAGTGATATCCTGCGTATAAGGATTCGCCAAACCAGTTGCTCCATTACGATGACCACCAAACCACTTGTCATAGCCATAGTACTCCTGACATTCCCCGCGGGAGGCAACATCGGCGTGAACATTCGAGCTGTTTGAATGAGAAAGCTTGTTAGGGAGACATTCATGACCGATACACAAATATTTGAATACCCACTTACTTCAATTCGGCGCCATTGTTCCAGTCATTCTCAGACTGGCCTTGGAACCCGTAGCGGGAGGCACATACACGAAGAATGCCCCAATTTTGCTTGAACAAACCGAAGTTGGCAGAATCATAGGTCTTTCCGTCACCGTAGGGGTAGTCGGCGGTATTCATGGTTTTGCTAGTCGTGTTAATGACGCCAGAAGCAGAGAGGCCGGTAAATTTCGGTTCTTACATTTCTAGCATAGCAATGGCAAGATCGAGAGTGTTTCCGCCAGCATTCAAGATGGCTTGCTTGTGTGCGCCGATGCCAGACACGGTCTCGGAGCCACGATCAGCTCTCTTGCTGAGGTCCTCTGCAATGGGAGAACCCAACGCAGTAAGAAAGATCACAGGGAGAAGAGTCAAAAAGGATTTCATGGTGATAGAAAGCGAAGAAAGGTGATTGTCGAGAATTGTCAACTGGTGATGAAAATGCAATAAATAATTTCCTTCTTGGAGAGGATTACTTACCCCTTTATATAAGATTCAATACTGTCCTAAGATTTAATACTATGTAGCATCTTGAAGATTCTTGCAATGCAGACGGCTTCCGTATTTGTCAAAGGAGAACAGTCCGTACCTAAACAAGTATGAAGCTACAGTATCGATCAATTAATTCTAAGAAAGCCTTGGCTGGTAATAATACAATATTAAGAAGTTATATGGACTCAGCCATTAAACATGTTTCATACAGATGAGATACGGCGATCTATACGTAACATTAATTCGTATTGCCACGACCATTTTCCCCGCAAGCAATATGAAACCCCGGACCGGCTCATGATCATAAGATAACAGGGGTATAAACTTAATTACATTTGCATGAAACAAGAAACGAGTGTTCTACAAACTAGGTACGGAGGGTCGACTCCACTGCCTCGGTCAATCTTTCCAGAAGAGATACGGAGGACACGGAAATAAGGTGTCTCACTACCTCCCTGTCAGGAGGTTTTATGACAAATGCAATTTGGCATCTTGATATGTTGGTCTACCAATTTCCATTTCTGCCCTTTGTTTATTCCTTTTTCCCGATCTTCTCTATGGAGTACTTCTGTTGTATGTTAGATGGATAATCCATAAGAGAGCACTTGCCCGAGGCTCTAGAGACCTTCCATGTTAGATGAAGGACATCTTCATTGCCCTTGTCTGATGTAGGCGATATCATATCTTGATCGCACAAAACTAAAGACGTGGCTGCCACTTTCCGCATCTAGAAAGGAAATAACAAAGCGAACGAGGAAAATGCGCATTTTTGCAAGGGATTCATTAACAGCAGATCAGAACGGGATTGGGCTTTTTAGTGAAGATAATTGCCATCAAGCAAGGCAGCATGAAAGATGTAACCAAAGCGAACAAATCCTCCACCAATGTAATCTACTTATCATCGAAGATGAATTTTCTAAGTGCAATTGATCTGTTCCTACGACAATTCATCCAGAGGAAGTTATCCAATCAACATATTTCGTTCCCTATTTGCATTTGTATCTTGATCCACAAAGCCAGCTTTTAGCAATGGATACAAAAGTGGGTTCAAAAAGACGAGGACTTGTGTCATAGTACCATGTTCATATATGGACATGATCAGTGGCAGCATCATGCGATTTTCTCAAGTCTCACGCCCTGAAGAAAAAAAATCCAGTTCTACCTAGCCCTGATTGAATTATTACAGCCATACCCAAAAGGTATAATTCAACAATTTCTTAGCTCCCCCTAGAAATGGAATAATCATGCAGTTCATGTCTCACGTTTTGTTCATCTATTTGTAGCAGTCATGAGCGCCATTTGGTCGCCGGCTCCAGTTCTGGATATGTTGGTTTCGTATTGGTGAGATGAGTTGGTGTTGGTGCTCGCTCCGGTAAAGGTAGTTACGAGGACGTGATGAAGGGGCCTTATTAACGATAATATCCACGTACATTCTCGAACGGTGGCGACTAAACGCTCCAGGGCTAAGCTATATACACTACTCTCAAAGCGGAAAAAGGTCTCTGCTGATTTCCCCTACACGGATTTCCGCGAGCTAGATCACGTAATATATTCATATGATGTGCGAGCCCTAAGATAAGATAGAATATTTAGGGCTACCGATATATTCCTCTTGGCGTTATGTATTGTTATTTGCTATAGGATTTACCTTAATATTAGCCTGATCATAGTCAATTGCTAGCTCTTCTGATTTTTAAGTATAGTTACAGAATAGCATCATCTAGTAATGCTTAACGACTATATATACAACACGATTGATCAACTGATATTGCCACATAACTCTCTGGCCATAGGAAAGAATATAATGGAGGAACTAGAGATATGTTTTATTTACTAGTAAATTAGTAATATCCTCCATGTAACGATAGGGGTGGAACGATAGTCCGAATGTGGGTATGGGCTACAGAACACTTGCTGAGCCGTTTACTATGGGAACCGGATGCTGTACGTATACTAAGAGCAAGTAAGAAGCTGTAGTATGATTGTCACGAAGAATAATCGCTTGATCCCCTTTACAATTGATGTGGGATCTTCGCTGCTTATATACATGTGTGGTAGGGTGCCTAAGGGGCACCGTGCAGTAGGGCTACCGGAATCATATGACCTTTGCCCAAAGTATGCCTTCCCTGCTGCTGCCTTAGATCGAGGGCATCAATCCTTCAAGCAATCAGATTGGCCTGCTTGATCTCGCGATAGAATCAGCCTTTACACTCCACTAGATTTGTAAGAGTTTACTATATAGGAGGTAAACCTTGCTCTATAAGCTAATTAACCTATTTTATAAATGTATTTAATTACTTATTATTAAGTAATTATTAATTGTTATATCTAGCTTTTTTTAAGTACATAACTCCTGTGACAGCTGTACGCGCAACCACCCCACGAATGAAGCGATCGTTGAGGCGATAGGAATACTGCCGGGCGGTGAAGGTTCCTTTGACAGTGCCGTATTAGGAAATAGGTGAACAAAGGGAGCGCACATATAAAGGAGCCCCTTAGCGAGATCGCTTGATTTCTTCTTTCTTCTTTCCTCATGCTTGACATTGCCTGTAGACCCGGTGCACCTAGTTAGCGAGATAGCCTCAATATCAGGTTTTGACCACTGTCACAACTCCATTAAAATGCCTTAATAGTATTAAGCAATTAATACTATACTTTTCTATAATTTTTATAAAATTAATATTTTCTCCTTATTCTAAGGAGTATAATTCTTCAAGTGTGAGGTTAATTGGAGCCATATTGAGGTAGTTGATATGCTTTTAAATATTGTCAATTTTCGCATTTTTTGAAGTATACCGTGCACGACGGTGGACCGTGCACAAGGTGCTAAGGGACGGGCACACATCTGCCGTACCCGCTCCGGACCCTGGTTATTCCACTCCGAGCACCTCCGGGCGTAATAAAACATCCATCCATCCATCCAGACCTTTCATGGCCGGCCAGCACTCCGACTCTGCCATTAGCCACACGATAAGACGAATCTCGGCTCGGGCAGGTCACTACTCCGTAAGTGCCAGGTAGCCCCATAATCTATGTGTTTGCCGTATTCCGTTACGTGCTTTGATGATCAAGACCTGGCCTATTAAAAACAGTATTATGACGAATCCCCTCCCCGTTTGAGTCTTGCGACTACTCCGAAGCTTTCATCTTGCCACGACAAGCAGGAACAATAAACGGTTTTAGCCTCAAGCAGATACGGAGAAACAATCCATATGCCGCCAACAAGACTCCCTGCTTGCGATCCTTGCAGAGCATCTAAATTGGCTTGTGATCACTCACAGCCTGTTTGTGCGCGGTGCCGCGCCAGAAACATTGCTAGCGACTGTTTTTATCGGTCGTTGCCTTTTAAGAAGACGAAAAGGGCAGCAAAGCCCAGAACAGGAGGTGATGTAGTTACCCGGAGGTAAGACAAATGGAATAACTCTTACACACGGTACCGATAATTCAAAGGCAGCGACCACAGGTGGCCATAGCACATAGTCCCGTCGCTCCTGTGGCTGCATTTGTCTCGAGACCGCATCGCTATCCAAATCCTGGATACCTCGGACCATCCAGTTATACTACACTTTTCGAGAAAATTCCTTCAGATGACCAAATGGAAACAAGTACCGATGCAAACAACCTGGTTAACATTATTGTTTCGGAGCCAACAGCTAGTGAAGCCCAAATTTTACACGGTGCGGAACTCATTGAACAGCTATACCGGTTGGCGCATCTCCCGACGTGCATGAAGTTGGTGAATGATTGGCTTGCCACGGGATCCAACCTTCACCTAGCCGGGTCTTTTACGTCCCAATGCTCTCAATCTGTCAATGCTATCATGATGGGTGGTGATAGGCAACCTGGAACAGCATTTAGCATATCCACAGCTCTGTTCAAATATTCATGTCGCAAATTTGAAATCAGCCAAACTACAAATCCAGACAGGTTCTGTGCCCAGTTTACCGGACAGAGTGCTCGATGGGAAACACTTTGCCTTTTCTTTATCATGGTTTGTCGTGCGACAATGTCACCGAGGTGTTCCGAATGCATCGGTGACACGCTCGAAAAACAGCAGAAGTTGCGCCGGCTAGCCATGCATTTTGCTGACTGTTTCCTGGATATATCGCTTGCGCTTGACTGTTTAAATGACTTACAACTCATCTTACAGTATGAAATTTTCATAATTCATTCACTAGTAGATGGCGACCAGAGTGAGTCACGCTGCAGTTTGGACTTGAGCACGTGAACTAACCCTATCCAGGTTTTGAAGCTTGGAGGAGGCTGGGAGATGTCGTAAGCTCCCTATTCGCTCTTGGCTACCACGAGAATATTGAAGGCGCTCGGCCCATACCTGAATTTTTGAAAGAACTACGGCAAGCTGCATTTGGATGCTCCTACTCTGCGGATAAAAATGTGTCCGTGTTCCTCGGGCGACCTCCCCGCATCTGCCGTGAAGTCTGCAGGTTTCACTCCCTTGGGCTGGATTGCAACTACTCGTACGACTGGCTGCCTGACACTCCCTTGGACTTGATGGCAGATACGCGCTGGACAGCCATATGCGCTGTATTAAAGGAAGATACCCTGAGACTTTCCATGGGAGTTTCTTCCGCGGAGAGATCCCGGAAAGCGAGGTACGTCGACAGAACATGGGTTATCTTCTCCGCAATTGCTAAGCTGTAGTAGCAATTTACAGCGCACGGCAGAAACACAGTGGTCATCATTACCTGGACATTTCCGGTTAAATGGTCCTCTGAAGGCGCACGAGTGCCGACCAACACAACTGGATATGATGCTGAGCGCCAAGCTTAATTATCTTCACGTCCTATTCCTTCTCCACTTGGCTGTAGCGCAACAGGTTGCAGCGCCAGGCCCTGACATTATCGCCGTTGCCAGCGATATGTTCAGTCTGGTTATCGAGGCGGTAATGCTGAAAGATCGACTTGTAAATACTGGGACATCTTTGGCGTGGAAGGTGAGTGTGCGAATCACTGGAGTGGCTCTAAATTAACACACACGGAATAGGTAGCTTATTATGGGTTATCAGCTGCGGGGGTGATTTGCCTTGCACTGTTACGGCAGTCTTCGAATCCCGAGTACCAAGTAATGATTACTTCACGAGCACTTCGAGATTTGGCAACGTTAGTTGGCGAGGTTGAGCTAGGTACACTTGTATACAAAGAGGATGCCAACTACGAGCTTCTCGATCGGGCAACGAGGACAATACGAAATCTACTTGACCGACTATTCTTGGGAAGATCTAGCGTGTGGCCCTCCAGCCAACCGCCTTCCCAGCCGCTGATAGATCATCAACTACAATATAACGAGGAAGGCTGGAGGCCCTGGGTTAGTAACAACTGCCAAGACTTCGAAGTCGACTTTTGGCACACCCTGTCTGAGCATCCACTTCTGCTGCCAGATGATATGCATTAGTCCCAACGAACTGTTTAACGGTTTATATTTTATAAGGCAGTTACTGCGCTGGCCGAATTACTTTGGTACCGTGATGTCTTATAGGAGGAGTGTTACCTTTCAATTTCGGTAGTCGATGCAATCCATGAGCATGAATTCAGTGGTTTTTTTATTTTTGCAAACCTTGCCTATTCCTAAGCTGCCAACACCTGAACACCTGGCCATGCGATTTAATTATTTGGCATTCTTCAAACCTGAGTCAACAAGTCTGCAATGGAAAACAAAATTATGGCGTGGTTAGGTGTGGTGGGTTATGTAGCAGTGTGTAGAAGACCAGATACGCTTTGCGAGTTTGACCAAAGGGCCAACCACGACTACCTATGGGAGTGCTGCTACAATATATGAAATCAAATGAGAAGGCGTCTGAACAGAACGGTTATATGTGTACTTCGCATGGGTTTGCTGATTTTGATTATAGCCACAGGAAAAGGAATCAAGGCCTAGTGCTATGCAGCAGTGGTTAAGAATCCAAAGAAAATGCTAACCAAATCAAAATTATATACAGACAGGAGGATGAGATCTAGTATGCTAAAGCTGCTTAAAAGTGAAATATTATAGAATAAAAGAGATTATAAGACTAGCCCTTGTAACAACTAACAAACCTGTCCAATCTCTTAGGGGTTAGGGTCGGTTTGATACCAGAGCGGAAAGTGGTAAGAGTGCGGATGCTTTTGCTGGTTATGGTCAAACTTACTATGTTTAATGTATTGCCACGGAACAACTTGAGTGTCTCATATATAGAATCCATGCTGTGGAAACAGAAGAGATAGGTTTCAGTACATTGACATTCCATACCCTACCTCTTATGCTTGGCCCTCAGTGATCGCCTTCGGACGTAATTATTCATATCCCTCGTAACATTGTTACAGCTCTACCCGGTCAAAATCAACAATACACAAGTAGATAGCAATCTTAGATGTGGATGTTAATGTCTTACTAGGAGTACTCGAGGCCCTAAGGTAGAGGATAACGTCCATATTGCCAAGATTTTCTGGTTAAGAAGAAGGACTCCAATAAACTTAAAGCCTACTTAGAAGTGGATATTCCTGTCAGACTACGTCAGCTATGGAAATGTGCTAAATAGTCTATCATCTGTATATAAATCTGATATAGATCTTGAAGCCCGAGGCTTACCCCTTAGCAGCCTATGTCCTAGTAGGGATCAGTGGGAAGCGTGCAAGTCACAAACCACGGCTGTTAAATAGAAAACACACACACACATACATATATACTAGATAAGATCTCTACACCTCAGCCCATGGGCGGGCTTTGGCTAGGTCTTAATTTAAACCAGGCGCACACAGTTATGCCAATGCTGTAATTATACGAGCTCATAAAACTTGAGTAGATAAATATTCCTTCGTACATTAGAAGTTGGCAGCTTCCCTGGAGCCTACAAGGCGAGTGATCCTATTTTGATCCATCTTTAGGACTGTCCAATCGGTCATTTCTTTTGCACCAAGCTTCTCATAAAACTGGAGAGCTCGCTCATTGTTCTTGAGACAAACCCAGTCCATCTTAATACAACCGGATGACTGGGCTTCTGCAGCCATCTCTTCGATTAGCTGTCTAGCATAGCCCAAACGTCTGTATTCTGGTAATACATATAGCTCTTCCAGGCAGACGCCTGGTGCCGCAGCCCATGTAGAGTAATTATAGAAGTAGATGGCTAAACCAGCTATTATTCCGCAAGGGTCCGTAATGAGTAGTGCGCGTGCACATCGAATACTTGAATATTGGTTGTTTTCGGCGGTGGTTGGAAAATTCAATGTTGCGGCGAGGCTGGCTTCCGTAGCTGTAATGGTGGCTTCCGGCGACTGTTCCATTGCAGCTACCCGAATAAACGAATAGATTGTTGCTACATCTAGTATGGTATTAGCTATGCAAGAATGTGTGGATGGGAGAGGAGATCATGCCTTCCAGGCGACCCTGGCGCACCCTAGGACGAGTCATGTTGTTTCTCGCTTCACGGTATAGGCGTAAAGAATCGATTACCGTTAGCTAGGTATATTATACTGAATCAAAGAGCATTCAGCACCTATGCCAGTGCAGGTTGGAAATTTCTTGCCTTCACTATCCATCGATCAAAAGGGGTTAAACGCAGGCGTACGGAGTATTCCACCAAATAATCAGTTCCGTTGGATCCGGGATTTGCTCCACTCGCCACCATTCACTCCTTTCTCTCCGCGTTCACTCCTTTCTCTCCGTCCTAGGACAAGACTCTTTCCTGTTGGTATACCTTCTTGTAGCCTCATTAAGTACTAGCCGTATACACATCTGGCACTTAGATCCGCTACCCGTGCGAGGGGGTGTGGGCTTGGCGGCACGGGTAGTCCCAGTCGATGATCTCAAATAAGAGCCTCTGCATTTTCTTTTGTGAGAACAGCTCATGTGAGGCTTAACTTAGTGGAAATAGTCTAACATTCGGAATAGTTTCGTTCCGCCATGGTGTTGGTTTCTCCGAACCCATCCTCCGCTGCGTCTTCCGCCTTCGTTCCTTAGAATCACACTCCGCAGTCGAATTTGGATTATTCAAAATATGTCCATATGCTCGGAGTAATCTAGCTATCGTGTAAAAAATCGAAATATTGCCGGATGAGACGGCTCTCCGCCTCCGGAATCAATAGCGACATTTAAGGATCGAAAGTGGCATGGTATAATACGCCTTGGTAGCCCACGAATTTCTATCTATTTACGTTGCATAGTCAGGCTTAATCCGTCATTCATCATCTGGTTCATTAGCTGGAGAATATTTGGGACAGTACATGCTTATATGTAACAGCTTGCAGATCATGGCGCGCAATATCCAAACAGATGAACGGGATGCAATCTCTTCTATGATGTCAGTCCTTGAGCAGTTATCGATTGCTGGCTCCCAACTTCAAGATGGCCCTTTGATCAAGGAGGCCCAACCTGAAGATGTGTCGTATTTGAATAGCATCGCGATTCCCGAACAGCCAAAGTCAGTTAAGGATATTATCAAAGAGGCCTATGAGATTTTCGATTACCGCATGCGCATGAACCACCCAAAGCTCTTTGCATTTATCCCGTCACCAGTATCACCATTTTCGTGGTTAGGAGAGACCCTTGCCACCTTTTTTAATACCTTTGCCGGTTGCAAATTTGAAGGTTGTGGTCCAAGTGCTATAGAGAATGCTTTATTGAAATGGCTAGCCTCCCGCGTTGGGCTTCCAGACACTGCTGGAGGAGTGTTTGTCTCGGGTGGCTCGATAGCAAATCTTACCGCGATGGTTTTGGCCCGTGACTACAAATTATCTCGAGGCGAAGAACAAAAGGGAATAGCATATGTGTCAGATCAAACACATTCATCCATTCACCGAGCCCTTCGAATACTGGGCTTTACAACCCGTCAAATCCGGGTTATTCCAACGAACTCGGCTTTTCAATTACCTCCAGAAAGACTAGCCAATGCTATGGCGAACGACAGGGAACGTGGTCTTATTCCATTCATTGTCGTCGCTACGTGTGGTACTACCAACACTGGTAGCATTGATCCTTTGGAAGAAATTGCGGAGATCTGCCATCGGCAAGATGTATGGATGCATGTGGATGGAGCTTATGGAGCGAGCGCATCTCTATCAGCTACGAGGCCAGGGATTGTCGATGGTTTACAACATGCCGACAGCATATCGTGGGATGGGCACAAATGGCTATTTCAGACCTATGGCTGCAGTTTCCTTCTGGTCAAGGAGAAAAGCCGCCTCCTAGACAGCTTTGCAATGGACGCAGAGTATTTACGTGATGTAACCCATGAAGACGATGTTCCTAATTTCTGGAACTATGGCATTGAACTGACAAGACCAGCTCGCGCAATGAAGCTGTGGTTCACGCTTCGTGTTCTTGGTGTTGACGAAATGGGTAACATGATCGATCAAGGCTTCAAACTAGCAGAGAAGGCCGAGAAAGAACTTCGACAACTCGAGGACTGGGAGGTCACAAGCCCTGCAAGCTTGGCAATTGTGACATTTCGGTTTGCTCCACCTGGGAAACAACATAATGATCTTGATGCTCTAAATGTGCAGATCTCTAGACGACTCCTCGCTGAGAATATTGCCGGGATTTTGACGACAAAACTTTGCGGGAAAGTCGTACTGAGAATCTGTTCCATTCATCCATCACTGATGGAGCAAGATATTGATGTCATTATTAGCCAAGTAGATGCCGTAGCTAGAAAGGTTCTTATGGAATCAGCCTAGGTAGTCTAAATTTCAGAAATGAAAATATTGTGGAGTCATGGTGTTTTATGACGGCCTGTTAGCCTCCTAAAGGTGGATTTTTCATTAAGAAAACTTGTATCCAGTCTTTCCGGCTGGTACATGAAACTTCACGGCTAGGATTTGCTGCGCGAAACTGTCTGATCTGCAAGCACATAGAGGGAGACTAAAAGCGTCCCAAAGACAAGTCCACTTCATGAGCGTATTCCCTTGGGTCTTGAAAAGTAGAAGATAGAAAACACATCTTTTCTGTATTCTCAGCCATAAATATTATTTGGAACTATGGCCCTCAGAACCCGCCGATCTCGGACATCTTCTTAATCACTTGCAATTGCTTAGAGTGGGTGATAGATGCCAGATTCTAAATATATTAGCCAATGAAGTTAGGGTGGTCTTATCTCAGTACTCAGCTGCTTTACTAGGCATTTTTTTAAAGGCGCTAAGCCCAAATAGGCTGTTGCGACAAAACTGTTACGAATCGACTTGCATGACGCTAAAAAGGACTATGACACAAAAGGAAAGGACCAATTTGATATGCGCTTATACCAGATTAACTAAGAACCAGTCACTGGCAGTAGGTGAAACGCGGTTGAATCCAGGTACGTGGCATAATCGACATTTACCTAGCAAATAATATATCATCCTGATGTGCATGAACCAATCAGTCCGTGCCACACAGAGAAACGTATGGGTCAGAGATCAAACTCGAGCATAGACTCCATATAGCTAAGCATTTCTTCTCCACCCTGCCCTGCCTGTCTGGTGCATTCCATGATTCCGATGGCCTATATCTACTCGCAAATATCTCTAATACTATTCTCTTAATATGATTCCGCCTTAATTCTCACTGATCTGTGCACACAGTGGTACACACACGCCATCACTTGGCCAACGTGTAATTCCACCTCTGGCCATGCTGTCGGTATGTTTGTTACGACTCTGGCCGATGAGAAGACATCCGCATACTGACAAGTCGGCATACAACGAGGTTTCTCTCTGGGATGGCAACATCGCTTTCCATAAGCTGTGTATTATTATCAGCGCCGTTCTAACAGTGTTCTCGTTTCTGTTGGCCATGACCATCGTCATGGGTCATGCCTTACACTACGGCAATACCGGACAACAGTGATAGTAGGTCCCTCTCCCTTCCAAATCGAAGCAGAACATCAGCTAACGATCTTTAACACACAACATCATTCGTATTCTTTTCATGATTCCCATCTACTCAATCACATCTTTCTTATGCATCTACTTTTACCGTGAATCTGTCTATTACGGGTTAATCGGAACATTCAGTGCGGCGAATCAGTTGTGGAACTGAAGAAATCAATTACAAAAGGCTTCCTGTATGCCTTATGGTTTACAGTAGGGGGTTAGTTATAGCCCTCCGAGTCTATGTAGTCCTTGTATGACGACTTGCTAGTTGACTTAAATCAGCACCCAAAAAACGAGCGATCTTACTGTAGCAATCTAGCAATTCAAGATATGCTAAGATTTGTATTGATACCAAGTTTACTTATATGTAACTATTCCCTCAAAAGTGCCCACATTGAATAGAGATGTTCGCTATCGCCTGCCTCATTCAGATACAACGAAAAATGTAGAACCTTGGCTCTTGTACAAACAAAGAAGCACTTTCCTTTCACCGTGGTAGGCTTTTCGCACGCACTAAGTTGATGCGGTATATTCGGCTCAGCGATGGTAGGAGACAATGATTTTGATCTCGAACCCAGAATAAAAAGTCCAGACATTCCTATCCGAGCACAGTAGTGTCCAAAATAATTTCATTGTCTTGATCCGATTTCTCATGAGGAAGGAAGTCGAACATTCTAGCCGTTTAGCAGCACATACCACATACACTTATGGCGACCTACCCACATCTCGAACAGGCACAACTTTGCTTACCAGTGCAAACGGTGGCATTGGTACCGCAATCGTCGCCAACATCGTCGCCTCAACCGAGTTATCATCCTCGTATCACAGTCCATATATACACTGTCCGCGACGCGCCGACAACCTCATTCCGAGTTCCGTCGCACGGAACTGGTACCACGAACTCGCATGAGGTTGTGTCACGGCAACTATCAAGTCTTGCAAATGTAGGGAACGTCACAGCCGCTGTCAACCCACGGGTAACGTCCGCGTCACCGCGCTCATTCTCAATGCTGGATATAATCCATTGGGTATGCATCAAGAATTTAGTGAAGACAGGTTTGCGCTGGATTTTGTGGCCAATCACCTGGGGCCTTGGTTGTTGGTCTTGTTGTTGCAGCAGAGCATGGATCGGGACATGGGCCGGATAGTGGTACTTGGTAGGGAGGCTCACGAGTGAGTGGCTTTCCTATACCTTTTGTGTGGGAAAGAAAGAAAGAAAGAAGGAATGAATGAATGAATGAAACAATCAAACAAAGAAAGAAAGGGGAGAAGCTGATGAACTTGGCAGTCTATCCTTCAAAGTCAACTCCTTCGCCTTCAAGGATGGAGAATCAAAGATAGAATTTCAGGACAGCCCAGATCCCGTCGCGAAAGGGAGTTGGAGCTCAGCTGTATATGTATCAGGGTGAATCCTAGCAGCAGCCTTGGAGAGTAATGCGACGCTTGGCGAGCAGGCAAACGGATTGTATCTGGACGGAACGGAGTTGAGCGATATTGCAGGCGAGGAGATGGTGTGGAAGGGTGCTATGCGATATGCGTAGTTAAAAGAAGGGGACGATACTCGCCCGATTGGGGGTGAATAATCTCCTCGGCAGTTTAATATACACACTGTTAGGCGTATGGAATGCCTTAAACAGGCAACATACTGCATGCTTATGTGCATGTCAACCGGCTGAGTAATGGCTGTGTATAAGTTATAGAAGATTAAAGTCCGGGATCGATCAGGCGTCCCTTACTTGTCTCAAATCTGACATAAGGCTCACACAGAGTCTGTGTCTTTAATGCATGATGCGGCTCTGCTGCGAATTTGCTGTTGGTCAGATGATCCTATCACCGTTTGATTGCAAAAATTGCCAAAATTAGCACATGCTACATGGCGATAGTGCTGTTACCTGTAAGATGTTGGCTGATTTCTGAGTTTCAATTGGTGGCCTGAGGCTTGGAAGACGCGGCGCCAACCTTCAACGATGCTCTCTGATTGGCTTATTCGGGGCCAAGCACGTGTTAAGTGGGGGCATATTCAGCCTCAAAGGCACTAGCCTTTTCGGGCGGTCTTGGTTGTTGTTCGCGCGAAAATAATTGGCTTTTCTCCGATTAACCCACCAACACGACCCCTTAGTTTAAATTGCTTGCACGAGTCAAACACGCCCAGCGGGCTCCATAGTTAGCTAGAGGGAAATTTTATCTTGGATTGTCTTTAAACTTTCCCCCTGCAAAGTTTTAAATTCTGGAGACATCCCAGTTCTACATTCTCCCGATTCTATTCCCATCACAGTCCTTCTCACGACGAGTCAACTCCTCCTGAATATCTCCTAACCAGTCTCTCGTTTCTAACAACCACAATCATGCGTACCTCCACCTTCGCCGCATCTGCCGTCGGCATGGCCACTCTTGCCGCCGCTCAAAACGGCCTGATTTCAGCCTCATCCCGAGTCACCACTCCATCTCCCACAACATTCGCATCCGGCACCACCACCATCAGAATCTTCGAAGCTGGCCCAACCAGCCTCGACGCCTCTGGTCTCGCTGGCAGTATCATCGACATCAACGCCATCGCCACCACAGTCCTTATCGAATGCGCCGACCCCTCTGACGACTCCTGCGCGGGCGGCATGACCATGACCGCAGGCCCTTCCATCTGGGGTTATTCCTATACCACCCAAGGAGAAATATACGGCGTTGACGCGACCATCACCTACAGATTGGGTTGCGACGTCATCTCTTCTACCCAAGCAGCTACCTGCAAAGTCACCGAGATCGTTAGCGCTTCCGCTGGCGGCCAAAAGACCGATACCACCAGCGCCGTCACGACTACCTATGGCAGCGCCGAGATTTTCTACGATGATCTGCTCATTACCGCTGGTGTCGACAAGTTGACTAGCCCCCAGGCTACGCAGACCCCCAAGGGTGCTGCGGCTCCCGTCCCCACGGGTAGCTTGGGATTGAGCGTTGGTGGAATGGCTGCTGCCGCTGTTGTTGCTGCTGCTGGATTGTTGTAAGCGCATGCAGTCAGTAACTGTCTGTCTGCTTGCTACGCTGTACTACCTACGTTTATTGAATTCTGTGATACCATGATGTAACCTCAAATACCACTAATGTTTGCGCTTTACGTTTGATGCAAGTTTCCAGTATTCAGTAAGATTGTAGTTTTTTAAGAGTAGTTTGCTTTGAGTGCCTCGGAAATGTGCGTCGCCCATTCTGTTGTATCGGTGCACATGGAAAACACTTTCAGGCCAACGGCCCAAAACGGTGGCAGTCTCCGAGCGAGAAATCTAAGTAGACCTTTTGAGAGCTAGGATGCATTTTCTTAAGCTGCAAGATTGATGATAGTTTGATATATTCACGCACGAACGCACTGCATTTTCCTGCAACGCAATGATATCACTAGGTAAGAATAATTGGTCAACCCTGTGTTGAGGATACTAGAGATACATCAGGTAGGTCTTTCGTACCCCGAGAATCACATAGGTGGCATGACTATGGTCAACCCTTGTATTCGCTGATCATTCTACATATTTGAGAAGCTCAAAACAGGGACAATTTTCCGGTCATCCTCGTACAGCTATCCGATATAAGGCATCTTATCTGAATTTGCAATGGCGAAAAGGACATCTAGTTTGCTGATTGGTCAGAACCGGATAATCCATCTGTTCCATACTAAGCACAAACAGTTAGCCGCACAAATACGCTTATCCAATCAGATTGCCTACGCTACAAGATAGTTCCACTTTTAGAATACAAGCAATTGCGGGGCATGAACGACTTCCCGATCTTTATCGATGATTGGCTCAAATGCTTTGAATTTTTCTTGGTAACTTTCGGGGAGCTACTCTGTAGGCATGGCTATCCAAGACGGTCATTTTCTCAAAAGGAAAGTACCTATACAACAGATGGAAGGGACAATGTTTGTCCCACTCCCCATACCTGCAAGACACTGAGCGAAGACGGGCTTTGATATCAAGATAGTGAAGGGTCCTGAAAATGGTCAACACAGGTCGTCCCAGTCATAGATGCGAACTCTGCTGCAAGAGGTGCATCAAGGTCACTTTCCCGCTCTTATCCAGTATCGTTACCGTTCAGACTAACTGGCGCCCGTATGTAGAGCGACCTTCGATACCCAGCATGCATACGATGCACAAAATACGGACGACGATGTCCCGGATATCGTGAGATAGAGTATGTGGCAGGATCGAAGATTCAAAGTGGATGGGGAATATTTTTAGGTATGCGGTAAAACTAGGGTTTGGGAGTTGGGAAGTAGGTATTATATAAATTCGCCTTGTCCTATCGATAGACAACACGAAAGAGTAGGTAAAGAGGAAGGTGTCATGTTGTTGGTGTCGTGCGACATGCAGAACATATGTATTTGACATATCGACTTGAACTTAAATCCATTCAACATGGATTATATCTAACTAGTACACATTCACTACAGCTCGGAATGGGAGACCAATTCAGTCAATCATTACCCAATTATCTTCTCTTTTTCTATATGTAGTCTCCTTTGGTCTGGCCAGTCGGGCGTATGCTTAAGCTGATTTAGCTGAAACAGCGCCGCAATTTCTCGTAATGCTATACCAAATCCGACAAAAGCGATGTTGAGCCAAGGCCATCGCAAAGGCTTCCATTCGCCAGGAAAGAAGAGGCTGAGAAGCATACACCAAGCTACTGCACTATAGATCTTGGCTTTCCCGGGACAGGTAAGCTTAGATCGCTACCTAATTTATGCATATGTCTGACCCCGCAAATACGGGCATCATTCTCAGCCGCCAATTCGTTTAATCGTACATGAGTGTTGGGAGAGCCTCTGAGTAGATACTACGTACTTGATACATACCTATTCTTGAGTCACTGACATGAAGCTCAACAGTGGTAAAATATTCCAGGCTCGTTGATTTGTTAAGCAGTACAATGCGTGCTGCAATGCAACCTCGTATCTTTGACGTTGAACTCATCGTGCATCATACATACGTACTAGCCAACCCATGTGTACCATTATTAAACTACAAAAAAAAGATAATTACCCTCCCTCTTTTGATTTGAGCTTGTAACCCATAAAAGCCATGAATTGATATGTGCCTGTAACTTTCAGAAAGGCCTTGCCAATTGGTTCTTAGCTAATACACATAGCGAAACTGGTGTATCTCCCGGTCCGTCTTGTCAATCAAGTTCAATGACGATGCTGGTACAGGAACGCCATCAATCTCCACGACATCCGGTGCTTCGCCAATAGCATCACGCTTCTTATTCTCCCATACTAGATAAAACCGGAGTACCATAGTAATAATAGCTGAACAGGCAAAGCATACGAGCATGCCCGCAAATCCAGACGGATAACTGGGCGCTTCGTCTGCAAACATTATCTGAGGACCGACGATGTTTCCAGCACAGTAAGCCACGAATACCTGTTCATGTTATACCATGGATTAGCCAACATCCGTTAAATTGACAACAATTTTTAAAAAGCAGAATGCAACATACCACTGCCGTTGTAGTCGCTTTTTTGGTGAAACCAGCTGTATTACTTGTTATCATCACCATGGTAAGCGGGAAATTGGCTGAAAAGACGATAATGAAACAGTATCCCGCAAAACGAGCCCAGATATGTTCAGAAGGAATTTGTCGAATCATGACAGTGCCGATGAGAGCAACAACAGTGTTTAAAGCCATCCAATAGGTTCGAGTATTTTTGAGGTAGGTGCTGCCAAGTGCCGATAGAACGAGAAAGAAAACCTGGTAGGCAGTCGCGATCATTTGGACAAGAAGGGTGTTGAGCCGGCTAAATCCAAAACCTTCAACTACGATTGAAACAAACTATTTGAATAAATTAGAATCATAATCATTACCATGTCAAGAAAAAAAAAGCAATTCTTACCGAACCTGCACCGCCGTTGGGGACATTCTGGGTGAATTGAAATAGTGCAAGTAGCCATGTTTTAGGGTCTAGAAGAGCCTCCACAACCTGATACCGTTTAACGTGATGATTTTTGATTCCTGTCAGATTGTCCTGAACCCGCTCAATAGCTTTCACTTGATCCTCCTTTGACAAGAACCAGGCGTTCAAAGGACTATCGGGAATCAGGAACCAGCAGAGGATTGACCAGGCAAGAGTGATGCCACCAAATAGCAGAAAGAGTGCCTAAAATTATTAGCACCGAAATTTTAATCGTTAAACATTATATAGACACAAGGGTCTCACTTTCCAAGGCGCAATTGAGTCTACATGTCCGATTCCATACCCCAGAAGACCACCAACGAGACCGCCGAGCACATTACCCATAAACCAAGCTGCTTGACGAATGGGTTGCTCTGACCTCTTATACCACATGGAGATGATGAGACTCATCGAAGGAGCAATAGCAGACTCAACGAATCCTAGAAAGAAACGGGCTGCCCATAAGCCTGATGCATTCTTTGTCAACACGGTGAGCATGAGAATTGCTGCCCATACACCCCTTTTGAGTGGTAGTCAGAATGGTATACCTCCATGGAGCTATAGAAGCCAAGGATGAGTGAGACAGAAAACTTACATGGATCCAGACATGAAGCGGCCTACGGGCAACCGCACAATCAAAACAGCAACAAGGCCAGAGGCAATAAGATAGCCAAAGTAGAAAATACTACTAGCCCAAGAGTAGTCCTGTCCTACCAGATGCAGGTCTGTTCTCAGACCGAGGATGGCGCTGTATCCCATCGCTTGTTTATCCAAATACTGGAAAAGATATGAGAAGAACAAGAGCGGGATAAGGCTGATTAACCTTAGTGGATTCGATCCTTACTGTCAAGGGCAGAACGAAACTTACCATATATCCACCTTACGAAGTATGCGAAGGTCTTCTTGAGGCGAGAGAGGCTCTTGTAGTTGGTACTGAACATCTCCCAGAGCGCGGAGGGCATCATCTGCATCCGCGACTGTGACATCGAGCACATGCTTCGTGTCTTTCAGATTGCCTGCGGGCTCATCTGCCATTGTTTCAGAGTTTACAGACATAGCCGGCAAGATTTTGAATAAGAGAAGTCGTTGCTGTCGAGATAGTCCTCTGGAACCGATCTAGTATTGTGACCTGGGCTCTGATATCCTCGATTGATCAATTCCGGCCGTCCTAGGGCTAATTTATATCCAAAGATTTTCTTTTTAAGTGTCATAGTGCAAAGAACATATCCGAGTCACTACCTCGCGAGTTCTCCTCGTGCTCCTCGTTATCAGTAGTGTCGAAGTAATTAAGTTTCGAATCTTTCCCATTAGTGGCGTCTTATCTGCTGCTTTACGACGGCATTCACCCGCAAAAGTTAAAATTGCGGGGAAGTAGTCGACTCTGATAAGATTTGGTTAGAGATGAGTCTTTTACGACGGAATTCCTATGCGTGAGCCGAAAAGGATTGAACCTTGAGAAAATTTGCATGCCAAGTATGTGAGTAAATGTCTCAATGTTGAGGGTGACCCGGTGTCAAGTATAAATTTTACCTCGTACTCGAGAGCAGGTGAGTTCTACAACAATTCCTTATCTATAGCTTTCTTGAACCAGCGCATCTATTTGGCTAGAAAACCGTACTACAAAACCATACAGCTAGTGTTTTGCATCCACCATGGCTCCTGCTGCGACGGCTGATTTAGCATTGCCAACCCCGAAGATTCTTCCGGAGCCTTCAAATACCCTGTAAAAACCCAACCTCTCTGCAATAGATATGGTCTTCTCTGCTAACACCAGGCTTGAATAGATCCAACGCACCGAAAAGCGACTGGAGAGCAGATCTTCGCGACAATGGCTTTGCTGTCATAAAAGGAGCGATTCCCCGGGAAAGGGCTCTTGGATACCAGCAAAAGGCTCGCCAATGGCTCAAATCATTTGGGAACGACAAGCTTGACTTTGAGAATCCGGATACTTGGGTATCAGAAAATTTGCCTGTGCAAAGCACTATCAATACCTTCAGCGCATATGCGGTTGCTCATGAGAAATTCATGTGGGATGCACGTCTAGAGCCCGGGGTCATCGACGCTTTTGTTAGTATCTGGGGCACAGATGAGCTCATCGTTAGTTTCGATAGCCTGAACATCACCTTTCCAAACCGGAAAGGTGTGGCACGAAAGGGCTCCTGGGAGCATGTTGACCAAAGTCCTTTACGTCGCGGTATGCACTGTGTTCAGGGGATCATCAATCTGTCCACTGCAGGACCGGAGGACGGGGGTCTGGTAGTATACCCAGGTTCGCACAAGTATCTCGAGGAATTCCTCAGCACTAAAACCGATCCTTCTACTTGGGAGTCCAAAGATCTCTTTTGGTTCCGCCCAGAGCACCTTGCATGGTTCCAGGAAGTGAAAGGAATTCAGCCCCACAAAGTCTGCGCAGATATCGGTGATTTGATTGTATGGGATAGTCGTACTATACATTATGGTGCAGAACCGACTGAAGCCAGCAATACTATTCGCACAGTCATCTATGCGGCATACTCTCCGTATAAGCTGGCATCACCGGAGACGTTAAAGCGGAAGATAGAGGTATTTCACAAGTACGGCGGCACTACTCACTGGCCTCACGATAATATAGTCATTCGCAAACGTGGAGCTATTTTGCCCGATGGTACTCCCGATCCTAGAGATCGTGAAGCCCCTTTGGAGTTGCCGGAAATGACGGATCGATTGTTGAAACTTGCTGGTGTAAAACCATACTGATGTGGTTCTCTGTATCCTCAGTGCAATTGTTATCTACGAAGTAGTTTTTAGTAAACGTAAACCCTGCAAAAAGTTTGAATTTTTGCCTTTAGCAAACGTTTTCTTTTTAGGGCTCAGCTTATATAATTAAGAGAACATTGAAAGTCAGACAATCTGCCTTACCTAGGGTTCTGGTCTAGAACGAACTTACTTTTAGCTTCTTGGGCCTACAAGTCGGGTATAGGCGTGACGCTTCAACAAGATTTTGCCATGAACACGTATTCATCAATGAGCTATGTCCATAAGCGACTAAGACAAGAAACTTTGAATCGGAGTAGAATGATACGCACAAGAAAGCTGGCGCTCGGATAAAGTTGTTCAAACCAACTGGGGCACGTGGAGATGAATGCCGTCGTAAACAGAATGACTAGTAGAACTATGCCTCAAACTATATCGACCATACAGATAACCCCACTGTATTATGACATTGTCCTTCATGAAGTGATCTATCTTTCAATTTCCAATACCCTATCTCACTCACTGTCCGGTGCATTAGCCGAGTCCAACTAGAATAAAACTCGTCCCAAGTTTTGAAGAACCAGAGAAGTGAGTGTCTGGAGAAATTTCCAATGTTCAGAATTTCTCTTCAACGAAATGAGATGTCGTAGGACAATCTGTAGTTATCATGTTTCGCTACAGATGCCCGCTGATGGTAAAGTTAGCGCGGAACAGGAAAGCAAAAGAGGGCATCGAAGGACATGATTCTAATTTATATAGGATCAACACACAGAGGGGCATTTCATCTCTAGAAACCTTTTGAACAATACTGACGAGTCTTCTCTCAATCAATAGATTTATGCGAATCCCGAACTAGGTTACATCGAGTACCAAGCCCATGATAACATCACAAAATTGCTCAAAGATCTGGAATACAGGAATACACGACATATACTCGGCCTTGATACATCATTCATAGCGAAGTACCGATCTGGCGGAAGTGTAATGGCGTTAAAGCCGAGTATGGCGCCCTTCCAGATATCGGACACGCTTGTGGACATAATCTCATTTCCATGATGTCAATCGGTGCATTTTGGGTGTTGCAAAGATATTGAAGGCTCATCCTACTTAAGAGGGTCATGTTCATCTCATTGGCATTCCAGCTGAGAATTGTGGAGGTGGAAAACTGAAGCTGACTGATGCCGGTGCTTATAAGGACGTTGATGCTTCTCTGATGGTGCATCCCCTTAGACGGCTGTCCTGGCTTTGCAGGAGATGCTTTCCTGTCGACGACTGCGAACCACAATCTCACCGTGAAATATACAGGGCGTTCAGCTCATGCCACGGTAGCGCCATGGGACATAGTTAATGCGCTGGACGCAGTCGTTCTCGCTTACAACGGTATTAGTGTCCTTCGGCAGCAGATTAAGCCCGCGGAAAGAATTCATGGTATCATAGCTGAAGGCTGGAAAAGACTGAATATCATTCCAGCTAGCGGATTTTTGAATCATTATATTCGTAGTCCAACTTTGAAATCTGCGGATGCGCTGAAGAACAGAGCAATAAAATGCTTTAAACGGGCTGCTATGCAGACAGGATGTGAGGTTGCTTACAGAACGTTGGTTTATTAGACTTTTCTCTTGCCTTGGACTTTCTGATAATTTGAGCGCCTAACAGTCTCAATACGCATGCCGATGTACGAAAGAAGACTATCAGTGCTGCGTACACGAGTGCTATGAATAGTCTAAGTTCTCCTGCTAAATGCGACTTTGAAGCGGCCCCTATCCCGGGTTGAACTGATCAGAGTATATGACTAGAGAATAATCATCATATTATACGAGGACATAATTTGAGTAACCTCGCATCAGGCAATGTTTCGTACGAATGTCCTGCTTTTCAGGGCTATGTCGGGATTCTCGACCAACCCTTGGGCTTTTAACAACACATCTGGATTTACTGTTCATGCAGCAACTCGAGTAGCACACGATCTGTGTTTGGAGTCAGCTAAGGGCACAGCTATTGTAGGCTGGAAGGTTCTCTCTGACAAAAACATGGCGCAACGAGTATTGGATGATTTTGAGAATGATCAAAGCGATCGCGAGCAAAAAGTAAACCTTAGTCAGTTTAGCCTATTGCCAGGGGCGGATGTTGTTAGTTATATTCATGGTAGCTATATGTTTATGTTTTAGAATAATCTATAAAAAAGTGTTATACAAAAGTGTAGGTAAGCAACAGTTAGCCTTGGCCCTAAATCCTGCTCAATTTGGAAGGCTCATAATTAAGGCCCCACATTGTTGTTGCCTTACCTTCCAACGTCTCTCAAAATAAAAAAGACAGACCTCCACCTCTACTTCCTCTCCTATAGTCCCATACCTAGGTAGAAGCCCTTGATCTACTCTTTTAGTGTCATCGGTGCCTTCTCAATGCCGCGTCAACGAACAGCGTGCTTTACATGCGCCTCTATCAAGACTGCCTGTAACCGAGGCAATCCATGTCGTCGGTGCCAACGTAAGTACACTCGAAGAACCCTGGACTTCATAAGACATGCAGTTTCTAAAAGAAAATAGGTCTTTCATTGACATGTTCCTATTCAATCAAGTTTCAGCGCGCGCCGACAACTCAACACGTTCGAGGCGAACCATCGCGGAGAGTTCGTCATAGTCGGTCCAGCCAAGGCTGCGTTAACTGTTTACTGAGGTAACATGTCTTTTGCCACGCTAGCTACCAATGACTACAACTGACATGGCGTAGACGGAAAAAATGTGGTGAAGAATTTCCCATATGCGACGAGTGTAGTCGACTCGGCTTAACCAGTTGTCGACCGAGGCAATCGTTGCGTTCGGATCTTGACCGTCCATCTTATGACTTCCTACAGAACGAGACGGGATATGGCCCTGCTGGAAGTCCTACAGATGACAGTCGTCAATTTGAGCATCTCAACGTGAACGATTATCTTGTCCAAATCGCTCGTATGCCAGAGGGGAATTTGGCTGGGTTGACCCGTCGCGATCATTTAAACGAGAGTAATGCGTTGAAATCACAACAAAAAAACCAAGGCGAAGAAGGAAAAACCCAAACAACCCAGTTTATCTCAACCCCTCTACCGGAAACAATAGCCATGTACTCGGAAAGGCTAACTGACTTTGATCCTACGGAGAGATATCTGTTACTCCACTACGCACAATACGTCTCCCGAGCATTAGTCGTCGTTGACGATGATGCAGAAAATCCCTATCTGACCGAGATTCTGCCAATGGCATTGGATGTCAAGTCGGTTCGGCACGCTATGTTCGCTTTGACTGCCTGTCATTTGTGCAAACTCTACCCCATGTTCGAAGATACACTAGAACGCCAGCACAGTCTAGCTTTGCACCATTTGAAACTGGACTTGAAATCTGGAGATAGGGTGTCTTATGCTTTGACGACATCTCTTCTTCTTTGTCTTTTTGGTGTAAGCATCCTTTCTTCGCTCGATTTCTTCGACTAACGTCTCAAACTGATGAATGATGATCAATAGATCTGCCAAGGAAACTCTCCAAAGTGGATTCTACACTTGTATGGAGCCAAGGCACTCATTGATCTCTATCGAAATGGGACCATCTCCATAGCCCCTTTTAGCTTTCTTATCGACCTATACGAGTCCATCTGCTGCAAGACTAGGATTACCTGTGACAAAGTTCCTGCAACATTTGATCACTCACCCCCGATGACTTCCACCAGCCAGCATGGATCCAGGTCTCCCGTGCACCCGCTGTTTGGTCTTGCGGGGAACCTTTATGATATGCTAAACCTAGTCAGTCAACTACCGTCAAAATGCCTGCAAAGGAGTGACTCTCAAGTTAATATAAAGACTGAGCAGCTTGAGAAAGCTCTTCAAGACTGGTGTGTGGTACGGGATCAAGCCATCCACTACGCCAACATTCGACTCATTCGTGAGGCGACAATGGCAGCAGAAGCGATTCGCTGGGCGGTACTACTCAGACTCTATCAGATTATATCCCATCACCAAAATCAATCTGATTTTTACCAAGACCAAAAACATGCCGCCGTACAAAATATCCTGAATTGTATGTCCAATATCTCTCCCAGCTCGCCGGCAAACAGTCAGCTTCTCTTGCCCCTTTTCATGGCCGGGCTTTGTGCTACAAGGAAAACGGAACGTCTCCAGATAGAGTATCGGCTCACTCTAGTGGAAAGCACTGTGGCCTTAGGGAACATTTCAAGCGTCCATCAACTTTTGGACATGTTCTGGAAACGGAGCCATAACGGAGAAGAGGTGGATTGGGAAGAGCTACTTCGTACTGAATATCCATATGCGTTGTTATTTTGAGAATGGCGATATCATCTGCATCCGTATCACCACACACAGTGGCAAGATGTTCTAGGACGCCAATAATAGCCGAAAGGAGGTGATAGTGATTGTCAAGTTATATATACTAAGGAGTCATTTTTCGTACTGGTTATCACGTCTAAACAACCAGATGATAAGTTGAGGCCAGTAGAATTGGAGGAAAATGGCCTGGAAACCCGAGTTTTTGTTTTGTCAGTCTAAAAGCCACGGGGTCACTTTTCGAATAAGGTATATGAGGAGACATCCATGGATATATTAATGTATACCGCCTTAACTGATTGCTTGACTAGAGTAAGTACCTACCTAGGTATGTACATATGTAACTACAGGATAAAGCGGATGGGGGCAGGTTAGTTATTGTACATAGTACAGATACCAAGGCACCGGATATATATAAATCCGGCGTCCGGTCTACGATAGGCATCAACACTAGATCTATGGATTATCTTCTAACGGATACTTCACTCAACTACACACTCCCGTCTCTGAAACATACATACAAGCTACCTCGCTCAAATGATCTTCTGTTCCCGTGAACGTATACCCAGATGGTTCATTTTCTTCGGCTTGCTATGTGCGCCAATAGTTCTCGTCCAGAAAATCACCGCCCTAGT
The DNA here is from genome assembly GCA_038993655.1 of Talaromyces verruculosus. NCBI lineage: Eukaryota > Fungi > Ascomycota > Eurotiomycetes > Eurotiales > Trichocomaceae > Talaromyces > Talaromyces verruculosus. Next base: position 229,850 of record JBBVQN010000022.1, on the reverse strand, counting down.
ATCAAAGTCGACGTCAAGTTTCAGATTTCTATATGATTGGGTTGTCGGCTGGGTCGCATTTCGGTCCAACCCCGTGAGAGAAACGAAATAACTGTCTGTGAACGATCGAGAAGACCGGAGTGTATTCGGTTATTTGCAAAAGGAAATCGCAGACTCTACGATCGTCTCGAAATAGCTTGGATGGAAGGAGAATTGTGGTTTGTCCTATACTCATCTCTATTGGAAGATCACGCTCTCATACCTTCTAGGTAGTCCTTTCTTCACTTTGGAGTACCGCCTGTTTGATGGATCCTGCATGTGTCCTAACACGCCTATTTTCCATTAGAGGACAACTCACGATTCCCGACTTTGCTACCTCTCGTTTGGTTGGCCACTGTAGGGTCGTACTTGTCGCATCGCCTCTGCCTCAACTGGGTGATTTTGGTTTCTGTTCTGTCTAGCCTTCTGATCAACTTGTATATTAGGCAGATATGTTGAATATTTAGCCTAGAGAATCAATTGAGTGGTCTCAAACATTTCACTCTGCCCTCAAATGTAGGCCATAGTATTAGGCATGTCTCCAGGAGTAAAAATGCAGCCGCTTTACAAGTTATGCACCAGTGTATTTACCGTAACAGACAGATTAATTAATTACAAAATCGTGTTGCCTAAATATGAGTTATAAGTCACCTAAAGCTCAAGGTTTACAGCAAAACCTAGGAATTAAAATGAAAAATGAAATATTTTCATTTACAACCCGAGCTCATCCATGTGATGTCAAACATAGATGCAGGAGGGTTTTCGTTTTACCATTTTGTAGGTTCAATTTCCGCACAACCTTTTACTATTTCCTCGTCTTGCCTGTGAACATTATCTGTCATAACTTTACAGTTACATATTTTATTTTCAATTATTTGTAATAGTTTGCTGATTGTAGCCCATGTATTGATTGGGCAGCTGCTCGCCACGTAATCTGATGGCTTGTCATTCTCCCCGAGAATGACTGTATGCCTGCCTGGCTAAACACCTTGGTGCCGAAATCTTTGCAACTGTGGAGGAAGACACCATCATGGCCCTTATTGTTCAAGAGTTTGGTGTCCCATAACAGCTTCCAGGCACTTTTTGGTGGACCAAAATATCAGGTTTGGCGTGTTATTCTCTCCGTATGTACCGGATCGTAACTGAATGAAACAGGAGATGGAAGTAGCAACTCGACTACAAATTCGATGAAATGCCATATATATGCTTCGGGACAAATGGCTCCTGGTACCGTCACTACCACGTGGAGAATAAGTGCTGGACCTGTAAGTCACTTCCTCCGTAGTATATCACGCGGTACTTCTATGGCGACTAAGAATCATCATAGGTCGAAGTAAAGACTTGAAGGATGAGCACCCGGCCCTGACCACTAAGCTCAAAAGGAGTAACGCCATCAACACTTGCCCTATGGCTGTTGCCTTGGAGTCCATGGTCGCTATTTATTCGCCTCGAATAAAGGAAGGTTCCGGAAACTTACTTCGCCCGACAGGATTAAGAGCGATAGGATTAAGAGACTCTAGCTAGGCAAACATGGTGCCTTTGTCCTTGTGAAACGGAGTGGGTCGGTCAAATTCGATCTAAAAGGTCACTATAACGACCTCGGTGGGTTTCTCTCTGACCTCAAGGCTCGAGAAAAGTCCATCAAAGTAGGTTGGTTTCCACCTTCTTGTCGTGTCAGAATCATGCATGCACTGACAAGATAGGCTCTGGCTTTGGGTCTGGAAGTGGATAAGTAGGTATGTTATAGTGGGAGCAGGTACAACAAGAGCTCAACTCCAGGAGGAGCTTTTGGCCTCGTATGAGATGTTCTTTAAGAACAATGGCATGCGATTCCATAATGAGATACGGGTTCAAGATTGAATATCGCTTATTCACCGGAACGATCCCTACTTTTTATCCATAAGATCACCGAGTTAGGGCTTTGTACACGCCAACAAGCTACCACAATCTCTGAATCTGTCTATATAGCCCCTTTCTTTCCTTCGTCTAGCACATACGACCATAGGGTGTGGAAAACAGGGCTTCCCGTCCGCTCAGTCGTACTTAAGCCACACGCCGGCTGGTTAGTAGTTGGGTGGGTGACCACCAGCGAATCCCAGCTGTTGTATGTTTTTATTTTTTGGGAGTTGGTTTGTTTCGTCCTCTAGTGTTCATAAGTTGGGTCCGGTAGGGATAATACCGTTGATGTGGTTCGCGGAGGTCAGTTTTTGGTCCGAGGAAGGAGATTTTTGAGTTCATGTTCGCAAATTCAATTGGAGATTCTTTCATGACCATATATACCTAGGTATAGATAAATAGCATAGGAAGTAAGAACGTTACTCAAAAGTCTGTTCGTTGATCTGTCTCTTGGGAGTCTGCAAAGATGATTACATTTCAGTCTAGCATAGCTCGTCTATCCTTATCGTCCTTAGATATCACTACACTAGCTCATGTTCCCATTCTTCCAACTGCCAATCGAGCTGATCAATGAAAGTGAAATCAATCACGTATCTCCTGTTTCTGACTGCAAGGCACATAGAATTCATCAACCCATTTCATACATCCCTTTATCGATCACCCTCTTCCACGTGGCTGATCAACTCATACGTGGCCCTGGCTCTGGCGCTGGCGCTCCCCAACCGATGATGTCTCCTTAACCAAATATTAAATATACTCCAACGTCCATAGGCCTGCAGACCATTGTTAGTATCATCTGAGAACTCAATACGCAACAAATGACGCTTTCGCTTTGTGCGGCTCGAATCGTTTGGATTCCAACGCAGGAGTCGATGTGGTTCTGGAAGTGGCTCAATACAACTCTTCCAGCCGATCTTTTGCAGAAAATTCACATACGTTGGGTGGTCATTCCAAATATTCAGTTTGTCGTTGCTCGTTGGGTTTTGACCATCTATTCCCAGAATGTAAGGCCGAATAATGCTGATCTGGTTTACGTATCTTTGCTGAGAAGCAGCACACCACCATCTCACAGATCGTAGAAACATCGCGTTCGCCTGTCCGATACCAATGAGAAAGATTGGGATAGCGTCCGTGCGCGCAAATAGGAACTCATTTTTGCTGTAGAAGACAGCTCGTGCCTCTTCATAGATAACACGGCTCGTAATCAAAAGAGATAACGGATTGTTATCTGTGTTGTGCTGAAAGTAAACCTTTCCCTTTCCCTTTCGAGTGCTTGGGCGCATTTCATCCATCGACACAAATTGGATTCCAGAGAAGCAGAGAGTAAATTCGTATATCATCAACCGCAGTTCTGTTTTCATCTCATGTGTGCAAAGTTAGCCAAGACAGAGACAAGATTGGGATTCGATCTATTTTCACTATCACACTGACCAGGTGGAAGGAGAAGAAATGGAAACGTTCCTTCTGGTTCAAAGACCTTCACCGCTTCCTCATCGAATGGGAGCACCCATTCGCTAATGGTGCTGAGATCTATACTTTCCTCGTCGGTATCCTGCTTACTACCTAGGAGACCTCTCAATGGGCGCTCAGGAAACGCTCCCCAATGTGCTTTAGTAATGACATGCTCGGTGAATTTCTGTCTGGTAGCAATGATTGTTCGGCAATCGCGAGAGGGACATCGATACTCTCTGTGATCGGCATCAGGATAGAGAATTCCTTGAATTTCCAACACGTCATGAATGCCGTCAGCTGGAAGACGCCATTTACCCACATACTGGCTCAGATGATTGCGTAGGCCAGTCTTGTGGGCGTAACCTTTCCCACAGAAGCGACAGACCTGTAGCTCCCAAGGCATGTTGTTTGTCTGGTGTCACTCAGAGGAAGAGAAAGAAAGAAGGTCGGTCAGAGAAGTCTTTTTTGTTTCGTGTTTGATTGAGAGCAATGAAGTGATGAAGAGCCTGCCAGTCTTCACATATTGGGACTCGATCAAAACAAAGGAGAGATGATGTCAGGGAGAAGTCCTTTCCTTTTTCAGGCAGTCGACTGTTTGTTTGTTTGTTGCCCGACATTGCCCGTCAACACCCCAGGCCCCAATACCCTATGCCCTATGCCCTGTGGCCTAATGCTGGAACTGGGCAACTATTTATTTCGGTTGTATCCATCTATGCAGGCTCTCCCAATCAACTCCGGTAAACTCTGAAATGTATCGTTTAAGTGTTGGCCTAAATGATTGTTAGCCTGACACCAGAGTCATTGATGCCTACAGTCGTTCTTTCAAATGTCTTTGATAGAGGAGGTTATGATTGAGCGGAGATCGTAATATTATACAGGGTATCACCAGTAATATGGGAACAATGTACAGTCATGGAGCCAATATGGATGCGTCTTGTCAAGAAGATGACGAAGCCTCAGAAGCATGGGCATCGTAGTCTTTTGCAAGCTCCGTCAATGCTTCCTCCAGATGCGCAAACATCGTATAATGCGTGTCGTTCTCATACTCGGTCAAAACGCCATGAGGTAGCCTCTGAGTAAGATACCTAATCGCAGCTATAGGTGAATTACTATCCTTAGCACCATGCCAGATTCGCACAGGATCAAAGTTGACGTCCTCGAACTTGAACCCCCAGTCTGGAGATGATAGTAAATCGGCTTCTAAGACAGTTGCGCCAGCACCTTGTGCAAATGGCTCATCTAGCAATACATCAAGCAAATACTTTCTGCGCTCTGCAAGTGTCTTTTGCGGCTTTGCACTATATGTCTCATCATCGATGGGTGCTGTGCCTCTCTTCTCTTCCTTTTTCTTATCCTGTGCTTCTAACCACGCATCGACCCGCCTCACTATGGGGCCTGAGGTAGCTATCGCACGAAGTCCACGAACGAGCACATTGAGCAATACACCAAGCCCAGAAGGCCAGTACACAGCCAATGTACGCGTCAACCTCCGCGTCGGCGACATATGATGCGTTCCAGCTTCCCAGGGTCCTGCGCTTGCAAACAAGCCGACACCAGCAATCATATGCTTCGGTAGCGCATGAGCACAAGCAAGTGCGAAAGGCCCACCACCGGAGCCGCCCATAACTGCAAATCGATCCAATCCCATACCTGTCGCAAAATCGTGGACGTCATTCGGCCAATCCACGATCTTACGGCCTGGCTGGGGTGTGGACAGGCCAAATCCCGGCCGATCTAGCGCTAAGAGCCGTATGCCGCAGCGCTGAGCCGTATCATCTGCCGGCTCGGCTTCGATTCGCGATGATGGGAAGCCATGGAAAAAGAGTAGTGGCCTGCCGTTTGGGTTGCCGTATTCGGCAAACCCTAGCACACGGCCATCGGGTAGCCGAAACGTTTGGGAATGAGGATTTGCGTGTATTGTGTGATTGTGTGTATTACCTGATCTCGCGACTCGCCTTAACGTGGGTTGTATTGACATAGTATAGTAGGCAGAACGATGTCTGGTGTCTAGATGTATGGAGGAATCACAAGTTCAGATGAGATCACGGTGCCAGGATGATCCTAGGTTAATGAGATGAATTCACGATTTTCATTTGAATCGAGGACTGGTCCAATGCAGGGTTATGAAGATCGAAAGTATTTACATGTTGAAAAATTCATTTGAAATTGCAGGATTCTGAATACGAAGTCGTCAAGTGACATCGACATTTAACTAGCGCTTACTCTTGTAGACCAATCACAACCGAGTTCAACAACACAACCCTTCTTTCACTGCGTACAAATGAGATGCAACATACAGAATGATTGAATCAAAGAAAAAAAATCTTCCATTGATCCTTCTGATTTGAAAGAGGACGGGCAGAAGTATCCTCTATGCCCAGGTCAAGCACAACCCGGATATCAGTGGCCGGTAAATGAGAAACGCGGACTTAATGCATGAAACTATACAAAAGTGCTATAGGCAATTACAGAAACAAATTGAGTATTTCCGGCACTAAATCACTTACGGTAGAAATATAGCTAGCTGTCTAGCACAAAGTCTCCAACGCTTTCCGAGTAAGATCCGAGTCCGTGGCCCTCCACCGAGGCAATCTCCCGTAATGATCTGATACCAAGCATCTGACTGCGTGGTATGAACCGTATGGTATGTACCTATATTTTGGCTACTACGTACTACAAGCTCATGATGCTTACCAACGTGCGCTAATTTCACTGAGAAAACCCACCAACAAGAGGCCAGCTTAGTGCCGGTCAAGCAGGTGATTCGTACTGCAACCTTCTTGAATGTACTGAAGCTCGATCACCATATTCCATATGCCATACCAGTATGCTAAAGGAATACCCAGTTTCAAAAGACTCATAATCTTAACTTGTAATGCGCTATAACTTAACTTTCGTAAGCCTCTTTGATCGAAGAAGGATCAAAAGACTGCGTCCCATTTGGGCAAGCACACGTAAGGATTCTCCGGAGTACCCCACAGTAGCAATCTGGATTGCGGGGATTAAAAAACCTTGAAATTATTCTTCATGATCACTTATTGATTCGAGAATGCCGAGACTTCCAGATTAAAACTCCACTTATTAGAGCCAGATATAGCTTCATTTTGAGTCCTAATCGGGAACCAGCGTCCGGCACTAAAATTGCCCGTTAGCTTCGGTTTTGACAGCCAGTCACAGCACCGGAATGATTTTATAGTTTCCGTGCTATGATTTGAAACGGGCCCTAGAATAGGTGATTCTCGGCATTTGACTTGCCTTGATGTGCAAGGCTTAGATGCCCTGATGATCCCTCGCCAACCAGACCAATCAAGTGTGCAGACTAGTGGCGAGATGGTCGAAATAACTTGCGGAGAAGCATGCTCACCGGAAATTTGTATTCAGCAACGGTTATTTGTGTACAAGTAAATGTTAGTGTTGGCAATGTCGTGTCGAATTGTCTATAAAGAGGGCGAAAAACCTCGCCGTTGATCGTTTCTCTACTCCCATCCCATCTCATCATCTCGTCACCCTTCTCTGTTCATATTCGAGCCTTGAAGTCTGTCTATTATGAGTTTCTCTCGTCTCTCCTCCGTGCTCTGTGCACTGGCGGCTTTCGGCCAAAGTGCGCTGGCAGCCCCTGGGTTGTCTCCTCGTGCTACAACCAGCTTGGACGCCTGGCTTGCCAGTGAGACTACCGTCTCTCTTAATGGAATTCTGGACAACATCGGTGCCAGCGGTGCTTATGCTGCGAGTGCAAAGGCTGGTGTCGTTATTGCCAGTCCCAGTACAAGCAACCCGGACTGTAAGTATACTATCCGCCTTATGTGAATATCGGTTTCTGACTACGATCTAGATTACTACACCTGGACCAGAGACTCCGCTCTCACGTTGAAGGTCCTTATCGATCTCTTCCGCAATGGAAACCTCAGTCTTCAGACTATCATCGAGGAATACGTCAATGCACAGGCGTATCTGCAGACCGTCTCCAACCCCTCCGGTGATCTCTCGAGTGGTTTGGGTCTTGCTGAGCCGAAGTTCAACGTTGACATGAGCGCTTACACTGGCTCTTGGGGACGTCCCCAACGTGACGGGCCTGCTCTCCGTGCTATTGCCTTGATTGATTTCGGCAATTGGTTGCTCGTATGTACCTCTCCTAGATGTGATAGGGTTTAAAGCCCTTATCCTACCCTTTCTTCCAAAAAGATAGGTGTCACTGACTCTTGCAGGACAATGGATACTCAAGCTATGCTATTAGCAACATCTGGCCCATTGTGCGCAACGATCTTTCCTACGTTGCCCAGTACTGGAGCCAAACCGGTTATGGTACGTCTCTCACTTGCCAGTTTGTGGATCGTACGCTGATTTTTATCATTAGATCTCTGGGAGGAGGTCAACAGCATGTCCTTCTTTACCGTCGCCAACCAGCACCGTGCCCTCGTTGAGGGAAGCACTTTTGCCGGCCGGGTTGGCGCATCCTGCTCCTGGTGTGACTCTCAAGCACCCCAGATCCTCTGCTACATGCAGACCTTCTGGACCGGATCTTACATCAACGCCAACACTGGCGGTGGCCGTTCCGGCAAGGATGCCAACACTGTCTTGTTGGCTATCAACACTTTCGATCCCGAGGCTACCTGTGACGACGTCACTTTCCAGCCTTGTTCACCCCGCGCCCTCGCCAACCACAAAGTCTACACTGACTCCTTCCGCTCTGTCTATTCTCTCAATTCTGGCATCGCTGAGGGCGTCGCTGTCTCCGTCGGACGTTATCCTGAGGACTCATACTATAACGGGAACCCTTGGTTCCTGACCACTACCGCCGCTGCGGAACAGTTGTACGATGCTATCTATCAATGGAACAAGATTGGCTCTATTACAATTACCAGTACCTCTTTGGCTTTCTTCCAGGATGTCTACAGCTCTGCTGCTGTTGGCACCTACGCCTCTGGCAGCACTGCCTTCACAGCCATCATCAGCGCCGTCAAGACCTATGCCGACGGATACATGAGCGTCGCGCAGGCTCATGCCATGACCAACGGTTCTCTCTCCGAGCAGTTCGACAAGGCAACCGGTTCCGAGCTCTCCGCTCGTGACCTCACATGGTCCTACGCTGCCTTGCTCACAGCCAACATGCGCCGCAACGGTGTCGTGCCTCCTTCTTGGGGCGCTGCTTCTGCCAACTCAGTCCCCAGCTCTTGCTCAACCGGCTCTGCCACTGGCACTTACAGCACTCCTACCGGCACCTCCTGGCCCAGCACCTTGACCAGCGGCACGGCAGGTACCACTACCACTGCTACCACAACCTCTGTCTCCGGAGGTACCACCACTACCAGCACCAGCACAACCGCATGCACAACCCCTACCTCCGTAGCCGTCACCTTCGACGAAATCGCAACCACCACTTACGGCGAGAACGTTTTCATTGTCGGCTCCATCTCTCAGCTCGGTAGCTGGAATACCGACAACGCCATTGCACTCAGCGCCAGCAAGTATACTTCCAGTAACAACCTCTGGTACGCGACTATCAACTTGCCCGCTGGCACCACCTTCCAGTACAAGTACATTCGCAAGGAAACCGATGGTACTATTAAGTGGGAGAGCGATCCTAACCGCTCGTACACTGTGCCTTCTGGTTGTGGTGTTAGCACTGCTACTGAGAATGATACCTGGCGATAGAGAACTACCAGGGTGGGATATGAAGATACGAGATTCGTATGATGAAAAATTTGGGAATGGTATATTTTACTTTCAATGTAAGATTCCAACCTTGGAAGGTTCGAAGATCAGGTCGGGGACTGGGAAAAATCTTACAATCCTGTTATATAACCTTTGTATTCATTTTGATGTATAGCACCCAATGCACTTCTACTATTAGAAATCGTAAAGCTTTTCAATTTGATTCTAGCCCTAAGCCGTATTATCAAGTATATCTTTACTCTTTAGAAGATTTTAACGCAAGCTGAATGTGTTGCTCTTCAGAAATTACCACATTTTCATGTACACAGACGATTAGGGCTAATCACGCAAGAGCCAGCGAAAGCCCAACTTCCGTCTATCAAACGATCAGTAATCAGTCGCACACAATTACTAATACATAGATGAATATTCGGAAGATAACACCTTCATAACCTGGCTACTGCTTATGTTGTTATTTGCCGAGGAAATGTCCATCTACAATTACCTAGGGCTATTTGCGGAATTTCATGTTCCGTACAGAGGTCTGGTGGTCATGACCTAGGTAAAATTAATGATTACACAGAAATTAGAATTGGAAATATGTTCAAAGACTGAAAGGTACCACGCTTATTTGATAGTGGAAATAACACTGAAATTTTCGTTTTCAATCTTCAGTTCAATCAGTGTAGCGAACACTCGCATTTCCATACGTACAACCACCACAACCACGAACGAGTATATCCTCAACCATGACCTCCAACTTCGAAATAACTATCCAAACCGCCATCGACACAGGTGTCCTCGCCGGCGCCTCCGTCATGGCAGCAACCAAATCCCAAGGCCTCGTGTACGCCAAATCCTTCGGCCACTGCTCCCTCGAAAAGGGGGTCGACTCCGAACCACTCCAAATCAACGACATAATGAGTTTGGCAAGCGGAGCAAAACTTATAACTTCTATTTCTGCATTGCAGGTTGTCGAAAGGGGTCTTGTGGGTGTTGATGATGATTTGGGGGAGATACTTCCGGAGTTGGGTGCACTGAAAGTTTTGAGGGAGGTTGATGGGGAGGTTGTGCTTGAGGATAGGAAAAAGAAGATTACGCTACGGTATGTTTTATCATGCCATATTTAGAATAGAATTAATTGCATGTGAGCTGGGGCTGGTGATTTATGTGGACAACTCCTCTCCCACTCCTCCGGCTTAACATACGGCTTTACATCCCGCCTAGTCCAAAAACACAACATCTCCCAGGGCCTCCCACCATTCCAACCCTTTAAAACAGTCACAGAATTTTTTTCAGAACCTCTTGTCGCTCAACCAGGAACAACATGGGAATACAGCGCCGGCATAGAATGGGCCGGCTATCTCGTCACCCGTCTAACGGGACAATCCCTCGAACAATACACCCAACAAAACATCGCCTCCCCCCTGGGCATACAAGATCTAACATACTTCCCACACGAAAACCCAACCATCGACCCGACAAAATTGGTATCAATGACCCGCCGCGACCCTTCCATTCCAAATGGGAACGGAAAAGTCATCCCCGACACAGAGCCGCATCTTTTATCTCACGCAAAGGAAGAAATGGGTGGAGTAGGTTTGTACACTTCTATGGTCTCATACATCAAGATCCTGCATAGTCTGCTCGTCAACGATGAGAAACTTCTCAAGCGCGAGACGGCCAACGCGCTATTGTTTGAACCTCAACTTTCTGCTTCGTCACAGAAGACTCTGCAGGGGTCGTTTAGTCATATTGCGCCTGGACAGGAAAGTGGCGCGCCGCCGTACGTAGGAACGTTTGCACAGGTGCGATATGATCATAGTCTGGGCGGATTACTGAGTTTGGAGAACGTGGATTCGGAGGACTTGAAGTGGAGGAGAAAAGGATATTTGTGTTGGAGTGGGATGCCGAATATTTTCTGGGTATGTCCCTCTCTCACTTACCTTTATAACTGAGGGCGAAGTGACTGACGTCCTTTCACTAGTTTATTGACCGCTAGGCTGGGCTGTGCGGTGTTTTTGGGACGCAGTTGTTGCCGAATGCGGATGAGCAGGTGCGGAAGGTTATTCTTGGGTTTGAGAAGGCGATGTATAGGGAGTTCTCTGCAGAGTGATTTCAGTCGATACCACCTGGGCAGTTGACTTATATATCTATCAATATGTGATGGTCAAGTGATAGTTGTATCATACATTTAGAATATCAACGCTATACAACTTGGCATTACATTTGATTTGAGAGTTAACCTTGGGATCATTGATCGGAATTTAGATTATGAAATGACCACCTGGGCAGCGATGGATTCTAATAAATAGAAGAATTATCTAGCAGAAACAAAGAATCATATCCAAACAGAGGATCTTGCAACATCCACTGACTGAAGTTATCAGCATCTTGGGAGGTCGGTACCGCATCGTTTATATCAGTATTTGGCCGCGCGAATGAACTATTCATGTTACCAGCCTGATTCATCATGCCTGACTGGTCAAAGTCAAAGCTTTGAATAATAGCATCGATGTCTAAACCTGACATCAAAATGTCAAATTCGCTTTGTGGATTGTCTAGCGTCGATGTCTGCATTGGCGTATCAAGATCCGTATTTGTATGAGAACCGATAGAGGCGTCGTCAATGACAACATTCAGCCGTCTCGCTAACCCCAAAAGAATGCGCCTCGCTCTACGAGGCGCACGACACACTGATTGCTGTTGAGACAAGATATCCAAACAATTCCCAAGACTCTTGTACGCTTCCGAGTGTCTACCACTCTGCGCTGCAATGCGCACGTGAATAGTCCCGCTCACATATGTGGCAAAAGACATAAAATAAGGGACTGTGGTAATACAGAAACGCTGCAAGAAGACTCTCAATACTGCGTCGATTCCTGAAGCTGCAGCTACACATGTGGCGAATGCGTCCCGGATCACAGCTGGGGAGGTAGCATTCATGTGTCCATCGGATACGAACGGGCGATGTAGAAGGATAATGAGGGAATAATACATGGACCTATATGACTATATTAGCAAGCATATCATATATAAGATCGTGAGGTATACTCACATTAGGGACAGAGCATGAGGTGTCAACGGTGGATGACTCGAATTGTCAAAGTTCATATTGAGATGTTCCGGGAGAGCTTTGCGCCAGTCTTCGAGATCTTGATGCAGAAAGCGCGCAGTATTGAGCAGATGAGATGTGCTTTTTGAACTGCAATTCTCTGCATATATTCCCGAGAGTATTCTGTCCATGATGAGACTCAGTTTGCATAGTTGCTCAAATACAGAGACGCTGCGTGTCGGAAAACTCATTAATAAATCTTCTCGCGCGTAGGATAGCGAAGTGAATTGATCCAGTTCCTCGTAGTCGTCCATGAAGGAAATTGGCACATTCACATCTTGCTCACGGAGACGGGAGGGTCGGCCTTGATATATAGATTGGACTTTGTCTTGAACTGCACAGCGCGTTAGAAGACAGCAAGTAGCGAATGGGAAGAAAACACACCGAATGCAGCCCAAAACAATCTACGACGAATCTCCAAATCCTCCGACGTAAGAGCCATGTTCATCGCAGGAGTCCGTCTATCAGTATGTATCCCCAGATCAACAATCATATTAATCGCAAGCCCGGAATACAACCAAGATAAACTCCGCTCATCGCACCACGCAAAAAGTGCCTCGGACATGATCAACAACGCCTGTATGGTCGTTATATCACTTTTCATTCTGGTCAGTAATCCAGACGTGGACGTAGCCAACAACTCCTCCGCTCGTATTCTGAATGGTGATACAGCGGTAGGCGCTTCTGTGACAGCACCCGAACATCGAAATTCAGTTCGAGGTGAGTTTTTGGATGCCGAGAAGAAGATGGCATTTAACAACAACTTGGAAAAATAAGGTCCGTTGCACGCCATGTCACGCATGAAGGCTGGGCGATAGGCTACTAACCCGGAAGCATGCTGTCTGTTCCAGAATACAGACAGAAGGTGCATGCCTACTTCGGGGTCTACGCCGTCGAAATCGAGGCGGCCTGCAGCAAGATCGATGGGTTCCATTTGCCCTGTCACAGTCAGCTAGATGAATATCAAAGATGGGATTGTAGATAAATACTTTGTTTTAAACAGCTTCCAAGCAACTCATATTTCTTCGCGGGATTGACAGAAACGGTATGATTTGGAGGATTGGTTGGTTGTTGATGTGATTCGTCAAACATGGCACTAGAAGGCCCATGGAATTGGATTTCCTGATCACCGGTCGAGTAACAAGCTTGGTTCGGAAGTAGAATAGACGGGTTTGTAGTATGTGTCGCAGGTGTAGGCAGTACAGGATGTGATACTTGCGACACAGACTGTCCATGATTGCTCTGATCGATGCCGGAAGAAGAAGAACTAATCGACCGCTCCACCTGATTCAAACGAGACTTGAGCTTCGACAAGGAACTCCTCAGTTCTGCGTTCTCATCTTCCAAATGGCGTAATTGAACGTTCGTAGGCCTACCAAAATTAGAGATCTACATATCAGATGTGTAGACGGGTTACTCGCCTAATCTTCTTCACCCGCTCCGAATAGATACAACTCTTGCCTGAACATCTGCAATTCTCGCATTTCGGTTTGGCATTGTCGCAGCCCAGCTAAGTATAAATAAAGTAAGCAAGATCATCTCAGGCTCAAAACTTTTGAGAAGAGGGATACCTTTCTCTGCCGACAGAAATCGCAGGCTATTCCGACACGTTTCTTTCGCCTTACGGGAGATATTGAGGATGAGTCGGAGGCCATTCTGCGGGTCTAGTATTGCTGGTAAAAATCTCAATATGATTTTTAATTATTGATGGTTTTCCGATTCATCCCATGTTCAGTTTTGGTTGCAGAAGCAATCTCAAAAGATGCAAGAGGGGTTCACCCATTGATGCCGTCGGATGAGCATGATCCGTCCCAATGACTAAGCGGAACCTCACTTTGCGTTGGACCCACTGAGTATTTTTAGGGTCAAGTACAAATTAGGGTTAGGCCTACATTTTCATGTTCCAATTTATCGACAGCTGCATGCACCACTATCCATGAGTATTCTGACAAAAGCCTCAAAGTCTCCAGTGACCGGCTCATTAAAGAATCGTGCAATTATAATCCGTGAGCAACGTAGAGTCGCAGACTCATACCACAATATTAAACTCTAAGCCACCAGATTGCGGATAACATTTCCTTCCTCTCTTTCCGCGGAGGAATGAATTTCATTTTGTAGCAAGCATGTCGGATCGTCAATAGTGCGAGAATTTATTCGGCTCGATATGGATAGCTTGTATCAGTTTCATGTCTCGCATACATAGTACGTATCAACGAGTGCTCAGTGATTAACGAACAGCGTCGCATCCATCGCTATCAGATCGAAGATCGATCGCGCTCAAACGAACTGCCACCGTGCCACGACAGATCGTGCCATCGTGGAGGCGGTCCGTTCCCTAAGTGTCTAAGCCGACGAACGGTTATACAAGGCATGATAACAGATTCGGCGAAGGAGATAGATTGCTTCCGGGCTGAGCAGGGCAGTGCGCATTGTTCATTTGGCTGCGTACGGAATAGACAATCTGTATGTGGGCTTTCATATCAATTGATTGATCGAGTGATGCTTCGCATTGTGTATTGTCAATTGAAGGTGCGATAAGGTTCAATAGTCTCATGCACTTGTATCCTTACGTTGTACGTTTTGTACCTGGTAAGTACGGAGTATATGTACTACGTATGAACAAGAGTACTCCGTACGCAGCTGCTTCGTGCAGTCAGCCAAAGAGATTTCGGTTTCTGAAACGCGACGTTGGATGTATGACCCACTATTTCTCGGATTGAACCAATTATGATACGCGCCCCTTTTGACCTACAGCGGGTGTACCTGACGCTAAGCCGGTTACGGAAGTGGCCCCTTGCACGAGGAGAATCGCAGCCAGCTAAGGGAAGTCTCGCGAGCACGAAGACATACGTATCTGCATAGAGCAGGGTTCTTCCCAGCCGGTGAAATCTAAGCAGCGCGCTAGGCTCTTTAAGCAGAACGCGCAGTCGCGCCCAAAGCCAGATTAGGATCCAAGACGCGCTGGTCGCAAATACGCACCACGTATTTCAAAAACGCGAAGTTCTACTCCGACATGACTACGGAGTCCGTCCTTAGCCTGAAAGAGTTGAAAGAAGGCGGTTGAGCTGAAAAGTCGATATGTCGAACTAGTGTTCCGTCCTTCCGTATAGAGACAGAGCATGGAGTTATCAGTCCCAAAAAAAGCTAGTCCGACCGTATACGTATCAATTAACTCGATCCGGACTCTTTGTAAGCAAACTTTCCAAAACATATTGCGCCAACTCGAAATAGACAGCCCCTGTTACGGCATTTGACACAAGCTGGATAAGCCAACTGAATCCTTCAAGAATTTTGCCAACGATTGAAGAACCAAGCCTAGAAATGCTGGTTCTCTTCCTTCCGGTTCTAAGGTCTTTTGTCGAACCGAAAGCCTGATTCTTCTTGAGACTTCTTCCATAATTCAGATACAGGCGTACTCCATTCTTCGCAGGTAGGGGCGCCACAGGTGCGGGTATGTTGTGCCATGTATGTCGGGATGCCATAGAGGTTGTATGCCAGCTCTGTGAGTGAGAACAGTATCCTCCAATGGCAGATTCCTGTGAAACCCAGCCAGTATGTTTCAACAGGTTAAACCGTCCTACCTAAATGCCGTAGCTGTCTGAATCGATAGAATTGAAGCAGTCCTCGTGGTACATATCCTTTTCTACGGTTAGACTTACAAATGACAGACCTGACTGATCCACTCCAAAGTCAGGTCAATGAAGTCATAGACTCAGTGCGGCACTCGGACGGCTCCATATAATTCACAAAAGGGGAAATAACGAGAAGATCTTCGAAATGCGCATTGTTGTGTGATCAGTCATTGCGATTGGCCAATGCAAACGGTCTAGACACGCAAATGAGTCGAAATGACATTGACGATTGTTGGGAGATGGGCATGTTGACAAAATCATATGATGTTTTGACTCTTGAGTTTTGAGACTGTGGCAAAAGAAAAATAGAGAGATTTTCTGTGGGGAAGATAAAACGTTATTGTCGACGCTGCTATCTGTTAGTATCTGTCAGTCCCGTGGTCGATGGTTGCACGGTGTAACGACTACAACAAATCTCACAACCGATGTCATGACGCCGGCAAGCTCTCTTCGTAGGCTTACTCTGTAGAGCTAGGAGAGATTTTGGTGTGGCGTTTTGGAAGATGCTCGAAGGGTGAAAGAGCGAAGAAAGAAGAAGTCTTGGCGTTCCTTGTCTGTCAACACTGTTGCTGGGCTAGTCCGTATCGGAGTTAGGAAAGTTTCATACTTCACCGTCCAACTCCGAGCTGGCACAACTTCAAGTATTCCGTACCCGTCACACATACTAAAAGTACGTAGTACGACAACATCGTTGCTCTAGATTCCGTCGTGGTCAAGGCCGTACCGTGGAATTGATCCCAAAGGCTGAAAGACAGCGGATATTTGTGACGGATAGTGTCGGATCGATTTTCAACTGGCTTGTCCTTGCACGTGAGATAACTGACAGCCGAGGATTAGGTAACACCAAAGCGTGCATAATGTGAGGTACAGTACAGATATCCAGTCCATGGATCAGTCTCCGATCTTCTAGACTTTGACTGTGGTCGCTCGCTTTGTTGAATAACTTGGATATACGTAGAGAGATTCCTGGGTCGACCCGAGAAGGACTGAGGCCAGACTTTGTTGAAACTGGATGATCATCAGGCACGGGTTGCTATTCGTGGGCAGACTGGACGCCAGGATTCAACTCTGAACGGCGCGGAGGTCCGTATTGGCCCAGAGCGTGCATATCTTCGTTAGCGCCGGGAAGACTCAAGACACCTGACTCAGGTTGTTGTAAGTTGTAACTTGTAAGTAAGGAGATGTACACAATACGAACTTCGAAGTACGAATACCGTGTGATATTCAAGCATTTGACACGTACTAGTAGTGTTGACATCGGTTTGAACTCTGTAGGGGCGATCGCTCAGACAACGTCAAAACGCCAAGGATCAACCATGAACCCCTGGACCTTCCTTCCTCTTCTCCACTCTCTACCGCCGCCAGACCAGATTCTCGGTGTTTGACTGCCATCGGGGCCACGATGAGTTCGACGGTCTACAGATCAAGAATTTGCCATACAATTCCTGTTTTGTTGTTGCAGTCACCGTCAATGCACGTGACTTTGATTATATCGGCATCGGCACCAGCCGACGATTTCGAAGCAGTAGTGCGATTTATGTATCCGTCATATGATAGTCGAACACACGATTCTGAGAAATCATGGTTAACTGATTGCAGTTGTAAGCAAGCAAGCCTTGAGAGTAATACGTGCAAGGTGCATGGGATTTGTTTTGGATGCGATTGCACGATGCTTTAACTTATGCTGTCGATTAGGCGGATGAGCAGTGGCTAGCGTCTCGGCGGCCAGATCAGGACTAGCGGACGGTTGGCTTTTAGCCGGCCAATCAGCGCCTCCGTTGACAGGCAAGTGGAGCGGCCTCCACGAGACTCCTGGCGTTGCCCAGAGCGTGCCTGCCTTGTGTGCTGTGCCTGGCCTAGTCCCTTCCTGGCCGGCTGCCGCCAGCCAGTCATCCCACCCTTTTTCTGGTTCTCTCTTCTGAATTCTTCCTCTCCTCTCCTTCTCCTCTCCCCTTCCCCATCCATCTGTCTGTTCTCGACCCGTTTTCTTCTCACCTTCCCTTTTCATTCCTTTTCTTTTTCATTCGTCGTGTCCTGGGACCGCGTGTTCACTCCTTCACCGCGCCCATCCGCACTGTCATTCATTCTATTTTCTTGTTCTCAGCCTCGAACCGACGACGATTCGTCCGGCCTTCCTTTCATTCTCCCGACACGGTCCCTACCGCTGACAGCCTCAAAGGCATTGAGTGCTACCCTACGCCATTGTTTGATTATCAATATCATCTTTCTCTTCACAATTCAGTCAACAGACTTGCTCGCCGGATCTGGCATCATCGATTTTTTATTCTCATAGCGAGGCTACCTATCAACGCTACTACTAGTAGTAGCATTTATCATACAGCTGCCCGGATCAGCTGTCGTACCATCTCGAACCATCTCACCAAACTCTAGCCCAACATTTCGTTTTTCACTATTCCTTATTCGACATATTCTCCATTGGAGCTCTGGAGCGCCTCCTTCATTTGTTCATTTCGACACGGGCCTTGCACCATCGACGTCGCGATCACAACACGTTGGATCTAGACAGAAATATCTATTCAATTACTCTACAATCGCCAACTGTTTGTGATCGATACCGATCAACACGGCACGTACTTTTAACATCACCGTGCAAGGAATTGAACAGGATTTTTCCAAAAGGAAACTATTTAAACAATTGATTCGATTTATCATTATCATTCATCTACAATGTCTTCGATAGACAGTCAACCCGCTGTTGCGGGTTCAAACACCGCCACCCCAACAAACTCAACTCCCTCGCCATCTACTACCAGCCCTGCGGCTTCCGCTCCTTCGAGTTCTGCGTCCCGCCGGCCGCCGCGTAAGAGCACACTGACCCAGCAGCAGAAGAACCAAAAGCGACAACGCGCAACACAGGACCAACTAGTTACCCTGGAAACGGAGTTCAACAAGAACCCAACCCCGACTGCGGCAGTCCGCGAACGAATCGCTCAGGAGATTAACATGACCGAAAGATCTGTACAAATCTGGTTCCAAAACCGACGCGCCAAAATCAAGATGATTGCTAAGAAGAGCATCGAGACTGGCGAAGATTGCGATTCCATTCCGGACTCAATGCGCCAGTACCTGGCGATGCATTTCGACCCTCACAAACCTGGTGCCAGGGAATTATTCGGACGAGCCAATGGGCTTGGTGGACTAGGGAACGGCTACGGTGCGGAAACTACTCCTGGAAAGATCGTCATTCAGCACTTCACTTGTCGTACCCTCAGCATCGGTACCTGGCGACGCATTGGACAAAACGCCATGGATTTGGTCATCTTTTACTCGCCAGACAAGGCTACCATGACCTATTACATCAACAATGATTCGGCTGGGTACAAGATTGAATACCCATTCTCGTATATCAAGAACGTGATGCTAGACAACGGCGACATGACCCCCAATGCAAACGGCATGCCTACACGACCAGGTGGGTTGGTTATTGAATTGAACCGGCCTCCTATCTTCTGGATGGATTGTTCGAACTCAGGTGGTTTCTTCCAGTGCGGTGATTTTACAGAAGACCAGCAGGCCAGTCGCGTCATGACCCACCATCTTGGCGGTCACCCCAAGGTTTTGAGTGTACAGCTAGCCAAGCTCGTGTCTTTGGAAACCTTCCAAAATCGGTTGGACTTTAACTGTTCTGTTTCTGCACCAATCACTCCTCCTCAGGATATCCATCGTCCCGCGTCTCAACCGAACCGATTCACCTTGGCCCAGGTCGGCATGTACCCTGATTCGCACCTTAGTGTAAATCACATGCCTCGTGGCCACAAACGCCAGCGCAGTCGATCAGTGCCAGCGGCCATCGATCTGTCTTACTTGCACACGCCAATTGCTCCTTTCCATATTCAACAGCCTCCTGTATCGCATATGACACCAAACCCGAACATGTACGCTCCTATTCCTCAAAATCCAAACGCCCTCCACGCCTTGGGGAATGAACTCCGAATCGACACTGCCGCCACATTTGTTGATCCTCGATCCTACCCGATGTCTGCGACGACCATGTCCGACTTTGCAGCTGCTAGTCCGCAATTTTTCAGCGCCGCTCCCTCGACGGAGTCCATTGCCATAACCGGCAATAATGGGGATCAGTTCAATATGGCTTATGTGTCACCTTCGCCAATGTTGGATCAGAAGATGATGAGCCAGCCACCGACATCCATGGCTAACTTTAGCCATGCCGATCCTCTTATTGCTAATCACTCGCCTCCTCTCTCGACCATGCACAATACGATATCCAACGACATGTTCAACTTTGGTGGTGATCAGCAACAGGGCTTGGCTGAAGATGGATTTGTCTTGAGCGAAATGTATGCGAAACATCACATCAACCAATTTCCAGATGGCCCAAGCTTTGACTTTTCCATGAATGCGATATCGGAAACCCAGTCCCCCATGACCAGTGATATGCAGGGATTTGAGATGATCCAGACCACGTCGGCTTGAACCAACTTGGTTGTTACAATGATTTATGGCGTTTGATCGGCATGGCGTTCGGGCGATTATTATGTCAATCGGTGACATACTTATGATATCCTTTGCTGTTTTTTTATTCTCTTCTTATTACTCCCCCAAAACACCTTTGCCTACCGGCTGGCTAGATTATCCGGTATCAAGGCATCGACTTGGTGGAGTTCCGTGCTACGGATTGCTATATTCATCCCTACGGCCGGTTCTGTAGCGTGGACTAGGTCCATTTTTTCCATTCTGATATTTTGGATGATCTTGACTTACGCAATGTTTTACAATTTCGTTCGTCTTCACTTCTTGATATGTTTTATTTGCATTCAAAATTCTTCTTTTTATTCTTCCTTCTTTTCTATTCTTCATTTATCACTTTTGTATGAAAACGGCTTGAGTTTGATGTCAGCATCTCGCTTTACTTCATTTTGTCCACTGCTTTAGCTGTCATTATCTCTCAAATGTTGACGCCATGTTAGCATGGGGTAGTTGTAGGAATCTATTACATATGATTCGATTGACTGGGTATCTATAATACAACTAAATATACACGAATACTAAATTCAGTCACTCCCACCCGTTAGGCACCCTAGCCTTGACGCCCCTACTTTCTCTAAGGTATCTTTCCAAAACAATCTCAACCTTGGCCAAAAACCCTCTATAATCCATGCCCGGCTGATCTGTAACCGAATGCGTGACCCCATCTTTACACCATACACTCCAAGAACCCATCTGCGCCGCCATGAGCGTATCTGTCCCTAGTCGATCACCCACCACCACAAGCTCATCAGGCTGATTTATAACCCCCCTTTCACGAAACCAAGCAAGCACATCAGGCCCACAGAATGGCTTCCTCCTCCCCCTTGCCCCTGCCCCTACACCCGCACCATCCGTCGAGCCGGTAGTAGCAGGAGCCTGAACCTGAAAAACCCGAATCCTCAAATACGCCAACTTCTCCTCTAATGTCCTAGCCTCATCAACATATTTCTGAACATCCGGTCTACTCCCAGCCGTATTCGATACAATCAACACTCCATCCGGGTTTGTGTTGATATTGAATGGGGATGTAGGCGATGTACGGAGTTGTTCGAGTTTGTCGAGGTATGGTTTTGGGATTGTGGTTGTATGGGGTGGGCAGAGGGTGTTGTCTTTGTCGAGGATTAGTGCTTTTATTTGTGGTATTCTCTGCGGCTTTTTTTCGGGTGGTGAGGTGGTAGAGGAGGTTGAGGAGGTTGAGGAGGCTAAGTGTTGGCCGATTTGTTCGGGAAGTTCGAGAAAGGTTGGTATTGTCAGGTTGGGGAGGAAATGGGATGGTTGTTTGAGCAGCGTTGAGACGGTGAGGTTGAAAGCCTGGAGGTTTGTGTTTAGTAAAGGTGCCATTGTGTCGTTATATGCTCATAGTATATGCGGTAGAGTTGTATGTACAATGATATGTATAAGTGTGCTGACTATCAAGATAAAAAGTTGAAGCTGGAGCTAGATGATAGGCGGAAGCTCGCTGCAGAATCTCACTCTGGACCCCACAGCTTGGAGTTCCGCCGACCTAGAACTTGACTTTTCGACTTCACTCGATAACTCAGGAAATCAACTCGACGCACGTGCAGATCTTACGAACGCTTACGAGATATTCAATCCTACAATAAGATACTCGGTCTACCTTTTTCATATTGAAGCTTACACTTACGCAACGTGCGCGTCGTTCCTATCATCGACAGTCAAGCTTGAACCTGTCGCGCGATCAACAGCGACCAACACAGGAAAACAGTCACCATGGGCAAATTAACGAGCACAATCGGTATTCCGATCAAGTTGTTGAATGAAGCGCAGGTACGACTTTATATGCGCCGTTGTGTTTCCTATATCTGCGCTACGTGTTGGGGTTATCGCGAGAGTTAAGATATGCTAATAAGATTCTCTGGAGTATAGGGACACGTTGTGACGCTAGAGATCACGTCGGGACAAGTATATCGGGGGAAATTACTTGAAGGTTCGTCTTCTATATTCTCTCGCGTGGGAAAGGAGAAATATTGTCGGATCGAGCTAGCGAAAACAGTCGCAAGCCTCACCGACTTGATGCAATCTCGTCGACCGCTTCAGAAATACCGATACTAACGTATCCCTCTACAGCCGAAGATAACATGAACGTCCAACTCAAAGATATCACAGTCACCGCGCGCGACGGCCGAGTCTCGCATCTCGATCAGGTCTATATTCGTGGAAGTCATGTGCGATTCTTTATTGTGCCGGATATGCTGAGGTTTGTCCCCCTGTTTCCCCCATAAACTCAGTGGAAAGTGGTTTGGCTAATGGTTTGGTTTGTAGGAACGCACCTATGTTCCGTACTCGTGGCCAGCGTGGTAGAGGTGTTGGTTTGGCTCGTGGTAAAGCCACTGTTAACAGAGCTCGGGGTCAACGACGGGGTTAAATGGGTTTGTCCGGGTGCATTTTCATGTTATGGGTCGGTTTCAGCTAGCAAACTTCGATGATCGATCTGCGCGGTTCTGTTTGTTCCACATGCAATCTTAATTCCGTCGGTTCAGCAGAGGTTTCGATATCTATATCAATCAGATGGCCTGGCTTTCCGACTAGAGTTGCTTGTGACATCTACTTTGTGCAGATATTCTTTAGAACCGCGAACGATATCGAGAACGAGTTGATTGCTGGATCGAACTGGGTGACCAATATTTCTTAGATTAAATCAAAAAGGGAATGGAGTTTTCGTGTGCAGATATTTAGTCGGGCTGTTTCGTTTGTAATCAATATAAAGTCAGTGATTAAATATTTAAGACAACTTCCTCATAGCTTCTTAGATCTCATAGCCCTTCAGGTTGCGCTTCTACCTTCATATACGTAACTTAACATACATGTAAAGCTATCGCTGACATTGCGGAGTTTAGTCGGAGATCCGACCCCACTTGAACTTATCCGATTACAACATTTTGAATTCAACATCATCCTTTATAGAGACAACTTACACAATCCTATGGACTTATGATCTTATTCATCTTGATACGGACTCAATAAGGAAAGATGACTACATCATAACTCCCATCATATCAGTCCAAAACCACCGCGCATATCCCAAAAATGCCCTCCCCCGCCACAGCTCCTGTAGGCCAGGACAAAACCTCGAAACCAAAACTCATAACCAACCCCCTCCGTCTCCTCATCCTGACGCCTTCAGATCAATCAAATCATACAATTCCGGTACTTTTACAATCCCTAACTGGCGTCCCCGTCACACCACCACTTTCTTCGTCATCAACAACAGACGAGAAAGCAGACAATCAATCCTTCGCCGGCTACACAACTCACGCCCCCCTCCATATATCGAATAAATACTACTCTGCCGACGTACCGATCTGGGTTGATGAGATTCCCACCTCCTTCCCATCCTCTCAATCACCGAGTCCTGCCGCCGCTGCTACGGGCGAAGAAGGGGAGATAGAGAGCACACCAGAATGGAAAACGACCTTCCTATCAGCCGAAGCGCGCGAAGTCCGTGACGCAATTGGCGCAATTGTTTTGTGTGTACGAAATCCAGCTCTATCGATTAGCAGGGCTGTGCCGAAGGAGGCGCTTGAGATTGCTACTGCTACGGCAGGTTTCTCGACGATACAAACAGCGATCGAGGAAGATGGCAAAGATGCAGCGGAGAGGACGGATGTGCACACAATCAAGGAGTTGGTGGGGATTGTGAGTGAACTCAAGACTAAGATTGAGGAGGAGCGGAATGGTGGTGAGGATGAAGAAGGGGATGTGGTAGGAGGAGTGCCGGAAGTTCCGGGGATCCTGGTTCTGGTTGATGAGCACTCCTCTTCTCCTTCGTCCGGTTCGAAGAAGCAAGGATCTGGGATAGAAGATGTAGGCCTCGAAACCGAAGAACCGTTTTCGTCACCCTGGTGGGAAGAGCTTCTATACGAACAGGGTATATTCGGTATGGAAGTTATACAATGGACCCCATCCGCCTCGTCAACCACAGAGACAAATGTACCAGAAACGAGGAATATATACGGTGAATTAGAAGGCCTTCCGCGTCTCAAAGAGGTTCTGTCGACACATGAATGGACTGCATCCACCTCGATGGGGGATGACGACGATGAAGAAGATGAAGATGATATAATGTCCTTCCTCAACACCGGGGCCAGAAGTGGCGAAAGCACCGGGTTCAGGTTTGAAGTAAATCAGTTAGAGCGCGAAATGATGGGGTTGAGATTCGCTATTAATGGTGGTGACGACGAGGATGATGGTAACGACGAAGAAGAGGAGGATACGGAGCTGCAAGTTGAGAATCTGGAGGCGTTGATGATGCGTATGAGGGCTATTAAAGGTTTGTGTATACTTACCTGAGTAGATGCGTTAGGATGGTCGAGCTGACTTGTTGATAGATATGTCGTCCGATTTACCGGAGAGTAATCGAAAGGCCTTTGCGTCCAAGGCTGTGAAGGATCTTATGCGAGAGTTCTGAGTACCAGTTGCATCAAATGCAGACAGTGCTGCTCGTCATTAAAAATAGATATTGTAAT
Organism: Talaromyces verruculosus; assembly: GCA_038993655.1. Classification (NCBI taxonomy): domain Eukaryota; kingdom Fungi; phylum Ascomycota; class Eurotiomycetes; order Eurotiales; family Trichocomaceae; genus Talaromyces; species Talaromyces verruculosus. The sequence continues at coordinate 205,089 of JBBVQN010000022.1, read as the reverse complement.
AATATACATCCCGCCGTCTGGACCACTCTATGCCTTCACGCCCCAATTAATTTGTATGCACCATCTACCATCACTCATGCCCATCATTCGACTCCTAATATGCGAAAGGTGCCGTCTAATGACCCTTAGTCAACACGGCTCTTTCCTCGCATAACCCGTCTGCGCTGCGCCATCATGTGCGTGTAGAGGATATAGCTGCCCGGAACATAAATGCCCATAACGAGCATCAAGAACCACTTGTAGTACTCATGGACATATTTCTCCGCATGGTCGAGCGAGAAGTACATGAATACGCATTCGGAGGAGATGCCGATGGGATACAGGACGAAGAAGGTGTTGTACCTATTCAATTAGCCAGACCACCCACCAAACGAGACAAGGAAAGGGGGAATACCTCAACCACTGCCACCAACCCGGCACCTCCAATCCACCAAGCTGCAACACAAAAAATCCATACCGAATACACTCCGTGATCCCCCAGGCAAACATACATCCAAAGAACGCCAAATCGCCATATTGAATCTTTCCGGGTACACCCATCAAGCCTTCACTAGTAAACTGCCGCACAAAGGGGATATCGGGGAAGTATTTCGATAAAACGCTATCGTACAACTCCGACCCTTCACGAAAGGCGTACATTATGCCCCAGACAACCACGAAGCGAGAAGCGACCTGCATCGCTGTCGTGGTGACGGGTGCGCGCACAACGCCGATGAGGGAATGCAGGATTTCGAGGGCGGCGAGGGATTGGGTTATCAGCAACAGCGGGAAGACGTCCGTTGGGATTGAGGAGATCGATTGGAGGTCATTTTGTTGATATTTCTCGAAAAGAGCGAGAGCGGTGCGGATGGTGCATGTTGCCCAGAGGGTGAAGTTGAGGAGGTTGTAGAGGAAGAGGTATGTTCGTGTAAGGCCTGAGGCGGGCTTTTTGCCTGCTGCAGTGGCAGGAGATCTTTTGGGTGGCATTTTGTAAAGTTTCTGACTGCACGTAGTGTGCTTACGGGGGAAGAAATGCAATTGACGTGGAAGACAGGATATAAATACAAAGAGAGGTCCTCAACAAAAAGTTGTTGTCCCGAGCTCCTTCCCCAAAATTGGAGACGCTAAGCCCTTTGGATAAATTGAGCCGCGGCTGACAGCAAGGGGTAGGGTTAGTTAGGGTTATTTACTCTCCTGTTCCTGGATGCCCCTACGTAAACTAACTATTGAATCGGCCCCGAATCCATCCCTCTTGTGTCGAAAGGCTTTAACGAGTATAGATATTGCAGGTTTGCTTCAATGCGGGTCGCCATGTCCGACCCATCTCCATCAGTACTCTTGTAGAAGTTCAGAACTTCAGTCCAGAGGTCCTCTGCATTCTGTATCTCTAACCCGCCGGTTTCATTCGTTGCCTTCTTTTCCTTGCCTTCTTGCATGAACGCCCAAGCCAGCTCGTCAATGGCTCGCATGGTCTCTGGGTGGTGCCTTCCCCACCATTCAGTATAAATTGCGATGACCTCGAGAAGTAAAGCCCGGGCTTCAGCAAATCGACCTAGTTTTGTCAGAGCTCTTCCCATGTTCAGCTTGAGTGAATACAAAGTGGGATGAAGTTCACTCTGCCAGTCCCTTTGACTATCATAAACGTCATGGAAGAATTTCAATGCCGCCGCCCCAGAGCCTTTTCGCAAGGACACCTCGCCCAAGTCATTCAAGATTCGAAAATACAGACCCTTCCGCTCATTGCGCTTTAAAGGATGTTCATCTATTGTGTTTTCAGAAACAAGAGACGCTGCATTCCGCAATAACGACTCCGCTTCGTTCAGCCTCTCAGTCATCATGAACACCACGGCTTTGTTGTACATAATCGACATCGATACATTGGGTGTAAGAACATCAAGCTCGATCATCATACTCCGGGACCCATCAAAGGCCCTTAGTGCGAGGTCAAACTTCCGTTGACGCGTATACACCAGCCCAAGGTTAGTGAGCACGTCAGCCAGGAATTCGGTATTATCCCGTGAGGGGGCCAGGAGACTCAGGCCGTGTTCGATCATCCTGTAGATGAGCGACGCTTCGCTATATCGTCCAATATGTCGGAACACATGGCCCAGACTTTCCAGATCGGTGAGGTTGGTGTCTGATCCCCATCCTCCCCGTTTGACATAGTCCCAGCACAATTCGACATGGGGCCCCAGGCGACGGATCGTCTCCCAAGAATTCGCCTCAAAGGACCTTGGGACTTCGGAAGCCACAAGTGATATTGCACAGCGAATGTATTCCTGCTCACTAGCCTTCGCTCTTTGTCTAGCTACCACCTGGATTGCAGGGTGTGTTTCCCACATCCGATCACCATTGGGGGATATTCTAAGCTCAATAAATGACAGATCTGCCAAGAGGGGATAGTAGTGTCTGAATGGCTTCTTTTCTTTCGCCAGAACTTGAAGCCATGTCGGATATGTATCGTCTGACGCATTGTAGCAGAGATCATACCATAGGTCGCGATGGTGAAGGAAGCTAAAAAGAGTCAAGACCTTTGCAGCTATTGGATCAGCTTTTTCAAGCTCCTCAAAACTCAACTCCATGGAGCGATAGAGGGTTTCATCTGTCCCCATGATTTCACTGGCCTGACTACAACTCTTCCACATTTCCAAATATTCCCTCACACTGCAGCGATATCTGGAAATCACAGATGTGGCTAGACAAAGCGTTAAGGGCAGCCCCTTGATTAAGTCTACCAGATCTTCCGCACCTGGAAGCACGTCAGCCTCCATGACAACAAATGGGTGTACGTAGTATGCCAGGAGATACCTTCCATCAACTGAGGATGAATCCTTAATTCAAGCAGGCTGACAGCATCTTTGGCCTTCAGCCCTTTCAACTCACGGCTCGGATGATACTTCTCGACTATATCGCGCCTCCGAGAAGTGAGGAGAACATAACCTCGATTGAGTCGACCAACGCAGCTGTGAATATCAGGCGAAACGGAATCCGTCGTAGCTGAACGGTGTGGTGCTTCATTTACCCCGTCAATGACCAGAAGCCATCTCGCATCTTCTAAACCATTCAGCTCAGCGAAGAACAAATTTACAAGCCGTCTGCGCTTTTCATCAGACGGCTTTGTCAAATGCGCACTCTCAGTGGCAGCAGTACTATTGTCCAAAGATTTCAGCATACTGGTAACGCTTCGTTCAAAGCTTTCTGGGTTTTCACCATTAATCCAAAAGATCTCTCTCTTGGGGTGAGTTGACCGTTGTTGACTCACAAATCTGGCCGCCAGTTGGGACTTGCCAACTCCGGTGAGGCCCCAGAAACAGACAACGCTCTTTTGAATTGGTTGTTGATCTCGGAAACCGAGTTCCGCTTCTAAAAAGGCCATCTCTTCTTCTCTACCCATAAAGGCTGACTTTTCGGGGAGGACTTGTGCCAGGCGAAGATCTTGGTCTGCAAATGGTGTTGAACTGGTCTCACGCAGACCTCTTCCCCGAACACCTAAACGAGCACATCAGTGTTTGGACATTGGTAGCTCTACTCCGTAGAGTATTATTTACCCTATGAGGGTCATGACTAACATACGTTTCCAGTCCTCGACATGCTCAGAGGGCAGGCGCAGCAAAACCTCCTTGGCATACGCTGCTGCTGTGATGGCAGCATATGGTTGCCACTTGTCATCTTTGGAGGAATCTGCAAAATCGCTAATTCCTCGAATCACAGCCACTGATAGTCTCGTCATCATCCCGGCGGCTTCCATTTCTACTGCAATGCCGCCGTAGAGCTGTCTCAGTTCGTCTCTTTTCGTTTTTGACTTGATTACTGTATTTCCGGAGAGAATGGTACCATAATGCACCTTGGGGTGAACGCTGGTTAAGTGCGGAGTAACAGCATCGGGCCTCCGGAATTCTGGTAGTCGGGCTAGTACTTGCAAGTGTCGCCTGAATCGCAGCTCATCATGCGCTCGGATCTTGTTGATTACTGATCGAAGCAACGGGTGGGTTGAGTTTTGCCAATGCTTCCGTTTGAATAGATCGCCATCCCCCATTTTTCCAAAGTCATAACCTACAACTCCGGGACGATCGTCTTCAGGAACAGCAACTGCTACATCCCCGAGTTGCATGTCGTGAGCTGATGATGGTATACCGCCGGCGATTCCGACCAGGACACCAAATTGAAGATTCCTCAGGTCTCTTAAAACCTCGGCGGCTATGCTCCCCGAGGCGGCGAGGCCTTGTTCCTGGTAATAGCCGACCACGGCCACCTTGTGCGGGCCAATTTCGCCAATTGTATAGACGACGTTCTGGCCTCGGGCTCTTGGGGGGCACTCATCTGATACCTTATCGAGCATGGCGATGGCCGCCCGGAGTTCGACCTCCAGTGGGCAGAGCCAGACAATAGTGCAGTCATCGAGAGGTGTGCTAAATGCCATGTTCAACGAATCCAACGGACGGAGAAAATCTCGCGGTGCCAATGCCCACAGGGTTTCATCCAAACTTCAGGTCACTCGGCATTATTGTCTGTTGTACATGAACCAGAGCAACGCCTATAGCGCCTACAGTGTAGTTTGCGTCGAGATCAGGCTGGATATAATGTCCTCCATCACGCACGCGGGGTTGAAGTGGCGGTGCAGGGCAAGGCTGAGTTGGACATCAAATAGCGTCTCATCATTTGATACATCGACCATCACTATCTTCCCCGTCCAAGCATCACCCGCTCATCGACCTGATGTCTAGAATGCCAGAAGTCGCTCTCAAATCTCCTATATCATTATCCCCGAGTCCTGCCTCCCCAATATATGACTTCCAGCAGGTAAACTTACTTCGCCTTTCATGCACGAAGCTTATCTCCTAATATTGCTTATAGGGCCGCTCCTCACGCCAATGTTCACCAGCGTCCTCTGTCGGTAGCCATGCGTCCGGAATCTCTCATCCGCCCGAAGCGCGCAAACGGCGTCGGATAACGTTGGCAAATGTCTCCAGTTCTGAACTTCTTAACAGTATAGCTGCTTGGGATGATGGACAACAGTCGCGACAATCTTTACCAAAGTTACCAAAGACAACTGGTCCGGAAGACCCATTATTCTCCAATCCCATGTGGATTTCCTCTGGAGAGTCCTTTACGTCAACAGCCGGGCATTCATACTTCGACACGCCACCATTATACATACCTGTAGGCAGGACATTGAACAGAACGAGCAGCTGGAGGTACGCAGATGGCCATATGTTTCCACCAAGTCTGCCATATCTACCCGGCCAAAGTGGCCCTATCGTTCCAGCAACAATCGACCTCGAATCGGGATTGAGAAGCCAGACCAAGAAACGAAAGGCCAGTATTGACACGGCTCAAAGATTCGGTAGCCGCAAAACGAACAAATGTATACTCGAACAAGAGATTTCGCAGTTGACGGAGCAGTTGCAGTTTGTGACAAAGCAACGAGACTTGTATCATTTGCAAAGAGACTCCTTTAGAGAAGAACTTAGCCGTCACATCGGTACGCAAAGGGTCCCTCTTCGTCCGGCGTCTCCATGCAATCATACACCTACTCTGGGACAGAGTGACGACCATTCTCCATTAATCCCGCCAGATATACTCAGCACAAGTGGTCCTACTATCCCTAAAACAATCGACCTTAAATCGGGACCCAGAAGCCCGGCCGAGAGACGGAAGGAGGCCAGTCGTGATGCACGGCGAAGATTCCGTGAACGCAAAAGAATTGGAGCTATACTCGGACAAAGAGTTGAACAGTTAACGGAGCAATTGCAGTCAGTAGCAGAGCAACGAGACTTTTATCGTTCAGAAAGAGACTTCTTTAAGGAAGAACTTGACCGGCTCGTCCAGGATACGGGACAATACCCTTCTCATCTAGCATCTCTGTGAAAACTATAGACCTCGGATAGAGACCTGACAATGCAAAACTCCATCGCAGAGCGCATGTTAAAAGGAGTGCTCGCGGTACTGAGCCGTTCCTCTTACGACCTAACGTTAACTGTTTACGGCGGTACGGAAAGAAATGTGTGCACATAGTCTAGACGTGTATAACTATGAGAAAGGTCTGGATAGAGTGGTATTGAATGAATTTGGTCTTCGTAATGCCAAAATAACTTGAGTTTTCACTTCGAAGTCTTGTATTTGAACTCTACTCTATAACTCTAGTTGATGCATTTATTCATACCGCCTCAATCTCACCTTGACATCAGAAGACGGCAAAAACGCGTTCGCCGAGAAGCTATGACCCGGTATCTTCAACTCCTTACCGTCAACGGATTCAACGTCCCATAGTGAAATGATTGAAGCTGTAACCAGCATCACTTCTCGTTCGATCAGAGCGCTAAAAGTTTCGTCGCCAGCGAAGGGTTGGACTGTTTGCCAATCAAATGTGGTGACGGGCGGCTTTTCGTCGTTCTGCTTTGAGCTTGATGATGGTTGAGGAGAAGAAGGACTTGAAAGGAATCGATGAGGTGTAAATCGTTTCGAGTCCCGGTAATATCTCGAATCGGCGTGGTGTGCACCGCTCGCGAGTCCTATAATATCGTTTTTGTAAAGTTGGTAGGATCGGGGTTGCTTTTCACTGTCACGGCCGAAAATAGTTGCATCCTCCTCTGATTCCGTCAAGGTCAGATTTGTAGCCAATTGTCGATAAGAGATCGGATTCGCGTCTAAACGTATCGTCTCAGCGTATGTCGCTTTTAGTAACACACAACTCGTTAAGACTTTCTCCGTATCGATTGATAGTCTCGGCGGTTCCGCGATAGGCAGACCAGTCACTTTATGATCTGAACGGCTGACTTTGACAAACGGCTCAATTTCCTTTCGCACAGCAGACAACAACTCGGGATCCGAGAAGATGTGCAGTATATTCCAAAATACCAGCTTCGATGCATCTGTGGTCATCTTCCATAATAACCACGCATCTAGTCGAGCACTTAGCGAGGCTGATATCCCGGATGTTCTCCACACTCGCATGCGTTCTTGTACTAGGTCCGAGACATCATCTAAATCGCGGAACTCTAGCGGAGCATTTCGACCGTCTTCAAGCGCCGAAAAGGATGCTTGGAGCACTGATATAGTCTTCTGCACGCGGTCTCGAGCAGCGTATGCAGCAGATATGCCTGGCGATGGAATCCACCGCGGAGCACCCGCTATCAGTCGCACGTATTCCTGGTCCCAACTCATCAAGTCTTCCACAATTCCAGGGTGGAAGTCCAATAGTGCTTGTCCCATCAGGACATATGTAATGTGATAACTTGCAAAGCTTCTTGTCAATGCAAATAATCCCACTTGACAGCTTTGCACGCTGCTTTCTTCGACCTCAATACCGGTATTGCGTTCCCAGATCATCTGGTCGATCAGACTCCGATTAAACGAGACGAAATCTGCAGTCTCACGTTCCAAGACTTTGGCTAATGCCGATGTAATTTTGGTCAGATATGATTCTTGAGTCAGAGGCTTCAATGTAGCGTCGATCGCTTGCCGGGTTTCTGGCGACAATCTACGAGAAGCTCCATTGTCTCCTACAAAGTACTCCATGACTCTCGGAAAGTAAACTCCAGAACGAGCGTCATCACTCTTGATGAGTGTCTTGATCATATCAGGCGAGTACACAAGATATTGTGTCTGCAATCCCATCTGAAGAGCAACAACAGGCTCATTCATAGTTTTTCTATTACTGATTAGATCGCCATACTTCAACGGGGGAGAATAGAACGTACTGAGCATCAAGTAAGAAATCCCTATGCCGCCACGAAATAGAAAACGCATGCCCCAGCCCCGGTACCCAATAAGGCAGTTTCCGGACACGGCGCGGCTCGCCGTCTGCGGAGTCTGCATGGCTTTGGCTTTGTAAGCCGGTGATGGTGCGTTTCGAGAGAATGGAGAATATAAGGATGGCCACGAGGATGAATAGAGAGTATTCCTCCGCGTTTTCCTTGACTGTTTGGATTAGGCTGTGTGGTGGTAGAGGCTGGGCATCCATGTTGCTCTGTTCACACCGAATGTTGCTTATGAATTGTAGGTCTTTTGTGTAGATGTTGATTGATTGCTCAACTATGATGCATAAAAGGCATCAAATGATGATTGAATCTGTTCGGATATTATGTCTGAGCATGCATGATGATTTTTGGAAGAAGATACTACTATCCGGAGAGCGTTGCCTGCAACTTCGAGAACTAAAGTATTGAGTCGCTTCGACGTTGAAGCTCTCAATGATGGATAAATAAGCTGATGTTGGTCATGGAAGCATCAATTGATCAAGACGTGAAACAGAGCTGAAGTGGACACAGCAAGGGGAGATCCGGGTCTAGCCGTATCGGTGCTAGTCAGGTCCATCCATGTCTTAGGGTTACTGACCAAATCGCATTGGGTTGAACATTCGACATCTGGACTATCAGAGTGTCCTATGTAGAATTCTTGTGAGGAGATGTTCTATGTTCATTCTTCCTACAGTATCAACGACCCACCTCTCTCCTTCCTCTATCTTCTATCGATATGTACTCTGACTACGTCAATCTAGGAATATTCACACAGAAACCCCCGAAATACATCACAACCGAAAGTAATGACACTTTAACCCTCTTAGAGACCATGGTAATGCCTGCACAGCTCCCCCATCTTCGTTCCCCATTCGCTACCATGCACCCGTCGTCAGGCAAGCTAATCACTCAGAATCCCCATTCAACGTCTCCGTTACCCTCCCATCATCACCCATCAATCTAATCGGCCTCCTCGGCTCATGAATCGTCACCGGCGTAGGCACAGACGGCATAGTCGTCTGCGGCGACAACGTCTCATCCGCACTCGCATTAGCGGCAGCCGCAACTTCAGCATCTTGGCGGTGTTGTTGCACCTGTTGATCTTCCTGCTGTTCTTCGCGCCGCTGCTGAGAGCCGGCAATCTGAAATACGATCCGTGGAGGCTCGCGGGGACTCGGTGCTTTGCCTCGCTTTCGGTAAAAGCGTAGACCGCGGCGTGACTCTGCTGTTGCTGTGCTGTGGGTATTCAGACTGCTGGGGAGTCGGATCGCTTCTTGGTCTGCGGAAGCGGAGCTGAGTGCTGTGGAGATTGTGCGTGGGATGTGATAACCTGCTTTGCCGAGGGGCACGCTGAGACCATGCACAAACTGTTCAAGTTAGTTTCATGCCGCCCATTAATAGGAGTAGATACTTACGATGCTGCAAATAACCAAGAACCAAACTACTATATAAGTCACCTCCGCTGTTCTAGCAGCATCAGGCCGTACCTCTCCATCAACAATCATTTCCTCCAGTAGAAACTGGCGGCAAACCGACAGATAGAAAACGGCACCAACACCAATAGGACCAAAAAATCCTACAAAGAGCGCTTGAGAGACTTGCTCAATTTGATGGATATACTTGTGCATCGCGAACACGATTGGGAGACGACGGAACAACAGTATCAAAATGCCCAAGACTATCAATCGGTAAATAGGGACGATGTCGTTGTGCGCGAATAGAACCCAGGGACAAACAGCTCCGAACCAGACGAAAATGGCCAAATTGAGTAGCATATCGATTGTTGGTTGGAGTGAATCATCCATTGTTTCGAGCCGGAACCAGTCACTATTTAATTAGTAAATCGTATGCTGGGCCAGCAGCGACAGGACTTACTCGTGGGTAAATGCGTTTCCAGCTATGAAGCATGCAAGCAAATCATCGGTGCCAATCAGACCACAAGTGCCCATAATGAATAGCTAAAGGATCAGCTAATTGAACTCCAGTCTCGGGGACGGAAATCTTACACCGAGCGAGATCGCAAAAACAAGGAAACTCTCTCTATCAACATACCGCTTCTCCTCCGCCCAATGAAGCAGCTTCATAGACAACCACCCTACCACTGCACCATACACACAACTCAACACAATCTCATAAACAAGCGTCTCATACACCCACAGAGCAATCGCTTTGCCACCGCCGCCACTGAATCCCGGACCCTGGGTATACTTCATCAGATAAAGCGCCAAAAACAAAAACGGATACCCCAATCCATCATTAGCACCAGACTCGGCAATGATGATACGCTGCAAAGGACGCGGAATATTTTTATCGGCAAATTTGCCCTTAACAATAGAATTGGATAAGACCGGATCAGTCGGCGTGACGCATGCACCAACTGCCAGTGCCTGTATCAAAGAAATGTTAGGCACAAGACCCCATATCAGTAATCCGCTCGAAAGCCACATGATGGCCATGCCGGGGCCGAGAAGAAGAGCTAGACTTTTCCATTCAGTCTGCAAGTACCGGCCCGGTAATTGGACACCGGCGATAACCAACTGGACACCGAGGACAAGACGGGTGAAGTACATAGTGATAGCATCTAGATTTGTCTGAGAGCCCATTGCATAGTCCATCGGTTTGATAAAGTTGGTTGCATGGGGTGAGAATGCCACGCCTGCCAATGTGGATATCACTGTTCACTGATTAGTATTGTAGCCAGGACAGTAGAAAAGAAATGCTTACAAGCCTCAGAGAGATAAAATCGCTCCTTGAACAGATACGACACCAGCCCAAAAAGAGTAATAAACCCTCCTAGCACGGAGCAGACAATATTGAAATTGTTGATTTCAAGCGTCGGCATCTTGGCTGCTCGCAAAATTCTTCCTTCTTATGTAACGATATTTCTTGCAAATATACGTTCGTGGAATTACCCAATGCCAAAACTTGTCGAGTTTCTTATCGACACAATGATTCTTCCACAAAAAGAACCGGTATTCAGCAAACGTTATTCAATCATAGTATTGAGGGCAGCGCAAGATAAGAATGAGACACGGAGTTGCTCGCCGAGCATTGGATGTTGATGGGTTGTGACGTTGCGGTATGCCACTTTGACGATGTTCTACCCTTGACCCAGTCCTGTATGAGGGGGGTGGTTTATTGTGTTGTTGTCGACGTCGAGCCGATATGCAAATGAGTTGTAATCTGTAATCACTCAGATCAAGAGGCGGGGGAGGATTCTTTCTTTTTTTTTTTTCTCTTTCGTCGCAGCATTGATAATATGATTGCGTCATGTGATTGGCTGAGGAGATAAAATCAAAGCCCGTTCTAAATTCTTAGTGGACTAGGACTCTGACTAACGATCCGAGTCACTTCGTTTTTAGCGGTCTGATCTCTGGGCATTTTGTTGTTCGTGTTGGATGATTACTGCTTTCGTATGATAGCTACGTACTAGGTACGTGGTGAGAGTATACCTAGGTACGTACTTACTGTCGCTGCATGCAGAATTATATGTCCGACGGCAAGGAGTCTCCCACGTGGAATGCTGTACCACCATACACCGATCCATGCTACAGATTGATATGAGTGCTCGTAATATTATCTATTAACTACAGCCTCAATGACATTGACATTATGCATCATAACTAGATCCGATGTGCTTGCAGTCCTTACATACCCAAGGTTCATCAAAAATCATCAAACTCATCATCAGCAAGCTCGTCGGGAATATCGTCTTCAGCTGCTCTGACCTTTTCTCCAACTCCTCTCCTGGCACCGTTGACGGCTAATCTGTCTGCCTCTTCGTTGCCCGCGTCACGGTTATGTCCTTTGACCCATTCGAATGTGGTAGTCACTTTTAGAGAATCCCGTTCATTGATTTTCACCAGGATCGACTGGATGAGATCTTTGTTTTCAACTGGCTTGCCATCTGATGTTTGCCAATTGTTGCGAATCCATTTTCGAAACCAGTTAGTAACGCAGTCAATGGAGTATCGACTGTCTGTCACAATAGTCACAGGACGGTGCCGGGGTGCTATTTCAAGCGCTCGGATAATTGCTGTCAACTCGGCACGTTGATTTGTCTGACGGTGGCCTTTTAATGGCTCGGAAACGTTCCTGCTACCAAAAAATTACTATTAGTAAAATGCTTCAGATTGAAGACAGTATGCCGACCTTGGAAGCCTACCTTGTATCATTAGGTCCGAAATAAACTCCAACACCAGCTTGTGCAATCCTTTTCCCATTGCCGAGTGAACTGCCATCGGTATATATTCGGAGCATTCCAGGTGGGCCTACAGGCTTTGCCTTGGTTGCAAGCTTCTGTTCTGGCTCCTTGTACACTACCTTACCTGTCTTGGGGTCGAGGAGCACATTCGGATCAAACCCATCCTCAGCACCGGGTGGCAGAGGCGCAAATGCGGCTGGAATTGCAGAATCTCCATTAACAACATCTGTAGGATTCGTAGTCGTCAAACCGCCTGGGTGTTGCAAAGATGATTTGATACTTGGATTCTCCTCAACAATTCTCACAAACTCCTCTGCCTCCTTGCGTGTGTCGAATTTTTTGTACCGAGGTCGCGTAAAGCCCTTGATTTGCTCTTGAGCTTCCGCCCAGTTCGAATATACACCAGGAACCCGCCCTCGTTGCACGGCGTAGAATCGTGTGCCGTTCTCGTGAGTGGTGGATGCCGTCCCATTACGCGAAGGCGCTTTTTGACCCGTGAGGAACGAATTTGCTTCTTCTAACGAAGGAAATGACTGGACTGTTGTATTTCATCAGGAATAAGTCAAGATCTTTGCATAGTAGGCAAGCAGTAGGAAAACTCACAGACAGCACCCTTGAAACCTGTAACCTGAGCAAGACAGTCATTCCAATTGTAATATATCCCCGGACGAAACCCTTCCTTGACAGCATAGTATTTCACGGCTGCGGTACGTTTTCTTTTTGTTCCACTTGTGGCTCCTCCCGATGTTGGTGTCTGTGTTGGAGATGCTCCGGCCACGAGGCCAGGCCCGGGACTCGGCGACGGGGTAGTCTTCGCGGCTATGGCGTGGTTATTCATATCGTCGTCGACCTGCTGTTCGTGCGGGAAGGCCAATTGCGAAATCGATCGCGACCTAGGGCCGAACGAAAGGGTGTTGCAAGTGCGGTGACAGTGGTGGTGTAAACTTCCCTTCTTCACTAATAATTGTAGATATGAGCGTTGTACTGTCCTCGAGAAGCGGATCGCAACGGCTATTGCCCTTGTTGAAGGCACGGTGAACGGAGGCGTATTAATCGGCTTCCCTGCTGAACGACTCCAATCGAAGGCAGGATCCGGACTCTTCTTTTAGACCTTGTCGACTGGGAGAAGGAAATGACCGGCAAGTGGTGAACTGGCAGAAAGATGTTTGAGATTGCGGAAAGTGGAAGATAATCGAAGCAAGTCACCAAGGGCTGGTCACGGAATTGATTGGCCAGTGTTCCCCGGATGGAGAGGGGAATGGAGAGGAGGAGGAGGAGGGGGGGATAGCAATGAGGCGGGAGAGGGGTGGATATAATACGCCAACCAGCTTCAAGATTGAGACGAAGATAATCTGGTTCTTTCCGGTGGATTGTGCGTCAGTATCTATCTACCTTGAAGTTTCGAAATCTGGGCTAGTTGCAAGTTCCTGGGGGTTATTTGAAATGAGATGAATGTCCAAACAAAATAAGTTTGGAGGGAAAGAGGAGTTGGAGCTATGACATAGAAAGCGCGGTTACATTACCGTAATTACACAAAATAAACTGCTAAATTACCGTACCGCCATACATGTCGGAGTTATTCTGAGTATCTAAAGACAAATCTAAGATAAACTTTTTTTGATTCATTATCAATCTAATTACACTGATTGTAATCCGACTGCAGGCATAGCTAAACGAAATTTGAAGACGGCAGACAAAATCTGATGATATTTTCGCTGTAGAGTTCTCCGTCTTGCGTCCAGCTTCATGACCACCTGACTTGCCTGACAATCATAAAGAATAATCGACTGTACTGTCTGAGCATGTACTTTTGAAGATTAGAAGGGAAAATAAGACGCATCCTGGCCTCGACCGCTAACTATGAATTATGCGGAAGAGAGCCATAGGTGAAAGAAGTAAGAGACACAAGGTAAAACCAGACTGCAACCACCGTTCTTGCGAAGAAAGAGATAAATTCAGAGAACCGTAAGTATCTCTTCCCTCGCCTGACTCTTCAACTCCTATCCTTCCATTGAAATCGACTAATCAATGAGAATATGTGTAGTCCGCCGAGGGCATATGGAGAACCATGACGAATGGAAAATGACAAAGGGGGATATGTAGGATGTAATGTGTCGATAAAAGGGTATATCTTGGTCTGAACATAGCCACAAAGATATGCAAGCTCTCTAACAGATCGCTTGAAATGGGAATGGAAAAACATCAAAATCACAATCAGACGCTGCGTGCATCGTTCGTCAAGGATAAGCACGTCGTCAATGAGTCGCATCCGCATGGCCTGCAACGCCGCATGTCGTGGCAGCCGTCACAGAAATCAAGTAGAAATGGAATGGGATGTAGATCAGGTCAGCACCCGAACATCACATTATGATTATGTATGAAAGTCATGGCCTCGTAGACAACATCTGGCGTCAAAAATCGAAGCCAGTGTCGTCGAAAGACAAAGGAAAAGTATGAAAATGCCCAGCTATGCCATATGTACAATCACCAGCAATCGAAAGGCGACAAGAGTCGACCTGTCAAAATAGTCACGTATGTCAATCAAAATAGTTGACTGACGTAGGTATCAAATTATGTACCGGCCCCTTTGTAGCAATTCTATTGGACGCTGAGTGGGTAGGAAAGCAGGCAGGACGTTTAAGGCGAAGAAATACGTTGGTAAAACAGGAGATACGCAACTTTGTTGTCACGAGTGCCATATCTTCCAAGAGGCGTCCTGTTTCCGGGTGAGTTGGCTGAAGCCGCAGGTGACGAAACACCGTTGACAACGCCGCTGGTGGATTTCTTGCTTGTGTGACCGTTAGGTCCACCATTAACTTGACTCCAGCCGGTTTCATCGTCGATCTGATTGCTTTGATCGATTTGCTCGTATATATTCGGGTTGTTGTCACGCTTGTGTTGTTCCAACGCTGCCGCAAGCACTTTGGGATCCTCCTCGCTCCCTGCTTCGGCGACATCCTCACTGCGTACCCGTCGAATAACAGTGTCGTCCATCCTGATCCATTCGCGACCATCCTGGCGTCTGACATCTACTGTATAGTGGCCGCCACTAGCATTCTTTCCATGATGGTAAATAACACCAATAAGCCGATAGTGTGGAAGTCCGCCATGAATTGCCATAGCGTTGCGGCGATGAGGAGGGAAAACTTCACGGGGTATCTCCAATTCCAATGGATACCCGACTTTCTTCCAAATCTTTTGAGTACCATGCGTGACGCTGTCGTACTGGAACCGCTTGAGGTGAAGAATCAGTACGGGAGGCAGGGTTTCGATGAATACTTGCTTGGTAGCAGCAACCTTGGGGCCTCTAGGAGAGCTGAAATCACCATGGAGGGTTTCAGGTTTGGTGAGGCCCTTCAAAGCGTCAATGATGTTGTTGACTTCGGGTGATCCAATATCCAGCTGTAGAGGTTGATAAGGCTCCAATGTCACGGAATTCTTGTTTCCAGGGACTTTGAATTCTGAGCGAATCTTCCCTCCAAATATCTTAGTGATCGGTGACTCGAAGTCGACATCGCCCGATGATCGAGTGACAGCAGATTTTTGTTTTTGGCCGACTTCAAGCCACCCATCAGCCTCTGAAGAAGGCTCAGCAGAGGCTGCATTGGCTTGAGAAGCACTACTTTTCAAAGCATGAGCACATTCCTCATGGAGTTCTTCTAAGAAGAAACCAAGAAATTCCTGTGCATCTTGTTGATGACCGCGCTATATATTGTTAGTCAGAGTTGCTTCACAATTGACAGGGGAAGAAACCTACCCTCATGTCACGGAAGCGAGGAAGCTGTCGTATCACTTCATATACAAATTCCGGGATGAATGCTTCACCGTACTCTTCCAATTCCTTGTGCTTGAGTCTCATGCGCAGTTGATCTTCTGACCGTGCAGCATCAATCACTCTGAATTCTCTCATGAACATAATACTATACAGGCCATCCTAGTCAGCGATATAAACTTTGTGTAGGAGGTCTGAGATACGTACGTTGCATCAATTAAAGGCACGTCACTCTTGAAGCTGTGAGTTGCGCGGTGCCCGATGTAATCGAGGAACTGGTAGAAGGGCACACAAAATGCCAAAATCTGTAGTACCTAAAGAAAACAATGAGTTCACGAAATCAGGATAATCGAGCAAAGGAGACATACTGAATTCATATAGCACAAGTTACCCGTGTTAACGAGGCCCCTAGGCTCTAAAAATGCAATTTTCTCGCCAAACTGGTCCACGTTGGGACCAAGACTTGTCAAAACATCACCAAGTGATTCGCTGCGAGGAGCCTGTAGGTTTCCGGATTCGGCTGGCACATTTGGCACCGCGCCAGTAGTGCGAGCTGTCTTTGCCCGAACTAAATCAGCCCATGACTTTGGCGCCGCAGGGGCCGGTGTTGCGGGCTGTTCGGGGGATTCTTGGCTAACAACCTCGCCCGTAACCTGCGACGAGGTCGTTTGCTCAGACTCTGGGGCGGATACGGATTGCTTTGGTGTGACAGGGGCCTGGGGTAATATTGGGACCACAGGAACTATCGTTGCCTGTTTAGGAGTCTGGGTTTGGTCTCGAGTACGAGATGCAAGTGTTGTGGAGGAAGGGGTGGTAGGGTGCGTCGAGTCAGTCTCTGATGGTGCCTGAGATGTCGTAGGCGTTTGTGGCTCCGAGAAACTATCGCCCTGTGTGGATGCTTGCTTCTCATCAGCATGAGCGATCGCTTGCTTTTGTGATTCCTTAGCAGGAAGCTCAACAGAGACCCTGGAGGTTTGCAAAGATCGCCCACTGCGACGCTTGTGTGGAGCACGGATAGGGAATGGTTCGTCCGGTACCGAAAGCCAAGGAAGCTAGAAAAGAAGTTTCATGTCAGTCTTGATTTAGAGTCTTCGGATACGGGACCAAACTTACAGGTGCACGGAAAGGTATCCGTGGTAGCATGCCACCCTTAGGTAATTCTGCGACTACGGCAGGGGATGAGGCTACGCCACTTGGTGTCGATAATGCAGACTGTACAGACTGTACAGACGATGGCGGACGTTCGTGGGCATCTATTATCATCTGGTATTCATTGAAAGGAGGAGGAGACATGGCAGACTGGATAGGTGTCGACGTGGTGGATGGTGGCTGAGGATATACATTTGATGGAACATGCATAGGTGCTGGAATTGGCTGCGAGTGCGGATACGACGAGACTATCAACGGGCCATGACAGTAGGGAGGCTGCTGGTATGGGCGAGGAGGTGGTGGTCCTGGAGGCATGGGGACGCCTGGTGGCGGTGGATGCATTTGGGGGTAGCCATTGTACCATGGTGGTGGATAATGCTGCGCGTAGACGGGAGGCATATGGCCGTTGACCGGAGGAGGATGGTAATTCATGTACGCGGGAGGAGAGCGCATGTTGGAGGGACCCGGGGAATAGTGCATATCATGCTGTCGCCGGGGATGAGGTATGGGCGGCTGCCCATGGGGCATTGCCGGCAGATGGTGGTTTATCATGTCCAGGCAGATAGTGCGGGTTGCCTTGCCTCAAAGGGAGCCATGCGAGACAATGACAAGGCAACATCTAAATCTCTCAATGCAATAGAATAGATGGTCGCCTAAGTTGCCATACTTTGTGCACAGCGATAGCAACTTGAAAAGGAGTGGGCGGATGGGTTGTTGTGAGGCTCGACTGTGGTGCTGCTGGAGTCAGAGATGAAGTCAGCTTCAGCCTTCAGTTTTCTTTTTTTGGCCTCGCGTTTCCCAGCTGTGCGACATAGGCGACGATTAGAGACAGACATACCAGTGTCCACGAGGCAATCAGTGAAGATAAATTCGATGAATAGTAATGAGTAATGAACAGAGTCAGCAAGCAAGGCAGCTTGTGACGGGCGTGAGGGAGTCGTGAGGAAGGCAGTCTGGACGGCGCAGGGAAATGTCAGGCCCGAGAAAAGAAGCGCCAAGAGAGAAGGAAGGGCCTTGCCGCCTTGGACATTAGGCGCCGCGCTTATTTGATAAGACTCCGCTTGATGCCTCAGGCAGCATTACTCTCCGACCGTACAACATTTGCTCATATCCTTATCAATTAATTCTAATTCAAAATGACTTTGACCTCATAATCAGAAAAAATGTGAGTTAGAACTGAAAGCAAACTGTGTTCTGCTTCAATGCCAAGACCGCGCTGACATCACGTTATTTGACGACGGCAAAGCGGACCGAACAGAGATTAGAGTGACTTCCTCTCCAACCAGGAAGCACCTTCAAGGTTGCTCCCCGCCGGAACCATCGAGGGGCAATTTCTGTCAACAACCATCCAGAGCGCATCGCGCAAGTGGCCCTTGAGTGGCCCTTCGTGATTATCAAGCATCAGGTATCGAGCTTGATTATTTTCGGCTTTCGAGGACAATTCGATTCGCAGCCCTCTCATTCGACGCTCCGGCCCGGATACTTTGGAGTCATTCTTGAGGTCTAGGCTCTACCTTGTGAAGACTCAGCTTCTGGAAGCAGTTGACGACTTTACGAACTTCCATCTTCTTCTCATCATTGTCCTATCTGGGCAAGTTTCTATTCCTCTCCGACTACGAGATATGTCGTCCTCTTCAGGACAGGTCGTTCGTAACCTCAGCAAGTCCACCGATTACTCTTCGAACATTCCGTCGTCAGCGGCTTCTTTCCAAGGAGCAAATAATTCCATCGAGAGTGGCCCTCAAAGGCGATCAGGGGGTAACGGTAGTTTTGGCGCAGGATCGACAACGAGAACAACCTCAGCGGCAAGAAATAACCAAGCCAAGAAGGGTCAGCACAAGAAACATCATCGTCCTAATTTGGTGAATGAGGATGCGTATTCGGAATCTGTAAGTAATACCAATTTTCGTACATGCAATCCTCTAATCTCATAATAGGCCATCATGAGATCTGCTACCAGCCGAAAGGGTCAGACTTCGATCACCCACCTTATGAACTTTTCCTTACCCCCTCGCCCTCAGTATCATCCTACTACGCATCGTCCACGTCGTAATCCAACATGGGGAATGGGATCTGGCTATCACGCTATTGACAAAGCTCGATACGTCCATGCAAATTACCGATTTATAGTGGATCCTCGAAGGAATTACCACGCCCAAGCAGCAAATGCTGACGTCCATCTGGATTGGGACTCGGTACTGCAGGTTCTGGCATCTGAACAGACACAAGCTGCCAGCTGCCCAATATGCCTTGGAATGCCGGTCGCACCTCGAATGGCAAAATGTGGGCATATATTCTGTTTTCCGTGTCTGATCCGGTACATGCACTCAACCGATGACGATGCTTCAGTGCCGGAGAAGAAAGCTCGTTGGAAGAAATGTCCCATCTGCTGGGACACAATATACGTCTCGGATACACGACCAGTGCGGTGGTTTATCGAGCAGGAAACCAACACCCCTGTTGAAGGCGGTGATGTTGTTTTACGTTTGGTGAAGAGGAACCCTGGAAGTACCCTGGCTTTGCCCCGCGACGGCGCGGAAGAACTCCATGCACAAGATGACATTCCATGGTACCATGCAGCCGAAGTTGCAGACTACGCGCGGATCATGAAAGGAGGGGAAGACTATATGGTATCACAGTACGATGTTGAAATTGAGCTTCTGAACCAACAAAGACAGGAAGACGAGCTTCTATTCGGCGACGACTCGACCTGGGTTCAGAAAGCTATCAACAGCATCAAGGACGCTCAAGAGAAGATTCGGGGCATAGGCAACCCACCACCTGTTGCACGTATCGAAAGGAAGCGACCTCAAACACATCCTGATGAAGAGCTAGCACAGGTACCGAATGATAGCGGTTTCAACAGTACAGTCTTTGACGCTTCTACTTCTGAAACACTTAATGAAGTGGCTGCTGGTGTAGAAGCAGTCAATCTAAACGAAAGTGATCATCCAGAATCCCGAAAGAAAGAGAAGAGTCCTTTCGCTGCTAAAACATCGGCAGTTAGAGACAATGCAGGAACCGCCACTGACCAACCATACTATTTCTATCAATGCTTGCCTCACTTTTACCTTTCTGCTCTCGACATACGAATTCTCAAAGCCGCCTTTGGTGATTATTCTTCGTTCCCAGCCACCATACTCCCACGTGTTGAGCACATATCGACCGGTCATGTGCTAGATGACGAATTGAGAAAACGGGCCAAATACCTCGGTCATTTACCATATGGCTGCGAAGTGAGCTTCTTAGAGTGTGACTGGACGGACGTCGTCGTACCGGAGGTTTTGGAAATGTTTCGACCCGAAATCAACAAACGCAGACAACGAAATCGTGACAAAGAAGCACGCGAAGAGAAAGACAGGATACGAGCAGAAAAAGAAGAAGACGAGAAACGCTGGGCAGCCGCTCGTCGCAAACGGCCCAGTTTCGGATTCAGCTCTGCCGAGCGTCCTTTCTCCGATCAAGACTTTTTACCCTTGAGTAGCGGCTCCTTTGACGCATCAGCAATCGCAGATACCGAATTCGTAGCGAACTCCCCACCAAACGGGTTTCTAACAAACCAATCTCACTCACGTTTCGAAGCTCTTGCATCTCCATCTACAAGCCCTCCCGTTGCGCGCACGGTATGGGGTACAGCAGCCGTACAATCCGATCCCAATCAGCAGCAACCAATTCACCGTGGCCCCGTCAACGATGGCTGGCTACAAGGCTGGGAAGAAGATTTACTCGGGCATCGAGAAGCGGAATTACTTGCACAGGCAACCGCCGAATCATCTGCTACTGCATCTTCTACTAGTGGCGGCGGCGCCAGTAGCGGTGGTGGTGGTCGAAAGAAGAAGAATAAGAAGATTACGTTAATGTCAACTAATATTCAACGAGGTGCTTAGACGAGAACCCCCTCTTTTTTGCGAAGAAGAGGTGGTCTACAGGTGTATGTCATTGAGTCCCATTTTCAGTTCTGTTTCATGAGAAAGCGCGTGGTGTTTGAGTTGAGGCGTGCATCATACATACAAAGACCTAGTTACAATCATTTTGTGACTCCATATAGCTAGCCACATTTAGGTCAGCTAGACTATGAGCTTCTCTTATCACAATCTCCCAATAAATAATATCTCTCATTTGAGTAAATCTAATCGTGATGATAAATAATAATACATTTCAAGCACGTCTAAGCAGGTGGAATCATCGAGTTGACTATGTAATCAAGACAACCAAGAAAACCATGCAGAACTTATATGGCAAAATAAAAGCAATACATATCAAGCAGGGCAAACGTGAGCAGAAAAAAAAGAAAAACAAACATAAAAATACAGAGACAAAGCTTAGATTTGATGAATACAAGAGAGAAGCAGAAGAAGACAGAAAGGAAAATCATGATGGATGTATGGATTACGGAGCTTGAGGCATCAAGCTGATTAGTATGAATAGGAAGTAAAGGGGTAATGGTAATGCTAAGAGTGGGTAAATATACACAAGAAGGATATGTAAAAGGGGGATGTGGAATTTTTGGTTTGAAAAGTTGAGGAGGGAAGAAAGGTGTGTGCCATGGTTTAGATGACGTACTAGATATTCCAGTTAGTTTCTGATTGATATAACTTGACGGAAAAGGTAAACTTACTGGAATGAACAAGTAAGGAACAGTCTTCTCATATTCCTTCCAAGCATCACCATACTTAGCCCGACAACGCTGAATGTCTCGCAAGCACCGATGCGAAATCATGCACGCAAAGAATAGGGGATAGAACCATGGAAATGGGCTCCTGAATCCCGTGATAAGACCCCAGTTGAGCGCAAAGTACAAGTCACAGGTATAGTGAACTTTGCGAGCCAATCCATACCATCCATCGATAAGGATGGTGCCCTGAGGGGTTACGATTTTTTTCGGGTTTTCAAGGGTTTGCCAAGGTAGCTGTGGGAAGGCTTTGCGGAAAACTTCTGTTGCACGCTCCTGTTGACGGAAGCGGTTCTTTTGACTGTTGGCAGTGTCCCAGACCCAGTAGACGAAGAGATAAGCGGCAAAAAGAGCTGTGAGGGCATAGGGGTTCCAACGATAAGTGTCGGGGTGGTGGTTGGCGAGGTAGATTGTGCAGTGGCAGTAGCTGAGAGGAACACCAGCGAGGTTCCAGAAGATAAGCATGAAGCCCCATTTTTCGTAGTACATGTCCCTGTATCAGAGTCAGGATATGATCGATGAGCAAGCTTGAGGTGTAGACTTACCAGGTTGAGACAATGCACTCCTCTCCCTTTGAACAAGCATTGGCATACAAAAAGTGCGCCATCACAAGGAAACACACCTCGCCGGATACATAGCCGTACAGCTCGTATTGACGTGCAGCAGTACCCATGGAAAGTAGTAGGAGGATATACCACGGAAGTCGCACTTCAAAAAACATCTTGAAGTCGAGAATGCCAAACATGCGCGGGTTGAGTTCGGCTCCCATGAAGAAGTCATAGATCAGATGACCAGTCATGCGGTGCTGGGCTCCACGATACAAAGCAGAAATGAATGCGACGATTGCAACTAGATAGCCCGAGATTATGGCGACACTCAACAGAGGTCCAAATTCGTCGATGATGGTATACAATTTGAAAATTCCGCTGATATGTAGAACCGAAGCCACCGCTAGCGTAACGTAGAATGACCAGACGGCTGAGCAATAGTAGTTTAGCTGCTTTCCTCCCTCGTGAGGAAGAGGTCGTCCTGTCAACGTGATACCAGGAAGATAAATATAGCAGAAAGCTTCAAAAATCAAGAAACCCCAGTACATAAGCCATGCTTTGGGCGAAGGCCAAGCTCCCTCCAAAACCAAGTGGCCAAGGTGTGAGAAAAATTCTGGAATGGTTTGGTTATTCGGTAGAGGTAACCGTCCGTCGTAATACGTTGCTCCAATCCACATGTAGTACATCAAGCATGGGAACCCGATCATAAGCAGGGAGGTGCCGAACGATCCTCCAAATTCAAAATGTCCGCTGTGATCGATCTTAGGATCTTCGCCTTCTTTCCAACCATCAATAACTTTTGGCTGGCCAGCTTTGGCATGCTCGTTGACGGCGTTCCCATTCGCATGGCCGTTCGCATGGCCGTTAGCATGACCGTTGGCATGCCCATTGACCGCATCCCCATTCGCAGGTCCCTTGTCCCCGTTGGCGTGTCCGTTGGCTTGAACAGGAGATTCCCGTTGTTCGTTCACTGCGCTCAGAGGCGTGTTGTAGTTGCGCTGTCGAATTGTGTTGGTGCCTTGTGCGGCAGGGGTTGCTAAGGACATTTTTATAGGTTGAACAGGGGTTTGTGTGCGCTGTTTTGGTTTTTGAGAAGCCGGAGTTTCGACAAAACCTAGGCGAGTAGGTGGTCTGTAGAGAATAGAAGAACAGAAATGGTCAGCGCAAGTTCTTGTAGCTGTTTAGACTCAAGGTGGTGAAGCAATGGCTCCTTCCGCGCAAATAAGGGGCAACGGTAGCGGGGACAAAGGAAAGAGCAAGATGAGATTTTATAGTTAGAGATACTCACACGGACTGCCTGGCCGAGCGTCTCACCGACATATTCTCTGCCATCTCTGGTGTCCTAGCTGTCTCTCGGAACCCTTGCGCAGCGAGACAAATTGGGAGAGAAGATGTTGAACGCTCGAAAACACGAAAAGAAGAAATGCGACTGGTCATAAACAAAAATTCGGGTGGAGACAGTAAGAAGATTACACGTTTCGGTTTCCGTGGATCGACACGCTAGTAATTTTACTCGCAGATTGTATGTATCTTGATTGGATGATATTGGCTGGGGTGCAGTAGCGTCTTTTTAATGGACAAATAAGCAGCCTCAAATACAGATCTCAAAGTACTCTGTAATCTGGTAATTTATTCTTTGTACAGTTGTACACCACAATGCCAAACAGCTTCGAGAGTGCCAGATGGTGAAAGAAAGATCCCATATTTAGAGTCTGGACAAAACGGAGTAAATACTCATTGCTACAATGTGTTAAAAACGGAATCTGGCCTCTTTTTTCCATAGTGGTGGTGCCATGTTTGTTTCGCTGGTGTTTCGCCCGGTATTTGACTCGCATTCCTGGATCCCTCGGAAGCCGCAAGTTGGCTTAGGGGACACACTAAACAATGGTGACGGCGTGTTTCAAGCCCTCCCTAACCCTAGTTAACCCTACACTCGACAGAAGCTTCGAATGGTAGACTACCTTTGTCTTGGAAGGCTTTGTCTGGACGATCTATATTGAGTGCTTGACTCTAAATAAGTACCTATCAAAGAATATTACAATTGTGTATATCAATGGCGCCCAAATCGACGTCCGTGTAGATGACCATGCCCATGATCCTGAACACGATCATGTGCGTGTGATTCATGCTCAAAGCCTGATGGACATCCTTCGGTCTCGTCTGGTTCTGGCACTCCGGTTGAAGATGTCTCGGACGGGGCAGACTGAGTACTAGAGACTACACTCGTGAGGAATGATGTGTAGCTAACAGCAGCAGAACCGGAGGCAAAAGGTATGGTAATCGAGGAGATGACACCAACGGTAGCTGAGGCACTGCTGGTTTCAGGAGAGGGAGAAGAAATTGAAGTAGAGATAGAGGATACAACAGAGGAAGCAGAGGCAACTGATGCAGCAACAGGAGAAACGGCAGTGGTGGCTGTCGAGGTAGCAGAAAAAGTAGCAGTAGGAATCACAATCAAAGACGAAACAGCCAAAACATCACCGGCAGAACTGGCAGAACTAACAAAAGAAGCAGTTGCAGCAGCAGACGCGCTAGCCAATGCGCTATAAGGAGTCACACCAGGGAAGAAAGTGGTCGGAATTGTCGGGATAGGAATAGACGACGCCGTACCAAACGCAGCCGTCAAATCCGCAGCCATAGTAGCAGCTGAATAACCACTAGGAGCAACCGTCACTGTAGTCGGGGTAGCAGTGTAGGCGACATGATCATCACCACTCGCCAAACAGAATCCCTCACCGTAAGCATTGCTGCACGTGTATGTTTGCGAATCGCCAGACTCAGTCCACATGGCGAAATCTTCGATTGTCAAATCGTAACATGGGTTACCGGAGGGGCACAAGACTTTGATTGGACCACGTTGCAAGCCGTTGCTTTCTGTTCCCTTCCAGTTGGAGATTGTGATGTTGGAATATCCGACTCCGTCTCCTGATGCTGTGGACATTTCGGCCCAGGAAGTGTCAATGTCAAGGGAGTATGCGTTACCGTGGCCTATCACTCTGAATTAGCATTTTGATTATTCGTATGAAGATCGAATACCATTCCATACCGATGAAATTCTCCAGGAGTACATTCTGAACAGTTCCACTACCCCCGTTACTCTTAATCATGTACATCTGATTAGAAGACCAGGTATAGATGTTGCGATAAGTGATGTCGCTGATGTTGGTATTCGCGCCCAGAGAGCCCATGGCACATCCACCGCTCCAGTTACAGTAGACGCTTTCAACGAGGATGTTCGATGATGGTGACTGTCACAATCATATAATGTGTAAGCGTTTAGACATGCACCTAGCCAGAAATTAGGGCATATACGTACCTTAACCGTCACGCATTCATCTTTGTTAGTTACCTCAACCTACCGATCTGTCAGCCTCCAATACATTATGAGTTGTATATTGGCAACACTCACATCGTGCACCCAAACGTTTGAACCAGTAATATCAATACCATCCAATCCACCCTCATTACCACCACGGATCGCAACGTTATAAACCTCACCATTCTCAACGGTGTCCAGCACCAGATGGAACGCAGGCGCATCCACGAGAATAATATCATGCACAGAGAAGGAAGTAACCTTCTGCAATCTGAGTAACCGAGTAGTAGTCGACGTCCCATCAGCATGAAACTGATATCCCAACCCTTGCATAGCACCAGCAGAGTTACTGCTGAACATCTCAAAATCTGAGGCATGCTCAATGATAATCATGTTTCCCCCATCGGTACCATTCCGGTAGATGATCCCGTCCAGCTGCAACGCCCATCCGGTACCTTTGTCCAAGGTGGCCCATGTGGACATTGCGTAACTGCCTTCGGGGACATAGACGAGACCTCCATCGATGCAGTCGTTGAAGGCTGAGACTAACGGAGCGCCCAAGTCTGTGGAAAGGTCGGCCACAGCACCGTAATCGAGGACATTGCATGTCTTAATGGCGGCTTTTTCGGCCACGGTCGTCAGGGGACCGACACTGCCGGTGAGCTGCGCATTCGAGATTGGTATGGCTGCCAAGAGAGGCAGGCTAAGGAGTGACCAGTACATTTTAAGATAAAGTCAGAAGTCACAAAAAACGAGTGTAGCGGGTATAGACCCAATAAAAACAAAAGTTTAGAGAAAAGAATAAAAAGAGCGGCAAGAATGTACCTGCATATCATACCAATCTGCGCACGTAAAATCTACATATGTACTGAAAAGGATGCGATGGACGTCTAACTTGTTTATATACGAACCAGTCTATAACTACCTTATCAATCTAAGTGAGCTGGTTCATTACCCACCATTCAGGCTCCGGAGATCCAAGGAGAAAAATCAGTCAATTAAGCGCTGTTGTCTCCACTCTCCAAGGCTAATAGCGCGTTTTGAGTATAAAGTGTGGTACGTACTACGTACTCTTTGATGACATACCGAAACAATTACTCCGAGTGGAAAAAGTCGATGTATGTACTCGGTATTCTCTGGACACATAACCTGTGACTATGTATGTCGAAGTGGTCACTCTCAATGAATGATGAACTTCAAGTGACTCTGTATATGCATTGAATATCACTATTATCAGATGCCTGGATTAGTATGGCATGCTGTGTACAATCAAACGAATCGGTACTTCCAGAGCGTGAAACACCCATTCTAACATACAAACGAATCGAACTAAGGAATCAGAATCAGTAAACTCAACAGTCAATTCAGAACAGCATACGCTTAATATCGGCAGTTAAGCCTTTGGGACGTTTCAGATAGACCAAAGGACCTGACTAGGGCTAGGATTAGTGGAACAGTACCCATACTAACCGCTGGAGAAATTATCTACAGGCTATGCTTCCCCTGAAACGCAGGTACCCACATGCCTGAATATTTTTCCAGGAATCCCAACCAAACGAGCACTTCCTTGGCATTCTTATAGATTGAAACACCACGGAATGAGGTTTATTGAAGTGGGCAAAGCGGACAAAGTCCACATGTTCAGCACTTTCTTGCTCTTCCTTTGTTTGAAAATCAACCTTGAAAAATACATTGAAAGCACACGAATATTCTAGCGCACCGTTGTTTAACTGAGGCCCTGTTAGGTACCTAGGTAGGTAAGAAATTCCACAGTCTCTGGCTTTTTATGCGAGGACATGATCATCTAATAGCAAGGGTTCTTAGATGCATTAGTTATCAAGCTGGATGTCTTGCCATCAGCCTTTGGTTCTACGTAGTACTGCTAAGCAAGAAACCAAGCACCTAATAAACCCTCAATCCCACAAAGTCGGCTGCATACACGCTATACCCAGCACCTCCATCATTGCCAATTACAACTTCATTATTACCCTGCACCCATCCATCTGTCAACACACCTAACGTCGCAGTATCCCACCATCCCAGACCTGGACCAAACAATTCACTGTGCCGTCCACTTAACGGAACTTCCAATCGAGTCGGAGTACCCCCATTGACCGTGACAGTGATATTTCTCGCATTCCATCCAGTCCAATACGAGACTTCATTGTTGATATAGTCAATTTCAACGAACTTTGTGCCTGCGCTGGTCGCTGGGATGGTGGTGACTGCTGTACCACCGGAACCGATATAACCGATCTTTGAGCCAACGGGGACACAATAACCGGTACCACAGGTGGTAGAGGTCGCGTAGCCGGTTGTGGTGAAGTCTGTGTTTGGGTAGTATGTGCCCTCCGGGGGAGTGATGGTGATGCTATTGATGGATAGTTGGTGTTGGATGGTGAGTGAGTTGGTCGTTCCTGGTGTTAGGGTTATGGGAAGAGACACGCTCGCTGTGTTCGCTGGTACAGTAACAGTGCTGGTCTGGCTCGAAGCTGAAGATTTGGCGGTAATGCTCCCGCTAGCCGAGCTTGTAGAAGCAAAGGTGACCGACAGTGTGTAGGTGGTGCTGTCGGTGAGTCCATAAATCGCTTCGAATGTGGTTGAATTCCTGCGCATACATCAGCCCAAGGTCAATCATTAATACCTTTGTCCCTAACTAACACTCACCCTGACGAAGATCCAAATGTGCTAGCAGAATACTGTCCTGATGGTGTCGTGTCTTGCAATTCGAGCAACATGGTACCATGCGCCTCAACTTCGGCGGTATATGAAGTCTTAACATTCTGAACCGTGACGTTCTTCCAAATGTCTTTGACCGTACCGGCATACTGAATGCCAATATCTGGTAAGCTAATTGTCAAGTTCCTCTTCTCATTAGCCCAGTTGACGACCGCCGCGACAGTCCTCTCTCCACTCAAAGGTCCGCTCCACACATCGTATTGATCCTCCGTATACCTCCGGCTCAGATTCGCACTCACTCCTAGCGAATCCTGGTTATAGCTAATAACATCTGCTTGTTTCAATATTGCCAAAGACACTGAATTAATCGAAGTAGACGTATCCTTCAATGCTGCTCCAATCACCAATGGACTCTTAAGGATTGCCCACAGCGAGAAATGGGTTTGTTCTTCAGCAGTCGTGTAGACATTGTTCCCGACTTCCAGCATATCAAGATCCGGCCACTGTCCAGGTCCAGCGAAATCCGTCTGGGGTGCGATCTGGTTTACTAATCGATAGATACTGGACCAGGATGAGGAGATGTCGTTACCGATCCGCCAGGAGTTGCCTAGTGATGGTGCCCAAGCTGCGGGGAAGTCGACGCCCCAGTCACAGATTTGGAATAATATTTCTCGATCTTGCTGTGACAGAGCATTTGACATGTTTGCGTACCGCGGTTCTGGAGACGTGCTTGGTGCGTAGTTCACGTTGGGGTAGTTGGTTGCTGCGTCTGAGTAGCAGTTGTCATCTAGATCATTTTAGTCTCAATGGACCGCTCTTACGTAAAGATGTTGAAATAATTTGCCTACATTTCAACGAATCCACCTCCCAAGATGCAAAAGTCTGCGCATCCTGCAATTCGTGGTCTGAAGGTTTTTGTTAGGGCTAACTTAAGCGGCCAAAACCCTAAGTTGTCAACCCGTCACGACGAAGAAACTTACAAAGACTTCCTGTCTGATTCGGAGGACTGCCACAAAGCAAAATTCCAGCATCTTGATAAACGCCAAATAGTAATCCAAGACTGTGAAGATATTGTCCCAGTGCTGGAAATCCGGATGGAAAAAGAGTCGCGTCCCAGGTCAACGAGCCATTTGAGAGTCGGTCAGCAACAGTCCAACCACAGTCAGTAGTTACATAGCGATAACCGAGCGAGGCGAGGCCAAGATCAACCAATGCTTGAGCATTGGAGTGTACGATGGCTTCGTTGGGTGAGCATCCGTAATGGTTGTAAGTGTTCCATCTTGTTTGATCGCTAGTTAGTGGATTAGAGTAAACTTCAGAGATCGCACTACTTACCCCATTTGAGGGGTTTGGGCGAGGCCATTCTGTATGCGAGCCTGGATAGAAGGACTGCTTGCAAGTCCGGCTCTTAGGATGCTCGCGAAAGCTAATATGTTTAAGGCCATGGTTTTGAATTTAATGGAAAGTCAGACAACAGTTGAGGCACTTGAATCATCCCGACTACATACTGATTCCTTGCTTCAATTGAAGAACTGTATCTTATATGTAGTACTCGCAGAAAGCTAGATAAATTATCCGATTGTACTTCGGTTAAATCCTTATGTGTCCTGCGTCAAAGACTACCAGCTACTTCGGTATGTACGTAGATCGTGGCTAGGTAAACCAGCATAATAAAAACTACCTACCAGATTAGGCGAAATCCCGATAATGCGGGGAAGACCTTGTGAAGAAGATCCCTGGGAAAACATGCATAATATACGGGCTATTATAATTAAGAAACGAGTTAACACACCAATGGAATGTGACGCTAGTTGATGATCTTTGGAATTAACCGTTTGGTCTGCTCGATGTTCAGAATTAAGGTGATATTAGTCTTAATACCTTGAAATACTATTATACTATCATTGCAAGATTTTTCATATTTAATTTTGATGGCTGAGGTCAGCCTTTTGTTGCTTCAACTCCTGACTACCCTAGGCCAACGAAGGTATCAACCACAGTACTATTTCAAAGGTCCATGAACATGTAATTATCAATATCGTCAACTCATCCCAGTACCGTCTCACAATTTGCATACTCGTTGGCATCGTGATGCTCGCATTCTCTCGACTCGGGGAACAAGTCCTATGGGCACGGCACCGCAAGAGCCGGATGGCCTAATGCATTGAATAGTCATATTTTCTAGCTTTCCTTTTGATGCATCCATACTAACCCCGTAGCCACAAACACATTTATAACTTTGAATCAATATAAATACAGTTGCTAACGTATGCCAGCTTATTGTTTGAGTCAACTAACAGTGGACTGATAGTCGATGATAGATAGTAAATACTGGGAACCATCATTGAGCCGATAATTAGATAACTCAACACTGATAAAAGGACAACAGCAACAGAAAAAAAAGACCGGATGCTCTGAATAATGATAGGCGCTCTCAAATATGAGCTATTCATGTACACTTTCATACTAGCATTGCCAAGAATGAGTATAGAGGCGAGGGCATCACACAATCTGGTCTCAACCTCAAGGTTCTAGACACCAGTACTTGAAAGAATATCTTGTGAGTTAGCAGTCAAGATGGTAAGTTTCTTTAAAATTTGCGGCCGCTTGCATTGACTGAACTTACTTCTACAGAAGCCAAGACCCGATCAGGTCATTGTCCAGGTTATTGACGATGAGACAACGGAAGGTGCAACAACAATCCCCGGTATCGCGAGTGATGAATCTCTGGTAGGAAGAGTTATAAAGACTGGGCCAGGGATGCGCGGCGAAGACGGATCTGTTCATGAACTCGAAGTGAAAGCAGGGGATGTACCTAGGTAGTCATTTTCTCGAAGGTAAATAGGAATCAGATTAACGGGAAGAGTATCCAGGATATAGAGCTAATAGCATGTTTTACAGCATACTGGTACCAAAATTCGAGTTGATAATGCAGAACTTTTGATCTTACGTGCAGAGGAGTGAGTAGCTTCTTTTTTTCGAAATAACAACAATTTTGTAATCTAGAAATAAATAACTAGAATCCTTGCTGTGGTTTAACACCGGCAGCGACGAGAACTTTGGCTCCCTCACGGTTTAATGGGCTGCTTACTAGAATCCTCAAACATTCGCACCCGTTGAACCTGGACATGACATGAGAAATAGTTAGTTAGTTAGATTCCATTAACTTGCTATAGTGGCTATTATCTATAGTTTGCGTTGAGCTGAGTAGCGTTGTTGTATACGTACCTGATGCATGGCACAAAAAGTCGTTTAGGGCTACCTCCAGTGTTACCATAATCCTCTGCAACCCTTGTGACCTGACATGTTCATCATGTGGTCATTCCATCTTCAGTCCTGCTAGTTTTCTCAAACCACGATTCTGTATGCGCGTAAGCGGCAAAGTGATAAGCAAAATGAACATGCTTTGAGCATTCCTGGTTTATTCCAACCAATTTATACCATGTATAAATGTATAATCTGTAGTTATTGATAGGTCGCCTGGTCAACAATAGACAGCATGCCCTGAAAGAAGGTGTGCACGCAAGAGTTTTGGTCAATAAAGACTTCGGTCGAGCAGGTCTGCAGTGGAAATTATTTTTGTGTCTTTGAAGTTTGTTACGTGTTTCCTTGGAGTGGACGAGTCGTAGCTTCCTCTTTACTTACATTTCTTCCCTCATATCAAGCTCTGACCTTCGATATCAACCTCGAATTTTTGTTCTCACAGTCCAATACTTTGGATCTGCTGGTATAAGATGGTCACTTCAATGTCATACTTACCTGCAGGAGTTATCCAATAACATGTTACATTATAATGAGTCCGTTTATCAAGTGCCAGACAAAGCCGCACTCCGCTTTCATAAAAGATCGTGTCCTCACAGCGATGCGAAACAAAGGGGTCTGTTTCAATTTCGACACTTGGAAGCTAAAGCAGGCTGTACTCTGTTGATCATTGACTTCTTTGTCAGATGGGAGAATTTTGGGTTGTCAGCAGACATGGATTCGTCACCAAGTGTCCTGACAGCATATGCTAATTCTTTATCTATAAGCTCCGAGAACCAAATTCGTACTGGTAAACTACGCCTGGTGAGAGAAGCCCTTACCAAAACAGAAATTTCATTGAAACTCGTGCCACTTGAAGCTCAATTTTCAGTGAATTGATTTGATTATAGAGCACCATGTTCAAGTTTTGAGCTGTGCCGAGTGTACCTGAACGTTTAAGAAGCTATGCCTCGTGGTTTTTGGTCATAGATTCTGGGGCAGGCTGCCAACTTATCCTGCAGTTCACAAAATGTTCCAAGTCCAACAACAAATTGACTTGATCACCGTAAAATCTCTCTTTACAAGAGATGGATACGAATTATATTCACACATTATGGGCTTCCTATATAATTGCACTTCTACTACTGGAAGTTCGTCCGACTTATTGCCTTGCTTGGGCAAAAGAAGTGAACGTCTCTATATGCAGTTGGTCACAGCTACGAGGTAAGTCGTGAGACTTCAGAATGATAACTCAGGAGTACGCTATTAACTTCACATCCATCAAGCAAATATCATTCGAGACACAATCTATCTAGACGGAGGCAACTTATGGTGGCAATTGTGAGATGCTCTTTAATAAGTCGAACGAAACTTACCGGCCAGCTAATTTGACCAGTGGGCTATCCGATGGAACATACGGGAGCCCTTTCAACGATGGTACGGCGGTTTCTCCAGGATGATAATGCAATTCACTAAGTACACCTACAGATGACAATGAAGGTTACATGTACAATCTCAGTCTGAGCCAATCATTCGATCAGCAGACCAGCATGACGGCTTTGCTTCAATCCATGGAAAAGAGCAACGGTGTTTTGGCAACGAATTTGAATCCTAATTTCGAGGATGGCATAATGTTATCAAACAATAACGAATTGATTCTTTACGGGTAAGCTTCCTATGAGAAACCGGCAGTTCTTATTGCGACTAACCTCCAATAATATTCAAAAGGGGACTGCCTCACTTGACAGATAGTGCAAATCCGCCGCCTGCAGAAGTAATCTTAGGATACGAGGTCTACGAAGATTCATCATCGATTAAGGGTTGGAAACCTAGCTTTGAACAAAAGAGCACAAACAGCAGCGTCACTCGTTATGTCACAAATGGTGCAGGAGTTTCTGTCCCTAGTGAGAACCTTGGATTCTACTTCAGTGGAATGCATGGACCAGTAGGCGAGTTGATACAAGGCGGCGATAGCTCTACTTATACAAGAGCCACAAGTTTGATTACCGTGAACATGACGACTATGAGAAACGAGAGTTGGCAGAACAGTAGCCTGCCAGCCAATATCCCTGCAAGAGCAAATGCTGAAATAGTGTGGTTGCCTGTCTCCGAGTCAGGGATCTTGGTTGTGATAGGGGGCGTTATCAACCCGGAGATTCTCTCCCCTAACCGAAGTCTGACAGATGACGATATAAAGGCTAGTGTGAGTATATCTGAGAGCACATTTTTGTATCTGTCTAACAGGAGACTGCACATGCCCAGACCCAAACTAGTCCCACCTTCATTGGAGAGCTTCCAATCTACGATGTTGCGTCGCAAAACTGGCAAGGATACCTTTTGTATTCTCATCAAACTGTACACTGACTTAGCTATAGGTATCTGCAAGCTACCACCGGAAATATCCCGCCACAGCTTACGATGTTCTGTTCGGTCATGGCTCCTGCATCTGACGGTACATTCAACATATACATCTACGGAGGCTATGATGGTATCAATGCTGGGACCACTCCATCCGATGATGTCTACATCCTCTCTGTGCCGTCTTTCACATGGATCAAGGCATATTCCGGCCGATCTTCACACGGTCGTAGCGGCCATAAATGCATCAAGGTTTATCCAGATAAGGTGTTCGTCTTGGGTGGGATTTATAAGGATGATCCGTTGATCTGTCTAGATGGAGGGTTTCTTCAAGTCTTCAATCTCAATACACTTGAGTTTCAGGATTCTTACGACCCTAATAACTGGAGCAATTACACAGTGCCGTCGATTGTTACCGATCAGATTGGCGGAAAGTTAGTGGCTCGATGATCATTGATTTTTTTCTTTCTGACAAGGCATAGTACGACCGGAGGAACAAAAGTGCTTACGCCATCATCGTGGAGTGATAGATGTCTGAGTAGCATATTCGCACAGACTTATTCCAAACCTATTGCGACGTATTACCCCTATACATCAGCAATAGTCACACCAGCGCAAGCGACAACAACGCCAAACAGCGCGGTGGGATCGCATGCTACCTCATCGGGCAGAATGAAATCAGGGCTGAAGGCCACCGTTGTAGTGTCTATCTGTATCGGGGTCACTTGCATTTCGCTTATTATTTGGCTTCTCACTCGAAGTCTTGTCCGCCACAGAACGTTGAATAAAGCGAACCAACCTGATAGTATTAGAGAGGATATTACACCGGACAATCACCCCAATATTTACATTCAAGGCAGTGATTATATGACGTTCTCTAATTCTGGAACACATCTCACAGACGAGAAATCAAGCAGACCACAGACTGCACTACCAGAAGAAATATGTACAGAGTTTACGCCAATAACAGTACAGCCTCAAGTTGACAGAAACCTCGTTTTCGAACTAGACGGTGAGTTAACTCCTTACAGGCAGCATGAACAGGGAGCTAACAGAGATAAGCACTTCCAGACAAACGCATCGAATTGCCATCCGAGGAGTGTGAGATCACACCGAGCAGTCCTTCAAAGAGCCGTAGCCTGCCCAATCTCAAGATATGTCCGCAGAAAGCAGCACTTAGACGGTCACAGATACTCACATCGCCTACGTCGATTCAAAACACTCCTATCGAGTATCAAGCCCAATCAACTCTCTCCGATATATGGACGTTTCAATAGACGGAGGAGTCTTTCTATAGCGCAGACTATAAGGTCTGAGGAAGAAGGAGTGGCAGACTCACCGACGCTGGGCAGGACACATCCATTGAGGTCTGCTACTCGTTTTTTGCCTGATGTAGACCAGAAGTGAGAGATTGGATGAACATTCCTTAGACTTTTCTTATTCAATTCGTGTTTTGAGCATATTTAGTTGATACAAGATGTAAGATAGGTGAATTAAATATCAACAAACTAAACAAATCACAGAAATCACACAGAGTAGAAAGAAAGTATGGTACCTTTTCTCGACCGGTGGGGCAATATGCGGGACAGTGGGAGCTTTATTTTGACGACTTGTCAACCTTCAACGTCTTGACAACTTCCTTTCTTCTTTTCTCGAAATTTGTCTGGATTGATTGTAGACAATTGGCTTGATCCAGTTTCCACAAGGCACAGGAAGTTTCACAGACAGGCTATCAAGATGCTGATCAAAGAATCTCACGTCGATGTATCCACCAAGGCCAGTGGACAGGATGGAACGATGAGTAAGTGACTCTTCTAGACGTTGGTCATATAATCCAAAGTAGTAAATGCATCTTGTGTAATAATTCTAACAATGAATCTTTCCAGGAATATACATCTTCCATCCGACCATTCCGGGCTACCCCAATGCCCGATTTCCAGGCGTGGTAGTCTTCAGCGAGATCTATCAGGGTATGGTATTCTTTCCAATTCCCAGAGATTGAGAAACCATCTGACAGTTGAGATAGTCACCGGACCTGTGGCCAGATTCGCTAGACAAATCGCCGGCCAGGGATACATCTGCGCCGCTCCATCGAGTTATCATGAATTCACCGGTCCTGAGGCATTGAAATACGATGCCGAAGATACCGACAAAGGAAATCTATGGAAGATTTCAAAGGTAGTTTACCAATTCTCTTTCTTCGAAAAATTGCGATAGATTAATGGGTTGCAGAAAATACAAGCCTACGACGAAGACGCCTCCCTTTCAGTAGATTATCTCCTTTCCCTGCCCACATGCAACGGCCGCGTGGGAGCCACGGGAATGTGTCTCGGCGGCCATTTGGCATATCGATGCGCCCTTGACCAAAGGGTTAAGGCTGCCGTCTGCTACTTTGCGACTGATATTCACAGCGCGACGTTGGGCGAGGGGAAGAGTGATGATAGTTTGAAGCGGGCGGGGGATATCAAGGGGGAGTTGATTATGGTACTTTTCTCGCCTACACACTTCCTTGAAGAGAGCTTTGTACATTTGCTGACTGGGTTGATGAAATAGATCTTTGGAAAGAACGATAACCACGTCCCGCCCGAAGGACGGGATTTGATTCGCAAGACGCTGCATGAGAAGGGTGTTTTGTTCAGTTTCTATGAGGTTGCTTGGGCTCAGCGTAAGTTCCCCTTTCCTTTTGCCATTACAACTGTCGAGGATATTAAGAACAAGGGCAGACGCATTCATCCGTGACGAACTCAGCAAAGGCCGTTACGACCCAGCCATTTCGAAGAGCTGCTTTGAGATGCTTCTGGAATTATTCAATCGAACCTTGAAGCTGGATTTGGGTGATCATGATGGAAAGAAGCTTGAGATTGAGGATGTGTGTTAGTTCACTCTCTCTCGACGAGATTTTTTTCAATAGACGAAGCATCTATACGTCTTTGATTGGTCCAGAACGAGTTAGATAATTCATGCAATAGAGTTCCGTCTAGTAGACGTAATGATAATCACTTAATCCTTCGAATTAGGTGGAGTGAATTCATTGCAATCGCCATCACGGCCTCTGTAACGACCTATCTAGGTAGGCACTCTCAAGCGACTTCTAAGCGTTCCACTCCCTCAGACGAGATGCGAGTTTATGTCATGTCGCAGTGACATAGCATTCAAGCAAGGACCGGTGTTAAGCTTTGGTGATGCCCATATGAAAAAGGTCGGTGGTTGGAAAAGGTTGCACTTCCCTTCTTTCTCGTGGATAGGCACATATCGAGCAGGGGATGACTATGCAGATAGAGACAAGTAAGAAGGAGGTTGGAACTTGGAGGTTGGAGGTCACTCAGATCTTAGTGATGCCCCAGAATCAAGGCACACATGGCTGCAAGGGCATCGAACTCTGATCTCAGATGTGAGCACGTTTATGCAATGCATTTACATTATGCACTAGTATCTGACACATCCTTGATAGAAATATCAGTCAGTGGAGGGATAAATCTGAAACTGCAGGTAAGCTGACTGTTTTACCTTTATTCCCACAGCTTGTTCTGAAACTGCCAACTACCCTTGCTTGTAGGGCTGTCCTGGTACATGCTCACAGCATAAGACACAGGCGGCGAGTTTAGAGTACTTGGCCAAGGCGATCACGATCTGACTCAGAAATTGTACAGCATCGATTAACTCATCTGATTGATCAATTTGAAAGAAATCTCATCTGAAATCTACATAGTAATAATCCAAGCATTGAAGCAAAAGCGAGGATTGGTCGCACTATGTCCCGATCGTCGATGCTAGCAAAAATAGTGCGTACTGCAAATACACAAATACGAATCGATAAAACACGAATTATATCACGCTAACGACGTTAGCGCTATATGCTAAGCCTGTTCTAGTAGTGGCTGTCCGTGCCTGATTCGTGTCCGACCAATGATATGCGCATAATCCGAAGCTAACGAGCTGATCCTGGCTGTGACGGTGGAAACGTAAGACATTTGACGACATACAGCGTCTGATTGGCCAATGGAGCCTAAATTACTTGAATTGAACGAGATAGCATACAGTCTAGCCTCAAAGAAGTGGCTGGTTGACGTACCGAGGAAGCGTAATTTTACCGGCCCTGTTTTCTCGTCTTGCTAGCCCATAGTAATACGTAGTATGATCTTGGCTGTGTCGTGCGTCTAAAACATCAATCATCATTTCATCGCCAACCCGACCGACAACTCTCTAACTCTTGCACCATACAGCACGTCGACATATTCGCCGACCACACGCCTTCGCTCGTTGTCATTTCCGACGTTACGATCGATCGATTGACCGCCGATTCGCTACTACTCCTATTCTTTGTCCAACCAAGACACAGTCCAAAGCTCGCGGCGCCGTGGTCGGTCGCAGTTGTTGCCGGTCGGGGCGAGAATACTGCCACGACAACAGATCTGGCAGACGATCCAACCTGTTTTTCATTATTGATAATTGCGGCAAGATTGATATAATCCGTCAGTATGGGTTCGACGCAATTTGGGAATTTCCATGTAAGTGGTGTGGTGTGGCTGCGGATGCGGATGCGTCTGAAACAGTGCAGCACTCAGCACGAGGGGGCTTGAAGCTAATCACGATTGATCTTCAAAATAGAACTTTTGTCGCGATTCGACGTTGCCGGTGTGCAATGTAAGTTCAAATACTTTGATTGTCGCTGCGCGATGCATACTGATATCGGGGTAGCTCTTCGTTCCAAGCAATCAACCTCCCAACCTAGCCTACGGGGGCTGTGCGCTCACTGGTATTCACCTCAGCAATGGCAGATATTTGGGCAATTTGGGTGAGCCTCTTTTCTCGGGGATATAGGCAAAAATATCTGACCGGAATAGGATCGATTTTGGTCGCCTTTATCGCGATAGTAACCTGCATTTTCCTGCTTCTCTTATCGGAACGAAAACGTGCGGCTGTGGGGAGGAGGTAATCACTTCGCTCTGATCATCAATGCAATCAAGGCTGACATTGATAGGGAAATCCAATTATTCCTGCTTGGCTATGCCATCATTTCGATTTGCGAAATCTTTACCGTTGGCGCATTTCCTCTAACGGATAATGTTCGCAAGGTTAGTACAATATTCGAGGATTGCATGAGGTCATGCTTATCAAAACAGGGGTTTACTGCCGTGCATATCGCCGCTATAACTGCTACTTCCTGGATCTTGTTCCTAAACGCTCTTGTCGGCTTCCAGCTTCTCGATGACGGCACACCTCTGTCCGTAGGTCTTTTCGCAGGTTCAGCAGTAGTCCTCTTCATCGGAACTGGATACATTGCCTTGGATACCGCCTTCAGCTGGACCGGTCACTTTGACTCCAGTCTTTCAGGCAACAATCGCAACATCGGTCTCTATGTGTTGTACCTGTTGTTCCCGCTTGTTTGTCTGTTTTTCTTCTATATCTTGGAAGCCATTCTCGTTTTGCGTGTGCTTGGCGAACGCAGACCATTGAGTATGTATTCCCTTCTAGGTTGATTGAATGCCATGTCTAACGTCCACAGTCTACCTTAGTGCTGCTGCTCTTCTTTTCGCCATCGGCCAAGTCTTTGACTTTGTCATCAGCCCTCACATTTGCAACCCTATCCACGGCAAAATCAACGGCGCCTTCTTCGAGACGCTATTCTCGCTGTTCTCTGTAGTCTGCGTATGGCTGTTCTGGAGCAGCATCACCGAAGACGACTGGCCAGCAGTGTCTAGCGGCTACACCTAAGCTTTAGGCACATGATGCGCAACATCTATATATACGAAAACGAAAACGATCAAAAAAAGAACCGTTCGCAACCTTGCATTTCGCCAGCTGTTTCTTGCAAGCAGCTAGTGCTCTGCCTAATATCTCGATTCTCGACATGTTCTTGATAATATTGAATTTTTCCATGATTT
This sequence comes from Talaromyces verruculosus, assembly GCA_038993655.1. Lineage (NCBI taxonomy): Eukaryota > Fungi > Ascomycota > Eurotiomycetes > Eurotiales > Trichocomaceae > Talaromyces > Talaromyces verruculosus. The sequence goes on along the minus strand of JBBVQN010000022.1, from coordinate 165,548 downwards.
ATTTCCTCTCTACGTCAGCGATATGATTCCCTCCTTTTTCTATCTTGTTTACTTGATACCTCAGTACATATCCGCCCTATTTTGTCATTTGATTCGTTCAGGTCAAATGTATCATGCTCATGTGTATGATGTGATATTTTGACATGTGTGTATGTATTTATGTATTTAATTTTGAACGTCTGTGGTTGGTTTAGGAAATATAAAAGATTTACATAAGATAAACACCGTGCAGTATGTAACAATCATTCCATCGTGATGTATTTGCTAAGCTATATACAATAGCTCATAGTTATCTAATCGCCAAACATGATATCAAATGCAATAATAAACCCAACCTTCAAATGATTCCAAATACTACACTATAACTGCACCTTAACATCAATGCAAGGAATAGTCCATTCTCTCCTGCCCAATAAACTGCGCAACCACTCCAGTCCAATCCCAGTCCATTCTTCCTGTTGTTGTTGTTGTCGTCCAGCGACAGTACCATTCGCAAGTATGACCGACGTCCTCCTATTGATTTCCTCGATTGCGGCGCCCGCAACCGCAGTCGCGGTCGAATTCAGACTATCTCTCACAAACGACGCGAAGGAGTCATTCCCGAACCCTGCTGCAGCGGTCGTAGAATCAACCATCGTCGCATTTCCCCCATTGATTATGGCAGACCCATTCCCGCTGCTAATGAACGACGAAGGCGAGAACCGCGGCGCAAACCAGTCGCCCCTAAGATCGACGAAGCAGCGATCGGACCATTGGCAGGAAGACGTAAAGAGAATCAACAGTAAAGCGGAGCAGTAGATGCAGGGTCGGTGGAGGATGTAGGTGAGCACGACGAAGGAGAGGATGAAGAGTGGGGAGGCGTTTGTTGGGATGAAGAGGAGGGGGAGCCAGCTATTCCTTCTTATTAGCATTTATGTTCTTTTTTTGTTTTTGGATGAGACTGGTAGGGGGAGTACCTTCTGAGACAGAACATGGCTGAATGTCTGACGACAGGTGGTCGTGAAGGGATATGGGATGAAGGTCTCTCCTGGTCTCGTGTGATTTCTTAAAATGATAGATGGAGGTAGGCAGATCAATTAATTGCTGTGAATTTTGCGCTTTATTATTGGTGAACAGCTTGATCTTCTGTTGAGAAAAGAACGACGAATATATAGAGATCTCAAGGCGCAACCAGTTGAAATGAAAGGCAGATAAATGATTCGAAGATTGTTGGTCGTTCGTTTGATCATCGAGTGGGTTGCGGTTGATACTTTTCCGGGAGGCGTAGCTTATTTTGAGGGTGGAAACTCAGATATGTCAGCGGGTCTTGGCAGATGATGCTGTTTAGCTTCGACATGTCTACATACATACATTCTAGATTGTTTTGATGGAATAAAGTTTTGAATTAGGATTGGATGCATTGCATTAAGGAATAGACAGTGATTTGGTTCCATGTTCTATGTAACAGATCTGTCATATTGACTAATCACACCATATCATGTCACGAGTCTTTACCTCGAAATGATACATCGCTAGCTGGATGTAACCGGATTGGTCAGTGTCTGCGACGTATATATAGCCTCCTAACGCTTCTCAGATAGTAGCGGGTTTGTTGCAAAGTCGGCTCAGCGCTCGCAATAGTCGGCAGCTAGACTAGCTGAAGCCGGGTACTGGTACGATCCTGTATTCAACTGGAGCGATAATGAGTGCCGTCAGGATTGCTGGTAGATGTTTGTTTGACTGAATCGTTCAACGGTATGATCACTTCTTCTTCGTCACGACCGGCACGCCCTCAGTCTCCTTCAACTCAGCCAATCTCCTCTCCCTCTCCACAAGTCGATCCTTTTCTTCTTTGATCATCTGATCAACGGTCTTCATAGCATTACCGAGCCTTTCCAGCTCTGCATGCTCCGTCGCCCTGCTATACGGATTCCCAGGGCTATCACTATCCGGAATCTCTGCGGTTCTCCCCCCAGTTTGTGTCAAAGCCTGCTTTCCCTTTCCACTCTTCCCCCTGGTTGGCTGACTCGGCGCGTTCCCACCACCAGTCAGAATATCGTAAAACTGCTCAACGGGTTCGTTGAAAATAACCTCCTCATAATTCTGACTAACAACTTTCTCCCTTCGCTCCCGCTTCCCCTCAATATCATCTCCATACGGGTGGAGTTTCAAACTATGCCACAGCGTCTGCGGCTTCTCAGTCGATTCCGGCACAAAATACAACTTTATCTGTATTTCGAATTCCCCCCATCCGGTCTCGGTGACTTCGAAGGGTGGTTGTTCGATTGTGCGCACTGATTGGGCGTATGTTTCGTGGAGCTTGAATTGCACTTTACGAAGCCAGTAGGTTATGTCTTCGCCGTTGACGCCTTTGACGAAGACGCGCCATTGGTGGGTGTGGTCGGGGGGAGCGTTGGCGGGTTTGTTTTCGGGGTCGAAGGGGTGCGCTTCGCTGCCGAAGACTTTGGAGGTTAGTATCTCGAAGCTTTGATCCTGTTGTGATTGAGCTTACTGAATGGTCTGTAGACGGAAACGCCCTATATTCATGTTAGATTGCGCGAAATATAAGACCAGAAAAATGTACGTACCCTGACGCGTTTTGTACCAGTAGCAGCAGGCATGTTTAGAGATGCAGAAGCTCAGTAGGCTATTTTCTGTCAAAATGTACCTGAATAATGCAAGACTTGAGTATCAGAGACGATCAAAGTACCAAACATTTGACCGCATCCGCTGCCGATATGTGCACGTGACCTCGCGCGTAAATTCCAAGCGTAGCTTAGCCAACCAATAGCAACACAGTCGGCCTAGAGCTTCTCCGGCACATCGATCGACCAAATCTAGTAATTCATCAACCTCATGTTGGATTTTCTGAGTCATTTTCGAAGATGTCGCGAAATCCCCCGACTGATATCAAGGATGAAGGAACATAAGTCGTCAATTGCGAAAAGTCGATGTTCCATGTGATTTGGTGACTCCAACTTATGCAAGCCGAGCCCGAAAAGTTCCATCTCCATACGAGCAGTCGGACGAAACTATCCAGCTACCAACTATCACGACACTATCAAGTATTAGGCGCATACTTTTCGTAAATTTAAACAACTAATTCACTATAACTTTGGACAAAACATACTCTATATTTTCTCAAATCGGACGAAATGGACAAACCGCGCGGCTAAGCCTTTCCGCCACTCTCAGAACTCGGCAGAGCTGCCGACAGGGTCGATCCACAGGTCACATTACGTAGCTATCCCATTTCGACTTCTCCATCTATAAATTCATTCCTTAGACCGCGAACGATGACCACATACTCAATTGACTGATACCAATCTTCTCTGACTCATTTTTCTTCAGTTGCCTAGTGTGCAAAATTCTACTCTTCTTCCATCAATTGATATTTGTTGTTCGTCATGGCGGCAAAACGTCTCGTGGTAGCTGGCGGAAGCGGATTCTTAGGTACGTCTAGCTTCAAGCACAGTCCCTACAACCCTAGCTTGACTAACCTCGTACCTTTTATAACAGGCTCAAGAATATGTAAACACGCTTCCGTCCAAGGCTGGGAGGTTGTGTCCCTAAGGTACGCACCATTCTACCACCACCACCCATACGTTCGCCATCCAAATCTAACCGCATCATACGATACAGCCGCTCCGGCGAACCCCAATGGGACACCGTAACCGCCTCCAAAGAACGCCCCGGCTGGGCCAGCAACGTCGAATGGGCAAAAGCCGACATTCTCAAACCAGCCACATACAAACCATACCTTAAAGATGCGACGGCTGTGGTACATACAATGGGTATACTGCTGGAGGCGGATTACAAGGGTGTTGTGTCGGGCAAGGAGTCGATTGTTAGTGGGTTGCAGAGAGCATTTAGTTCGACGAAGAGGGGGACGCAGGACCCGTTGAATAGAGGGGTGGGCGAGGAGTTACGGCCGCAGGAGAGTGATGGGCAGTTGACGTATGAGGTTATGAATAGAGATACAGGTATATTGATATTTCTATTTCTATTTCTTGGTGGGTTACAAACAAGACTGACTCAAATTCTGTTGATAGCAATCGCGCTTGCGCAAGAATCCTCTTTTGAACATGTGCCAACGTTCGTCTACATTTCTGCTGCCGGCGGCGCCCCGATGCTCCCAGGAAGGTATATAAGTACCAAGCGGGAAGCCGAATCCATCATATCTCAATCCCTACCCGACCTTCGAAGTATCTTTATCCGACCAGGATTCCTTTATGATTCCAGCAGAAAGTTTACTCTGCCCATCGCGTTGAGTGGAATGGTCGCTTCAGACGTTGATGCCCTTGTTGGAGGACGACTCAAATCTCTTTTCGGATCCATTACAGAAAAGCCGCTCAAGGCAGATGTTGTCGCACAGGCAGTCGTGGAAGCTATTGCGGACGGCACGACAAGCGGTGTGGTCGGAACGAAGAAGATTGAGAATTTGGCGACCCAAGCTTGGCGGAAGAATATGCTATAATTCGCTAATGGTGGCTGGAAAGATGATATAACCCTCGATTTCTAAAGAGAGACACTCCGCTCACAGTGCCGTACCACGCTCAAAACTGTCTCTAATTTCTTTCGTGTACTATAGTAATGTATGTTAGAAATGAACCTCTAATAGAAATAGAAAAGCGCTCTCACCTTGTCATAAAATCGAGCAAGCTTCTGGTTGAACTGCTTGTTCTTTTCATTGATATACGTGACATCAGCATCCTCCTCGCCGCGACGATCACGTCGCTTCTTCAATCGGACCTCTTCTGCCTTTCTCAAATCAGAAACCAATCTGTCAACTGCCGCGCGATCCGGCTTGTTCTCAGTGAAATCAGTCGAATCGGCCGTAGAATAAAACGTCCCGTTCCTGTCCACCGCAACAAGCTCGCCATCATCCGTTTCCACGATCTCCAATCCTCCACTAGCCGCCGCCCGTTCCACAGCGGCTATCTTTTCCTTCTCGTATGAATCCAAATCAGGCTGCATCTCTCGCAGTTGCCGCTTATACACTTTGCGAGCATCCTGGCGATAATCTTGAAAGGCTACATCGTCGCGATGCCGTTGCTTCTTTTCCATACGTCTATCCCATCGTTCGGATTCCTCGATTGTCCAGTCCCAGGCTCGCTTGCGTTCAAAGTCCTCGCCGGCTTCTTCGGTGTCGGCTTTTAGGAGGTTATGAGATGCGAATGCATGCTTGCGTGACAGGTTGGAAAGGAGGGCCGGGTCTGTGGCAAGTCGTTGAGATTCGGCTACGGTTTCTTTCAGATTGCTGTCGGTGGCGCTTTTCTGGATTGCTGTCAGCACAGAGGTGGAAATTCCAATGTGGCTTTGAACTTACTGCACGGGCTTTTAATGCCTTGAACCGTTCTAGTCGTTCTTGTGCTTTGCTAGAAGCGCCATCGCTGTTTGAAGCTTGTGGTTTTTCGGACTCTTCGCCTGAATTGCTGGCTTTTGAAGCCTCCGCGTGTTCTTTTGTAGTTTTCGTGGCATCATTTGCGGGAACTGGCTCTGCCTCAACAGACGACATCTTGATGACAGTGATTCTTTGTTATTGGATCCGTGGGGTGCTCCTAGCTGATATTAATGACGACGTCAAATTCATACTAAAGCCGCGATTGACAGAATTACGAGGTTTGTATTATGTCATCAGCCGCTTGAGTACCGCTAGTAAAATAGATGTAAAATACATGACCCAATACCAACCCCGCATAAGTCTAGTGCCTAAACAGGAATAGCTGTAATAGCTAAGATGCTTGACCAGGAGATCTGTCACTTTCTAACACACTAGACGCGCTGCGCGCGCCGGGGCCCTGAAACGATACAAGAAGGTAATGTTTATTGTAAATATGTGCTATTTTATGTAGGGGAGAGAAGGACTGGCGTTGCTGTGAATTAAAGCGAGAAAGTAGTGCAAAAGCCGAGACAACCGAAATCAGCTTGTACCAGGAGCCTGCATGATGCCAAGAAGGCTTTGAAGACGGGACACTGACGACAGGCATCACAGCGAGCATAATTGCGTGCGGCACGAATAGTGACACCGCAATCAGAACATGTCCGCGTTTCTACAGGGGCCGCGAAGCGCAATATTAGAGATGCAGAGCAGCGTATCGGTCGAAGGTTGTCTGACAGGCCAACCGGACGGCCACAATCCTCGCAAGCTCGTGGCAACAGCATAGTTGGACTAGAGGCATAGAAACGTAAGCACGCCAACGAACATGACACATTCGGTAGGAATGATGGTCCTATAGCAAGCAAAAGGTATATCTACAGATACTATGAGAATATGGTGGTGGGGGATTGGGAACAGCTGGCGGAGGACAAGATATAAGATATATCACAAAATTACGAGCTCTAGTGACGATCAGAAGGGACCAACCCATGATGCACTGGAGAACAGATTATTAACTAAATAAGGTCTAGGGCATAGGGATGGTTAATAGATGTATAAGTGCTTTAACTGCTTTATCTCTAAGCGCTTATTCTGCTTCCTTATCTCCTTTAGTGCATTTATCTACTTTTCTAGCTAGTATCTTTATGCTAATCACTATCAGTATGTGATATAACAAACTTACAACAAAGAAAATGTGTGATATGTAAGGATAGCGTCAGGTTCTTTAATAGCTTACCGCATTATTTCTCCAGTGGCGTAGCATCATACTGAGATTGTGGGGGCCACCTAAGGGGGACTCCAGGCTCATACTTTGTGGAATCTGCCTTATGTAGCAAATCTTTGAACTTTAGAGATAGGTGATCCTTCTTTTAAAAAGTGCCATCATGCTTATCTACGGTAATAGATACAAATTATAGAACCCAAGGTTTCACAGTATCTGCCACTCCAGCTTGAAACCTCGCCGACGTGGAGGTTAAGTGTGATAAAGTCGTATATTCTCGATCAAGCACTCAAAAATTGTATCCGAAAGGCTGCTGGCTGCCAAGGACAGTTCATACGACTTAATATAAGACGAACCACACCTCAATTTTATCGCCGGTGGTGGGAATGGGAAGTTCCCTATAAATAACATCCGATGAGAAAGGTGAATTTTCCTCTTCTTGAGTCCAGTACCACAGACAAGACAACGCTGCCTGCCAAACGAACACAGTCCACGCCAAGTTTGTTTGCGCACTAGTGAAAATGCAAGACCCCAGGTCATGTCTCTTCTCACTTGGAAGATATCGTACTATTCTGTCTAACAGAGCGTTATCCTCTAACAAAGTTTTATAAGCCGCGAAAAGAATTATTGCTTGGGGGGAATGTCGGCTCGTTATGGCGGCAACAATTGTTCGTCATCGATGGAAAGACCACGGTCTTGATGATCCGATATGGTGAATGGCTTCTGTCCCGTCGTACGAACCCATTGCTTCGTTGACTGCAGTGCTACGATATGCAAAGATACAGGATCCGTTTCTCCTATATGATTATTGACACGAGCAGTAAGGATTCGGCCCTGGGATGTTCTATTAAGAAAGCGGCGCATTTTCGTTGGGCCCGAACGTTTAAGCATCGTCATGACTGACAATGTGAGAAGTACGGCAGCCAAGAAAAGGAGCAGCAGGAAAGCAGGGATACCGTAGACATAGTGGAACTGAACCCTACGTTCGTAAAATACCACCGGAGTCAAGGGCTCAGAACCGGAATCGCGTTTTTGCATGCTATTCCGAGTACTTGCAAGGCTTTTAGTTCCAACAACTGAATTGGCGGCTATATCAGTCCACACGAGATTCAAGATCCGGGATGCTGTGGACGGTGAGCGAGAAAGCTGCTGCCAGAGACGAAACATTGCAAGGTTGGATTGTCCGCTATAATCTGTCATTCCGGCAGGCTCACTTCCAATCTCGTATGTGTTCCCCAGAGCCGAGATGTAGAAATCTGTGCCAGGTAGGTTCTCCAAATCAAAGAAATTAGGAGAGACCTGAGACGTAGGGCGATATTTGTTGACATATCCTGGAAGGTAGAGATATTGTTTCTGGAGGGTTGTGATACTCAGATTGCCCTGATCTGAGCCCGACACAAGACCCCACAGTGCCGTTGCATTAATGAGAGACAGTTGCGTATGTTCAACTCCCCAGACCGGTAAGTAATCTTTATCAGGATACACCTTGTCCGTGATATTAACCACCGAGAGCCCAGACAGGTCGTCCGTTTCATTGAAGCGGAAGGAAACGGTCTTTATGGTCGCCTTAACTGTCGAAATGCACGTATATAGAGGAATGGTCCAGTTGCTACCAGGATCGAAAACGATGGATGTACCATCGCCTTGCCGTTGAGGCGCACCATATACGACTCCGCATAATGCCACCGAATTACTAATGTTAGCTAGGTCTCCGTCTCTGGAACCGGTGCAAAGGACGCCTGTCACAGTTGATTAGGGAGTTAATTTTATCTTAGAGAATGACAGTATTTACCTGCAGCCGCGAAGTCATCGGCGGTAACGTTAAAAGGGTTAGAATATAGCTGAGCCACCGTAGTATCGTTGAAACCCGAGATATATCCTCCAAAATTTGGTGAACTGTACAACGCATTAGGCTCCAGCGACACGCTCTCACCAAATCCTGCACTGTCCATCAGTGGATACGTTTTCCCCACTGCTGAGTTAACATATTCCAACTCCAGCGAGTTGGAATCACTTTTGTTCCTAAAGTTGGTGATATTCATAAACACCATGGAATAGGCGTTGTTCATCCATGCTGCTGTGTAAGCACGTTGATAGAATTCAGGGTTGGCCTGGGGATCGCTCCAGTTCCAGTCAGGGGATGTTAGTGGAAGATTGGCGAAGCCTCCACGATCGGTTAGAACCAGATTAGATATCAAAGACCCAGACGTGGAACCAATTCTAGATGAGTATGGGATCATGAAGTCGAGAGTCAGATTAGTGTCAACACACTGTGATTCAGGCTCAATGAAAAGGAGATCCTCCGACCATAAGCTCCCAAACTGAGTTACCGGGGGTGCACTGTGGTTGCGAAAGCCGATTCCACCATTTACCATGTCCACTACCAGGCCTTCCACAACTGTGCTGCCGTTCTGCATGATGAGGGATGCAACCTGTCGGAACATACCCACTGGGTATGGTGTGATATTGACCGGCTTATACGGCTCGAATGGGTTGTCGTTGGACCAAGAATATGATCGGTATTGGATGTCGAATATACTAGATACAGACGGAGACAGGCTTGCCAGACCACTTTCAAACGCGTTAATGACATACTGCGGAACAGAAGAGTCATAGTTCGAAAAATCAATATAACCACCAGTGGCATTCGAGAAGTATGTGAAGTTGCTGAACGAATTTGGACATGGACATGGCGGTAGGTAGCCACAGAGGCGACTCCATGCGAGGTCCACCCTAGGAGGTGTTCCATACCCAAACAACGACTTGTCAACAATGTAATGGAATGCAGAAGGAGTTGGACTGTTTGACGGAAGAATATTTTGATACAGCCCAAGCGGGGTTATAGTAGCAGCAAGGGGAATCAGCACCATCAAGAACATCTTTATTCTTGTGAGCATCACTACCAGCCTTGGAACACCATTGGTTGCAGCGGAATCCGAACGGAGAATGGATGGCCATAGGGAGTTGTGGAGAAAACGGCCTACAACGGACCTAATGTCTCGGAATCAGTGAATGATGACGGAACCTATACAGCATCCGGCCACATACCAGGTCACGGCAGAGATCGTAGTGGTAGAATTCCTCTCTTTGAGCAGTCCCAGGAGAATCACAGGTAGAACTAAAGGAATGACGAGTTGGACTGGTCATTGTGTAAGTATGCCAACTCCAGAGGTGGATGGTCCTCACGTACCTATGGCGAACGCCGCAGCAATTACGCCGGAAACATCAGCAACGGTGAGATCGTTTAGACTGGAGACCATCTTGTCAAAACTGGGAGCGGTCTCTGCAAAGGATGTGGAATCACCACCACGGCTGGTCTACGTGGGTCATAGGACGATTTATGTCTTGAGTACAGCCTCGTGGTGCGGATGGCAATGACTCCATGTTCCGCCCCATGTTTGTAGTTACTCCTATTTAACCCGGTTGGATACGAGGCACTGGAAGCCTGACCAATCTTAGTCCTGGTCATAAGGTCCATATAAATGAGCTGCAAAGTGACCAAACCTAATATACGACAGCTTCTAGTTTCTCAACCAGTTGCACGCCGCCAATTTCGCTGCAGTGTGTTGAAGGACATACTCCGTAGTAAATTACGTAGTATATACAACAGCACCAAAATGAGCTCGTCTATTCAAAGTTAGTCTAGGTCTGACTGTGTCTGGGGTTACTGAACAGTAATATGACATATCATATTGTGAGAAGAGAGTTGATTGGATGTCGTGTTTGGACTCAGAAGGTAGAGAGGAGATTGTAGCGTAAGTAGTCTGGTGCGTGGTTAGAAGGACAAGTAATTCAGAAAGGAAAGGCGCAGAATACATTAACGTAGGTATCCAATAAAGGTATGGGCAGATCTCGCCAAGATCAAAGTTGTAAAAACCAAACTGCAAGAGGCTAGTTTATGTGGGCCGCGAAAGAGGGCGCCCGCAAATCAGAGAGGTGCGTGGCACGCATTTCTATATGAATTTCCAGCGTTTTCGGGTGGGGCGCACCCCCGGGAAGTTTAAACCCTTCTCACTCCCTTCGGTCGTTTCAGGGCACAAACATCATTCATTCTCAAGTTCAAATCAGATTCAGACGAATGTCTAGGTGTCGAGGCTTGGTTTTACACCTGTCAAAACGACAGCCATGTTATCGCCGCTGCCTCTCAACCGGTAGCGATCATACCGACAACTCCGCCAGCGCTGCCAGCGACTCCACAGTGGCCCCGTCCCAAGTGATACGATATGCTTTAAGCGGAGACCCCGAGACTCATACCACGACAATAAGGAAGACAACTCGAAACAACATCAACAACGATCTAGAGCTCATTTTATCGAAGAGGAAATTCGACAAGCAGCACTGGCTTGGACGCCTGATCTCCTTGCCTGGTGGTGCGCGCGTGCCGACACAATTGCGAAATGTGTCCAACTTGCAGGAATTGAAATTATGGTTCGAGCAATATATAGCTGCTGGCTTTGTGCCAAAGTCAGCACTAAACGTCTTCCTGAAAGATGTGCTTGTTAGATGCGAAAAGTCGAGTTCCTCTTTGGAGATTTCGTCTGTATTGACTACTGTCACATCCAGACACAAGGATGCGGATGTTCCTGTTGGTCAAGCGATTAGGAATGCCGGTCTATATTACGCATTTCAAAGTTTTTCGGTACCTGCTATCCGCCATTATTTGCATCATTTGCCGACATATAGGGATGTTCTGGGAGTGAAGAATACAGAAGTGTTGACTCAAGGTCTTCTTCGGACGCTGCGAACGGTTCGCTTCGCCGATCCAGCTTACGATACGCGGCCCTTATTAGAACTCGTGGCAGAAAGTCCTACAGACCCAGAGTTAACGTTCTTTGCCAAGGCACAGTTTGGCGAAGGAACGTATTCACCCTTTATTGAGCTTCTGTGCGAACTGGGAGCAAGCAAGGTTCATGAAGACATGTGGGATAAGTTGGTGGAGCATATCACGAGAAGACAGCGCTCCCGGAAAGGTCTCACCTCAGCTTCGGTCGATGATGCGTACAAGTCTATCGTGATCTTTTTGAAATTTGGTATGACAGATTATGCGATGTCATGCATGGACTTTATATCGAAGACAGTCACAGACATGTCGCCATCATTACACTTATCGACAGAACTTGCCGCTATTCTGAATGAAAAAGGCTTGGAAGTCCCTGCAATTGTCGAAGCACCAATCCAAAAAGCGCTAAGTCAGGCGCTAGAGCGGCAGGATTCGGCTTCTACAGTTGACGTGAAGTTCGACGATGGCATGGTTGACTTTTCGATCGTACAGAGTCTGCTCGCACGTATCAACGACAATGGCACGTCTGTCTCAGCATCCAAGATTGCCGTTTTGATCGACGCTCTGAACGATTGCGCAGGATTGACCATCCCGTTATTCATTGAATTGTTCCAAGACCACGGCATCGAATATGCTTGGTCCCCTCAGTGGATTCCCGGAGTGTCAGACTCATCGAGAATTTTCTTCTCTCAGCAGGATTCGCAAACGTTAGGCTTACTTCGAGCTCGGATTGCGAGTAGGGGAATCATTGTTAGTTCAGAGCGTTCCCGAAATCTCGTACAGCTCGGACACCTCGTGCGACGCGAGTTTATCCCAGACAGTACTCAAAACAATGATACAAATCCTTGGACTAAGACCGGCTATCTCGTTGTCTTTGACCGGATATCTGCAGAATATTTGATTATTTATATGGGAGAAGACATCACGATTATTGATCCAGAATATCAACCTCACACCGAGCAAGATTCATTCATCGACTACGAACAGCATCCATTACTTGGCTCACTCTCGTATGTAGCTATGCCCGCCAGTGTCCACGACTTCGACAGGGGTATCAGTGAGGTAATCACGCCCGTGAAGAACGCAGCTAACCGCTATGTTCTTGATCTCGATCCCGGTGTTAGCTTGCAGCCGTGAAGAGGCATGACAGTGATCCCTTGTAAATTAGAACGAGTCATGTGCACAAAAAAATCCCAAAACCTTTATGGATGTAGGAGATTTGGAGGGTGTACGTAGCATGTGTCAGTAGGTGGTTGGTAGTTGCAGTAGTTGACAGGACCCAACCGAAGGAGCCGACGTCATCCGCTTAACTTTCTTCTATCAACGCCAACTTCAACTTCAACCTCAACCTCAACCCATCCAATATTCTTCCTTCTTCTTCCAACATCATAACTTGGATTACTCGTCTATTCACTTCATCACCCTAGCTCCAACTCACTGACAACTCAGTGAGGTGGTTTTGTTGGTAGACTAATTATGCAAGTGTCCGCACACCATGGGAACAGACAGACAGCATGTGGCGCCACGTCCATTGATGTCCATGTCCATGTCCATGTTCATGATTCATCTCGACGACTTCAACTCCGTACCTTTTCCGAACTAGTTAGGCGAACTTAGCCGCGTGTAGTTGGTGACAAGCTGCACAGCGAATGCCACACTAGTGACAGATGTGACCACCAACGCTGTAGCTTCTCCAGCCAATTGCAGAGCGAAATATGTTGTCTACGAGAAATTCCCAATTTCCGAAGCTACCTCGTTGCTTATTCTCCAGACTAGGGAAACTTGTACCTGGCTACCTGCGAGTACAGCCAGGCAGTTACGGAAATGTATCGGCTATTTCCAAATGTGATACGTCCGATATTTCTGGTGTCACAACCAGGCTACTGCATGCATGTACGTCTAGTGCAAATGCGCAGCACGGCAGCATGCGTTATAAACTAAATACACCGAACAACGTACTTGACAGGTCGTTCATGATCCGAGATGCCTAACGCGAAATTAGAGTGATCGTCCTCAGCTGCGCCCTCTCGGATTCGTTGCAGATATCTGTGGTCATGCATTCACCGACTGATCATAGCCAATTCTACATGCCAAGGGAAAACACAGATGGCGCAGGGTCAGCCAGAACGCTGTTCCCTGTTCGCCGTTATAATCGACGTAATGCATCATGCAAGAGCTTATTCGCTCCCATACCGAGTGTAACCGGGTGTATGCAGACACGAGTCGAGCCACACGTCAATGACAGCAGCAGGCTGCAGCGCATTTCCCAAAAGTTCGGTTTGCTCTCATGTCCAGCTAACTAAGGGTGCGAGCGGACGATGCGCTTCTGATTGTCCCCGGAAAGAGTTCTCGATCAGTCAGTGGCCGATTAACTTTTACGAACCATATCACTGCTCCTTCCTGTCGCCGGAATTTCGTCAACCGAGAACTGCTCCACTCACTTTGCTTTTCTCAATGTTCCAACCACATGCACATTGACCACGGAGCGTAACAAGTACCCTGATCTAGCCCATTCAGAACGGTTGCAAAAACGGGTGATTTGTCTGAATATGTAGGGGTGCATCGAATATCGAAACGGAAGCACCACATCTGATGTCACTATCCACGAAGGAACCCATCATTGGCAGCTTGACTCATGTGCTACGGTCAAATCATTATGCTCGGGTCTAACAACCGTCAGGAAGCCCTGAGAGGGGCTTGTTTCACATGACAAATGGAGTTGGCTGATCGTACAACTAGTGTGCGGTCTTCAAGTAAGGGTTACTTCTGTATGGCACTAGGTTTGGTTACACACCCGCCCCGTCTTGATTTCCTGCGCCGCAGAAACGCCAAAGGCCGTCAGCTCCCCGTTTCTTTTTTGAACTTGGCGGGTTTTCGTTGGTGGAAGATGCTTTGTCATTGCATGAACGTAACTAACTACTGAATAGTCTCAAGCGAAGCGATCACCATCAAAAAAAACTCCACACTGTCTTCAGCATCAATGGGTTTAATTAGCCGAGTTCAATATCAAATGAAAGGCTGTGTTTCATTCGACCCCGTTATTTGCGAAATGACTGCGTCTGGACGAATCATCTTCAGCGAACGCCGAATTTCGGAATGCACTCTGCATACCATTTGCTTTCAGATAGTGCATATCAGTGATGTCAGAATGGGTTTTTTTTTTTTTCTTTTCCTCTTGCGGTTTCTCGGGGTTAGCCAGTGCATGTCTGTCTCAGCTCTGTCTGATCACTTGAAGAGAAATCTCGCGTCCATCAGCCGATAGGCTATGCACATTATTGAATCACGTTCTGACTCTAGCACGTTGTTTCAGCCCATGGAAACATAGGTAAAGCTACCTTACCTATTTTGGTAGTACCTAAAGATGTGGACGACATCCTGACTCCGATCGCGACGAAAGCACGCAGACGTTCGTGCATTGAATTTGTCAGAGACGGGGTGATACGTCAGAGATGTCGTTACTATACACAGTCTGCATATTTCCTTTCAACTGTTTCTAAACTGCCCTTGACCTTCCTGCCAATTTTACTCAGTCCCACTATCTAATATGTCCAAGCTTCTAGGGACACGCGAAGTTTGGCTCGTTCATTTGCTCGTGACTCTGACTAGGGCTGCAAACCTCTGTGTCAGTGTGTCTGAGCCATGGTGATTATGTTTTAGCCAGCACATGAACCGTAGCCAAGGTACTACTTAACCTCATCAGGGCCTGGCTTTGACGATCTACTTACCCAAAAACTGGAACGACTCCCTCCGAACGAGGCATGACTGTGCCATCTACACTTTACTTTTGAGGCCATAACAAGCTGGAGACCTTCAGCTGCCGAAAGCTTTGAATTCACCATGGCCTAGGTCTCGCCCACCATAATCTACCCCTCGCCTACATTCATTGTACCCAACATCTTCAATTCCGTTAACCGAGATTAACCCATGATAGTGTATCCACTCTGGACTCAGATTCGTGACTGCTTAGGTATACGCTCAGAAAAATTCCCAGAAACGCCGCTGCTCCTTCGTTGAAAAGAGCCTGAAGAAATAACCTGGCTGTCGATCACCGTAGGTGATGGTGGTTTTCATCATGATCATATGACACTATCTATACAAAACGGTTGTTTTGACAGACTGGGGGCTTATAGCAGTGCAGTTTTGAGTCCTCTCAAGACTTGATACTGATAAACAGTTCGTCTACGTATAAAGCTTCAATTTTGCGACCTATTCGTAGTCTGTCCACTCAATCAAGCTTTGACTGATCACTCCTGCGAATATTTGAGCCAAGATAGAGCCTTATCAGCCAAAATGGTAGAGGGCTTTTCTTGATGATGCTGTAGTAACCGGGTACGGATACTAAACTTGCTGCTGTATCTCGACTGACCGATCTACGTTGAATCCTGAAACGAGAATGACGCTCGGGCATCTTTCATCAGCTATTTTGAGAAAGAGCATACTTTGAGAAACGTCCAGATGCCCCCTCAACACCATAACCGTGATATCTTCCCAGTTGGTACTGGCTTCCCCGAAATTCCCACTTACCCTTTGGAAAGGCTGTCAAGGCGTCAGCAAGGCGAGCAGCACGGTCCTCACGGTTTTTTAATGGGAACACAGAAAAACGAATATAACATGAATTCCAGCTTTGTGGCTCCGGTCAACCGGCTACTACTATCACCATCATCTTCCAGTTCCCAATATAGCATACCCAGCTCGTCGATTTTCAGGTATATAAAAGGGAGACAGACTCTTTGGATCGTGGACATGCAAAACTGATAGAAGTGTTAGTTCGGTTTACCCTGATCATTCTTCTCAATCAACGTATCCTCGTTCGCCTGAGGAGTTTTATCAACCTGTTTACCCTAGAGCAGAGAGGGTGAACACGAATATGAGCACATCTTTTAGCGAACGAAGGTTATCAATGGCTCTCCAAGAAGAGTCTTACTCTGAGTAAGTATTCTCTTTCTTATATACACTTATACATTTGAAGCTTTCCTTTGATCCTCTAGTATTCGTCTAACTGACTTGACTAGTACAAGACATACTGGCCGAAGACGCAGTGGCATACCTCTAGGATTTGACCGTCTTCTGAATCCTTCAGAGCAGACATCACACCCTGCAGAGCGAGCGATGGCCAATAATCCTCCTTCAAGGTTACGACTACACATTCGTCAGCAGCCCATCGCAACCAGAGCCTGCTCGGCAGGAGAGAAGGATCGTCGTACCATCGATCCTCCGCCAATCTTGCAATTGCTCATAACCGACTTTAGACCAGACTCAAGGACCGACATGGCAATATTACAGAATTCGCGGCTTGCAGTGGCTTGTCTATTATATTCCGTTGGGAAGCCAGGACCAGATGGAAAAGAAGTACTTGTCCACAGCTCCCAAGTGGTAGAAACTACCAGGAGACGCCATCGTGATGACGGTAGAGCTCACAATACCTACCGGGTCGACTCGAGAACTACTCATCACATCAACGAGCTATCAGACCAGCCAGATCAACGTCCTGTACAAATACTATCAGGAAGGACCTATGTATCCCCTTTCATCACGCCATACGATCCTGATCCAGCAACCGCACCATATCAATACCAGCAACAACATCACACGACAAGACCACCTCCAGCAACATTCTTCGTATTCGCAGACCTCTCCGTCCGTACCGCAGGGGTATATCGCCTTAAATTCCGTCTACTAGACTGGGGTCTAGCACAAGAAACAGGCAAACCGCAACCCATCTTGGCTGAAATCTTTTCCGAGCCGTTTAGAGTATACTCGTCCAAGGATTTTCCGGGTATGAGGGCTTCGTCTGCTCTAACGTGGAATTTGAGGAAGATGGGGATGATGGAGTTGAAGCCGAGGGATGGGAAGGGGAAAGGGGTAGCGAAGAAAGAGAAGAGGAGGAGTGAGGATGATTGATTTGAGTACGATTGTAAGTTAGAGGTCAATGTTGTATTATCTATGAGTTTGTTATAGTACTTCTGTCTAGATTGTAAGATCTACAAATGTGTATTTGCCTTGAAACCATGTCTTATGTATTCGAGATAATTATAACAACCGAATAAAAAGAAAATCTACAACTCAAGCCACGCCGTAGGCAACGTAGGCTTGAACCTGGGATTATCCCACTGTTCCCTCAGCTTGATAACATTCTTATTGTTCCACAATCGCGGCTCAGACCTTAAACGGTTCATGAGCTCCCAAGCGTTTGGATGGCCATCCTCACGCATCAGGACCGCAAAATTCCTCGTTCCCTCGGCTTCACCATGAGCACTCGCCATTTCATACCAGTTCACAGCTAAACGACGATAATCCTGCTTACTGGCAAAGTAGGTCAAAACTTTAGAGACTCGTGCTCGCCAAGGATATTTTTCGGCCATTCTTTGGTCGCGGGAAGGGATCTCGTCCTTGAAAATACGATAGTAGTAATTGCCCAATCGAAGACAGGCTTCGCCATGACCAGACATTGCGGCCGCCGCTAAGCATTGCTCGTATGATTCCCAATCACCTTTCTCCTTTTTGAAATAAGCATAAGTGACGAGTGCTTGGGGGTCTCGATATATGAGGGCGCCAACTTCCAGCATTTGTTCAGATTCGTCCAGTCTTTCGGCTTCATGGTAAATGTCGAAGAGTGCCTTCCATGGGGGTTTATACATATTAGAAATTGTGACATCCTCATTATACCGAGAAGTTCGAGAGGATGGATAAACCATCTTATTGAGATGGTGGTATATAGTGAGAGCTTCTTCTGTCTGTCCCCATCTTCGCGCAACGTCTGCCCAGACACTGAGAGCTACAGGATCATCCGTTTCGTAGGCAATTTTTTTTATCATTTCAATTTCACGTGAAGTGGGTAGATGGGCTCCTTGGCCATACTGATTGATCTGTTGAGCGACTCGCAATGCCAATGTATGAACAAGCCCAGCGTCACTAGTAGCATGCGTGGTCCAGCGAACTACGTGCGTGTCCCATGGAGCACCCTGGTAAATCGAGTGCGCGACTTCATATACCCTGGCAGGGTCACCCTTCCATATACTCTTGAGAGCATCAGCGTTGGGATTGGGACTGAGATTATACGCTTGGTCTAGGAGTCTCCTGCCAATCTCGAGAAAAATCTTGGGCTTGATTTTGGGGTCGAGTACTTCCTGCATCTGGCCGATATTGTACATATGCATGTAGCCCCGTTCGAGGCTGTCTTTGACTCGGTTGTAATTTTCATTCCATATCGCTAGGGGGATCCTTTTTGGGAGTATTTTGCCATAGCTGCTGTTTACTTGTCTGGCGGCGGGAGATTTTCTAATGAATTTGCCTTGGTGCGACGCGGAGACTGTGTAGGGTCGTGTTGCCGAGCCGTCGGCTATGATCGTTGTCGCTGAAATGGTTGACGAGGGGAGGAGTAGAGAAGGGCTGAGAGCACACGACTGGCAAAGGGGCCGCAGTAATTGAGACGATCGTTGGAGAGACATTGCGGCGGTGCTACATCTGAGCGGTGGTCGAGTGGTCGGATATATTCGGATGAGTTGGCTTTCGGTATGCCAAAAGATGGTGGGGAGGTGTTGGAGAGGTGTTGGAGGTGTTGAAGAGAGACAAAACCTCAAAGCGCACTCGCGGGTCTGTGTTGCTGCGGAGAAGGAAGGCCTCCGATTGGTCAATCGCCGGTCCTTGGAGTGTACCCTTTTGGGAAGTCGTCATGCCGAGATTCCGAGAAGATCAATCTCTACAATACTTTTACTGTTGCTTCGATCTTTTTCAAGAAGGGGAATAGAAAGACTCAATAAGACATGTCTTCTCGATTCATCACAAACGTCGCAAGAATACAGATTACAAGCTCAATCCGCAGACCTGCCATCGCACGGTCTCACCGAGCCTCATCTACGTCCCACTTCAACGTCAACATCAACAACCACAAGATCAGAAATCAAACTCCCTCCATGGCGTTATCAACATCAACGTCGACAGAAGTCCCATCCTCCCCGCCCATCTGCACACTGGCCTCCCTCGATCATCTCGTCCTAACCGTCAAATCCATCCCAGACAGCATCAACTTCTACACCCAGATCCTAGGCATGGCCCATCAATCCTTCACATCGCCCTCAGATCCTACACGCACACCCCGCCACGCGCTCTTATTCGGCAGCCAAAAGATCAATCTCCATCAAGCCGGCAAGGAATTTGAGCCTAAGGCAGCAACGGCGCTGCCGGGTACGGCGGATTTGTGTTTTCTGGCTGAAGAGGATGTTGAGACTGTATTGGAGAGGCTGAAGGAGAAAGGGATTGAAGTGTTGGAAGGTGGGAAGGTGGTGAAAAGGACTGGGGCGAGGAGCGCGTTGAGAAGTGTTTATGTGCGAGATCCGGATGGGAATTTGATTGAGTGAGTGCCTTGATACTATCAATCCTTCGTGCATGATAGACGTTGTTAATTCATTGTCTAGGATATCCAATCCCACCGTGTAGTCTGATCCGAGTTCGAGTAAAGGCTTCAATCTATGATGAGTGATTGTATCAGACGAGATAATCGGAATGAGAATCAATATCGTAATAAGACATCATTCGAAGTAATCTATATGCCATTATTTCAACTGATAAAGTGGTAAAACAGCGACTCGACCTTGATACCCAGGTGAAATCAGAAATTGCATCCAAACCAGACGCTTCTTGCTCCCATTGAAAGTAGATAATGTACAAATGTGACCGTCCACCAATTACATATGCATGAAGAAGCCGACACCTCCTTCAGACAGGAAGGTCAACCACGTGCATAAATATCGTCCTTCGAGTCAATCTCGAGAACATACTCCCTAATATTGTTCCCTCTACTCCATCACGACCTTCGCACCAAGACCCTTGAGTGTCTCAATAATCTTCTCACACTCATCCTTGGCGACATTCTCCTTCAAGACCTTGGGCACACTCTCGACGAATTTCTTGCTGTCGACTAACGAGAGACCAAGCATCGACTTGATCTCCTTGATAACCTTGGGTTTCGAGGCGGCCTCGAACGATTCGAGCTTCAAGTTGAAAAGAGTCTTTTCTGCGGCGGCGGGAGCTGCTTCTTCCTCTTCGGCGGCGGCGGCGGCGGCACCACCAGCAGCGCCTGGACCTGCGGCCATGGCAAAGCCGCCAACGGGGAGATCGGGGATGTTGAGGCGAGACTATACAGAAAGAATTGATCAGTATACTCTCTCTTCCCCAAATACAATTCCAAGAATTCATCTGAATTCATCACGCATCAATACTCAGAAGGAAAAGACCTACCTTCAAGCTAGCAACAAGATCCGCAGTCTCCAACAAAGTCAATTGACTAATCTGATCAACAATCTGTACAATCTTCGGGTTCGCGGGTGCAGCAGCAGCATCAGTAGATTGCCATCGGCGAGCACTGGGCACCGCCGTCCGTCGTCGTTGCTGGAATGTGGAGGAAGAAGATGTCGAAATGCGCAAGAAGGGAGCCTGAGAGGACGAAGCGGAGGAGCGGACAACCTGTCGGCAGCAGCGAGCTGCGGCTTGTGAAGAGATGGACATTATGGCGAATTGGTTATTTTGAAATAGAATTGAACGAAAAGAAAGATAATAGTACAAGAGGGATTGGACCTTGAACACCTGCTTTCTTTTTTCCGGGGTTGTTGATGCCGGAACTTCTTTTCTGAAACTAATTTTCTGGGATACCACGTGATAGAAGTCACGTGAGTTAACGTAATCAATTCGGAGTCAATTACGGTATTTTCGTATTGGTATTACAATCACTTTAAATCTTGGATAGGATCATCTTGTAGTTGGTCTCAGAGAAGATTATCAGTGAAGCACGTGGCTGAATGGATGCACTTTTTAGAATTGTATAGGTCATCTATTTGCATGCTCTTCATCGAGAACCAAATCTCCTCACTACTTTTGGAAAGAAAAGTATATTAATAATGACAAAAAGTATAAGCTATCAAATCCATTAGTTCAGTTCATTCTTTTCTTAATCCTCATCCCAGTTAGGGTTCTGGCCAGGTGGCTTGGGTCCACCGGCTTGACGAGCAACAATAATCTGGTCAACGCTCAAGACTGTGCGAGCAGACTCAGTCGCTAAGCGGATGGCCCAGCTCTTGGAGGCCATAAGATCTAGAATACCCTCTTCAAAAGCATCGACTGTGCCTGTTGTGGAGTTTCCGAATAGATCGACACCGGTTGTCCAGTATGGTTCTTCGTCATCCTCATCTGATTCCTCTTCGGACTCTTCTGCGGAGTTTTCGGAGTCTTCATCTTCATCTTCGTCTTCTTCGGAGTCGGATTTCTTGTTGCGCTGGTGCGCAGTGTATAGGCGTGAAAGAACCTCGGTGGCATCAAGACCAGCGGATTCAGCCAATGTTCGAGGAACAACTTCGAATGCCTCTGCGTACTTCTTAATGGCATACTGAGCTAATCCAGGTGTCTTATCAGCAAAGGCAGAGATGCGCTCGGCCAATTGAAGCTCTGTGGCTCCAGCACCAGGCACGAGACGAGGGTCTTTGGTGATGGCTTTGACAACATTGACGCCGTCATCAATGGCGCGTTCGACATCATCAAGATGATTTTGTGTAGCACCTCGGAGAACGATAGTAGCAGTACGAGTGACGGTATTGGCGTCCTCTTGACGGAAGACTGTCACACGGTCACCTCCAATTTCTGTGGTTTCAACAACATCGATATTACCCATCTCATCCGGCATGGGTGCACCAAGACGAGCGAGTGGCGTGGCGCCTACAACACGGCAAAGGCGGCGGAGTTCGAATTTTGACATGATTTTGATAACCAAAATATTGAATCGGTTAAGGTAGTGGAGAGCCAATTCGCCCACTGTGGATCCAGCGACAACAACACGTACACCAGAGTCGTACAATTCCTTGATGGTAGCTTCGAGACGGTCCTCCTCTCCCTTTGTGAAATCGAGCATTTCCTGTGCATTCTTCAAAAGGACAGTGCCCTTGGTCTCGGTCTGGGAGGTATCGATAGGGCAACTGAAGACACCGACCTTGGCCTTGCGAGCCTTCTTGACCTGTCCATCGGGCTCACGGCCGAAAACCATGCCCTTGACGACGCGTGACTGTTCCAAGCTACCACCCATGATCTTGACCACTCTGACATTATCGACGTTAAAGTTGGCGGGGTTCTTAGGCAGGACCGCAAGGACGGCTTCGGAGACGAGGGCGGCAAGAACTTCTTCGTTGCCGGATTGTTTGCTAGCGATGACGGTAGTGAGGGCTTTGCTGAGCTCTGTTGCGGATCGCATTTCCTTGAGGCGGTCCACCTCGAGGTCTACATACTGTTAGCATATATGCCGCATCTCCATTCCAAATTCAGCGGGTAAAACAAACCCTCCAAGGTCTTCAAGGCAAAGCCCTGCGCCTTTTCATAACCGTTCACAATGTCACTTGTCTTCAATCCCATTCTCAACAACTCTTCAGCCTTCTTCAACAACTCTCCAGCGAAAACAATAACGAGGTTCGTCGCATCGCCCATCTCGGAGTCCTGTTGCTGACTAGCCATCACAAGCAGTTTGGCGGCGGGGTGCACAACATCCAGTTCTCGCAAAATTGTGGCAGCATCTGAAGTAAGGAACATCTTTTGTAAATGGTTGATGACGATCTTGTTGCGGCCATATGGGCCTAGAGAGGACTGGACGGTCTGCGAGATTGCTCGACATGCTTCGATGTTGCGGATGACGGCACCATCTTCGGCGTCATGACTATAACATAAATTTGTTAGTCGCTGAGTGAATAAACGATCAAGTACGATGTTGCCCGCAAATTATAATCGAGAACTCATCATTGAAGCCGTCAAAACGCACGTTTGATATCCAGGTTTGAAGAGACCGGCCTGGGAGGGACCGGGAATTGACAACGACATAGCTCTCGCACAAACGCTCGGCGAGCGCTCGTATCACGGTAAAGAAGGAAAAGGGGTTTGAATAATAAGACAAGATGGAAATAAACAACCCTTGACTTCAAAGATTATTTATTTATTTATCAACAACAACCTTTCACTGACAAAGCTTCCTATCGAAAATGTTCAGCGGGGGTTAATTTTTGGGAGAAGCTTCCGCCAGTGGCATGCAAACACTGCAAACATTCATAGCGGGGATTTAGCCGATTGTTTACTCTTCCCATCTGCATTACTTCAGTTTGTATATACTTCTTGCTACTGACCAAACGTCTTTCGTTCTTATTTTATTATAATCAATGATTAGATGTGCCGCTGAGAATCTGGGACTTTGTTTCATCTCTCGGTTCTCTACCACGAGAGAAGAGACAGCCTGGAAATGACAACCCGAGAAATTTGCTACTTTATAGAAGCGCATTCAAAGCAATTTCCGCAAAATATGAATCCTCTATTAGTTGAAGGCTTCGCATCCTCAAAGAGCACATTAGGGCTGTCAGCAGCAATAAAGAGAGGTAGAGCTGAAGGTCTCTACGAGTTCAGACGACACCAAGAAGAGCAGACTAATCGGGGTGGGTAATGGCCTCTTTGCTCCTTCAACACGTAGTCATTAATAGTCCTTCTTTCGGTACAAGATCAAAACCAACAAGTGGTTGTGCATCATCATTTTTCTTCTTATTACCCTCATGATGGCTG
The DNA here is from genome assembly GCA_038993655.1 of Talaromyces verruculosus. Classification (NCBI taxonomy): domain Eukaryota; kingdom Fungi; phylum Ascomycota; class Eurotiomycetes; order Eurotiales; family Trichocomaceae; genus Talaromyces; species Talaromyces verruculosus. Next base: position 141,611 of record JBBVQN010000022.1, on the reverse strand, counting down.
GATGGCTCATCGGGATAGGATCTCAACAGTCTGCTTCAATCAGTATCCGACTGGGAGACGTCGCCTAGTACATGCACCAGGTTCCTGAGGTATGACTCATTGACCTTCACAGACCACCTTATACTAGTCATATTCCTTACGCTCTATCCAGGTTACCGAGCCTATTGGGTCAGGCCAGTTTGCTGCACCTTGCACCGTTTTCACCGTTAATAGAGGCGAAGTTACGGCAGACTTTCTTTCTAAAAGTATTGAGAGTTTCGGCCAACATGACGATGTTTGGTCAACTGACTTTCTTGAAAATGTGGTATTACAGTCAGACTCACATCTGAGTGCCATCACAAAAGAAGCTGAGGCAGTTCTTCGGTCATTCAATACTTCCCAGATATACCTACGCTCGAACACACCCAACATTGTCAATGAAGGGCCATACTCCTTGCACTTTGGCGAACTGTATCTGGCATATCGTCTTTATGTGGACGAGTCAGGGGCGTTCATCGTTTCCACAGTTCCTACAGGAGATCCAGTTTGGTAAGTGCATATTCTATACATAGAACTCCATTTGAAATGACTAATCTGAAGGGCGATTAACAGCTACAAAGCCCTTGATGCTGCCGCTTATGGAAAAACATACCCTTCAGCCTTGACTGTTGTAGTACCTTCTCGCTTGCATCACACTCCCACAGAAGATAAACCCTTCGCGGGTATGCGGATTGGAGTTAAAGATATCATGAACCTATGTGGTCTACGCACGGGTGCTGCATCACGGGCATACACAAAGGTCCATGGCCCCCGTCAAGACAGTGCAGCTGTTATCCAGAAATTACTTGAACTGGGCTTTGCAATCGTAGGAAAGCTCAAAACTACTCAATTTGCAGACTCCAAATGACCGACTTGTGACTACATCGATTATCATGCTCCTTTTAACCCGCGAGCAGATGGATATCAAATTTCGAGTGGCAGTAGTTGTGGTAGTGCTGCAGCAGTGGCGAGTTATGGATGGCTTGATTTCGCCTTGGGGACGGATAGTCAGTGCCATGAACGAAGGAGAAATGACAGGATGCCTGCTGACTGTCGACTATAGCATTGGGTAGCATTCGCTCTCCGGCTACTGCCCAGGGTTTGTTCGGCATACGCCCGTCGGGTTGATGCCGCCAGTTTTGAGGGTATTCTACCTTATACTCCGTAAGTATAAGGTGCATAATCATGTCAAATACGTCTCTCATACTGAATTCAATTGCGCGTATCTAGATTAGCGGATACAGTGGGTGGCTTTGCACGAGATGCCTCATCACTCGCCAAACTGTCTCGAGCACTTTATGAATCCCACAAGGATCCTAAATCGTCAAAGGTAGGAGAATTCGGAACTACAAACTAAAGCAACGAATGCGAAAGTATGGCTCTAAATGCTCGCCAGAAAGCGACCAGAATTCTATATCCAATAGAGTACTGGCCTACCAGTGATACCCGTAATCAGGCTGTGCTAGAAAACGCTATACAAAAGCTAGAGCACTTCCTTGGAGTTAAGAGAACATCGATCAACCTAGAAGAAATCTGAAAAACCACCAAACCGATTGAAGAGAACATAACCCTAGAAGTATAGTTCGAACATGTATTTAAGTGGGCAGCAAATCCAGATCAATAGAACAATGTTCTCAAGCCATTTATTACAGAGTACGAGGAGGTTTATGGTCATGAACCAGTACTCAATCCTCAGCTGCAATTTAAACGGTACGTTTTGGCGATAGTATTCTTCATTAACGGATGATATAGCTACATTTTGCAGTACATGACTTCCCACAGTCACAGCTCAACAAGAGAAAGAAGGCATTAAACGCTGGAATCTATTCAAATCCTGGTACGAGACTAATATCCTTCCTCCGGCCGTAGAAGGATTTTCGGATACTCTTCTGCTTCTGCCATGGAGTACCGGTCAACCCGACTACCGAGATCGTTACCGCGACGGTCCTCGGAGATTTACTGGCATTGGATTTTTCCTTTCCCCTCTCTCCATATTCTCAAGGTCCTGAAGTTGTTGTGCCCGTTGGCCAGACACCTTCTACCTCACGCCTTACGAATCGAAGTGAATGGTTACCTGTCTGTATTGGAATATCTAGTGGGAAGGGGAGTGATGTGATGCTTACTGATTTGATTGAATATTTCTCTGCGTCTATGGGTATGGAAGATGGTGTGAGTACTGGTTCTACGCCATTCGAGCCTTTGACCACGCATGATAGGGACGTCTTTACAGGTGTTGGATCGATGCAATAGAAGTTGCTTGGTAAATCGTTCTTGTGATGTACATCCAGGGTGAAAACGCTGTGACCATAGTGCTTATTTTGATGTACATGGATGGTTAGCAATATATTTCCCCAATCTGGAAGTACACCTAGGCATCAGGCTGCGTCGATTGCCCGGCCCAAAATTCCCAATCAGGCTACAGTCTACAGGTATTCTCGATGGTGCTATGTAAAACTACAGATGCTAGAATCTTGCAAATCTAATTCTGCTCCAGATGTAGATACATTTCCAGTTCCTTCTTCCGCGCAAACCTTGGAGCCTTGGAATAATCAAGCCTTCATAAAATGACATTTAAGGAAGAGATATAACAAGCCACTTATGCATCCATGCAGTCAATGCTGACACCCGTGCATACATCAAAACTCCAGTTTGTCCGCCATAATGGGGCCAAACCGTGCATATGGTGTTGACTACACATATGCTTAGCCGTGGACGTCCATCGCCTTTTGCATAAATCATTTCGAGATCGTTACAGGTATTTATTATTTATAGACGTTCCTACCTACAAATCCCACCTTTTTAAGGTATGATCGATAGAACAGAACAGCAGTCACCATTCATCTATTAGGGATTCAAGCGTTTGTGTAGTACTTCTAAATGAATTCCAGGTGTGATCTTCTGCATGCATTAGATCGACATCTGGCCCCTTTTGCTGGAAGTGAGGAGCCATTCAAGTTCGTGGATACTCGCATGACTGAGCTAGTAGTTGAGCTATGATATGCATGACATGTCAAGTGAATGTCATATCTATAGATTGTTGAGCAGTGAGGTGTGTAGGTAGTGTCGGTATCATTCGGATTAGGGTTTTCTACATAACGGTTGATCTACTAAAGTCAGACTACGTACCAAATTAGCATCGGATGCCGTTGAGTGAACATTGATAGGTCGAATTGAGCTGACTGTAACCATCAACCTGGAAAGATAGGTGGGATGTTGATTTGTATCCATGGATATAATAGATTTATGACATATGGACCCCTGGAAGGCACTCCTTCGTACGAATCCATAGCCGTTAACAGATATATATAGCAACGAAGAAGAATAAGACGTGCAGGGACTAATAGAATTCCGATATTTAAGTATCCAAGTAATCGATGCGAATATGTATCATCTGCACGTGGCTGTGCGAAACTGTCATCATCATTCTTCGGGAATAGTGGCATAGTGCTAGACAAAACTGCCGTCAGCCACTATGGGACTATTGCAGATCAGCTTACGGAGTATGCACATACGTGCGTAGTGTTATGTCAGATATGTAGTCCAGATGCCCACTCGATGAATTACGGAATTGTGTGTTTGAGTGTGAATAAATCTTGAAATCCATATTTGGGGTCCAAAATCTAGGCCTCGATGGGACTTATCTGAAGATGACAATTCCTCTGTTGAATGCCTACCTGATTAGGGTACTCAGACTCAACTGTGTCAGTTCAAGGTTTGTACTCCGTACTCTGTAACCCGTATGCGGCCGAGAAGTCACCGAAACTCTGAAAGGCGGGCTTGTGGAGTATGAGTCTCTGCGGACAGTTATCGCTAGATCTCCGACGGAGTCACGGAGGGGACAGGAAATCAGTTCAAATGTCCTTGTGTTACTCCCGGGGTGAGGGCTATTCGGAAACCGAAGTAGAAGACGAGGCTGATAACCACTATCTCTCACTAAAGACATGACCTGGAAAGTGACACATAGATATGTTATGTACCTGGTACGTACTACATAGGACATGTACAGAGCAGCCCGAGTACGTACTTATAATCTACATAAAACATCAGATCTCATCGTGAAATTGAACAGATCCCGAGATCGATAAAGCTGAGAGCTCTGATCAGTGACGACGACTAGGTCAAGCCATCGGTCACTTTTCTACGCCTCGTGTGAAGGAGTCAAGCCATCTTTGATACATGATAACTGTTTGATATAGATCACAATCTAAAATTAGTAGTATCGGCGACTTCCGACAGAGCACGCACATTCTATATGACCCTGACCAAGTCTGATACACTTGGTATGTTCATGGCATTCAAGACGACTGTGTAGAAAGCATCCGTGATATTTTGACGCATCAGTATGTAGGATATTTGACAAGAATAAAACCCGGAACAAGAAATCAACCTGTCACTTCACTGGAAATGATTGTCCTTCGAGGCGAGGGCCTCGACTCTCAACACTTGAAACAGTCCCTGGTCTTGTACACCCTTGTCATTTACTCACTTAATCTTAGGGTTGGTTACCTCACGGCACGACGAGTCAGGCTCCGGGTCTCGCCATTCGGATTGTCAGGTTGTAGGTACTAGGCACTGTAGGCAGTGCTTAATTGCTCTGTTATTGCATGAGGTTACCTAGGTAATTCTCAGTGTACTCCGCACATAATGCCACGTCCCTCGTATGAGTGAGCACATACCAGTACAAGGTCAGTCCATACGGATGAACGACGACCCAAAAATACGATTCCAGTACCATGGACCATTTCAGCGGACCGTTAGCCTTACGTTTAAGTAGAGCCGAACAGAATCCGTCGTTTCGTGACCTTGTCTACTTGGTACGTACTTGAATATTTGTCAGGTGTGGGCAGGCTGTTCATTGGCACAACCGTCAACTAGGGATGTAGGTACCCAGGCTCTGGCTCATATCGGCTACGCTTCAAGGAGGCCAAAGTCGGAGTTTTATTTTCCATGGATCATGACTCCGTACCATGTTTGGTTACTGGTAATATAAACCAGGGTCTGGATACTGACCATATTATGTATTAAAGTGGACATTCTAACGGGTTCAATATAACCGATCTTCATTCGCCGGGGAAATTTGGAAGTGATAGGCTTGATAGCCCAAAAATTAGATGACTTACAACTGGGGACGCGCTCCATGATCGTCATAACAGATCACTCTTATATGGTCTAAGAGTACGACTATGGAGTCAAGTATTGAAGCGAAAGTAACAACCGAATTTGTCGGTTTTTGCTGCATATCAATTGCCCTTTCCCCAGAAGCATGGACCAGGGTCTCATCTACGCGATGTAATTGTACGTAACTAAGTCTAACTGTTGGTTGGCCTGTCGGGATTCGACGTTTATAACCCTAATCCTGTCTATAAGCTCCTTAGTAACTTAGTTAACTTAACCAATTAATTCTGAAGAAATGACACGGACCAATTGCACCCTGGAAGAGGTCACTGCGTCGCATTTTGAAGAATTTGATCCCGAACCTGGTCTCTTCTTCTCTCGCAGTCTGTGGCATTCCACCAACAGTTCGACACGGATTGTTGGTTCACGTAGGTATCAATTTTTGAGGAATCTGGTTGTTTTCCCTCTTTCTCAGCAGCTAATGCATATTGCAGAACCGGTTCACTCGCTAGATGCAGACCGAGTACATAGTTCCCATGGGCATCAATTCCAATCTTCAGTCCACCTTCTTAGTACGGAGCAGAATCTCGATTGGTAGTGATTATCATTCGTGTATGCCACTGCGTGGGCAAAACTTTCCACTATGTTACGCCGCATGAAGGCTGAAGCTAAACAACTTCTTCGCGTATCGGGTTAGTCGCACGATAGACAGAGTGGAGCGCAACGACGAAAGGGTTGTGATCCATGTGGCTAGGCGAGGCCATGCTTTGGGAAATTTCGAAGATTTTAGGACAAAGTAAGGGGTACTTTAGTGGTGTGGTATTGTACCGCGTATTTCGTATTAAGTGAAAGATACGTACGTATTTTTTACGTACCGATTATTGAAATGATGTTGGTTATCTTATGTCAGTCTTCTCTTTTCTGCAACTCGATAATCGTCGATAGTTGATTCTCGACTCAAATCCAAGTGTTGTTTAGCTGTCGCTAACGAATTATGGATATCGGCAAAATACCACCACCTAGGCGATGTTCCCTACTTTCTCGATTCTCTCTTGGTGGTCTTGGGTTGAGCCGCCACATAACCGCTTATTACTTATTCGGGAAATCACTAGCCTCTAGGGCTTAAGGGACCACGACGCTAAGGATTTCGAGGCTTTGCCTAGTACAAAGATGGCTCGTACATTACTACATGCTGTATGTCTGGTACGCTAGGCGATATCAACGTAGCGTGAATCCATCGTCTACATAGTAGGACTCTGTCATGGGGTAAGCTTGCCAACTTACGACTAAGCCTCGTGGCTCTGACACTGGAGTTTCAACTTTCAAGCTTGTACGGGGTACAATCGTGCATGTTGATGGATCCGAGTGGTCGGCCTAGTTCCTTGCTCTCCATAAAATTGGATGATTCGGCGCCTAAATGTAGAATCTTGAGCTGGTCCACTGGAGCTATGCTATACAATATGCACCGATCATTAGTTGTACTGCAGTGTCGACTGCCTACAACACAGTATACGAACCATCCAGAATTCCAAGACAACGTTACCTAGGATGTTCTCGCCGGAAGTTTCCGTTAGTGGACACCAGATCGCATAGACCTGTCTCACCAGATTAGATAACTTCGCTGCGTAGTTGAGAGTCGAGCGATACTTCTCTCTCGGATTCCTTCTCGAGAGAAAGTAAGTTAAAAATATCTTCGATAGATAGTCGTGGACTTCCTGTGCGACGGACATACACACGGTAGGTAGTAGATAAGTACTCCAGACTATGACAGTAGTATGACCGTTGTAGTTGCTTTTTTAGACACCGTTGACCAGTAGGATAGTGCAAGTCAAGATCTGGTTCTACATAGTAGATGACTAGATGAAGCACCGGGTTTTAGTGCATGCATAGAGTTCGGTTGGAGTAACTTATATCTATTGAGTAGTCGGTATCCAGACTAGAAGTCAAATGTAAAGGATGTAGCGATTGGTGCATCTGCTCGAAATAGTTGTATATCTCTTTATATACACAAAAAATAATGAATTTATTGACACATAATATACCTACAGTGTTACATATTTGTTGGTAAAAGTTGATCAATGGTTCATAGCCTCATACTCCTTCAAGACTGCCCTGGCTAGTGTAATGTATGGTAATGTAATTACCGTATTGCCGTACACACTCAGCCAGCCCAAATAGCAAATCAGACACTGATTGGCTGGGCAGGAACAAAAGTCACGTGAAAAAGCACCGAAATGGCAGAAATGGAGACTGCCAGTCTTTCCTTACGGCAGTCTCCACCACTGCCATACAGACTAATATTTGTCTCTCAATTAAGTTACAGAAAACTTAGCATTCTCCTCCTCTAGTGCTACGAACTAATTCAACTTAATGCTGCGGAATATTACTGACCACTGACCACTGACCACTGACCATTGGCACTGACTGACTGGGCGTTGTGGCTAAACCTACGCGGTCTCCTATTTCCACTTGGTCCTGTTTGCTCTGTCTGTTCCTGTTCCAATTACCCATTCCTCTTCTCCTACTATTATTTCTCTCCCTCTCCTCCAGCCTCAGGGACTCATGTGGAAGCAGCGCTTTTCGCCCAGAGAAGATCAAGCCTCTCGTTCCAGAGATTCGGGACTCCATTTGTCTGATCTGTCTCTTTTTGGGCGCTCAAAAAAGAAGGTATCACCACATTCAATAATATCTGGTAAGTGACGGGCAACTATTGATGTTTGACTCGGTTTGACTCCCGCACGCACCCCCCGACATGCGCAATTTTGCGTACTCACACTGTGCCATTGACTGTTCCTGGTTCATCTGGCACATAATACTGCAATTAATTCATACTCCTCCCTTTCCTCATTTCACTCTCTCCTCGCTGGCAGTCATACTGCATGACCTGGTATCATGGGTCCCCGTTTCTGTCCGCTGGCCCCCCTCCCCGCGCTCATCACCCTTCCCCCGTCTGATTCCGCCCCAATGCACCCAGGACTCGGCTTTTCTTTGTGCGATGACTTCATCTCATTCAAGAAATGACTGAGCCATTTTCTGTCCCCCTGCTTTTATTCACCGACATTGTGTCAGCCCGATATGTCATGTCGAAAGAAAGGCTAACAAAGACGCTACCCGCCAATCGGCTATAGATCAGCACCAATATTCTTCCTCTCCACGAAGTACTTCCCGCGCAGACTCTGTCTCGACAACTCGATCCTTTCGTCCATCGTTTCGCAATCCGTCTGAATACCGTGCGGAGAGTCTTCGGTCGAGACAGTCATATATATCTGGTCATCACACAACATCCAGCTCGGTCTATCCGCCGCAGTCACAGTCGCAGTCGCAGCATTCAGACAGGGCGAAGCCGTGGCCGGCTTCGTCTCATTCAAATCGCTCACAGACTTCGTTCAATAATCGCGCTGGCCGGAATAGTACCGCAATGATGGATATGGACCGCGCGCGAACCCGAAGAGAGCGCACCTTTGTCGGCAGCGCATGCGCCGTGTGCGAGGAGCCCCTGGAACATACCTTGCGCGGCGAGCGGATTTTACAATTTTCATGTACTCATGTGTCGCATGAGGCTTGTTTCTATGAGTATATCAAGGAATTCGAATCTCAGTATTGTCCTACCTGCAATGCGCCGCTCGGTCTGGACACTAGTCGAGGTGGAAATGTCTTGGATATTGGTAAGTCCAGTCATCTCTTCCGAAAGGTAGTTCCGAATGGTCTACTAAACTTCGATTGCGTGCGCACAGAGAAGCTGAGTAACATAGTCCGCTCTGCGTCAGTCAGTGACGCTGCAACAACTCGAAGCACTCTGACCACTCCAACTCCGTGGGATAATCGTAACCATAACCAGCAGGCCCATCAAGATAGTCTCAGGTCTTACCAAATGCAGCAGCAGCAACAACACCAACAAGACCATAATTTCAGCAGGCGTGATAGTCGCGACACTAGTAGTCAACGCGAACGGATTGAGCGATTGACTACAAATAGTTCTCGAAGACAAACGAGTCATAGCCGTCAAGACAGTGGAAATACCGGTGTTGCGTCGTCGGGTGAATACACCGACGGACAGCAACAGAGCACTGGCCGGCGACACGATTACGACGTACAGGCCATGGAATCGGACTTGAGTCCACGGTCCGGCGCAATCAAGAACCCGATCCCTGCCCCTATTGTCACTGTGCGCAGCGAGTTCCCTACGCTCAATCGCTCCCGCCAGCAGCAGCCGCTCACTTGCGTGGTCACTGTCGAGGTTCCTGGTGGCCATTGGCGACCGGATATGGACGATCTGCGATTCACACCTTTGAACGCTCAGCTGCCTCCAGAAGATGTCTACGCGCCGATTCGTTCACCGACCGTCAACTCATCGCGTTCCACACCGGCCGAGTCTCGAGAAAATCTGGACGAAATTGCGGAGGATCTTCGTTTGCGGGTCGAGAACTGGCATGGCCTGGAATTTCAACGGTATGCTACTCGATGAACAAGGAAGAACTGTTGCTAATTGTATAGGTTTGGAAAACTCCTCTTACACGGATCCCTTAATGTTGGTAAAGATCGGGAATCGTGGCAAGAGCTTGAATGCTATCTGTTTGCTGAAATGCTTATTTGCGTAAAAGAAAAGAAATTGGCCTCGGACGCTGCTGCATACGAAAGTAAACGCAAAAGCAGTCGTTGCACATTGAAAGGCTCAATTTTGATCAAGAAACACTTGCGCGAGGTTGATGTGGTAACAGGTATGAGGAATTGGTACTATTGCAGACGGACAGAGCTAACTTACTTATAGAGGAACCGATTCTTACACTAAACCTGATTGTCAGTGATTTACCATGCTTCCATCTCCGATTCCAGAATAGGGGTCAATTGGATGTGTGGCGCCGCGCCCTTGCTGGATTACACAATCCCGAACCTGTGAGGGACTTTGATGTCGACAGCGCACTTCCGGAAGAGGATGATTATCGTACAACCAAGACCAATAAACGCCAGTCGTCGGCGACCTCGTCCTACGGTGCCAATAAGTCCAACAACACTGCTCTGACAGAGTATACCAATACCATGCGAGACACCGGCCCCGCTAGTTTCCATGTTCCACTAGACTTGGTCGTTGTGATACCAGTCTCATCATCTATGCAAGGGTTGAAGATTACACTTCTGCGCGACGCATTGAAGTTTCTAGTGCAGAACCTAGGGCCACGCGATCGGATGGGTTTGGTCACTTTTGGATCAAGTGGTGGAGGTGTTCCTCTGGTGGGAATGACTACCAAAGCATGGAATGGCTGGGGCAAGATTTTGAATTCCCTCCGGCCCGTTGGTCAGAAGAGCTTGCGAGCAGATGTGGTTGAGGGTGCCAACGTTGCTATGGATCTGTTGATGCAGCGAAAGTCGAACAATCCCATCTCCACTATTTTACTCATCAGTGACTCGTCGACCTCTGACCCGGAAAGTGTTGACTTTGTCGTGTCTCGCGCAGAAGCTGCTAAGTATGTTTAGACCTCCTAATCTTATTGAGTAGTGTACTGACTTGTTTAGGGTTGGAATCCACTCCTTCGGCTTAGGGCTCACGCACAAGCCGGACACATTGATTGAATTGTCAACCCGGACCAAAGCTTGCTACACATATGTCAAAGACTGGATGATGCTTAGAGAATGTGTCGCTGGCTGTCTTGGCTCTCTGCAATCGACCTCACACCAAAATGTCAAGCTTAAGCTACGGTTACCAGAAGGCTCACCAGCCAAATTTGTCAAGATTAGCGGTGCTCTCCATACGACAAAGCGCGCTACTGGGAAGGACGCCGAAGCTGCTCTCGGCGATTTGAGATTTGGCGACAAACGAGATATTCTCGTACAGCTTGTTATTCAGCCTGATAATGCCACACAGGAACATGTTCCTCAAGACCCCTGGCAAAGTCTGGTGTCTGGTCTTGAAGCGCTTGGAGGCGGCTCTGATGGTGACGAGCAGCGAGTTGTCAGCGTGGAGGAAATTCCTCTCATCCAAGCTGATCTTACATACGGTGATATCCTCCGCGAAGGTCATTTGACGCATTCTCCGCGACCATCGCTCTTGGCTATCACCATGCTTCCTCCTAACCCACGAGCCAAGCATGGAGGGCGACCCTCAACACCTCCTATCCCCCCTCATCCATCGATCGTGCAACGACGAATGGAACTGTTAGCATCGGACATGCTAACCAGGGCATTGACCCTTGTCTCTCGCGGTCAACACGACCGTGCCCAACATCTCCTTAACGAGACCCGAAGCATCCTCAAGGGTCTTGGAAAAGGAGGTCTCCCACCTCTGCCTCCGGATGCAAACAAACCCAGCACATCCTCCAACGGGCTTTTGAACGACTCCCACAGTCCTGCTGGAACCCCCAACTCGACGTCTCCGCGGTCGTCGCACTTTCAGGAAACCAACAGTTCATCTGCTGCATCAGAAACAGCTACTATCACGCCTGTTGCTGCTGTTGATCAACAAGTCATGGCAGCTCTCGATGCTGATTTGGAAGCAGCGCTTGAATGGATCAACCATCCAGCCGTGTTTAGCCGCGATTCTCGCAAAGCCGTGCTTCAAGCTATTGGCGTTGTTTCGTCGCAGCGAGCATTCACATACCGCACGCCTTCTGAGTCGTTGTGGTCGGATCGTGTGGTGGGTGTGAAGCGGTTGACCGATAAGTCCAAGGAGTGGCGTGAGATGGGCGACGATGCGTTGACCGAAGAGTAGTCATTTCTTTGAATATATCGACCTGTACGAGTCATGAATTTTTTATTCTTATACTTTCTTCCTCTTCATTTCTTCATATTCTTCATGTTCCCCTTATTTATGATACCATTTCGTTTCGATATAGGTCTGCATTTGACTATGTATATTTGTGGGGGCCGGTGTTTTCTACATATATTCATTGATCATTGATTGTATGGTGTGTATATGATATTTTCTTCGTGTTCTATATCAATGTGATGCCTATTTTTCCACCACTAGGATATTGTTGTACGTCCTGAGTAGCTCAGTAGACTACTAGACTTAGTTGTAAGATAAGCCAAGCTAAATACACCGAGAACTCATTTAGACATGCCGCTAGCCGCAAACAGCTAGCGCCGCTTACATAACCCGATCCCGTCCGGCCCGGTGAAGAGCGACAAAAAAAGTCCCCAACCTTTTGTTAGCAAATTGAGTTAGCCTTTGCTGCTGCATTTTCTCGGAGCGGACTCCGTGCTATCTTCTCTCCGTTTCCTTCCTGTCTCCCTGTCTGTCATCATCTCCCTGTGAGTTTGTAATTCCTCATCAATTGCATCTTCACATCCATCACAATGCTTTCCCGATCATTGTGGGCGCGCCAGGTTGCGCCGCTCAGGCGCCAGGTCGTTGCTGCTCCTTTCGCAGCTCGTCGTTCAGTGACCACCGACGCCGCCTCAGCGCATGCTGAGAACATTCCTCAGGTATTCTATCTTCCAGGTCAATATGGCTGTCTCATACTGACTGGTATTTAGGAAGATGATAAGCCCTTCACAGTCAGACTCTCCGACGAGAGCTTCGAGACCTACGAGCTTGACCCACCTCCTTACACTCTGGAGATCACCAAGAAGGAGCTGAAGCAGATGTACTACGACATGGTAGCAATCCGGTATGTCTCCCTCCCAGAGTCTTCTCAACACCAAGCTAATTGAATTAGACGAATGGAAATGGCCGCCGATCGTTTGTACAAAGAAAAGAAAATCCGCGGTTTCTGTCACTTGTCCACCGGTCAAGAAGCCGTCGCGGTCGGTATCGAACACGCCATCACCCCCCAGGACAAACTCATCACCGCCTACCGTTGCCACGGCTTCGCCCTGATGCGCGGTGGTACCGTCAAATCCATCATTGGAGAGTTGCTCGGTCGTCGTGAAGGTATCGCCTACGGAAAGGGAGGTTCCATGCATATGTTTGCTCCTAACTTCTACGGTGGAAACGGTATTGTCGGTGCCCAGGTGCCTGTCGGTGCTGGTTTGGCGTTTGCTCAGCAGTACAATGGCGAGAAGACCTGCTCTATCTCGCTGTACGGTGATGGTGCTTCCAACCAGGGACAAGTCTTTGAGGCTTACAACATGGCTAAGCTGTGGAACTTGCCTGTTCTTTTCGGCTGTGAAAGTGAGTCTTTTTTCTGTTGATTAGGTTGAGTTGGTCAGGTTGAAAAAGGCTAACTCTAATTAAAAGACAACAAATACGGAATGGGTACCTCTGCCGCTCGTTCTTCTGCTTTAACCGACTACTACAAGCGCGGACAATACATCCCCGGTATCAAGGTCAACGGCATGGACGTCCTCGCCATCAAGGCCGCCGTCCAATACGGCCGCGAATACGCCACCTCCGGCAAGGGCCCCTTGGTCTACGAGTACGTCACCTACCGTTATGGAGGACACTCCATGTCCGACCCCGGTACCACCTACCGTAGCCGTGAAGAAATCCAGCGTATGCGCAGCACCCACGACGCCATTGCCGGCCTCAAGCAGAAATTGCTCGACTGGTCCGTTGTCACGGAGGAGGAGCTTAAGGCCATCGACAAGGAGGCCCGCAGCTTCGTTGATGAGGAGGTCGCTGTCGCTGAGCAGATGGTTGCCCCCGAGCCCAACAACCGTATCTTGTTTGAGGATATTTTCGTCCGTGGAAGTGAGCCTCTGTGGATGAGGGGTCGCACCATTGACGAGACTTTCTACTACTAGAAGTTGAGCCATTAATGTTCAACTTTCATAATAATCACCTTTTGTGACTGACATCCAACTTTTGTCTATGCTTTTATCACAGCTTTGTATTTGCGGAGTCGAAAAGAAGCATAAACTATGTACTTGAATTGGGAGCCACATTGTATCTTTTTGCCATATCATTTTTCTTTTCTTTTGTCTATTAGAGTTTTTCTTTCTTTCTACTGTCACGCTGGTGAGGTGTTTGGCGAGTGTAATCTAGCTCAACGCAATACACATACAAATTGTAAAACTTCTACCTCTGACCTGACTCTGAGTATCCAAGGTATGCTTTGGCTATAGTAGTATGATTGAAAAACTTGGGAGGATAAAGACGTAGATTAAAGCTAATTTGCTGTATGAGTAAGGGTATCTATAAACAATACAATTAAAACGAATATCACGCGAAAGAACGAAAGGAAGCGAATGTCATCTTTGGTTTCTCTGGGGAAAAGAAAACGGGGAGAGAGTTAAGCAGACTCTCTCCCAGGCTCCTGCCTCAACATCTCCATAATCATTTCTTGAGTCTGTTCCAGCGCGTCTAGTTTTGAGGTGAACGCTTCACGGATCTTGGCTAGTTCTGTCTCGAATTCTGCGCGGAGTTCGAGTTTGAGTTTTTTGAGGGTTGATGGTGGTATTATTGTTGATGACTCTGGTTCTTGAGTTTCTGCGTCTGCGTCTGGTTGGGAGGATGTTGATGAGGAGGATGGGCCGTTTTCGGTTGTGGTGGTTTTATCGTTGTTGGTGTTGTTGTTGCTGCCAGTCAACGCAGCCACAATAGGGGAGGTACCATCCGCTTTCTCCAGATGTTGATTGAGTTTGGTCAACGTCTCGAGAACAGCGGAGGTCAGATTATTGTCTGCTGCTGGCGGTGCCGCCATAGGAGGAGTGTAGTATGGTTGCGGTGGCGGATAAGGGTATAAAGGATGTGTAGTCGGATGCGCCGGACTGCGGAACATGGTATCGTATCCATCTGGCATTTTCATGCCTGGCGTCGATGGTGGAGGGGGTGCCATAGGTCCCGCAGGTATACCGTACGGCGGAGGGCCGTATGAACTAGGTGCCGGAGTCCATCTGGACGGTGTTGCCTGCCATGACCCAGACGGAGTAGCTCCAGTGGATTTCCGTTTCGCAGCCGGCGTCGAAGAAGACGGCGCAGGTGACGAAGGATTTGAGTCTTCCGCAACAGCCCCAGCAGCAGCAGTAGGCGGCTCCTTCCTCTTCCTCATCGCGGCCCTCTGATCTCTAACCTCAATCCTCCTCTTCTCCGAAACCTCGAACTTCTCCCACGTCGGGATCCATTCATCGAGCACCTTTTTCCACGGATCCGTCGCCTGATCAGCCTCAATCTTGCCTTCTTTCAGGTCTGCAAGATACTTAATCCTCTGCCTCGTAACGAGATCAACTTTTCTCCGCACAGAGTGCCATGAGTACGGACCGCCATAATTTTCGATAAATTCATTGGCGATATTCTTCCACCATTCGCAAAGTTTACTGCGTTCACCGAATGTGGAGCTGTGCTTGATACACAGTTCAAAGAGCTTGATCTCTTCCTCCGTATTGAGGCGGCGCGCATGATTGTTGCGGAAGCTGGGTTGTGGTGGATAGCCCAGGGGTGGCATGCGCTCTCCCAGTCTTTGGCCTGGTTGTCGTGTTTGCTTATCTGTGCCGTTTGTTGTTGCAGTAGCAGCAGCACCGGGAGTTGCGTCGTTTCTGGTTGAAGATCTGAAGTCTATATCTTCTCCATCAGAGTCGCCTTGCTCTTCTGCGTCGCCGTCTTCGTCTTCATCCTCATCATCATCGCCAGATATAGAAGCACTCAAACTCTCCGGCCTAGTGAGTGCATCTTCTCTAGTTGACGCTGATGGCCCCCCATTCGCGCCGTTTGAGGATTTATGGTTACTACTAATTTTATCATTCACGGCTTGCGCTGAGCCTGCAGAGCCCTGCATAACAGCCGGTAACCGCCATCGTCCATACCCATTATCCTGTCGCGCCGACTGCTGTTGTTGCGGCGATTGCTGTTGCGGTTGCTGTTGTGCTTGATGCTGTCGCTGCTCTCGCTGTTGAGTCGCAAGTAAGAACGAATTGCCTTTGCCTTCTCCCTGCCAGGGGAACATATTTTCCTCACAAACACTCCGACTTAAAAAGTCGGTGTTGCTGTTGCTGTTGATGTTGATGTTGATGTTTGTATATAACGTTGTTTTGTTGATCTCCGTATCGTAACAACGCGAGAAAGAAAGAGTGCAAAAGATTTTTTTACGAAAATTTTCGGGCAAAAGTGGATCGTCGGCGGGCCGTCTGGGATTAATTTCAGAGTCCAGCCACCGTGCGAATTGTGTAAATTGTGTAAATTTTTCGGTGGCTTGGCGCGTCGGCGTATTTTTGGACTGTAGTACGTGGTATGTACTGTATTTTACTTTCAAACTATGAATTTTATGGAGTACATAAAAGGTAAGGATGAAGAAGATTTTATCATTCACAGTCCATGCTATCAATAATGTTATACAAATACAACCCAGATGATGTAGAACATCCGCTCTATCATTGCATAGAATCACAAGTATTCGAAAGAGGAAAAAAGCCGAGTTAATACAGTGGGGGAAAATGAATCGTCTTGAAGATCACAACTACCGCCTGCGAAGGTACCAGGCAAAAGCAGGTGTCTGAATGCTCTCGCCAAACGGACTGGGCACCTCCGAGTATCCCGGTCGCGCAACGGGGTGTCGTAAATAAACAGCCGCGCAGATCTTGTGGTTGACCTCCAAGTATCGAGGGATAAATGCAAAAGCGTTCATAAAATCGCGAGGCCGCCAGGGCGTTGCATACGGCTTGCTGGTGTCGATCGGGTTGTCGCGCATTTGGGCAATGGCCTGTTTGAGGATTTCGAATTCGTCTTCGCTGAGTTCGGAAGCGTCGACGGAGTTGGGGTCTTCGGCGGCCTGTTTGAATGCATCCTTTAGTTCCTCACTGAGGCCGCTGGTGATTTCTTCGGCGACGGCGTTGTCATTCTTGGCTTCGGTATCTTTTCTGTAACGGCGGGAAGGCCTAGACTCGGCTTTTTTGGCTTTCAAGAGACCGAGAAGTTCAGAGAATTGCGACTCGAGGTTATCGGCTAGAATAGTGCTAGTAGCGGATTTGGACAGAACACTCCGAACGACTTTTTGGAATCCACGGAGCTCTTGCTTCTTCTTTGCGGGGAGTACATCCTTTTCACGAGACATGATGGTCTTGGCTTGAGAAAGGAGTCGCTGTAACGTTTCCTTGGGACTCTGCACTTCTTTGGATTCCTCCTTTGCTTTTGTTTCAGTTGATTCCTCGGGCTTCTCAGCCTCGGTTTCTTCGATCTTCGATGCTGCTCTTTTCACTACACGCGTCTCCCGACGTTCGACTTTATTCTTTGGTGCACCTGTGGCGTACATGACCCGTTCAGGTTCGACTTGGAAGAGATCGCCGGGATTGAGGAGATAACCAGGGAATTGCATCTAGTCAAGTCAGCCCTTGTAACCCAATTCAAAATGCGTAGAGAAACCGACCTTTTTCCCATTCACAGTAACGGCACCATGAACCACAAACTGCCTCGCCTGTCTCGTACTGCTAGCAAACATAGCTCTGAATATCGCAACATCCAACCGTCTCTCCAACGGCGCAAAGGTCATATTCGTGTACGGTGTGCGTTTGGGTGTCTGTGTTCGGCCTTCACTCTCCAAGCCAGAACCTCGACCAGCAGAAATGATTGATCCATCATCTCTGGCAAGCTGTTGCGGGTTCATGGGGACGACACTGGCGAGTCGGCGGGAGAACATTCGGGTCCATTGGGACTCGCGTATTTGCTCGCCGTGGTATGCTCGGGCTGTGGATTTGGCAGTCCATTTCTGCTGGAAGAAGGTTCTGCTGGCGGTTGGGGGAGCGCGGAATCGGTGTAGGTTATATAAGTTGTATTTGCTCCATGATTGCCGAATTTTCTGTGGTCGACAGTCAGGCTAAATAGAAACATCAGGGGCTGAATGCAAATATGGTACTTACAGCCTTGCTCAAAGGCGTTGTTGCCCTATTCCTCATGGTGCCGGTGAGTTGATTGGAGATAGAATAACCTCAACTCTGGCTGCGTCGACATCCAGCATCCAGCAGCCGCCATGCGGAATCTCCCAAAAAACATCTGTTAGAGTGAGTGCACGTGACTTACTCACTGTCGTGTTTGCACTGTTTGTCTCCATTCTGCCCCTTTGTTCCTCAGCCAATCAGCACCACACACTAACCAACTAGCGCCCTCCCTCCGCCTATAAATACCTCCCTCTTCCCCCGTCGACTTTCCCTCTTTTCTCTTCTTTCCTTTCTTCATACTTACCTTGTTTGGGTGGCCGCGATCATCAAGGCGGGCCACCACAGATTGGTCCCTGCATTGCACAGCGCGGAGGACCGGTTTGTCCAACGGCCTTTCGGGTCTTTGGCAGGCGTATTCTTTGGCTTCTTCACCTCTTGGTGCATTCTTTTCATCATTTCTTGACCTTGTGTGAGGGTATGGAGAAGAGTAAACATCTTGAGTATCTGAGGGACTGTCGGAGTACGAATATGAAGACATTGTTGGCATGCAGTCACTGACTGTAAACATGACTTATCTATTATCTAGTGGCTGGTTAATCCTAGTACTACTAACTATTGTACATGTCTGAAAATCGGATCTCTTCTTATCATACATATATCATTGTCACACGTGTCAGTCAACCTGTGTACCCTCCTTGCCACTCAACCGTCCCCCCGTTGGAAAAGCATCAAACAACGCCTCTGCCTCCTCAGGACTCATATCTTCTTCCTCTAGTAGCTGACGCGCCATCTCCATCGTCTCTTCCGTAATGCCAGACTCTAAAAACTGACCCTCACTAAACGCCAGTCGCGACAAAACAAGACGATGCTTCTGCTTTGCGCCACTCAAACGCGACAGTCCTTCGTGAAGATTCTTGCCACCACCGCTTCGAATAAGTTTGTAGATCAAGTGCGTCAGTCGGTTAATGAGGGCTGTGCGGATACTATGCTCTGGACGCAGGGTGTATAGACGGTCCATTTCGTCGTATAATGTTCGGAAAAGTCGTGGGAGTACCAATGGGTAGGAAATAATGGCAGTTTTACTCGCGTCTGTCGTCATATCGGAACTGTAGAATGTGATCATCTCGAGAAAAGTAAGAGCTTCTAGACGCATCTGACAGATCTGTAGTGGAAGATACTCTTCTTCGCCTTCATCGGGCTCGATGCGCTGGAAGAGAAGACACGTGACGCGCTCGATGAAGTGGTATTCGACCTGTCGTTGTTCTTCCTCTGATGGCTGGATAGTCCCAAAGGAGTTTCGTCGGAGACTGGTCGATAATATTTTAAGTGATAAAACAATATCCTGCAAAGGCTGATGGTCGTTCAAAGTCATCAATAATATATCAAAGTGTATGTTTCGCCATAAAATTTCGTGAGATTCGTCTTCTTGTCGACAAGCCAGCGCTAGGAGATACATGATCTCTAGCGCAGAGGTCGAGTCGACATCTGTATGTAGCACCGTCCGAGGGGTTCTTCGACTTTCGCCCTTGACTTTCGAGGATACCGCAGAGTGTTCAAAACGAGTGGCCGCATTGACGTATATCGACGCCTGAAGGATGCCGGCCAGTTCGGTGATCAGCTGCGGACTAATGGAGTATAAATCGAGCAGCAAAATAAACTTGATCGAGGCCATAAACACGGGTACGACTTTGTAGAACTTTTCTACAAGAGCGCGATCCCACAGCTGTATCAGGCAATGGGCATATTTGACTGGATAGTTGGATGTCACTCCGCTCATCGTCTCGAACACAATAGACGATATCTTTCGGTCAGGCTCAGATGGAAATGCCAGTCCAGCCATAACCTCCAAATCACTTTCCGCGTCGGGATGGTTTCTGTGATTCAAGATCTGCGTCATATAGAGCCCTTCTTCAATGCCTTCTCCTGAAACATGCTCTCTTTCCGTTGTAGTATCCATAGAATCCAAAGCCTGCGTTTCCGCTTCTATGGCCCCAATTCCCTGACTTAATTGAAGAGGCGCCATAGGTATAGGGGCATCGCTGACTTTGCGCTTTCGCTTTCCAGGTACGCTCGGCGTCCCTCGTTTCGATCGTCCACCGGAGGACTTGGTAGGAGATGCGACCCCGATTTCATCGTCCTCGAAGCCATCGCGAAAGGGGAGTGTTCTCTGTTTTCTAGGTGTTTGTGGTGCTTCCGGTCGTTTCTTTGCGCGAAGGTTGTTTACTCGTAGTGCTTCGTCGCGTAGCTCTTCTCTTAGGAATAAATTCTCTGTTTCAAGTTTCTGCCGATCGTTGATAGCAGCTTGCTCGACTCCTTTGGTCTTCGTTGTAAGTTCCGTTAATTGCGCTCGGAGGGAAGCAATCGTGCGCTCGAATTCTTGGGCTTGTTTGGTAAGGTTTGCTCTTAGGATGGCCACTTCGCCGGTTTTCTTCGTCACGTCTTCTCTCGCTGAGGCCAATTGTTCGTTGATCGCATCATATTGGCGTGAAAACTAGTTCGTCAGCTTGTTTCAATAGACCGGCTCGGAATATGTACCTCCTCGATCCTCGCTCCTATCTCACGATCATGGCTGTCCTGAACAGACTGGACGTGTTGTGTTTGGACCGGAGTATATTGTCTCTGGCTTGCGGCGCGACCGTGCAGGACATTCTGGGCAATTGGCGGGTTTGAATTGATGACATCTTCTAAGGGTTCGTCGTTGTCCAGAATATCAGCGTCCAAATCGATAACCTCTACGTCGCCATAGAAGCTCGACTGCTGGCGCTGCGGAGGAGCATTGTATTGCGACTCATGATTCAACTGATTTCTGTTCGTCTGAACACCGGTGTGTTGACTGCATTCGTCGTACTGCGGTGCTTGAGTAGCTTGCCAGGCACTTTGCTCGAGTTGAAGCAATGTCCCCGCGGGGATTGCATCAAAGTCCAGGCCATCGTCGAGGAACTCGTCATCGCTGTCCATTCCACCAGCCTGTGAATTGTGCCATTAGAATCAAGGCGCAAGCTTGATGTTGATTGTTTCGAAAATGGATTGTTGATGGTTATCTCCGCGCTCCGCACGAGGTTCACCCGCCGACGCCAAGCCTGCTGCGCCTGAGGAACCAAGGCTCCGAAGTTCTCACTGACGTCGACTTTGGCCTACTATTGCTGCATCCATCTCCAGCAGACAACACTCACTCTCCTTTCTCATCCCCCCTCATCCTTCATTCTTCACTTTCCTTGATTTGTCTGTATCTGTCGCGAAACCAAATACTTCGTTATTTTTGTCCGTGACAGCGCAAGGCAAATCTACTCCTTCCCTAAATTTCTCCATGATGGGCCGAAGAAATGTTAGGTTCCCCCATCGCTCGAATGGCGACCAAGCCTTGCGATCGAGCTTCTCAGAAGTAAGCGATGGGGAGACATCAGTCAGCAAAGCAGATGGCAATCAACAAGAGGTAAGTTGTCAAGTTGAGGTTTTAGTTCATTGCGACGGTCAACTAACAACAGAGCAGGCTTCGGACGCTCCGGCTCTCTCGGACTACGAGAAGAAGAAACAGACCTTCATCACTCGAACGATATGGACCTTTGTCATGATTGCCGGGTTCTTTAGTGCGATGTTCTCCGGTCACATATACCTCATTGCCATCGTCACCGCCGTTCAGATCATCTCCTTCAAGGAGGTTATTGCGATTGCCAATGTCCCCAGCAAAGACAGGAATCTACGGTTTACGAAATCGTTAAACTGGTACTTTTTGGCTACAACCATGTACTTTCTTTACGGAGAGAGCGTCATCTACTACTTCAAACACATTCTGTTGGTGGATCGGATACTGCTGCCATTCGCAACACACCATCGTTTCCTTAGTTTCATGCTTTACGTTTTCGGTAAGTTGCTAATCTACAAGAGCTGCTATAGAAACACATCTAACGGTCACAGGGTTCGTCTTCTTCGTAGCCACGCTGCAAAAAGGCCATTATCGTTTCCAATTCACCCAGTTTGCTTGGACTCACATGGCGCTGTACTTGATTGTCGTGCAAGCTCATTTCATCATGAACAACATCTTTGAGGGCATGATCTGGTTCTTCCTGCCCGCATCTCTCGTCATCACGAACGACATCTTTGCATATGTCTGCGGTATCACTTTTGGTCGCACGCAGCTCATCAAGCTATCGCCAAAGAAGACCGTTGAGGGTTTCATTGGAGCATGGATCTGCACCATCATCTTTGGCTATTTCATGACCAATATTTTGATGCAATACAAATACTTTATTTGCCCCGTGACCGATTTGGGTTCCAACGTTGTGACTGGATTGGAGTGCACTGTCAACCCAGTCTTCGTCCCGAACACATATCAGCTGCCTGATTGGCCTCTTCTACCCAAGACGATTCATGTTGCGCCGATGCAGTTCCACATCCTTGTTTTCGCAACATTCGCATCTCTCATTGCGCCCTTTGGCGGCTTTTTCGCTTCTGGCTTGAAGCGCACATTCAAAATCAAGGACTTTGGCGAATCTATCCCGGGACACGGCGGTATTACTGACCGCATGGACTGTCAATTTATCATGGGATTTTTTGCGTTCATGTACTACCAAAGCTTTATTGCTTTGCACAAGGCCAGTGTTGGAGATGTCATTGAGACTGCAATCAATGGCTTGACAGTCGATGAGCAGCTCGAGCTTGTCCGAGGACTTGGTAAATATTTGTACAACCAAGGTGTTGTCACAGATACGGTACGTTCGTTTCAAATCTTGAGATACTCATTTGCTAATGCTCACACAGGCGCTTGAATGTATAACCGGCGAGCTTTTCAGACGATAGACTTGGAAACACCCTCTTCTTGACGTGATTCTTACCGTTCTTCCGCATTGGAACCTTTTTGCTCTCAAAATCACATACAATTCGAATTTTACATATTTTAATCTCATGAAAAGTCATCAGCCCAGTCGCGCGTGTTTGGTGTGCATCTAGGGCGTTCTTGAACAACATAGTGATGACAACGGCCTTACTTTGCAAGCATATTCTCTGCTATTTATCTTATTCGAACCAATACTGCAGGTAGCAAGAAGGATATCACACTTTTACGCTACACCTTCACCGATTATCAATCATCTACTTGGTTCCTCTGTCATGTCCCAGACAGATCAATAAAGCTGAGTGAGAACTTCGCTTTTTACACACCTTCTCAATCCCAACCCTTTTGTACCCTTCTCTCATCCTCCATCTATTATTCATGATGGACAAATGTACCTATGCATACCTCACTCATCTCGGTCGAGTCATAACGACGGATCCTCTTCAATGGGCAGATCAACTTTTTTGTCCCTCTTATCCGTCGTACCCCTTTCAACTTTGTCTTCTTCTCTTGGCCATGACTAAAGGGTTTTATTCTCTATTCACTTTTTTGGGATGGGTGTCTGATTTGAATGGTATGGGACTACATGTATGGGTTTATGGGGCAATCAAAGCTCGAGTTATTTTTTGCTTCTGTCTGTTTTATACAAAATGGGATGGATGATGGCATTTTAGTATTGGTATTGGTATTATATTTATTGGCCTAATTTTTAGTATCTATTGGAATGAATTTATTTCTTTTCCATTTGACTTCGTCTATGTAAAATTTCAAAGACTTTCGAGAAGGGCAAGGAGAGAAAGATGAAATCAAAAAGGAAGGGGGTATCACTTAATCAATATGTGAACAACTCGAGAAAACCAGCAGACCCATTCATAATGCGTATGTCCCGAACAAATGCAACCAATCCACCCAAATCAGACCCGCGAAAGATGACAACAACAGACTCCAACGACCCATGCAATCAGTCCACTGTTGAAGGATCACTCCTCAACCTCTTCAATGATATCCCGAAAATAGCTCGAGACAACCTTCTTCTCCGCCTCGGCACGCTCAACATCCAACATGAATCGTACTGTCCCATCACGCCCGCGGTCACTCAAACCCGGTTTCTCGCCGTTCGCAGATACCGGTGTGAGTGGGTTTGGTGGTGCACCTGCTGCAGCAGCGGCGGCGGCTGCATTCTCAAATTCTCTACCTCGCTGGTCCTTGCCTTTGCCTTTGTTTTTGTTGTGTTTGCCATGTTTGGGGCCGGGACTGGGACCGCTGCCGTTTGTTGCTTTGATGTTGGCTGATGTAGATGGTCTATTATCTCGCCAGTGGGTGAAACGGGGCAGTCCTTCGTCTTCGCTCTGCTTGTTGAGCGGGATGCGGATTGCGAGGAAGGCCTCAAGTGGGTATTCGGGGCCGACGACGGTGGACGATCGATGATGGATGTATAGATCGAGTAAGTCCAGCAATGTTTCTGTTGTCACTCGTGTCAGGTTGCATTCAGTCAAGAAAGAAGAGAAGGAAGAAAACATACCCATGACCTCAGCACGTCCCAGATTCCAAATCTCATATCCCCTTCCAGCCTCCACATCCTCCAAGCCAGCATCAAGAAGCCGAGACGCCAGTTCCAGACATGCAAACGCCATGGCCGCCGTAGTCTGCTTCAAAGGCGCAAAAGTGCGATACATATCGAGAGAAATGCAGTACGCGAGCATGCCGACTTCGTCGTCCTTTTTCAAGCCATGTTGCTTAAGGAGTTTGACGAGGAGTTTTTGCGGGTGGCGGTTGCGGAAGTCGAAGCCTGATGCTTCGAGCATTAGTCTTTCGAGGATGATTATTCCTCGGGAATGTTGGTCGAATATCTATGCAAGTCAATAACAGGCGATTGAGTTGACGCAAAAGGACGCAAAAGGTGGGAGGGCTTACGGCGTCGTCAGGAGATACTTGCTCCGAAGGAGGAAGTTTCAGGTTATATGCGGCGCACACGATGTCGCGACTCTTTTTGAGAGTATCTTCAATTTTACAGGCGGTAAATAGAGCTGCGGCCGCAGCATCCTGGACGAGTCAATAACTTGGACAGGAGATTGAATACAGAAAACTCACCATATAACTGTACTGACTGTCGGCATGAACGAGTCTGAACTTGTGGTAATACACACATGCAGTATTATACGTTTTCACGGGTCTGAGTAATATCAGCAATTTGATCGGCCATATGACAATTGAGATGACATACAATCTGAGCGCCTTTCGCACGTTGTCAATCCACGTCACGCCCGAAATCCGAATATCATCTTCGCGTTGCGGATCAACTCCCGTCGCTGCTAGACATTCTTGAATCGTATGTTCAAAAACATACGGTTTCGCAACCTGAATAAAAGATGGGTGCGGATTTGGGATTTGCATTGCCCGTGGTCCCGTGGGCGGTTGCTGTTGATGGTGTTGCTGCTGTCGTTGTTGTTGAGGCGACATTTTGCGGCCTTGATCTTCTACTGCGGATATGCGCGCAGGAGGAGGCCCATGGTGATGGGGGCGGTTGTGAGGATTGTTTCGGGCGGCGGGGTGGTTGCCGCCGCCTCTTCTGGGCCGGTTGTGGTGCCCTGCCATTGTTTATGTGTGCCTCTGTATGTTTAGTTGTTGTTGTCCTGGTGAGGAAGTTGGGATGGAATGGATGTCATAAAAATCCAAATCACGGGATCGCCTTTGATATGGTAGGTGGTCCGTGCACGTTCGCCGACTATATCAACGGACATCTTCATCATTTACTCGACCACATACTCATTGGATGTTGAACATATTCTCAGAAGCCATTGATTAAAGGGTGGCTTATGAGTAAGTTAATTTACATCTAACAAACAGCAAACTTCATCAATCAATCATTCTCGATTCAATCTTGCCCGTCTATATAAAAACAACCGGAATTAGCCACGACCATACTTGCTAATCAACTTATTCATAATCGAAACAGCACCAGACCTATACCCCCCTCCAAAAATAGCATGATGATTCAAATGATGATACCTAGATCATCAGTCAGCAACTTCCATGTTTAGCAGGAAGAAAAGACCTACAATTCATAAAGCTTCACCCGATCCTCATACTCCTCCACCGGCTCCGTCCTTCGGACAATGGAATGATACTCCTCAAAAAACGCCTTTCCGAATCCGCCAAACATATGCATAATCCCTAGCTCGTACTCGTTATGCGCATAGCAAGCTGAGGGATCATACACCACCCCGCCTTCCTCTTCTTCCTCTTCGTCAGCGGAGGACTTGACGATTCGGCCTTGACTTGCATTCCCGCTCCACAGATCCCCATGGACGATGACGGGATATATCCCCTCTCCATGGCCATCCCGGTCGTAGCCCAGGTGGTCGTCGGCAAGTAATCGTGGCACAACCAACCCCGCTGTTCGAGTGACTAAATCTCGTAGCTCTGCGTCTGATCCATTCTTTCTCTCGGACTCTTTCAGGATCATGAGTAACCTCTCATTCGCATAAAACTCAGCCCAAGAGTCATGAAAGTTGTTAGGTTGGCGTGTATTCCCGCAGTATGTCGGTACCGGAAAGCCATATCTCTTTCCTCTTGATTCAGAAGGGGCAGGGGTGCTATGTAACTTCCCCAATCTCTGCGCAAAACTCGTCTTCGATTTTGTCGTAGAAGACCTAGAACGACCCGATAGATCCAGAAACTCGGTGACGAGAAAGTAACCTTTGCCATGGTCTAGAGAACCCCATCCCAAAGCCCTGGGACAGAAACCGGGCACAACATCGGCGATAGCGTTCAGAGAGGCGAATTCGCCTTGAAACATTTCTTTGCCGTCGGGGGAGGTTTTGAGGAAGTACTGTCTCTCCTCCTCTTCTTCTGTTCCTTGGGGTGAATCATTTTTTGGTAGAGAGATTGTGATACGTCCTGTGTTGGAGAATCCTGATCCCAGGCCGGATGTTGATAGAGTGGCCTTTGATGGGTCGATATTAGGGAGAGACAAAGTACGGAGGATGGATGGGGGAACTGGTGCCATTGTCTTTTGTTTCTTTCTATATATGAGGTTACTGGTTATTGTAAGCAAATGGAAGTAGTATCGAGGTTGCATACTTGTATGAAACATTTGAATGTTGATGGGCGTGGGTCTTATGACGTTTGCGGGGCAGCTACATAGGTAGATAATCAAGCTTATCTCGACATTCTTTCAGCTACAAGATTGAAATGTATATCCAGTATACGTACTAGTATATTAATATCACATATCATTGCAGATGTACCATATGTATAAACAATAAACTCGCTCACCGATGCCAAAAATGTAACCCTATACCAACTACCCCGTGAATAAAAAGGCGTTTCTTCCCATGTACATGAATGAATGAGTAAAGAATATTATAGTCAAACAGGTCGGTAAATAAAGCGAACAAACCTCAACAAGCAAGTTCTATACATTCATATATTTGCGGATCTGATGTAGAGCTGTCTTTGTTCGTTCTCGTACATCCAGATCCGAGTCTTCTTCGACGCTGCGAAGTCGGTCTATGACGCCTAATGATTTGAGTTTTACTGCTCGTTCGTAGGATGCTTGGCGGTCGCTTTGGTCGTCTTCGTATGTCAGGTTGATCACCACCCAGACGCAGTTTACTCGGACGACGCGATTTGGGTGCTCGAATAGCCACATCAGGTTCTTGAGAAGTTCGCGGTGTGTGAAGAGAAGATCTCGTTGTTTGGGTGGCCCAGCGGCAAGATTGACGAGTACATAGGTAACTGCGACGAGAATCTCGGCTGGCATCGGTGATGGAGGAGGATTGGCTGCGGTGTCGCGTCGAGTGGGATTTGGTCTAGGTCGCATCTTTTCTGCCAGTATGCTCAGAAACTCTTGATGACCAATCTCGGCTAGGAAGAAGTCGACAATCTCTGCTGCACCGTTACCGCACATGATATTACGGACCAGATCTAGGGCTTGCTCTTGGACTGCGATATCATCTTGCCTCGCCTGCCTTGACTGATCAATTTCTCCACTCATGGTAAGCTTCTTGCGTCGGTTTGGGTCTGCGAGAAGAGCATCAAAACCATTATCTCCTGCTAGTGTATTGTCTCTCGATTCTTCTGCTCTTGAAGCGTCCTCCATCGGATTAAGCAAATCGACTTTCTCACCGGCCGAGTTGGACGTTCCCATGCCCATCTTGAAATCTGCCGCAAGGCTTCGTTTACTAGTAGGATCCATTGACATGATCTCTGCTAGCCACGGGGCACCAAGACCAGTCACGATTCTGTTTTTTATGTCATTTGTCGAGTTATATGCAATGTGCTTAAGAGCCCATAGTGACTCCAAGCGAAGTTTTGTGTTGTTGGAGTGCGCGTGATCGCAAAGGATAGGAAGGATACCAGCAGATATTATTGCCTATTAACCCTAAGTTAGTTCATATTTTGTACTGTCAGAGAAGGGTGGGTACCTCTTTCATAGGACTAAAGTCTAATGCAATATTGCATATCACCGACGTTGCTGCTATTTGTACCTCGATATCTCGATGCTTGATCAACTCAAAAAGAGGAGTTGCGACTCCAGCGTCAATCAAACTTGTTCTAAGCACACTAACAGAACGCGTTAGAGCTCTGGCGGCACCACACGCTGCAAGTAGAGTTGGTATTGAATTTCCATCCGCAGCGGTGTTCTTAGTGCCTGTGGTATCCTGTGTCTCTAGCGCTGGTCGTGGCTTGAGAGAGTCGATTATATACGGTACAACTCCGTTCTCGCAGATTGCCTTCCGATATTCATCCCTAAATGGAGCGAGCGCTGCCAACGCCCGCAAGATACCTTCTCGATATCGCATTATATGACAGGTCATCGGACTGTAGCCAACAGGCCCCAATTGAAGAGTTGCTGGTACAGCAGATTCCATATATTTGTCTTTGCTTTCGGCGTACCACATGGGCTTACCATTTTCGGAATGTGGATTGTATGTTTCTTTAAGGAGTTGGGAGAGTATCTTGATGGCGCTTGCTTCAACAGCATGCTTTTGCAATTCCTGCGTATCCATGACCAACGTGGCGATAATAGATGGTACTTCTTCTTTCAGACCGAGGGCTGTTAGAATCATACCATCAGAGTCGGGGTCCGATTCGTCCCTGAAATCATAGTCCTTGTCAAGCATTCTCAGTAATAACGGCGTTACTAGGTAGTTGAACATGGGAATCCGATGCTTTCTAGCTAATCCAAGTCGGAACAGACCAGTGACCAGACGAGCTGCCATCACACGAGACATACCATTCTCCGTTCTGACCATGTGGAATAGCCAAGGCACAAGTGCGCTCTCGTCTTCTTCATACGAGGGCGCCTCTAAGAACGAGAGCGAGCGCTTATGGAACGATCCAATTGGGACCAGAGGTGGGAAATTTGTAGAAGCATTGTTTTGCGCAAGGGGGACAACAGGGAGTAAAGCATCCATAGGATTCGTATGGGTTTGACGAGGAACGGCTGATCCCGACAGATACGGCATTCCCCATGGATTCCTCTTAATGTCTGTAGGTGAGAATTCCGGTAGCCGTCCCGGAAATACAGTAACAATACCCGGCGAGGAAAGGAAATGTTCCGCACGCCATTTTGAATTCTCAACAATGATCGAAGTCGCACGCAGGATTGGGCCCAGCTTCGCTGTTGATGGGGCTGGCTGCGGGAGTACGGACAATGCTCCGTCTTGACCTAGATGGTTCTCAGCACCGGGCAGTACGAATCCCTGGGCAACGACAAAAGACGCAATCTTCAGGGCCAAAGCATCCAGAATACCATATTCCGCCAGAGCTGCCTTGTGAGTCTCCTCGGTGCATAGTCTGGTAATGATATTCGCGACAAAAGTTGCGCATGTTTGCATTGTGGTAGAAGAAGAGTTTGAAGCGATTATACGAGCAAAGCATCCGATAGTATCAGGAGTGAATAGAATCTCTGCCAGACGATTGTCCTGAGGCCAGTTTATATTTTGTAGTGGATAGCGATCCGCGATGTTGCTCAGCGTTTTCAGAATAGAGACTGTAAGCAACTGTGGGCAATCAGGCGACGAAATGATGGCAAGCATAGAAGGAATGGCTTCGCTAGCCATGATGGGCGAGATAAAAGCAGGTCCACCTAAACCTGCTGTTAGCTTTCGAGTCTATCGCCGTAGCTCAAGGCCGGGTTCATTTACCTTGAGCCAAACTGCCCGTGATAATCACAGCCTGCAAGCAAAGTTCCCGATCCTCCGTCATCGATGTTCTGCCTGCAGAATCCCCTCCCCGCCGTCCATCGGACATAACTTCCTTACTGGCCTCATATTCCTCACGAGACGAGCGTTGCAGAATCCGTGATAATATCTGCACAATGCCCAAATTGACCCATCTCTCCTTCCTCTGGTCGTGACCGATGATCTCGTGTTTCAGGGTCCGCAGTGCTGCTGTCTGTTCGGAGACGGATGTGGCATTAAGTAATCGATTGAGCAGCGGCCCCTCCTCCCGGGCCATCTTGTGACGAGAGGCTTCTTAATCCTGTGGATGTTGTCGATCGTTAGATCGAGGGATAAGTGGGATGTGCTCCGATGAGCTGATTCTATTGTCGAGATTCGCGATTAAAGGGACAGACTGGTTTCGATGCGTGAGGTTGAAGTGATAGTGATCAACGGCGTACCGGAGATGTGAAGTGACAATGGCAAATGTAAATGTATGGTAGGTACTTTGTGACGTCGTGCTGGGGGTAACTGTTGACGAGATTTAAGGCTGTATTCCACGCCCCTTCCGAATCACTCTTGAACGTTTAAGATATCAACAGAAGTTGTGGGGTTGTGGTAGATAATGGAAGAGGGTTGCTGCTGGTCCGCAAACATGGATGATGATACCACTGCCTGCTCTATGCGGTCTCGATGTCTTGGCAAGAACAATATCAATACGGTATCTTACCAGGCAGCTGTAACTTTACCACGTTGTAATCTTATTTGCATGGGTAAATGCGTTTTTGCAGTGTATTACCGTGATTTCAGTCACGTGTCAGAGCTAGCTTTCGGCATTTGGCGCCGAGAGCCGTCAATACTGCAGTTTGATTGGCTGATGTATATACTACAACTACATAGTATGATGTATACCTTCCCAGCAATCAATCACGAATTGATCCTGGTTAGCTGTCCAAATAAGGCCAAACCTTTGCATGCAAAGCCTTCTGTTGAGCGTTCTCCCCCAAGTCAACAAAGTCTTGCATAAACTGCCTGTTAAGCTCCTTCAGCCGTGCGTAGTCGTCTGGACGCACCATACCTCTCAGCGGGATCATGGCTTCGTCCTGCAGTTGGTGCATTATAGATGAAGGGCCTTCAATCAAGTCCATTTCGTCTTGGTGTAATGCCAATTCCTCCTTGGAGAAACGGATGGGACATGTTTTTGATGCATCCGGTGCGATTTCTTCCCAATGTGCGATGACAGAAACCAGAGAATGCATCAGCGAGAACAGATCATCTCTTTCCCAGCAGCTCGGAACTAGTTGGATAGGTTTTGTTTTAGTTGAGTGAAGCCGGTCATCGATTATGTCTGCCCTGATATTGTTTTCATTCCTGACTAATTGTCGATAATGCATGAGAGGAGTCTCCTGGCTTAGAGAGAATGCCGTCAAGGACTCAAGGAATTGTGGATATGGTCGTTGCAGGAACAAAGGCATTATAGTGGTCGATTGCCAATCAATTACCGACGAGATTCGTTTCGTTGCAGGATCGACAAAGATATTGTCAAGATGAAGGTCCGGATGGGATAGAGTCCCAAGATGTGCACTATCCGAGAAAGTTGAGACGAGGTATGGAGCAAGCGTAAGGTATCGTTGTAAGAGTGAATTGTAATCGCTGGGGGTTTCGGGGTACTGCATAGAACGGTGAAAATTCATACTGGGTTGTGCGTATGACTTGGTCCACTGTAACTCATTCATCCAGATATCTCTGGCGTAGTCGGATGCATTGGTCCCTGAGACGGTGTCAGTAATAAACCGCACCATTAGGACTGGAGAGTATTTCATTACATGGACCCCGGTTAAGTTTCATATTCATTCTCTCCGACATCCAGAGCTTCGAATCAGTTGATGGGCCAATAGCCAAAAAGTTTGCAAGCGAGGTGACGGTTTCACGGTTTAGAGAGCCTCCAGCTGGGCGATACTAGAGTCTAATGGCGTGTACATGACGCCCTTGGACTCAAGATCGGACTTGTAATAGATGCTCCCTTGGACCGAGAAAGAGACTGACGCAAGCCTTTTCTCAATCTCTTGAATTTGATTCACCAGAGCCAATTGCGAGTCTTTAGGCCAGCCGTACCACATGCTGCCTAGTTGTAGGCCATTGGCCTTTTCTTCAAGGGTATACTCAGCGCCAACCGGGTTTTCAGCATCCGATGACCAAGTGTGAATACGAGGTATCTGTATATTAAGTATAGATCGGAGCTGTATTTCAGGTCAGAAAATTGCCATAAGCAAACAAGTGGTAGCTACAAGGAGATCAATCAACCATTACTGACAAAATGACGCGTTGCTACCTCAGAAGACAGGGTATAGAACGGTGGTCCCGCGTTAGGATTGGGCAATTTGGCGACAATTTCATCGCCATCGTCCATAGTCAATATGAGCACTTTGTTGATTTAGCCCTCGACGCATTTGAGGACTTTTATACCTAGAATGATCAACATCAGCGAATAGAAAGGAAAACCGTCTTAAAGCACTGGGGGCATCATACATGATCGTCTGCTATCTCCCTTCACATTTTCGGCAATATCTTCTTCTTTAGCGGCATGCTCTATCATCTCTGTCAGCGGGAAAATCTGCCCTTAACTCTTCAATGTTGGATTTGGGTATACCTGAGCCATCTTCCAAGCACTTGAAAAGAGCGGGTGTCATCGTAGATATGCTACGTTTGACAGCTAGAACGACGACATCTCTAGAATTTAGCGAGCGGCTGTGCATATAATAGTAACCCTCCCAAAGCATTGATAAATCGCATGTTCAAGTTCTCAATTTGACCTTTACATTGTGATGTATGCGAGTAGACTGAGTTAATAGCACTGTCATGCTCGTAGCAAGGGCGCGGACAACGTAACAAATTGGTTCGGCGGCTAATCCTCGCAATCGCATTCTACATGCACACAGGTACTAGTTAGTACTCCGGCCATTTATCCAGTGTTCCAGGAGTCTCCAGAAGTCTCCTCTTTTGATAACAAGACGGCCCAAGATTTCTGATTTGCAGTGCGTATTTCCAAATACCTAGGCACCGAATACTAGATCAAGTGGTCTTTCATGTACCTAATCTGTCGAACTTGCAACGATCCATTTGTCGACTCCAATCTATCGGGGTCCTCTGAAGAATTATCAAATAAAAGTAGTTTACATTCCCAAACAACAGAAAGAATGAATAAGAGCAAGTTGCACATCTCACTCAATCTTTCTCCAAGTTCACTCTCAACGCTGGAATCTCGACACTAACGACCTCTCCACTGGCATCCAACTCAAAGATAAACAGGTCGAGTGCAGCACCTCCATATCTGTACTTGTCAATATCCCTCCAAGAGACGCAAGTTGGGGTTCCGGCGTCTGCGAATTCGTTTTCGTCTTGATAGACCGCTCGAAATGCAAGTATTGAACCTCCGGATTCAGTCACAGAAGACAAATGAGTCGGATATAGTCGCATACTTAAGGCAGTGTAATCTTCAACATTGTACAATATCGCTAGTGGCTTTCGGAAGTCGGTGCCGTTGCTTATGAATGAATCAATGATCATCCCTGGTAGGCTATCAACGGAGATGGATATCGATGAGTTTAGTCCACTCGCAGTATAAGTCCCAGAAAATGCAGACTCTGCATTTGAGAGAGCAATATTTATTAATGCCTCGATAATGACCTCACCCACGATATCTGTATGCGAATTCAAATCCGCATTGGACTCTGTATCAGCCGCCAATATAGCGAACCCAACATTATAATCTGGTACTAGGCCGAGATACGAACTGTACAAGCCGAAATTATCGTAGACTGTATAGACATCGATCATGGAGGTGTTTGGGTAGTTTCCGGCAGAGTAGATAATCCAGGGCAGACCGAGAGAGTTTGCTGGATTGGAGGTGTGAGTGACGGGTTTGAGCCAGCGGTTGGTTTGGGATGTTGGGAGGAGGGATGATGATAAGATTGCTTTTCCAGCGATTACGAGATCGCGGACGGAAGAGAACATTGATATTGCACTATATAGAAGAAGGGGTCAGTTTCATTCGAGGTCATAGTTATGGATAACAATAGTGAACGTACGGTGCTTGATCTCCGTAGTTTGTCGTCCATCCACTTGCTGTCTCGTTGATGGGAATCACGCCCGAGGTAGACGTTTTAGGAGTAGAAAGTGTCGTCTGATTCATACCAAGGGGCTCAAGGATTTTCGTGGAGAGCGTAGTTTCAAAAGGTTTGCCTGTAATACTTTCTACCACATATCCGAGAATCTGGAAAGCGTCGTTCGAATAGACTGGGCTTGTCCCTGGCATTACTACCGGAGGTTGCCTCGTGAGACTAGTAAAGAATTCTATTATCCGTTAGTCAAGAGGTTGCAGTGAAGCTGGGTATCGACTTACCGGCTCGACTGCACTGGGGTTGGGAATAGCAACCAGGTACCGTATCTGTGGGAAGTCCCGGGAAGCCATATGCTATAGCATTCTGCATCTGACTGAGATCGCCGAGTCCGACTAAGGGTATCATTAATATTAGAGATGATTGATAGTTGACAGCTACGTCACTTTTAGGAGGACTCACAATCCCTAGAAATACCACTCATATGGCTAGCAAGCTGCCCAACAGTGATACTCTGCCAGTCCACAGCACCATCTCCCTTTTCTTGAGCAGCTGTCTTAAGCTCCGGAACGTAGTTTGTCACAGGGTTATTCCATACCCCATCTCCTGCCTCAATCAAGACACTCCAAATGGTAAACACTTCAGTCAGCCCACCAATCCGGTAAACACTATTTGCATCCACAGCCGTTACACCAGTAGTGGAGTTCCTGAAAGAAGTGGCAGTGTAATGATATTCAAAGAGGAAAAAGTCATCGGCAGCTGTTCCCTGATTCGTAGAGAACAAGGCAACGCTGAACGATGTGGTATTTGGTGTTACCTGTCCGTTCGGGCCAGTTCCAGTTTGCATCAAGTTGTCGAATTTGGTGTTCAGCTCGGTCAGGGCAGATTGAAGGATGGTTGAGTTGTTATCCAAAGAGAACGGAGGATATGCCGGTCCGAGTAATGGACATGGAGTGAAAGAGAGAGCATAGGAAGCAAAGAGGGCTGGACCCAGAACAATCAAAAGAGAGGCCATCATGATGATGAAAACGAGAGTAATGCCTTGTATGGTAAGAATTTGATCTTTTCTCAATACTTGACCGAGTTTGAATCCCCTTATAATAGTTCACGTCGGCTCGGAGATAGAGCAGTCTTGTCCGGATAGGAGCACGAGAAACAATCATTCGGACCGGAAATGCGGTTCAGCTTCGACTCGTACAATGCCACATCGGAAGATGAACTCGATTCGTCGTGTTTCAGGAGATGGTTTTCTGTCGCCTTGAGGTTGCAAAGGTGATTCCGGCGAGTATCAATGTTCAAATAGCCGCAAAGTGGGATGTCTTGCGACAACCAATGTTGATCACCAGCTGAATCCGCTGTCGTTGGCCCAATCACCTAACATAGGATCAACCATGGAATCAAATAGGCCATCTTGAGGTATTGAGAAGTAATTCCCAAAGCCTGCGTCCGCTGATGTTTCTTCTACACGTGACTGAGGGTTACTTAGAGAACCTACGTTCTCACTCGCCCTATTAACCAACTTCTGGATCCGAACGAGGCGCTGCCGGAAATTATGAAAGACGTCCCTGTCCCCATTTGAATCTACCTGCTCAGTACACAAGGTATCAATTCGTGCTTTGCATTGCTCTAGGATATTGGTCCACAAGACTCGGCGTTGAGCTATCTCTGCAGCGCGTAGATCAGATTTTGATGATGGCACTGCAACAAGAAGCCTGCTGGCAACTAGCGTCGCAAATCCTAGTTGCATCCATTGCGTATTGTTGAATGCTGCCTCCGAGCCGAGCGGCAGCGCAAGGTAGATGTTGAGTAATGAGTTGGCTGCCATGAGAGCCTTGCTCAGTAATTCATCTTTGAGGAGATGGTTAGGTATGGCGTGAGCTGATGCCCTTGATTTGAGGCCGGACAAACTCAGCTGATATAGAGACAACTCTGCCGAATGGAATTGCATTGCAAGGAGGGCTATTAAAGATTAATTCCGAGTTTCTCTGCAACGAGAGAAGACCACTCACGAAGATCAGATATCGCAAAAGGCAGTCGAGTCTGAAATGCCTCTAAATCCGCAATTAAAGATGTGACATACAACTCTGCCCCTGAACCGGGAGTTCCCAGTTCGGACGCGTGTCGGGCTGATAACTGATCAATCTTATCAACGCTATGCTGTAATTGGATGATATAAAATAGGTATTTGTCATAAGGTCCTATCGCTGAGTCGGAAACTGTTTTGCAGCAGTCCTCAATGTATGGTGTGTAAGAAAAGTGAAATTGTTTCTGTACTAAAACCGCGACTCTAGTACAAGCGTCAGAAAGTACAGGAGCAACGGACAGTAAGGACTCACGTTGAAGATAGGTAATAACAACCAGCGATGGCCCTTTTCTCGTCCAGACCCCAAGATGGTCGATTGCAGGTCTCATCCTCAGTATCTTCGTCCTCGACTTTGAACTTAAGAGGGGTCTTCCACGTCTTTGTCAGTGGCGGCCTGTCGAGGCGATACTCAATCACAATGCTAATAGCCAATTGCAGAAACTGTGTATATCGGCTTGGGCGTGTATGGTAATGGTTCCTTTGGCACGATTCAGTATTATGCTGGCAAAAGTCGAAAAGGCTCATGACGTCGTTGATACTCACCATGCAAGATAAATCAGCAATCCCTGTAGGAGTTCAAATGACATTTCCCCATTCACAATCATACGAGAAGCTACAGCCGTTTTCATCTCCATACCCAATCTGCGCTGCAATGGCATGTCTGCGAACGACGCCGATGCAAGTATAGCCAGAAAGAGGAATCTCTTCTCACGACGAAGGGACTCTGCTGATGTCTCTGGGGGAATAACAACGAATGGAAAATGAGGTGTCATCTTCTCTTTGAATGTGTCCAGCAGAGATATAGCGGTATCCATAGATAGGATTCCCCGACTGATAACGTCCTCTTCCTCGGTTGAATGTCTATCGACTTCATCGAGGCTTTCAAGATCGGCAGAGCCGTTCCGCGATCTAGTAAGTTTGTCGATTTGAGATTCAAGGGCCTTGATTTTCCTATGCTAAAATTAGCTCAGACTATCACTACGGTCCGAGGAGTTCAGACAAATCTTTCTGAAATCCATGGAAGCGTCGACGTGCTTTACGATCAACACACTGTCTTCCCAGGCGGTTGCATCTACTTCATGTTAGCACAGCATAGAACAAGGTATTAGAAAGCGACAAACCGATTACACACGTCGTCTCCATTGCGAACGCAGCGCACTTTGGAGTCGGCGCAACTCTGGCATGTTTTTGACTGGATTCTAGATGTCTCCATCAGTTCCAAGGTTTTTCATGAGACTTTGTATAGTGTTGTGTATGCTGGGTGGCAGGTCATAATGGCAGTCACGGCTGACGTTGTTTGTTGTTTCAGACGATCAGTTTGCTAATTTACTTGTAAAAATTTAGCTGCATGGCACTTGTCCCAGAAAGGAAATAGTTGTTGTTTATCGGGTATCAAATTCCGTAACGGAAAGGTCGGCATACATAGTACGTATGCCATCCATCAAATTCGCTAGCCAACTTACTGCAACAATGACACGACGCCGATATGATGACAATTTTGATACCTAGGGGTTGATATCTAGAGAATACTTCTTGCCAGTCCTCGTTCTTGATGATCTCCTTACAATCTAGAGAAGATCTGGATCAAGGGCTAACCCTAGACAGTTAGTGCGCACAGCAAACTGCTTCCCAAAAGAGCATCTGTAAACGCACGTCAGGGCATTACGTAAAACTTGGTGCCACTGCCCACTTAGGAGTTTACCCCGGATCACCTTCAATTTGAGGGCTGAACCACTGGGCTGGGATGCTCGTTCTTCAGCAGAGAAGCTGCGGATAACAAACTCACAGAGTAGCTCTACGTAGTATGTAGGTAGGGGTTATCATGTCGGCAGATCTGATCTGATCGGCAATTGATCATCAAGGTGACAATACCATACAATACCATACATCCTCCCAGACTGAGCCGTACAGAATGAGCCAGCATAGACGAGAGACGCACGGAGTAGGCTGGTAATCATTACGTATGGTAGGAAAATTCCGCGTCGGCTAACTGTTTTCGTGCTAGTGTCGATCGGGTTGGCAGCTCGATGAGAAGTTCGTGGCTGTCTCAGCCAATCATTTCTAACGAAATCTCCAGGCTAAACCCAAACGGGAGTCTGGGCAAAGCAAAAACCGGGAAGGGGCAGACACAAGTTTTTCGTGCGATTTTGCACTGGCTGACTCAAATATATGCCGCAGGTTCCTCCTTGCATCATCCTTTCCCCTCTGTCTCTATCTTGTTTCCCTTGTCGTTTCCGCCGTTTCGTACCTATTCCTATCGCAATAAGACTGCACACAGACATGACAGGCGATTAAACTCGCCATAATAGAACAACACTAACCAATCAGAAAACAAATAACCCGCCCAAGAATGGTTAGTGGCACATCTGTCGGGTCCTGCGCTATTCCGTCCCTGTCGTTTGGTGTGGCACGTGGCTGGATCGCGGCCGCTGACTCGAAGAACAAGAAGCAAACATGCCAGCCATGATCATCTCATCTCCGTCCTCTGCAAGCTTCCAGTCCGGGGCATGCTCCTCCCCTAATCATTTTTCTGCTCCTGCTGCAACCGGCCCGTCCGCCAGTAGCAGCGCTGCTGCTCAGTTTGCCGCGTCCTCGCGCGTATCTCCTTACTCGGGTTTCAATTCTCCTTCACCATTCGCCGCCCCCGCCGCCGTTGCCAATTCTGCCTCGTCCCCTGCCTTTCGCCAGCATCGTCACTCCGCGTCTCGCTCGCTTTTGTCTCACAGCGTAGAGGAATTACGCGCTGCCCTCAAGAACCACACTGTAGCCGCCACTACCACCTCGCAGGATCCCGCTTCGGGGCCCTCAGGGGATCATTCTCGCGGCTGCATGTCCGCTGGACCAGACACCCTTGGGGGCGACTCCCGCCAGTCGTTGACTAATGCGAACAATAATACGGCCAATCCGAATAGTAATGATACCGTCCAGCCTGCCCAGACTCAACCCCAATCGCAGCCGCCGAAGGCTGTACCTCAGGTGCCGATCATCACAGACGGGAGTGTGACTGCTATTTCGCCCTCGGATGTGAAAGGAAAACGTCAGCTGGCCGATGCCACCGAGCGTGCTGTCAGCACTGCAAATAAAGAGATAGAAACGACACAGAATGGGGAGGAAACGGAACAAAGTCGGTTGAAGCGATTACGACCGCCAGTACCGGCCGTCAAACTTCTACCTCGACGATATGAATTGGTTCACCCGAATGATTTGGTGATATTGATTTCGAGTATGATAATGGAACTGATTCAGTATAATGACACCATCCCGTTACAAGGTGGTCGGTTAACTCGATTTCACTCACGGACACCACCACGTATATCGGTACGAGATTATTTACAACGTTTGACGACACATGCGACGTTATCGCCTCCCATTCTTCTCAGCATGGTCTATTATATCGATCGTCTATGTGCTCTATACCCCGCTTTCACCGTTTCAAGTCTGACGGTCCATCGTTTCTTGATTGTGAGCGCCACGGTTGCCAGCAAGGGCCTGAGCGATAGTTTCTGGACAAATAAGACATATGCTCGGGTTGGGGGTATTACAATCACCGAACTGGCGATGCTCGAGCTGGACTTTTTATGGCGGGTGGAATGGAAGATTGTTCCGCAACCTGAAGTGCTGGTCGATTACTACCTGAGCCTTGTCGAGCGATGCGAAGGATACGCATTAGAGCCGGAGGAGTCTGATTTGGCGTCGGCGACTTCGAGCAACATGGAGGGCGTGGTTGCTTCTCCACCTTCGACCTAATATCTCACTTAATCTTTTATCATTGCATATTCCCGGTTATTCCTTGCATTATCATTCCCTTTCCTATTCCTATCATCATCTCATAAAACTAGAGAGATCATCTCACGGTGTTTCTGGTTTATATCTTTCGGTCGGTGACTAAAAAGGTTCTGGGCGGCATTTTTTTTTTTCTTTTGTGTGTCTTCTGGATTCGTCGAGACGAATACGACTTTATTTCGTGTTTCGGTTTACTTCGTTTACTTTCTTGTACTTATTTGTCTTATCACTAGCATAACCAGGTAGTGGAACTTTAGCATCATTATCGCAAATAATATCTATTATGCAATTTATCGCATGTCCTTCAATGAGAAAGTATTTTGACAGCCAAGACAAGCTTTTCGCCCTCAACCTTAAACTCAGTCGAGTTAGACGGCGGAAGACGACCACGCGATTCTCAATCGGGATTAGTGCGGCGCAAACCCTGTACAATATCAAATCGAACGACAAATTCACCTGTTGAAATATGAAGTAGACATCATGGATGGGTCTGATCAGGGACGCAATGGACCGGAGATAAGCCCGTTGAATGGACGTATTGTACCCGTCCCAACTGTGCAGGAGACAAATCCTACTTTTGAATTCGGTCGGTTTTCCCAATTTATTTGAGGGGATGATCTCTGACACGATGTAGGCGATGCATACACCGTTGAAATAATACAGAAATGCGCCTCGCAGGTCACCAAGTATGTTATTCTCGAATGCTTTGTATGTGGAACATCGTGACTAACAGGCGGAAGAGTACTCGACAAGGCCTTTCCCAAGGATTTAAACACTCCATTCACGCATCTTCGGAGATTCGTGAAGAGGGAATTTCTGCCGGATGCAATCAAG
Source organism: Talaromyces verruculosus (assembly GCA_038993655.1). Classification (NCBI taxonomy): domain Eukaryota; kingdom Fungi; phylum Ascomycota; class Eurotiomycetes; order Eurotiales; family Trichocomaceae; genus Talaromyces; species Talaromyces verruculosus. The sequence continues at coordinate 100,919 of JBBVQN010000022.1, read as the reverse complement.
ACTCGGATTGAAAATGAGAAATCGGATATTGCATTACCGGTAGCACTTACGGAAGAAAGTGCTGAAATATCAGAGAATGCACCGGCACAGATACCACCACCAGTGACGATATTCGTCCTGATACCACCACCGTTACCCGAAGAGGAGCAATTGAGGACTCTACTAGCACCATTCGTGCCTTCACCACTACCAAACGAACAAACCGATGAGTCTGAAGTGAAGCCATCAATCCCAATCCACCGCGTAACAATTCCCCTCCAGCCCCCATTCAACACCCACCAAGCGGAAACATGGTCCAAAACCTACTGGCCCACAAGCTTCAACGCCGCGTCTCCGCGCGGCATGATTGCGCCTCCACCCAAGATCTTGAGCGTCACGCAGACGAGTATAGCGCCCAAAGCGGGGTATTATTTGTCACTTGCAGGTCGAGTTGCGCGAGAAGCGAGACGGACGGGGAGGGGGAGGGGAATTGGGGTTGTTATTGTTGATCCTGCTATTGCTGCTAGTTCTAATGATCGTGGTAGACCCCATGGGCCCGAAGAAGGGGATAATGGGGTTGTGGCTGTTGCCGGCGATGCGAGATATTGTGCGCCTGGAACATTGGATCGGGGAGATTTAGAAGGGAGTGGGTATGTGGCGGATTGTGAGGGCGGGCCGGAGTTTCATGCTATCATGCGAGCGGTTGAGATGGTTGCTACGAGGCGAAGGGACGATAAAGTTGCGACGACGACGGAGAGCTCGGCTACTATACGCAATACATCGCTTACGCCGCTCGAGTCTCATTATTTGTGTCGTCCGGCGTCTTCGTCGCAATACACGTCGACAACAGAGACAGATACAAATGCGAACAAAAGTACGGGGAGGATTCTTTCGCGTGCTGCGGGTGGTTATCTCTGTACGGATTTGGATATATACATCACGCACGAACCGTGTTTGGCATGCTCGATGGGTACGCTTCTATCGCGGTTTCGGGCAATCACGTTTCCGCGAAGAGGCAGGCTTATCACCGGAGGATTAGCTTCGACGGAGATTCCACAGGCTTCGAGCACAGGAGAGCTTGAAAGATCTGACAATTCTAATGATAATGAAAACAGGGGTGATTATGACAACGAAGATGAGGGGAAACCGACACGAAAAAGAGAGACATATTACGGCCTGCATTGGAGAAAAGAGTTGAACTGGAGAGCGATGTGTTTCGAGTTTGTGGATGACCAGAATAATGATTTTTATGATGGGCAAGACGGTATAGAAGGGACAGGTGATTATCATGCTTGATGTATAGTAGTGAATCATCTCTAAATTTTTGAGAAACATGAAGGCCAACGAAGGGATTTTTTGGACTTTCACTGGCCCCGTTTGCTGCCTGAATACATGGCCTAATTACTATCGAGAAACTAAAAGAATAAACTCATGAAATTGCTACTATCTGTCGTGATGGCAAAAGCCTCGGTTTGGTGATATTGCCCAAACAGGACTAGCTCAGTTGCTTAAAGAGGGGCCGCAAGCTTAGCTTTTTCCTCGCCGCAAAAAATCGTCGCCAACCCCCGCAGACTTCGACATTCATTCTTTCTCTCGTTTTCATACATCCTGCATTTTACATTCAGTGGCGTCATGATCGGTGTTTCCCTGCAATGACATATATGCATTATTGATTCTCAACAATCAACTGGTGCAAAACAAAATCATCAGCGCAACCAACCGCTCTGACTCATCAGCTATAATGCGCATTACTGAGAAAGACAAACTGCGATGATGCAGAGCGAAATCAAAGTGAGCCTGGGCAAGGCCCAGGTCATTGATAACGTGCCGAAGGTTATCAAAGAGCTGAAATTCGGCGCATTGTACGTTTTACTTTCTTCTTCTCTTCTTTGTTTTCGACTTTCATAGAGATGCTAATATTTGCGACACAGATCAGACAACGATGTAATCAGCCAAGCCGTCGTCGAAGTCTCGGACCGACGCTTCTACGATCTCGAGCGAGATCGCGTCGTTCAAGAAAATGGTCCCCTTGATCGCAGACTCGGTATCAGCGGTAAAATGGAAACATGCTTGACATGCGGATTAGGACACAAGGATTGCAACGGCCATTTCGGACATGTGAAGCTAGTACTTCCAGCTTTTCATATTGGGTATTTTAAGAGAGTTATCGGGATTTTGCAGGTTATTTGCAAGGAATGTTCGGCGATACTGTTGCCCGAGGCGGAGAGGCGCGCTTTCCTCAAAGAGATGCGTAGGCCGAGGATGGATAATTTGCGGCGATTACAGGTTGCGAAGAGGGTGGTTGAGCGATGCAAGAAGACGCGAGATTGTCCTCGATGTGGTGCTGTTAATGGTGTGGTGAAAAAGGCCGGTACGGCGGCGTTGAAAATTGTGCACGAAAAGTTCCGCCACTTTAATCAGTCCACTTCCGCGAAGAAGATCCCGCCTATCAGCAAGATAGTCTTTGATAATTCATTGGCAGAAGCCAGAGCTTCGAATCCGGATGTCGACCGATTCTATAAAAAGGCGCAAGATGATTTGCACGCGCTTCGGGTTATGAATTTATTCAAGAAGATTACGAATTCGGACTGTGAGCTTTTGGGTCTCGATCCTACGGAAGTCCGCCCTGAAACCTTCCTTTGGCAGTATATTCCTGCTCCGCCGAACTGTATTCGTCCTTCGGTGAGCCAGGAGGGCGCATCGAATGAAGATGATTTGACCGCAAAACTGGGGGATATCGTGCAGAGCAACATTACACTACGCAACAACTTGAGGAAAGGAGCACCGGTCCCAACTTTGATGGAATGCTGGGACTACATGACACTACAAATAGCCATCTATATCAACGGTGATGTGCCTGGTCTGAAAGGCGAGGCCGGCAAACCCACTCGCTCGCTTGTTTCCCGTCTCAAAGGAAAGCAGGGTCGATTCCGTGGTAACTTGTCCGGAAAGCGTGTCGACTTTTCTGGACGTACTGTCATCTCGCCCGACCCTAACCTGCGAATTGACGAGGTTGCAGTTCCGGAACTAGTTGCAAAGAACATGACTTACCCAGAAATCGTGACTCGTTACAACTTGGAATATCTGCAGAAACTGGTGCGCAATGGTATCAACAAATGGCCCGGTGCGAAAAAGGTCATCAAGAAGGATAGCGGTTTGACAATTTCACTGAAACATTCTGCGAGAAGTCTGGACTCGATATCCAAACAGCTCCAGATTGGAGATCTCGTGGAACGTCATCTTGTTGACGGCGATATTGCGCTTTACAATCGACAGCCATCGCTGCACAAGCTTAGTATTCTCTCACATTTCGTCAAGGTCCGCCCTTATAGGACGTTCCGCATGAACGAGTGTGTCTGTAATCCCTACAACGCCGATTTTGACGGTGACGAGATGAACCTGCATATCCCTCAAACCGAGGAAGCTCGTTCTGAAGCGATGGAGCTTATGGGCGTGAAGAATAACTTGGTCACACCAAAGAATGGAGAGCCAATTATCGGTGCTATTCAGGATTTCATTAGTGCGGCATATGTGTTGAGTAGCAAGGACAACTTTTTTGACCGAAGATCTTTTACTCAGATCTGTCTGTACATGCTTGGGCCGGAAACACGATTCGATCTTCCGCCTCCGGCTATTCTCAAGCCTCAGATGCTGTGGACTGGAAAGCAGGTTTTCAACATTCTTATGCGTCCAAACAAAGACGATCCTGTCAAAGTCAATATTGATGCAGCTTGTCGAGAGTTCAAGGCGCCTAAAGACGGGCAGCCAAAAGACCTAGATCCCAACGACGGTTGGTTGGTCATTCGAAATTCGGAGATTATGTGCGGTGTCATGGACAAGAGTACTATCGGATCTGGAAAGAAAGACAACGTTTTCTACATTATGTTGAGAGATTTCGGTCCACCCGCTGCAGCCGAGGGAATGAATCGGTTGTCCAAGCTTTGTGCTCGCTGGTTTACCAATGTTGGATTTTCAATCGGTATCACAGACGTGTATCCTAGCGAGAAGCTGGTTCGGACGAAGAATGAACTTGTCGAGACAGCCTATGCTGCTTGTGACGAGGTCATTGCCCAGTATAAAGCCGGAAAGCTCGAAAAGTTACCCGGTTGCGACGAGCTTCAGACTATGGAGAGTCAAGTTTCTGGTATTCTGTCCAAAGTCCGTCAACAAGCTGGTGAGGAATGTATCAAGCAGCTCAGCAAATACAACGCTCCTCTTATCATGGCCACGTCTGGATCCAAGGGTTCCAGTATCAACGTGTCGCAGATGGTTGCTGTCGTCGGTCAACAGATTATTAGCAGTGAGCGTGTGCAAGATGGTTTCCAAGACCGAACACTACCTCACTTCCCGAAAAATGCCCGTCATCCACCGTCAAAGGGTTTCGTCCGGAATAGTTTCTTTTCTAGTTTATCGCCTACAGAGTTTTTCTTCCACGCCATGTCTGGACGTGAAGGTCTGATTGATACTGCCGTCAAAACTGCCGAGACCGGTTACATGTCTCGTCGTTTGATGAAGTCTTTGGAGGATTTGTCTGCCAAGTACGATGGTACTATTCGTACCTCATCTGCCAGCATTGTGCAATTTAGCTACGGTGGAGATGACCTGGATCCGGTGGATATGGAAGGAAAAGCCAAACCTGTCCACTTCGATCGAACATACAACCACGCCATGGCAATTACACACAACAACAACGAGCGAGGTCTGCAGCCGTCAGAAATCCGGGCTATTACCGAAGAAATGCTATCCCAAGAACGAAAGAGATATGTCCGCAAAGGTCTCTTCGGCGAAGATCTTCCTTACAATGACGAAAGCGATTACGGTACTGATCAATTAGGGGGGGCACGTGCTTTCCTTGACTCTATTCAGGAACATATTGAGAAGAAGGTGGTCGCTATGGAAAAAGCGATGGACAACGCTCTTTCGGATGAAGAAGCTCGAATGGCTCTTGACCACGTTGGAAAGTTGTCGGAGGGGTCTTTACGATACTTTATCAAGTCCTGTCTGTTCAAATACGAAAAGGCCAAGATTGAGCCGGGACATGCTGTTGGTGCCGTCGGAGCGCAGTCTATTGGTGAGCCTGGTACTCAGATGACCTTGAAAACGTGAGTTCTCGCTCTACCCAGAAGCAGAGACATACTAACGATTTAGTTTCCATTTTGCTGGTGTCGGTAACTTGGCACTTACACAGGGTGTTCCCCGTATCAAAGAAATTATCAACGCTTCGAAAGAGATTAGTACTCCAGTCATTGAATGTCACCTCGCCGTCCCGAATGAACTTCACGCAGCCCGTATCGCCAAGGGTAGAATCGAAAAGACGTTCTTGCGTGATATCATTCACTACATACGCGAGTCCTGGACAGACAAGGAAGGCTACATTACAGTCAAACTGAACTGGGACACGATCGAAAATCTACAGCTCGAATTGACCCTCCCCCAGATCAAGGAAGCCATCACGAGCCACCGCCGCTTCAAGGGTAGTGATCTTACCGTCGATATTCTTCGGTCGCATATCAAGATCCGAGTGGACATGGATCCGAGCAGCAAGGCTGGATTGACCAAGACTGATATTGCAGCTACGAGTGCGGATCCGTATCTTCGGTTGAAGCATCTCAAGCGTATGCTGCCGGATATTCAGGTGTTGGGACATCCGCAGGCCAGGCGTGCTATCATCCATTCTGAGCGCGGGCTTAATAAGCTGCTCGTTGAGGGATATGGTCTGCGAGCATGTATGAATACTGATGGAGTCGAGGGAGTGAGGACAAAGACCAACAACGTGATGGAGATGCGGGCGGTGCTGGGTATTGAGGCGGCGCGAGAGACCATCATCAACGAGATGGGCGAAGTCATGAAGGACATGGACATTGATCCACGTCACGTAAGTTCCACCCACTACAAACACAAGACGTCAACTTACTAACTGATGGTTAGATGCACCTCCTAGCAGATATCATGACCACAAACGGCGAAGTCTTGGGAATCACTCGTTTCGGCATGGCCAAAATGCGCGACTCCGTCTTGCAGCTCGCATCCTTCGAGAAAACCGCCGACCACCTTTTTGATGCTGGCGGAACAGGTCGCACAGATCGCGTGGAGGGCGTATCAGAGTGTATTATTATGGGCAAGACCGTCTCTCTCGGGACGGGTGCTATGGAAGTTGTGCGCAAACTCAACTTTTATGAGGGCCATACGGGCGCGAAGAAGACGGTGTTTGAGGATGCGTGGTCTGATGTTCATCGTGAGATTAGGAGGAAGAAGAGGTAGTTTTTACACTACTTAGGTGGTATTTGTGTTTTTTTATTGCGGGCATGGGTATGATGTTATGTATTACGATAGAGTTGAAACAAGATGGCAGTGTATACTCCCGAGATCGCCATGAGGCTTAGCGGGAGGAGGTACAGTAGAACCTGGCTATAGCGAATAGAAGGCCTCTTCAGATCTATATCGGTAGTACGTATCTGAGTGTATGTCAATTTAGTGATTAGGGGAACTCCTAATCTTTATTATTTAAAAAGGTTAGTATATCGAGAAGCTCTCCATTCAAGGCCGTCTGTTCGTTATAGCCAGGTTATGCTGTAGTAGAGTACAATGACTCATGAACGTGACTACGGTACTTGTAATAATGAGTCACAAAGTCACTACACTAACAGATTGTAGCAGATGATACTGGCAGAATCAAGGCTGATCAGATCAAACATCATGTGTGTTGTATCACTGGACTTCTACCTACATAGTAGGTAGATATGTACCTATCTAGGTACGTACATAGAAGAGATGCTGCGGGGCTACCAGCGGGCCGGGATCCATACAAGCTTATCGCGATCATTAAGGCGTATGCCATGTATATGTATATGGTGTATCAAGTAGATCTGGACACAGCAATAATAATAGAATACATCTAGAATATAATAAACAAATAAGTAAGATGGAATAAAATAGAAGTGTTCACCGCCACATGGGCTGTATAGTGTGTGCGCAAGGCGGTCAGGCGGGCAGGCATTTGTCATTCGGGCGTTGCCTTGTCTGGCTGCCTACTCCACTTCCCCTCGTCATCCATCACCTCTTATCACCTTCTCTATCTTCATCTATCTCCATCCTTCATCTATCACCCACCATCGCTACCATCACTTACCCTGCGTTATCGTCAAGTTCGTCGCCTGCATCCTTCGAATACATATAATAGGTTTGTCCTTATTCATATCCTCCTAGCTGATACTGTAGCTGACACACACAGCAACCATGCGATCCAAGTTCAAAGACGAGCACCCCTTCGAGAAGCGCAAGGCCGAAGCCGAGCGTATCCGCCAGAAATACGCTGACCGCATTCCTGTACGTCTCTCACTCCTCTCTATTTATCAACTCCTATTGACAAGGTGTTGTATACAGGTCATCTGCGAGAAAGTCGAAAAATCCGACATCGCAACCATCGACAAGAAGAAATACCTCGTCCCCGCAGACCTCACCGTCGGCCAGTTCGTGTACGTCATCCGCAAGCGCATCAAGCTGTCGCCCGAAAAGGCCATTTTCATCTTTGTCGATGAGGTGCTTCCGCCTACCGCGGCGTTGATGAGCAGTATTTACGAGGAGCATAAGGATGAGGATGGTTTCTTATACATTACGTACGTCCCTTGCTACGGATCCAGTTTGTTTGCTTTTGGATACAGGCTAACAGAGATACAGATACTCCGGCGAGAACACATTCGGAGACTGCTGAACAAGAAACCATGACGATTAATCCTATGAACTTGCTAGATGACGCAACGTGAATCTAACTCATACTGAAACGGAACTGCTTTGCTTTTAGAAATGTTGCAATATGTCTTATTCTTTTGCCAGTCTGATGCGTTTTTGAGCTCTCGACTACCTGACAACCTGAGTACTTGATGCAACGAGATGACATCAGATTGTGGGTTTCGTGCTGGCGTTATACGGATCACATATTTGCTAGTCTGATACGAATGCTATTGTTTGCTCTGTTCGGACGTTATCTATATTACTGCTTTGAGTTGTCTTGTCGGGTAGCATCTACCGGGTAGATTTGTGTCTGTCAGCAGTCAGTCTGCATACCTGTAGATCAAGACAGTTCACGAATGAAGTAGTCACTCGTATATCTGCTTGTAAGATGTACTAGCGTATACTTCCGAGAGACGTTCCGTTCGTCATACTGAGGTTCCAAGCAGTGCTCCCAACGATTTACTGCGTAATTGATATAGTATACCCCTTCATCATCAAATCGACAAAAGCTCAGCTAGCATCATATAACCCTAACCCTATCTATCGGACTTAAACCGGACCCGACCCACAACTCCGGCCCATCATCGGAACCTACTTCGGTCCCAATGCGGAATAGCGCCAACCTCGGAATTCTCCAATCCCCAAAATATTCCATCCAGACCGTTTTTTCTTCGGCTGTCAGCTGTCAACATCAATCAATCAATCATTGATCCTCTTTCTTTCTTCTTTTGTTTTATCTTCTTTGCTCGTTCCTTTCTTTCAAGGGTTCAGGTTTCTAGTCTGCAATCTTTTCTGTCCTTCTTTCTCTCGTCTCTTCCGAGCAGTTCAATTCGATTTCTGTATAACGACAAAAAACGAAGAAATGTCTCCTGCTATGGCTACCCTTGGCGCCGGATCGGCCGCAAAGGATATTAAGAGGGAATCCGGAACTGCGCGATTACTCGGTTCTGGTATGTGTCTCTGCGCTCGAAGTGGAAGGATGAATTGGACGGAGTGTTGACGGTTGTGTGATAGGATCCGCTGGTATTGCGGAACTACTTGTTTTCCATCCTGTATGTCTTTTCTCCCTGAATTGAGTGTGACGCATGGCTGATAGTGATAGGTTGATACCATCGCGAAACGATTGATGAGCAACCAAGGAAAGGTACGGTCCGATTTCGACGGTTTGGCGGAGACGAAACTGACGCATGCGACAGTCCAATACAGCTGCTGCGCTGAACCAGGTCATTTTCAAGGAATATGCGACTGCCTCCGTGGGCCGGAAGTTTACTTCTCTCTTCCCTGGTCTCGGATATGCTGCTGGTTATAAGGTACGTCTTTTCGAGGGTATTTCATATGGTATCTGCTAATTGAATAGGTCTTGCAACGAATCTATAAATACGGCGGTCAACCCTTCGTCCGCGATTACCTAGCACAGAACCACGGCTCGACATTTGATGCAACCTTTGGCAAGGGAACTGGAAAGGCCATTATGCACGCTACCGCCGGAAGGTTGGTTCCCTTTACCCTCTACCTGGGCGCATGATGCTGACAGAAATAGTATCGTCGGAATCGGTGAAATCATCCTCTTGCCCCTCGATGTGCTCAAGATCAAACGCCAGACCAACCCCGAAGCCTTCCGTGGCCGTGGCTTGTTCAAGATCATCTCCGATGAAGGAATGGGTTTGTACCGCGGTGCTGGATGGACGGCTGCTCGTAACGCGCCTGGTTCATTTGCTGTACGCCTTCAATGCCCCTCCAAGTTGAAAGACCAATGCTAACAATGGACAGCTCTTCGGTGGCTCCGCCTTCGCAAAAGAATACATCTTCTCCCTCCAAGACTACAACGCCGCATCTTGGAGCCAAAACTTCGTCGCCTCCATCTTTGGCGCCAGCGCATCCCTCGTCGTCTCCGCTCCCCTGGACGTCATCAAAACCCGTATCCAGAACCGAAACTTCGAGAACCCGGAGAGCGGTACCAGAATCATCGCAAATATGATCAAGAACGAAGGTGCGGGCGCGTTTTTCAAGGGCCTCGTACCCAAACTATTGATGACCGGTCCCAAGCTTGTGTTTAGCTTTTGGTTGGCGCAGACTTTGATTCCTGCTTTTGGAAAGGTTATCTAACCACTTTCTTTCGTCGAATAAGCTAAACTAAAATGTTGTAATCGTTTCTTTTTTCAATTCGGTTGGCGAATTGTTTGTTTGCTGTTTACTTGTAGTTATAGATTTTGTGTGGGATGGGGTTTATTGAATTGAATGCATCATGCATGTAATCTACTAGTTAATTTTTATATATTTACTCCTCTCTGATACTATCATTGAAATGGTAGTCTAAGACTCCTCAAGACTTGAATACATACATGCAAATGCTAGAACATAGAGATGATTGGTCCGTGCGTCTATCGCAAATAAAAGTCTCACACGACGACGATCAACCAAGTCCGACGTACACGAGAGATCCATCATCAACATTCAACTCCTTTCGTCAATCACTACAATTTAAGTAACCGAGTCAATTGATACATACATACCTAATCACCTGTGCCTATCGCCGCGACAATAAAATCCGAACATCGGCAATCATCACCAGTTGCCTTCGACACACCCATCCATCTCGAACATACAAAACATCTCAAATCCATAGACGAAGAAGAGAAAGAGAGAAGAGAGAAACATGTCCCATCCCTACCTAATCTCAAAGTACGCCTTTCCCCCCCATCCTCCCATCCTCCTCCCTGCTTAACAAGACACGCAGAATAGCAGACCCGCTCTTCGCCCTCCTAATCGGCTCAACATCCGCCGTCCTCAGAATCCAGCGCGACATGCGCGATCAATCCGTCCAGTCTCAGAGTATCACGCCATCTGGGGTTGCAGCTACAGCTACAGCTTCGACGAAAAGTCAAGATGTGTCACTCTCGAAAATTGCGGAGATTGGGGCTAGGAGGGTTGGGAGGTGGTGGAGGGGGGAGTTTCAGGGTCTTTAGCCTTGGTTTAGTTTTTCATGTTTATTTAATCTAAGTGGTAATGATGAAGAGAAACTGATCGATGTACTACGTATGATGGTGTACTACTGGAGCTTGCAGATGATTGGTCGGGTAAGATCTAAGTTGATATGCTTATACTGAAGTCTAACTACGGATAGAAATCAACCAAAGTAAGAAATTGATTAGCGCATTGCGCATCTATGCTCATAAAACATAACCGTCATAACATTAGCGCCATCTCGCATAGCAAGGAATTTTTGGCCAACAAAGGAAATGATAAGACAAATGAAAAGAATTTTAAAAACTCCCAAGCTCATCAAACTTCAGACTCATTAGGCGTTTAGTCGAGCTCCTCGGGGCGCTCCTCAACCTCATCAGCCTCGCGAGTAGCAGACGCACCGGCAGCCCCTGGGGCAGCGCCGGCACCACCATAAGCTGCGCTGATAATAGGGTTGGCAACGCTCTCGAGCTCCTTCTGTTGGGCCTCGTACTCCTCCTTGGTGGCGGTCTGGTTGCTGTCGAGCCAGCTGATGGTCTTCTCAATCTCGGCCTCAAGCTTCTCCTTGTCGGCAGCCTCGATGGTAAGCTTGCCCTCACCGAGAGTGTTCTTGAGGGAGTAAGCATAAGACTCAAGACCGTTCTTGGCCTGGATACGGGAAGCCTCGGCCTCATCCTCAGCCTTGTACTTCTCGGCCTCAGCCAACATGCGCTCGATTTCCTCCTTGGAGAGACGGCCCTTGTCGTTGGTGATGACAATCTTGTTGCTCTTACCAGTGCCCTTCTCAACAGCAGAGACGTTCATGATACCGTTGGCATCCATGTCGAAGGTGACCTCGATCTGAGGAACACCACGGGGAGCAGGGGGGATACCAGTGAGTTCGAACTTGCCGAGCAAGTTGTTGTCCTTGGTACGGGCACGCTCACCCTCGTAGACCTGGATCAAGACACCGGGCTGGTTGTCGGAGTAGGTGGAGAAGGTCTCGGACTTCTTGGTGGGGATGGTAGTGTTGCGCTTGATGAGAGGAGTCATGACACCACCAGCGGTCTCAATACCGACAGAGAGAGGAGCAACGTCAAGAAGCAAGATTTCGTTGGTGGACTTGGAAGAAGTGTCACCAGAAAGGATAGCAGCCTGGACAGCGGCACCGTAGGCAACGGCCTCATCGGGGTTGATGGACTTGTTGGGCTCCTTGTTGAAGAAGTCGGTGACGAGCTTCTGGATCTTGGGGATACGGGTGGAACCACCGACCAAGACGATTTCGTGGACTGAGGACTTGTCGACCTTGGCATCACGGAGGACACGCTCGACGGGCTCCATGGTGGAACGGAAGAGGTCCTGGCAAAGCTCTTCGAAACGAGCACGGGTGATGGAGGTGTAGAAGTCAATACCCTCGAAGAGAGAATCGATCTCAATGGAGGTCTGGGCGGAGGAAGAGAGGGTACGCTTGGCACGCTCGCAAGCAGTGCGGAGACGGCGGAGAGCACGAGCATTGGTGGTCAAATCTATTCACAAGTTAGCATATAGTTCTGAGAAGTTCTCCGGAGTGAAAAGCTGGGAATCATGAAAAGAAACGGGAGGGATCGAGGGATTCATATTGGAGTTTCTCAGATGCATTCTTCAAATGGTTCTGAAGAACTCCAATCGAACTCCAGGCAGTCATAGAATGACGAAAGGATGGGGGGTAACCTGGAATTCCATTTCGCATGATATAGAAATATCACGTGACAAACCCCAGGGCTAACCGAAAAGGGAAATTTATACACGAAGGGGCATCACAACGAAAAAACGTCATAGTTTCAAAAAAAGGCATGGAAAGAAATGAGTGCACTGACCTTTTTTGTGCTTCCTCTTGAATTCGTTTACAAAATGGTTGACGAGACGAGAATCGAAGTCCTCACCACCCAAGTGAGTGTCACCGGCGGTGGCCTTGACCTCGAAGATACCCTCCTCGATGGTGAGGAGAGACACATCGAAGGTACCACCACCAAGATCGAAGATGAGGACGTTGCGCTCACCCTCAGCCTTCTTGTCGAGACCGTAGGCAATGGCAGCAGCAGTAGGCTCGTTGATGATACGGAGGACGTTCAAACCGGCAATAAGACCAGCATCCTTGGTGGCCTGACGCTGGGAGTCGTTGAAGTAGGCGGGGACGGTGATGACAGCGTTGTTAACGGTACCACCGAGGTAAGACTCAGCAGTCTCACGCATCTTGATCAAGACCATGGAAGAGATTTCCTCAGGTGTGAACTGCTTGACCTCACCCTTGAACTCAACCTCGATGACGGGCTTGGTGGCCTTGTCGACGATCTTGAAGGGGAAGTGCTTGGCATCAGCCTGGACCTCAGGGTCGGAGAACTTGCGGCCAATCAAACGCTTCGCGTCGAAGACTGTGTTGTGAGGGTTCATGGCGACCTGGTTCTTAGCAGCATCACCGATGAGACGCTCGGAGTCGGTGAAAGCAACGAACGAGGGGGTGGTTCGGTTACCCTGGTCGTTGGCGATGATTTCGATACGGTCATCACGGAAGACACCCACGCAGGAGTAGGTGGTTCCCAAATCGATACCGATAGCGGGGGCCATGGTGAATGTGTGTGTATGTGTAGAAGAGGGGTATCACAGGAGAAAAGAAAAGAGGACAGATGATAGTGTACAGAAAATTGACTCGAGGAGTGTGAGTAAATTAAGTTTGAGGAAATGTGTGAGTGAGGAAAGAATCTCAGAAGCAGAGCAGCTGGAGGGCCTGATACATATAGGCGTGGGCGGTGAGTCGAAGCTTCTAGGTGCCAGATTCTAGCGACTTCCCTACGATTCCACGGCGGGCTGGGTCTTTCCACTGTGTGCCAGAGCTGTCTGGCCGCCCGACGGTTATTGGTTGCGGGGAGTGGCCCGACGGATCCAGAGGCTTCTTTGCCTCTTTATCTTCATGATGATTCTTTTACTGATATTTTACTGAGTCTTTGTATGATGCTATTTTTGTTTGAGAGCGCGGTGGTTGTTCAAAAAACTCATGATGTTGGAGGTGGGACGTGGGGCTGCCTTATGACGTACCCGAAAGAAGAAAATTCTTTCGTGTGTTGCCTGAGGCGCCGAGCGGCTGCTCTTTGTTATGGCGGGGCATTGGCCCATCACTATGACGACTCGGTTGTGGCCTGAGGCCCCATTCTAGGGTTACAAACGTGCAACCCTGAGACCATCATGGCATGATCAGTCATGGCCTCGATCTATGTATGCATCATTGATGGGATGCTCATTGCTGGCAGGTTATGGTTGCATTTCTCTGACTAGATAATGATTGATTCAGTATGCTTATGAAGGCGAAGACATCTGATAGTCATTTCTGTACGGTACTCGTGTCGTATGCACCGTCGTAGTACGTAGTCCATAGTACTACTATGTAAACAACCTGCCATGAACCTGAAGGCATGCTGAGAGCGCACTATGCCACTCCCTTGCATCAAGCCCTCAAGCCAACACAGCAGAATGAAAGTAAATCTACAGCGAGCCAGCCTTGTAAGTTGTTGCAGGCAATCTGAGCGCAGGCGGTCAGCAAACTTATTCTTAGCGTGTTGACGCTCCTGCCCAATCAGCAGCCGCAGACGCTATACTGTCCCTTGCTCGCTTGATCAACTTCGCGACCTTAAACATCGCGTTTGACTACCTCTCTTCCTTCTCTTTCTCTTTCACCTCTCTCTCCACTCGATACCCTTTACTCTTTCATCGCTATTTCTCAACAATCCTTCCTTCATCAACAAACAATCAATCTCGCGACAAGCTATACCCCGCTCAATTCAATCACATCAAAATGGGTGACCACTCAGTAACCGATTACTCTGACCCTGCTGCCAATGCCCCCGATGCAGCTGCTTACGGCAAAGGCAAGGGCAAGGCTGCTGATACCTACGACGACGTGAACATGGGCGAGGAAGAAGACGAGGAGAGCTCTGACGAGGAGGAGGATGAAATGGTATGCCCCGCATGCAATACCTGTTTGTAACTATATGGTGTTTACGAACGCGACTATCCATTGCTATGACTGTCAACCAGTCCTCTGTTACGAAGCTTTGACTAACAAGTTTGTTTTTGTTACAGGGCGCCGAAGGTACAATTCTCCCGCCTGATAACTGGCACACCAGCCCAGCAAAATCTTCAACACATAAACAACGCATAAACAACGCGCGCGAGAAGACAACTAACATGAACCAAAATAGATGACGACGAAGAAGAGGGCGACAACCTCGAACCCATCTCCGCCGACAACATCATCGAAGGCGGTCGTCGCACACGCGGCAAGCGCATCGACTTCGCCGAAGCCGCCGAGAAAGCCAAGGCCGAAGGCGACGACCCAATGGACGACGAAGATGATGATGACGAGGATTTCCACGGCGAGGACAACGACGGAGATCACATGCAGGAGTAGACGACACAATCGCGACTACGCGCTGCTTTCCACGCTGCTTTCCTGCTTGCATTACGAGGAATGGGAATTACGACTGCTCTGATGGTCTTATGAGATGATGCATTTATTATTTTCGAGTTTGGCAAACACGAAGAGATGTAACTGGGGACATGTGATGGATGACATCCCTGGGAAAGGAGGAATCGCGTTGTTTGCCCGGAACAGATGACAGTTAGTTGAGATTACCCATTGCAGTGCTATGATCAAAAAACAATCAAAACCATTCTACATGAACATCTTATACCATCAAGTCAGTTCATTTTACTAGGGAAAATATAGAAGGTAAATATGTAGCTGTACATTTGATGTAGAACTGGATATAGCGAACATAAGCACCCCTTATCACGATATTGATAACTATCAGTTTAAATATTTGGAGAGCGCTCCAGACCATTCTTAATCAGACAGATTATTTTACTAGAGTGCTCCCTAACTACGTATTACTATATGAATCAGAATCTCCAGATAGTAATAATACACAGACGCTGGAAAGGGCTTCTGTTCGTTATATCCACGTTCTACATATACGCAAGGATAAGCTTATCTCCGCATCTAACCAAAAACACGCCAAGCGCAGGTACCTTGGACTCGCCGCAAATCATCTCCGGACAAGTTCACAACATCAAGTCCTATCTCACTTCGAGATCTACACCACCATGTCCGCAGGACGATAATACTGAATATTGATTTGAACAAATCTCTGAGCCTACCAAGGCTATCGGCCTGATATCTATATCATGGCGTCACGGTATGAACAACCCTACTTCCTCTCCTTCTTTGTCAACTTACATACATGATCGAGTATTAATGAAGGACTAGCTTCTCCCACTCAAACCTCCACCAACGAGACCCGCGCTGCTCTTCCTCCCTCTTCGATTCCTACAGCGGCGACAGAGGCTCTCGACCTACCAGCCGCTCACCGGCCACAAACGCTACTTCTTCAACCTACGCAAACGCTTATCCTGGTGCTGTGAGTAATGGATATCCGAACGGTGGTGGATTATACCCCGGTGGTCAGGGGCAGCAACATGGCTACAGGGCTGCGACGCCAAATTCGAGGTTTGTTTTTTTCCTTGTTGTCTTGTTGGTTGGTGGGCTATAGAGCTGATTGTGGTTGTGGATGATAGGGGTCATTATTCGGATGCAGTGTTGTCGGAGTTGTAAGTTTTCTGCCTTCTCTTAGGTATGGAAAGAATGTGAGCTAATGCGGTGTTGAAGAGAATCTCAAAATGATAATGAAGTCGAAGGCATAACGGCCAAGGTCAAGGCACTCAAAGAGGTACGTTCATGCTTTCTGTGCTCAACATAAACAACTCCGGACTAACATGATCGATAGCTTACAGTCGCAATTGGCGACGAAATTCGCTCCTCATCAAACCTGGTATATATCTACCCAACCCCAACCCATATTCCCATTCCAATAATTACATCTAACAAGCACACTTTCATATGAATAGGCAGATACAATGAACGAAGCCTTCGACAGCACCCGCGTCCGTCTCCGCGGAACCATGAACCGCATGCTACGCATGGCCGAACGGACAGGCGTCGGCTGGAGAGTCTGGCTCGGATTCTTCCTAGCTGTGTTTTTATTGTTTGCTTATGTTTGGCTGTTCTGAGTCCATACTCGTGCTGAGGAAATGGCTTTTTTTTTTTCATCCGTTTTGATTGCTTTCGATGTTTCGTTCTTATTACTATTAATTGCTGGCTGGAGGAGGGTGGTATATAGCAAGCATGGCTATTGCATGGGTTGGCGTTTTGTCGTTTGGGGCTCGCTTGTATATATACAGGTATTAACGAAAATGAGGCCCTTGATATCCTACAGCTCAACGGGGGATATTCAATGTTGAATCATAACAATATCATTAGGGTATCGATGCATTCATATGCGTAACTTTCTAGTCAAAACGCCGGCTCGAAACAAGGCAAGTCGTAAGATCAGTCAAGACTATCTCTAGGACCACCCCGTCTCATAAACCGACCAAATCTATTCTGGGCCTGCCTCATCCGCGCATTCCGCGCAGCTTGACCCCGAGCATAGCCTGCACTCGTGATGGAAGCACGCAAATCATCGTCTTCGTCGTCGTTGTCCACTCCCATCATTGGTGAGGGTAAGGTTTCATTATCCGAGTCGTTCTCGGCACCAACACCGCTCCAACGCTGCAGAAACCGTCTCTGGGCTTCTGTTTCGCGTGTTCGACGCATTTCTGCCTGTGGTGGCGGCGGTAGACGAGTGCTACTGCGCCGTGACCTTCGTCGCGCAGTATTCGCACTTGCTGGTGTTTGCGTATTAGTCGAGACGACGCCGTCGGCTCCGCTATTATATTGCGCGAATGGGTCAAATGTGTTGGTATTGTCTCCGTCCATGTCAGAGTCATCGTTGTCTTCTAGTTCCGAGTCGGTGTGTTGCCATTCCTCGGCTTCTGGGATATCGTCGTCCATGTCTTCGTCTTCGAGGTCATTTGCTTCGGGTATATCATCGTCTAGATCACGGACCGGGATCTCATCGCCAGCAGGTAATTCGTCCTCGTCATCATCATAATCATCTTCGTCGTCATCGTCATCATCATCGTCTTCATCCGGATATCCGTCAGGTATATCATCATCCAGATTCCGGTCCATAAGTTCTTCTTCGTACGCCTCTTCACCTTCCTCGACAAGACCATCTTCATCAGAATCCCCAAACCCATCCTCAGCTTCAGGAATATCATCATCCAGATCTCTTTCTAGTTCATCCGCTCCGATCCCATCTCCTTCACCTACAGCACCGGTATTATCTCCTCCCATCATTAAATCCTGCTGCTGTTGAAGCATCGTCTCCCCGCCAAAAGCATCCATATCAGCACCCGCAACCCCTCCAGCCTGAGCCGCAGCAACCATAGCAGCAACATTCAATTCCTGCGCCGCAGCTGCCAACCCTTCCTCTCGCTCCGCTTCTTCCTCTCTCATTCCTTGCATGGTCTTGGGTATACCCGCGGGTTTGATCCACGCAGCCCCGAAAGAAGCAATACTCTCTTTCCGTAGTCGTAACGCGCGTTCCTCGAGTTGTAACATGGCGAGACTATTAGACGGCGTGGTAGCGGAGAAGAGCGCGCGGGTCGATATCGGCGCATTCGTGGGTAGGTTGCCATTGCCATTGTGGAGCTGGTGTCGTCGAGACGCTGATGGTTCTGAGCTGGAGCCGTTTGTGTTGCCTCTGTATCGTGGGCGAGAGGATCCGAACCAGAGCTCGTGTGACTGTTTTGTCGTTAGTAGTGTATTGGTTTCGGCGCGTGGGAATGGTAGACTTACATCGCGAGGCGCGACGAGAGGAACGGACATCATTTTGATAATTACTCAGCGGTCAAATTCGATTGTTATCTCTGGGTATTTCCTTGGAAGCGGCAAGGGTAGGAAGTACAATGTCAACATTCGGTGGACGCTATCTATGATAAGAAAGCTTGATCTATTCAGGGTAAAGTATCTGCCGAGCGCAGGCAGCGGCGCCACGTGCTGTGAGGCATTAACCCTTCCTCTTTTCCTGAATTCTAAATAAAACATTGGAATAGTGTTCGGACTTGGAAAATTACACTCATTTTATATCGCCTGGTTGGCCAGCATTCCTATACTCTGTAGATATTAGGATTAGAATGTCTTCCGCTGCTCGGGGGGACTTGGCGTGCTAGGGTAAGCTCCGAGCGAACTAATTCCGACATGGTCTGACCTGGAGGGATCACCAGCTGACACTTTTCAACGTCGAGGCAAATACCTCAGCTATAAGACTTTTTTTGTCTCCCTTCGTTCACACGGCTGGGATCGTTTTTCACCTTCTAGCCAGATTTTTTGGTGCCAATTCCACATCCACCAGCACAATGGCGTCCTCTCGCCTCTGTACGCCATTGACCAGAGCTCTTCCTCGGAATAGCATCTCACGCCCGGCGCAAATAGCTTCTCGACTGCCCAGAGCTCGGACTGCGAGGTTCTACAGTTCTAGGAAGGAATCCAAGGACCAATTCATCATCTGGCGACCATGGCTCCGTCTCTCAATTGGAATTCCCTTCATCGGCGCTCTCATTTATTCCATGGTTTGACGACACCTTCATGAATGATCATAGATACAAAAGCTAATATTACTTGCAGGCCACTGAAAACGCCGCCGAAACAGAAGCTCCCTCAATCGCCGAAATAGACAAAGCCCTCAAAGAAAAAGCGCCCGTCACCGACGACTCCCCAATGCGCCTGCGCATGGAAAAATTAATCAAAGAGCACCAAAAGAAAATCACAGACGAACTGAGCCGCATCGACGGCAAGGCCTTCCAAGCCGATGAATGGACTCGCCCCAACGGCGGCGGCGGTATATCCTGCGTCCTCCAGGACGGCAACGTCTTCGAAAAAGCCGGCGTCAACATTTCTATTGTCTACGGCGAACTTCCGCGACCAGCCATTGAGCGCATGCGCGCAGACCACAAGTCCTTCGTCGGCGCGGACGTGGATAAACTCACTTTCTTTGCGGCGGGCCTGTCGCTCGTTTTACACCCTCGTAACCCCAATGCGCCAACTGTGCATTTGAATTATCGGTACTTCGAGACCTCGGATCCGAAGGATCCGATTAATGGGGATAAGAATTGGTGGTTTGGCGGAGGCACGGATTTGACACCTTCGTACCTCTATCCGGAGGATTGCAAGCATTTCCATCAGACCATCAAGGACGTCTGTGATCGCCACGATAGTACATATTACCCTCGTTTCAAGGCCTGGTGCGATAAGTACTTTTATCTCCCGCACCGCGGCGAAGCGCGCGGTATAGGCGGCATATTCTTCGACGATCTCGACGCACACTTCCTCCAGAGCTCGTCATCTTCATCCCAAAACCCGCAGGAAACTCTATTCTCGTTCGTTAGCGACTCTCTTGCCTCTTTTTTGCCTTCGTACGTACCCATCCTGGAACGCCGGAAGGATATGCCCTATACGCCTGAGATGAAACAATGGCAACAACTCCGTCGGGGACGATACGTCGAATTCAACCTGGTGTATGACCGCGGCACGAGTTTTGGGCTAAAGACACCCAATGCCAGAGTTGAGAGTATATTGATGAGTTTGCCGCGCACGGCCAGCTGGGTTTATATGGATCCCGTCTCGGGCACGAGGACGGATGCAGCTGCTGTTGCTAAAGCGGAGGAGGAGGGAGGTGAGGAGACGGAGGAGATTTCGAGGCAGAAGGAATTGCTAGAAGTTTTGAAACATCCTAGACAGTGGGTTTAAAATTATTGAGCGCTTGATACCTAGTGGAGGTGTAACGATTTGTTTGTTATACGATGTAAATAATGTGTACTAGAAAATTTGGAGTGATTTATGTACAATATCTACCAATTGAATTCTATCTAAAAGAGGTGTAGAATGGTTGAATACAAAGAAGAAAGGAATAACGAATGATGTCCACCGAATAAGAAAGAAATATGCAAATGAAAGACTAAATGGTATAGAACCCCGATGTATGCTTGAAAAATCTAGAAAACATGACATGAAAAGAAAGTAGGTACATGAGAAAAGAATGAAGATTATTAAAAAAAAAAATGTCTAACGAGAGAAACCACTTACATCAAGTCTTCTCCCCCTGTTTTTACACGCAAAGATAGGGTTTTCATCGACCAGAACTCGCCGAAGAGACAAGACTTCTCTGCCTCGCGAGCCACCCCTTTGGTTCCCCGCTGCCTGAAGTAGCAGGGTGGCGGTACCGCGCAACTGTGATGTTGCTGTGTTGTAGACGGCCTTGGAGGTCGTACCAGGCTGACATGACGAGAGCCAATTCTCGGGATTGGCTGTTGATGATTTCTTGGAGTTCAATCTATCCAAGAATGTTAGAGACTCGATAAAAACGATTTGTAGGGTAGGGAGATGGATATACCTCGCGTTGTTTGGGGATGCTGTCGTCTTCTTGATCACCCCTGGACTCCTCGATGTGTTTGATTTGTTCTTGTAGTGATTTGATGAGATCACCTTGTTGGTCGATATGCTATCACCCCATGTCAGCTCACACCATGTCTCTCATATAGGTCAAATGATACCTACCTCAGCCCTCTTCGCAAGCGTCTCAGCACTCTTCTCCGTAACCTCCGCAAAATGCTTCAACAGCTCAAGACCTGACTTTTGAGGCGCATCCGGATTCTCATTCTTCGCCCTCGCCGCAAACTCAGCCAACAGAGTCTCAATCTCCTTCATGAAGTCCTCGTCTTCAGCGCGCATTGCGGCCTGTTTCTCATCGAGACAGGCACGCAATTCGTTGCGTTCAACAACCATGTCTCGGACCAAGGCCTGAGAGGCGTCGATCTCGGCTTCAAGATGGTGGATCTTTCGGGTTAGTTCGTCCCAGTCTTCGCGGACTTTGGTGATTTCGCTGGAGTTGGAGTCCTTGACTTCGGCGACCATGTCGAGTTTTTCTTTGCTGACGAGTTGTACTATAATAAAGGTGGTAAGTAAAGTGTCCAATCAAGCGCAGACGACATACTTACGCTCTGCTCTGGCGTCATCAAGTTGTCTCTTGGTACTATCAATCAGATCTTCGGCGTCTGCAAGCTTTTGACGAATGTCGGCATATTGGTCGTAGAGTTTCCAGTACTCGTCACTACTGAGGTTAGTTAAATCACGATGATTCGCCGAGAGAATACGTACCTCTGCGTAGACTTTGCTTGAGCTAGTTGTGCCGTCAAGACTAAATTCTCAGAGTACGATTCAATGCTAGATCCGAGCTGTGCCAGTCAGTATCATATATTGCTACTGAGAATATTGGTGCATACCGTGTTGGTGGTCTTCAATTTATGAACCTCCTTTTTCAATTCCTCGTTCTCCGATTTCCTGCAAGACATTAGCCATAGAACTTGTTCATGACAGCAATATACTGACAGTTGCGTCTCTCTGGCACCAATATCGTCAAGATCCTTCTGCAAAGTGCTTTGCAGTCTGGGAGATGCGTTTCCAGGTGTATAGGAAGGACTATCAGTCGAACCCTCCAATTCTCGAATACGTTCACGCAATTCACTAATCAAAGCCTCATCTCTATCCCGTTGCTCTTCTGCACTTTGAAGGCGCTCAGTCAAAGCATGATTATTGAATTCGAGCTGTTTCTTCAAATTCTGGATCTCATGACGATCCTGTTCGATACGCGGCAACACTCGTCTATACTCTTCAAGCTCCACATCGCGTTCGGAGGACCGCTTCTGGTTTGAGTCTGCTTCTTTCAATTGTTGCTGAAGATCCTTGACCTGGTTCTTCAGTGTTTGGTTCTCCTTCTCAAAGTCCTGGCTTGCTTGCAGTTTCTGGCGGTATTTCTCTGCGGCGTTCGCTTTGCGGATCAATTGTTCTCTTTCAGTCTTCATCTCGTCGTAGTCATCCTGTAATTTCTGAAATCGTTGTGTCTTGACGCGCATAGACTCCAGGGACATCGTGAGACTATCAATTTCATCCTGAGCAGCCGATATCTTTGCTTCTTGGTTGGCGATGAGTTCCTCTTGCTGCCGTGATCTGCTCTCCAGGGCCTTTGCACTAAATCCCGCATCTCCTTTACCAGATTTGAGGGTCACTAATCGATCCTCGGTTGAAGCAAGCCGGGTTTGTAGAGTATCATTATTCTCCTGCAAACGAGCTAGTCGGTTGTGTAAATCCTCCAAAGCCTTCTCCATCTCTTTCTTTTCTGTTGCCAACCGATCATTCTCCGCCAACACCTTGCCTACTCGTTCCTCAAATTGTAGTTCCGGGTCAACAGCGAGATCACGTTTCCCAGCGCCATCGCGATCCTCCTCGTCCGCCGACAGATCCTCATGTTGTGAGTTGTGAGCCTCCTCAATTATATTCTTGAGCCCCTCCTGAGTCGGCGTACTTAACTGCTGCAATGTCGTCACGTACGTCTCGGCGTTGGGCGAGCTAATAACCGCAATCAGGAGTAACTTGAGCAACTTGTTCGTCTCCTTTAGCGAATTCGACTCGGAAATAGCTTTGAGGTCAGGCGACGGATCTAAACCGGAAGGAATCTCATCATCGAATTGTTTGCGAATGTATCCCGTCAGCAGTTTGTGGAGGTGTTTGAGGTTCTGCCATTTCGTGACCCAGTGGTCGGACGGATTGCGCTCGGGGAGTTCGTCGAGGAAATATTGAGGGTCGATATCCTGTAGAATTTCCCACAGGATGATGCCGTCGCTGAGTTCCTCGGTGTCTCTGATTGTCTTGCCGAGAGAGAAGCTGTTTATCCATTCGAGGAGGACTTTGGCGACGCTGTGTTCGGAGGTCATTTTGTGTTTATACACGGGTCTGGCACCCTGACCGTAAGACAAGTGATTTAAAGGCGAGATGGGTGTTTTATTGCCAGTGGATTTGTTTGAAGATCAACATTGCAATGTTCATTAAGCTGAAGGTTGCTTAGATCATGGTCGTATATACTCGAGGTAGAGTCAGCATGTTGTCCCTCAGGAGCGTTTGTCGCGCCGCCTGCAGATCCGCGCGTTACTCTGGCTGATGTCTCCGCTTAGGCCCAGCATGTCCCGCCATAGTTTCACTTTCATATAAAACTGTATTACCGTTTAACATTTCGGAAGTAAAACACAACACAAGATTTAACAGTTTGCGCATAGAAGCAAGTTATCATATTTCAAACGAACGTCGTCCAAGTAACCAGACCTTCACCAGGAACGCCAATCCAAGACCTATATAATACAAGACTAGCCCACCCTAACCCTATTGATACTTCGTAACATATTCTCATAAACCGAGTGAGCAGCTACTTGCTGCTCGTCTGCGGACATCAATGCTTTTCCAACGGTTGGAACCATCCTTTGCATTTCGGGAGGAATCACGAGTCTCGAGACGGGATTTACTATGAGCTGAAATCGCCGTCAACGGTAACAACCTTGTCCTCTTCAATGACCGGGAGGAAATTGGTGGATGATGCTTGGATCGTCTCGATAGCGGATGAAGAAGCTTTGGCAGCGAAGCCCCTGTTAATATGTTAGTATGTGATCGAAAGTTCGGCGGAGCGAAGTAATTACTTGAACAGATCTAGAAGATGCGATTAGTATAATGCCCGAGTAAGGAGAGGTTATGATCTGAAGAACTTACTGAACTCATGAGTTATCCAGCCACCCTACAAATAATTTATCAGTATAAATTCCCTTGAAACCGAGTTACTGATATCACTCACAGCATCAGTGATAGCCTTCTTTGCCTCATTCAATACTGAATCCGGGGTATTATCAGGGTAAGAAACGACGATAGGTTTTTGAACCTGGACTGCCACGGCAATTTGAAAAAGCCCGAGGATAAGGACAATAAGGTATTGGTGGAATAGCTTCATGATGGCGGTTGGATTGATGCAATGTCGAGGACCGTATAGTATACTTCGGGTGTACTCCGAAACGATGCGCTACTGAGCGGGGCGGAGATTGGTGTAAGAATGCTGACTGAGGTTGGGGTAGTGATGGTGTGTCGATTGATCTGAGTAGAGTCTCTGGCGGCGCAGTACGGTGTGATATACTTGATCTCTGAAGAAAAATGGTGGTCTGATGGCGATGAATGATGAATGGAGGGAGTGGCCTGCCTTTTGCGTCACTGCGGAAGGAATGCCCGATTGGTGCCTCAGGTGTCCATGTCACGCGACTTCTGGTCCTGTTTGTCCTGTTTGTCAAAGGGAAAGAAAGACTTTACCTCGTTCCTTCCCTCCACCTTGTCCGTTTGCCTTCTTCAATCAACGCCTCACTCACACCTTCAGTGTCTTTCCTCCTCGTACAATACATACATCCTCTATGTCCTTTTGTCCAGATCTGATTTAATCCTTCTGCGTTGCGTTTTAGCGTGCATCAACCGTTGTTCGTCGTCTTCGACCGTATCTCAACTTCGACCATTCTCCGTACATACCTCTTTCTTCTTTAGGTTTCGTGCGACTCTTGGATAATCTCGGGTAGATCAATCTTGTGGCAGACAGTGGATATAAGAGTGCTTCAGTGGGATTCGGATTCCAGGTTGTCTTATCAATCGGGTTTGGGCGTTTCGCATGACCTCTTTTCTCAGTCTCGCGAGGGTAGCTAGCTAGCTAGCAAGGAAGCATTCTACAAGAGCCTGTTTTATCGTCATATTTTTCTGTCATCACATATTGCACTTTTACGATAATCAGAATTCTTACTTCGGGGGTCTCCGTGGCCTGATACGTTTTTTCCAAACCAGCCACGTTGTGGTAAGAGAAGAAAAATCAAGCAATATCTGATGCTATAAAAGAAAAAGAGAGAGCACGAAAAGAACAAAAAAAAAGAACAAAGAAAAGGCACAGAAGGAAAAAAAAGTAGAAGCTTTGCTTCAAAAGAGAAAGAACAGGAGTGCTGCTATCAACTGACCCTAGCATCTATACCTTCGCCTGAGCATACCTCGTACATCATCTTCATCATGTCGTCGGGACTCCCGTCCGACGAAGTCGCGGAGGACTACAAGAACTCATTGGAAGACTTAACGACAAATGACAAGTTTCAGATCAGCAATTTGACCGTCATAGCTAAGGAGAATACAGAACACGCCATGGCGATATCACGAGTCTTGGAGAACCATATTCGAACAGTAGGTGCTTGCCCTTTCCTTCGAGCATGTGCGCTTATGTTTGTGTATTTGCGTATATGTTTTGGTTTTCGTGTGTCGTAGTTGCAGCCTGGAAGAAAAGCTCTAATATTGCTTTTGGTAGACACCGCCATCTCAAAAACTACCTGCTCTGTACGTAGTCGACAGTGTTGTGAAGAACGTAGGAACACCCTACACTCTCTTCTTGGGCCGAAATCTCTATCAAACTTTTATGAACGCATACACCTTGGTCGACCAGCAAACGCGGAGGAAGTTGGACGAGATGCTCAAGACTTGGAAAGAGCCTGTTCCTGGTTCTTTAGACCCTCGACCTGTGTTCCCGGTTGATATCACTCGGGGCATCGAGAATGCGCTGATAAAGGCCAGGACTGCTGCCCTTCAACAACAGCAACGAAATCAACCACAAGATGTGCTTGCCCGAGGTCGGAATTCTGCAACGCCTCCGTCCTGGACGCATACTCCTACTCCTCCGCAGGGGGCACAACAACGATATCCATTAGCAGGTTCCCAAGCAGGTCTTGGCATTAATGGACATTCGCCAGGCCATGGATCGGAGGTGAGTCTCAGTAACATTATCGGCTGAACATTGCTAATCTGTCCACAGTCGCATACTCCTCAACAAGGTCAAAACGTAGACCTTGCGGCATTGCATCGTGATATAGAAAATCTGATTGGCACTGCGCGAGCAGAGTTTGCTGCCAATCCCTTCGATGTGTCGATTCAGCAACGTCTGAAAGCGTTATTAGATCTTCAAACAATACTGCAACGTCAGCAACTCCCTCCGGACCAACTCAAACTTGTTAGAGATCAAGTCTCAGCTCTTGCTCCCCCGAAACCGGCAGCAGCTCAGCCATATTCTCATCCAAATGTATCTATTCCGAATATTTCAACGCCGCAGACTCAACCAATCCCACAAGCAACACCTCAGCCTAATTTGGCGGCCTTACTCAACCCAAATACACTTGCTAGTTTGATTCAAGCAACAGCAAACCGCCAGCAATCGACTCCTCCACCAGTCGTTGCCGGTATCATTCCCCAGATCCAACCATCCGCTACTCCCCAACCTGCCGCAACTCCAGTAGCGGAGAATCCTCTTATCGCGTCGCTTAGAGCACGAGGGCTGCTTCCTCCTGTACCTTCTACGGGAACCCCTCCAACTGGGACTTCGCTCAGCCTCCCTTTGCTTGTTCCCGGACAGACTCCGCCGGTCTCAGTTTCTACACCGCAGAGTACGACAGACATTACAATCAATGTTCATATGAGCACAGCTTCCATAAAAATGTGAGTAAACAGGAGTTCCTGTCGTGATAGTCAGTTCTAACAGTATATAAGTCCTCGACCAGTGTTGATAAACAGTCTCTACGATGCAAAAAGCAATCGTTGTGGTACCTGTGGGCGACGGTTCACTACTACAGAAGAAGGCAAACAGAAAAAAGCTCGCCATTTAGATTGGCATTTCAGAACCAACCAACGTATGACGGACTCTATTAAACGAGGCCAGAACCGGAGTTGGTATGTTGATGAAAGGGTATGTCTATTCACTCTCAATCCTATTGAGATATGACTGTTAACATATCACAGGACTGGATCAAATCACGAGAATTCGACGACGACAGCGGCGTCGCAGGCACCGGTGGTACCGGCACAGCCACCGCCGAGGAAGAAGCCGCAAAGAAGCAACCACAAAAGCAATGGATCCACGCACCAAACGATGTGACGCTACGAAACGCACCATGTCCAATCTGCCAGGAGAAGTTTGAGTCGACATGGTCAGAAGATGTGCAAGACTGGATTTGGCAGGATGCACTCAAAGTAGGGAATCGTGTCTATCATGCTAGTTGTTATGCGGAGGTTACCAAGGATGGCTCTGCTACTACTGGTGCTCGTGCCGGCACTCCCTCGGGACGTATGGGTACACCAGACTCTGTGTTGGGGAAGAGAAAGGCGGAGGTGAGTGCCATCTCAAACGTTGAGGCTTAAGGACAAGTACTGATGTTGTATAGGACACGGATTCACCAGGCTCAAAGGTCCGGATCAAGACAGAGCCGGCATGATCTATCTACATGATCTATTTGCATATCTTATTCTTTACAATGTATTACATACAAGACGCTATATGGCTGAAATGGGGGTCTGGGAGATTTGTCTTTTATTTATTTCTTTGATTGGTTCCAAAGGTAGCATAAGACAAGAGTCGCTATGATTTCGAAACAACGCATCTGAAGCACTTTTCAATTGCATTTCATTTTCAAGTTTCCCTACGGGCATGGGATTGTTGCATGTTTAATCTATTAATCTCACAGATGAATGAAGAGAGTCAATATTCTAGACAAAAATGATCATATATATGTAAACAGCAATGTAAACAGCATTCTCAAGGTCAAGTAGGTAGTATATGAAAACAAATCAAAAGAAATGGAAAATAGAGGGAGCAGAGATCTCAGATATCGCTTTGACAAGGCAATCTGAAGGACTGTTCGACGTCACGCCATATTCAACTTGGTTTGCGTCTTTGGGAGCATCTTGAACCGAGTCTTCCTCTTTCTTATCCTCAACCTTGGTCGTATTCTTCTTCAGACTCCTCCACTCCATCGCCAAAGCCTGGTGCATAAAACCTGCAAGTAGGACCCATAGCCATGTGACCCATCCCTAAATTGACAGCCGAGTTGTAGACAGTTGCCGAGTGGAGTGGGCAGCTAGTCTGAGTATGAGTTTTATTGTAGTTCTATTGCTTATGAAGATTGTTGATTATGGAGATGATGTAGTCAACAACTTTGTCCGAGGCCTGGATTGGAAAGCCTTGCAAGGACTAGAATGCGGCCAGGGTAGCAATAAAGATGGATGTTCCCATTTGGATGATTGAAGGAAGTGAAGGTGAAATAATGTGATACCATCTTGCACACTGCCTGCTGAAATCCCTTGATATCAGGTTCACTGGGATTTTCTCAATCAAAGTCAACACCATCAAGGTCATACCTTTATGTGTCCGGATTAGTAGAGAAATCCCATCCACCAAGGAAATAACATTTCTCCAGTTGATAGCAAGACGGACGAAGGTTGATCTACTCGGTGATATCGGAAACATTGACTTGGAAATCGGAGGTAATCAAATCCAAGATGCACATGTGTATAGTGTTCGACTAAACTTCACGTCGGGTAGGTATAAGACGTCTGTAATACTACTCGCTTACGTTACATTTTCAAGAAACTAAATCAGCTATCGTATCCTAAATCCCAACTTTTAGGATCACATAGCTAGTCACTATTCGGCCCTAGTCTGTACGGTATAGAGCTTGTTGTTGGCGCTAATCCCCCCAGACTTTTGCAGTAATTCTCTTCTGCTGCAACTCCTTTTTCCTCCTTGTCTGTTTACCTGAGAATACTCATTCGGCTTCTATTTAAATACAGCACGATGGGACGAATTCTACCTGTCGTAGCTTGCTGTCTACTTTAACCCCCTAATCACATCCGCAAAGGCAGACTCGGCCTACAATGCATCTCTTCCTTTCCGACCAAGCAATGTCACAGGACTGGGTGATATCTACGTTTGGGTTGGATCGTTCGTTTAGCCCACTCACTTCGCTGTTTCGCGTGTCGCTAAGTTCCTAGAACCGATATTACAACGCTACCACGGAGATAGAATTGACGCCTGAGATCGGACAGTCACCCAACCAATCTGCATGCGCAAATCTCCAGGATCAAACATTCACTACGCAATTTGAGTCTTTCCTCGCGGTTACAGAAAGAGGTCCTTACAACTTAGGCTCGAATCCAGTAAATACCCTCTTGAACCTCTGGAATTCGGATGTAAATATCTCGAACTCTTCCGACTTTCCATGCGAATCGTCCTCCCTTCAGTGGTACATCGAATCTTCCCCATAACTAACAATCTACAAATGATAGGGAACTTCAACTCATTCCCTCTAGCTAGGTATACTTTGCGAGCAATGGGTCAACTGAAAGCGACGCAGCCACCACCAATCACTTCAGCAGAGATATCTTCAACTTAACCGGGCCTGGCAGCAGGAAACCTCCGTACAACCTTAAATCAAGGATGCAGATTTGATGATATAGAGCTTTGATATAGATCTCAAAGCTGCGATACCTCCACCGAAAGCGGCCAATATCGCATGACTCTCGTTGATCGCGACTACACCAACAATGCTGGTTGGAACTGGACATACCCCAGTAGTCAACATCCAATTTGAAAGCCAAACAGCAAACTTTACTTTGACTGGATATGCCGCTGGTTTCCCATATCTCTTTGACAGATACGATTCCTCAAAGCCATTGGTTCCGGATAAGGATGAGGTACAGGGGAAGATCAAGGTCTCCTTCCATGAGGTTATCGATCCCTATCACTCCGACACTCTGGTCAACACCAGCACAACGCCTACTTTGCTGAGAACCGTGGGCTTTGGAAACAATTCTAGAATATCGGCTACAATAGTGGCTCTATGAGCGTGCCCCGTCCGGTGCGTTGGGAGGCCGCCGCAATTTGCTCTTTTATTTCCTTGGCAGTGATACGTTTGTATTAATCACTAAGACGAATTAACTTTACTCTATTTATGATTTATTCAACCAGGAAGTGTGTGCATGGTGGAAGCCTCAAGCCTCGCCTGATACGGCCCAGGATCGCAAGCTTTGGAGGGCAAGCAGTAAAATATGCTTCTCGCAACAAGAACTACCATCAGCTAGGCATCAGTATACACGAACAGTCTCATAAAATTTAGATGAGAAAAATATAATAACATCGTCCGTAACGTCAAGGAGACAGTTGCCCAAGTATGCACGCTCTGCGCAAAGTGAGATTGATGCGATAGAGGCGACCCTTGTATCCCACCCATCCCTTCAGTTTACATATCCCTTGGACCAGCCTGAACTTCATACATTTCATCCAGAACCTAGAAATATACTCTGGATGTGGCAGACATTTGTACAACAAGTGACCCCGCTTACAAAAATCCTTCATACATCGGTTCTGCAACAGCGGATTCTTACCGCAACGTGGGATATTTTTCTAACATATCAGACTCCCTGGCGGCCCTGACCACACCGGAGATGGTGGATGGTGCATCTGAGTCTAAAGGGGAGGCTTCCAAGGCTGCCTCAGATTTGCTCATTCATATGACTATCAAAAGTCTATGTCTTTAGTGAACTAAGACGAACATTTTCAGAGAATCGCGTGGCACCCGCTTGGCAATTAATCGAAGAACTCTACAGTGAGCATCCTGAGCTGATCCACGGCATGGAGAACTCATCCATTGTGCTTCCAATATTGAATACGACGATAACATCGCTATAAGAAAGATCATAAGCATGTGGTCAAGTAATCCATGGTGATGACGCTAACCCTAACTTCTTATTACGGATAGCTGCCAGGATTCCGGTAAGCGTTCGGCCATGGATTCAGTTACGAGATGATTAGCATTCATGAATATAATCAATTCTAGCTGTTCAGATATGTCCGCATCCATTGATATGTAAAATGTGGACTGCTTAGGGTACACAGAGCATGGCCTCAGCACAATTAGTAAAGACATCCACTTGACATTAGTAATCATTTTGAGTCATTATCTGTGTCCGTAGAATATTTTTTCTCTTTCTTATCTTCAGATCAATTATCTAATCACTCACACTCACACCCAGACGAATCATTCATTGTAAATATTGGCCTAGTAATGGCGACGAGTACTGTTTCAACCGCCATTGAGCTTGAATCTCACCCGGACAATGTCGCAAGAACTACAGCTGCCGCGGTCCACAGACGTCGCGAAGATGACGAAGTAATGCAAGCATCTCTCGCAGCAGACTCCGAAGTCCCTGATGGCGGCTATGGATGGGTTGTTATCTCTGCCTGTGCAGTGCTTTGCTTTTGGTTCATCGGCACAACCTATTGTTGGGGAGTCTTCCAAGCAGCACTAGTCGAGCAGGGAGTCGCGTCGGCCTCGACGCTGGCTTTTGTGGGTTCGCTTACGACCTCTTGTATCTCTTTCCTGGCAGTGTTCAATGCTAGAATCGTACGCAAATTGGGTACGCGAAGGGCTGGATTGCTGGGTGTCTCTTTGTTTGGAATCGGTGAAGTGATGGGTGGATTTACGACGGGGAATGTGGTTGGGTTGTTCATGACCATTGGGCTGGTCATGGGCTTGGGGACGAGGTGTGTATATCCTATCTAAGGCGTGAGAGAGAGCATAGCTAATTAATCATATGTCAGCCTACTCTTTATGGTAAGTCAAGGTACACCGAAGAATCTAATATGATGCTTATTTAGATGGCATCCATAGGTCGTATCTGTTACACCAGCGCAGTATTTCAAGGCCAAAAGAGGAATAGCCAACGGCATCGTTTTTGCAGGTGGTGGTCTTGGTGGTGCCATCATCAGTTTCGTGACGAATGGTCTTCTGCAGGCCCTTGGTGTAGCGTGGGCATTCCGAGTGCTGGGATTCATCACGCTGGCTACAGGCTTACCAGCAGCATATCTCATCAAGGAGCGTGTACCAATTCGGCCGACCTCCTTCGTTGAATGGCGTCTGTTCCGGGACTACCGGTTTCTACTTATCTTCCTGGGAGGCGCACTTGCGACGTTTCCACTCTTCGTACCCCCGTTCTTCCTGCCTCTTTACACGAACTCGCTGAATATGACTCCCAGTGCAGGTGCAGGTCTGGTAGCTGCATTCAACTTCTCGTCAGCTGTTGGCCGTTTACTCTGTGGTTTCAGCTCGGACAGAATTGGACCGTTGAATACGGTATTTTCGTCCTTGCTGCTAAGTGCCTTGAGTGCGTTGGTACTCTGGCCAGTTTCTACCTCCTTGGGACCACTCATCGTCTTTGTGATCATTAACGGCATGGCTAACGGCGGTTTCTTCGCTACCATGCCAACCGTCGTGGGCAACGTGTTTGGTTCGGCAAGAGTATCTGTGGCTATGGGTATGGTGGTTACGGGCTGGGGCGGCGGTTATCTTTTGGTATGTGTTGAAACCGTGCTGAAATACTTATCGCTGTAAGTACTGACCATGTTATTAATAGGGAGCTCCCATTGCAGGATATCTGTTGAATGCCGGCGGAGGCGAAAAGGGAGGAATTGACGCGTTTCATCCTGCAATCTATTACGCTGGCTCGATGGCTCTTGGTTCGGCAAGCTTGATGTTCATGGCACGTTTGGGAGTTGACCGGAGGCTGACGCAGCGGATTTGAACAACAAGTGATTATCATTGATCGTTTATCAACCGGTTCTTGTAACATAGTAAATTCAGGAATTCATTGGATGAGTGTATTTATGGAATATAGAATTCAGAAAGTCCTGTGAACATATCTTATTCCCTCTTCGATTCACAAAGAGTCCCAGTCAATACAGCTGGGTATGACTGCATAGTTAAGTCCGCGCTGCCTCGAGTTTACTTTCAACGTCCTCAGACAATATGACGCATTCGCTCAAAATCTCATTCACCAACTGGATAGAAACTTCAGTGAGAGTCAAGAACGGTGCCATATGGCTGCTGCTCGGCATTTCCCTCACAATCCATTTCTTACCAGTTCCTTCTATCATTTGATACTGAGCAGCTTTTGGGACAGCTCGATCCTCTCCAGTGACTATGTATGCACAACGGCCATCAAAGGACGATTCAGTCCAAGCCGGGGGTGGTTGTTCCGACATGAACGCCAAGTTTGAATGTGGCTTCAGTTGTGAGGCCATTTGCTCCGCGAGACATGGTTCAACATCTGCAGCGAATATCTTGACTGCATTGTCTGGAAAGTTTAGACCTTTCTTGGGCTACGGCCATTAGAACTGTCAGTTATTGAGGGATTTAAATCAGAGAACTGTTGTAACTACAACCCACCTGATCAAGTAAAATCCAATCCGGAAGCTGTCCTCCTTGCAAACCAGCACAGCTCAATCCCTCCGGCACCAGAAATGCACCAATACATATCAAAGCCAATATACCTCCTGCTTGACCATTATGTTGGCGGTCCGTCTTGGAAAAACCACTAGCTGCCGATGCCCCTGGCATAGAAGCATACGAGTGCATAAGCAGAACAATATCTTCGCCTTGATCCTCGATCAGTGGCTTGATCCCTTGGTCGCGGATATACGTAGCATCCTGCTGGCAATCGGCACTCGCGGAATCACAAGAAGGATACGAGACATAGCGAACTGGGTATCCTGCCTGCTCTAGCGCCTGAAGGAAAGAAGCGTAGGTAGTCTCAGGTAACCAGGCTCCTGGCAGGAAGACTATAGTTGGTTTCGACATGGTCGTTCAACACTTCAATGGAAGATTATCCACGGGTGTAAATGGAAAATGAAAAGTCATAAACATCCGTTCTACTTCCGAGGTTATGTTGGTTGTTGGTATGCCCCGCCAACCAACATTAGATAGAGCTCAGGTAGGACATGCCCGACCTCGATTTTTTGAGTTCTTTGCTCCATATCAGGTATTCTACTGCAATCATCGTCCCAATTAAACGGATGCAATAACGACGATGTCGAATGATATTGATTCATGTACGAAGCTGCTTGTTGCAGGACGAGAAGGCCGAAAATGGAAGTTATGAAATCCATTTGGATGAAAGTGTGCTGAAAATTACTTCTTTGTCTCGAGAAGTTCATGCTAGCTTACATAAATACATATTGAAATATTGTACAAGTGCAAGAATGTAAAAGAAAAGAAGAGAGTAAACGAGCGCTGAGTACGAGATGTTCCAACATTAGGGCTAGCTATTAGGGTTCGTGAAGTTATGAGCCCTAAAATGATCTGGACAACACCATAACCATAGTTGTTTCCTGTTGTTGCAATTCATATATAGAATAATGATAAATGTAAACCTACCAGTAGCAACCATTTCTAGTATCAAATTTACAATCTCTCATGTTCTCATGTAGATCATTTACTGTACAAACCCTAGAAAGATGTTGGACAACCCTAACAGCTTGCACACATCAAAAACCACCATTTTACAAGCATACTACCAGAAAACTCAACAGAATCTTACATTGCGCGTACTGTAGCCGAGTCCCGATTATACGGCATAGAAAACAGAAGGAAATCTGGCCGATGGAAGCGCAACTCAGTCACAGCTGCTGCAGCCTGCATCCCAACAAATATGTA
This sequence comes from Talaromyces verruculosus, assembly GCA_038993655.1. Classification (NCBI taxonomy): domain Eukaryota; kingdom Fungi; phylum Ascomycota; class Eurotiomycetes; order Eurotiales; family Trichocomaceae; genus Talaromyces; species Talaromyces verruculosus. The sequence goes on along the minus strand of JBBVQN010000022.1, from coordinate 66,092 downwards.
GGAGGGATAACCATGTGTTTCTCACACAACACACAATTCAAAATGAATGCATGGATAAAAAGGGCCATTACATCATATCATATGCAATGCACAATCGTATCTTTTACTCCGGCGATGGGCAGCCCAATTGAGTGGCCACGCTCGCAGTTAGTGTCCTAAGATCTACAAAGCTGATCTCCCCTTGCCCTGATCCTATTGGCGAGGACTCAAGTACACTGCACAGAAGGTACGTAGTCGCCTAACTATTTGTAGGTAACCAAAGACCAAGAATAGGTGAATCAAAATCCAACGTGTTCGTGTAACTAATTCCTTTTTCTTCCGAGCCTTACGGGGAGGAACCATGTCCAATAATGCAGGTATGTCTCAGTATGCCTGACAGATCATTACTGGAATGATGATTAGACGACGGGAATTGACTCACCTATTTTTACTGTATGCTGATATAATTATATCATAGCTAGCTAGCTATGTAGATCATGCAGTACGTATAAAAAAGCAATAATGATGTAGTTTAATTTAAATAAGCTGATCTTTGTCTGTTCCTCTGCTTTGACTCACTCATCCTGCATTCTGTCGAGCTTCAACTACCTTCATACATCAAAGAATTAATACTTGCTTACTATCAATCAATTCTCAAACACATCCAATTGACTCTTTCACCTATCAATCAGCCTTGAATCGATACGTAATAATCATCAACATGCAATTCAAATCAACCGCCCTCCTCATGGCCATGGCCATGGCCACCCTCACCACAGCCAGCCCTATCAGTACCAAAAGAACCACAGACACAGCAACAGATAGCTGGCCCGTCTCCGGCTTCAGCGTCGGCTGCTCCCCAGCCGCATGCGCCTACAAATTGAGCGTAACCCGCGCCGCCGGCACCACCAGCCCGGGCTTCAACACAACCTGCGAAGGCAGCGATTATACATCTGACTGGCAAGCATGCGCCGATTCCTCTGTCTCTGCGAAGATTGTGCCCAAGACATACCCGTTCTGGGAGGTTGATGTTATGCATACGTACGTCACGGTCAATCAGGAAGGGTGGGCGCAGGCATTGGCCAATGCGACGGTGGAGGATACGGTGTCCAAGTTTATTGTGACGGTTTATCAGGTTGAGGGTGTTGAGTAGTCGATTCGGGTCCATCTGTTGACGTTGATTTCTTTTGTTGATACCATGTCCTTGTTTTTGGGGTTCGTTCTGGCGGTATCTTGGTGTTTATAATGTGACGGTCGATTCTGTAAATATGTTGATTCCCATAGATAGCGATTTAATTCAAATATTAGCTTTATTTGTGCAAGTTCATTGTCTTCACAATCTTATATGTATGTACGGTGCAGCCTGTAGAACGTTAGATTGAGATAATAGCGATTGAGCATCTAAACGTACCGATGATCAAATCTCCTCCATATCATCGTCCAATTCTAGATCTAAATCCAACGGCGGAAAATCACCCACTTCCACCTTCTCCGGCTTCACAAATACCCCTCTGTTATTTCCCGCACATTCGAAATATCTCTTCCCAGCGATGCTACCATCATTTTTACCAGTAGGCTCGTCCAATTCAATGCCAACCCAGAACGGTTCAAGAGGCTGACCATCTTCAGTCGTGATTTTCTTATCCTTGAGAGGAGCGAATGGGATTTCGGAAACGGGACCGATATATCGAATCGTACCTCGGCGGATATGGGGTGGTGAAGAAGGGAGAATGATTGCTCGAGCAAGAAGTTTTATATCTGTGCCGTTAGAAGATTGCTTCAACGGCTATTTCAAGAAACATACTTTTCTTCTCAATCGCCTCAATATCCTTTGCTACCTGCTGATGCAAGAGGTCCTCCGGGGACTGCGCGTTGGGATCGAATCTGCCTAGCTTCTGAGACTTCTTCCAAGCAAGCACCGAATTATTCAACGATTCGTATTTCTCGGCTGGTAGTTCATATTTCTCGACAGATGACAAATCCGTAAAATTGGGTCTTGCTGCGACTGGGCGTGTATCATGGACCTGTCATAATACATCAGTTCACCCCTGGTCATCCCAGCTCCCTGCCCAAGAGAACAAACCTCGATCTCGCATCCCCTCACCAATCCCCACTCGCCAATCAACCTGTCTTCTCCTTCAATCCACTGATCCGGTCGTCCTGGAGACTTGAATAGCAATCGTTGACTACCGGGCGGGATACCAGTCATAGTCTCGAGCTTCCCCTTGAGTTGGTCTATGCTCCATGACGGTGTGATGCGTCGTTCTGTGGCTAGGGATGGTTCGTTCGACGTGGATTGAGTTGCCGATGCTGTTGAGATGATAACGGACACGTCCGCGGGCGTTGCTTGGAAGGACATTTTGCCAAATTATTGTATGATGTGAGATATATAGATTCAAAATTCAATAGGAATGCGTATGACACGTAGGACGAGGAATAAAAGAAGTTGGAGAGAAAAATCCCCTGAACCAAATATTTGGCGGTGCGGGGAGTGTCAGAGAGGGAAGGAGCATGTGGGGTACTGCCTCGTATCGGTTCCTTCCTCCGCTGTCAGTCAATCTTTTTCTTCATCTTCACTATACACACTCTACAACTACTCGACAATGGCTACGACAGATGAATCACAGGTCAGTCATGACATATCCGAGCAAGCTTCCAACATAAAACCCAATGCCGAAGACTACGAGTCCAAGCATGTGCATGAGGTGTATCAGCAGATCGCCAGTCACTTTTCCGAGACGAGATACAAGGTATGCTTATACTTCCCTTGATCGACTGTTTATGTTCAAGTCTAACGATCTAGCCATGGCCAATTGTCGAGCGCTTTCTTCTCGAGCAAAAACCAGGCTCAATCGGCCTTGATATCGGCTGCGGCAATGGGAAATACTTGAAAGTCAATCAAAATGTTTTCATAATTGCGTCTGACAGGTATATTATACACAACTAGCCATTATTCAGGATATCATTAACACATGGTTATATTAGATCCGACGCCCTTGTTCAAATAGCGACGAAACACCAGCCCCATTCGACCGTCGTCGCGGACATTCTCAACCTGCCTCATCCCGAGTCGTACTTTGATTTTGCCATATCAATTGCCGTGATACATCACCTGTCCACGCCAGAGCGAAGGATACAAGCTGTATCAGCTATTCTGCAGACACTGAAACCAGCACCAGACAACAGCACCGGCTCAGAAGCAAACACCGGCGGAAAAGCGTTAATCTACGTTTGGGCCCTAGAGCAAAAAGCCAGTCGCAGAGGCTGGGACAAAGGTCATGAACAAGATGTGATGGTTCCCTGGGTTCTGCGCAACAAGCCGGCTGTTGCGACGAAGAATAAATATGAACAAGAAGAATCGAAGGACCAAACCAAACCACCAGAACAAGCACAGGACAAAGTATTCCACCGATTTTATCATCTATATGAAGAGAACGAGCTCGAAAGAGATATCCGTGCCGCAGGTGGTGTTGTCATCGAATCTGGATATGAAAAGGATAACTGGTGGGCGATTGCTTCGAGAGCTCCAGCTCCGTGACCCTCCTCCAACAAAACCAACAAGCTGGTGGCAAGCTAATTCTCGCTTTCCTCGCCAATATGCAGACAACACCTATCTAAATCTAACCGAAGTCGCCTGCAAGAGTGGTATCAATCGTCATATCTTCAAACGCGTGATCATAAACGATCATAAACTCAAAACAAACAAATGTCCACCCGATAACCAAAATTAGTCGCTAATGTACGGATCATTCTGCCTCCCTTTTCTCGTTGCCTTCGGACGCTATGCAAACAAATCAAGAACTGTATATGTACGATGTATGGTTTATAAAAGATCAACTGGATCATGGCCTCGTTCGAGGTATCATCGTTGGTGACAAGCCGGGAATGTCTGATTGAGGATGGGGAAGAGTCAGCGGCGGCGGTGGTTGCTGCTGTGGTGGCCGAGCTCCTTGATGATACGGATTGATGATGGACTGCGTATGGGGAGAGCTGTATGCTGGTACCCCGGCTGTCAATTCTTCGACTGATGGAAGCTGAGGCTGGCCCTGAGATTGACCTTGAGGAAGAGGTTGAGGTAGAGGCGGAGGATGATGTGCTGGTGGAGGAGGTGGAGCGTGATGCGCTGGTGGTAGTAATTGAGGCGCAAGCCCCTGAAGAGGCATTCCGGGAGGCATTCCTTGGGGCATTGCCAACGGATGAGGTGGCGGCGGTGGTACGGAACGCTGCGAAACACTGGCGACAGACATTGATTGTCTTCGAAGTCGAGGCAGGACCGTGGTATTTCGTCGCATTTTGGGTGGCGGCTCGATCGAGGAACCACTAGACAGAGAAAAGGGGACCACACCGGCGCGACGAGCCATTTCTTGTTCACCCAATTGCCAGTGCATAGCTTCCGCTGCTCGCCATGGGATGGCCATCTCCTCTGCGACTTTTGCCCACATTTCGGCTTTGAATCTGTACTCATTAGTCAACAGACACCCCTTTAGTTGCTGTTATACTCACCTCTCATATAACCTAGCCAACTTATTCTTGCGATCCTCATCCCATTCACTCCTCCTTTCGAGGTAGTTTTGATAATGCAACCGACAGCTAATGGCGCTTCGACCGGGTAATTTCTTGCTGATATCCTCCCACTTCATCCCTCTACCGCGCAACTCGATAATCAACGCATCTTCATCCGACGACCATTTCGACTGTTTCTTAGCCGGTGGCTCATTCCCCAGTGAACCTGACGAATGCCGTTTCGTCCCTGCCGGCGTTGACCCTAATATAGTCGTTGGTTTTGCCGTTGTTGTCGGTATCATTGCTGCCGCCGGTCCCGGTCCTGGTCCTGGTGGTCCCCTTGGAGTCGGTGCCCCTGAAGCTAACATGGAAGTCCTCCTCGACGAAGCCGCTGAAGAAGACGATGATGGCGGCCGATTTATTTCCTGCTGCTGCTGTTGATATTGGTGTTGTTGATGTTGTTGTTGTGGTTGATGTTGCTGATGTAGAAGCGGGTTTTCTTCTTCATCGTCAGGTTTGAGTAACAGTGAGATATCCACTTTGGCGGGGGATATGGGATGTATCGTTGGTTGATGTATGAGGATCATAAGTGTATCTTTTCGCGGTGTTGTTGGGATAGAAAAATAAAGAAATAAAGTGTAGATAAAATATTCCCACGCCGAGATGTTGTGGATGTACCCAGTACGTGGTTGATGTCGTGTCGTGTCGTATCGTCAAAAAGGAAAGAAGAAAAACAACAACAACAAAAATTGTCTTGATTAGTTCAACCCCAGACAGATTAATGGTCAAACATGGATGATGCTTGTTTGAAGTTGTGATAAACGTTGGTACGTATAAGTAAGTAGGCTTCGTTAGTGGCAATGCGAGATGGTAGTCCAATAGGGTTTGGTCGGTTGAACAAGGGCGTGGCTGTGATGTTGTTCAAACCAGTTGATGTACTATTTCCTGAGCCAGTTAGGAGATGTAGTATACATATAGGCAAATAAGCAATTAGGCAATAAAACAAATTTGAAGATTTAGGGGGGGGGAGATAAGAAAGGGGATTGAATGGTACCTACCTAAACGGAGAACATGTACACCAAAAGGTATATAGCACCAATCGGATAGGTTTGACCGCTGAAATAAAGATCTTGACGGACGTAACGGTCAGGTCGATAGGCCGTACAATTCAGCGGTAGGGTAATGGTACCTTGGGCTTGGGGAATTTTGTTTCAGGTATACAAGCTCAATGATCGTTGGGCTGGTTGGATTTCTTGATTCGTGATGCGAATAGGAGAGACAGCAAGAAAAATGATGTGTCTGAGCTCTCTCGGTCCAAGGTAACAAACAAGGTTGATGCTGAGGATTAGGGAAGAGCTTTGGGCCAGGAAGTTAAAACTGATTCAGGCCTTGCGGGAAATTAGGCAATTAGGGTTCGGGAGTTGCCAGTTCAGTTGACACTTGACAGTCAAAGTCAGCCGGTGTGGATCGAAGGAACGATCCTGGGTCGGTTCGATGGAAGAAAAAGAGGATCAGTGGGATGAGGTTGTTTTGGTTTCGGGCAGGTCGACGGGGTTGTTGGTTAAGCAGTGTTTGAGCTTGTGCTTGTGCTTGCTTTGAAATTGGGTTAGAGGGATCATGTAGGTAGTATGTAGTAGCATGTATAAGATGCGATGTTATACCTGGCAAGGTACGTAGAACGCAGGTTACTAGCCTCTAGGTAGATGTAGCAGCCCAATCAATTTGAGTAACAGCTCTGAGGTCCGGTCAGTAGCACGAGCGAAGGTTAAAGAAGAAAAAGACTCACAACAGAGTCTGAGAGCAAAGAGAAGAATCTTGATAGAAAGGTTCTAGACCGGAAATATGGTTATGGTTACGAGACCAAGGTCGTACTGTGCATGGTTATTAAGATTAATGGAAGGGTCGGCCTCCACAAGGCGAGATGAGCGTTGGTACTAGACAAGGGAATGAGATTGTCGGATTGAGGACATCGTCAGCTTCCTAGACGAGTTAGTGATTGAGATCATTAAGTAAGTCAAGTGCTGTAGTTAAGTGTTGTGATCTATGACGAGCGTGCAGACTGGGTGACTGGACTAGTTAAAGGCATGGTACCTACTCTATGTATGTACTATGTACTATGTACGTACCTCCAAGTAGACCTACATACTGCGTACAACGGTAAGCTGTAGTACCCACAGTGGAACTCCCCCTCTCGTCTTGAGTCAAGCAACAGACAGGGCAGACGGCGTTCTCCATTGGTGATCCATGTAAACCATGATCCATGCTCGATCCTCAGCTGTTAGTACTACTTCTTCTAACTTGAAGTTGACGGTCATATCAAGTAACTGCTACATATGGAACTGCCTGAGCTCAGTCTACTCATAGTAATGCCATTCATGCGATGCTATGATAACCTCGGACGAGTGTTCCAGGTTGCATTGAGTTTTAATTCGGCCCTGATCTGATACTTGATCCTAGCCGTACTGAGTACGCTTGCAGTTACTGCCAGGTACACTTGATCGTTCATCCTTGATATGTACACATGTAACTATCTGTGCTATCTCGAACAACGCCTGAAGAGTCAAGATCAAGTCCTGGAGGCTGGCAGAAGAAATGAGGCAACGGACAGATTTTGAACCCCGCCAGAAAGTTCAGTCATACTTGTAGCATGTACTAGGTAATGGAGCTGGTGGATCATGATGTCGATACGATTCCCAATTGCGAGTACGTTCTAGCTATAGGTCGAACGCCCGTTACGCCACGTTTGAGGTTGACGCTAGCCGAACTCTGCTTCTAATCTCCATCTCTGAGTCTAAAGTCGGAGAAATAGCACGGATTACGAGTTAACGATTCGAGTTTGTTATGCGACTTCAGTACACTAGTTGGCAACTTGGTGTTGTGGCTACAAACGGAGTTCGCCGGAAAATACCTAGGTACAATTCGTGAATAACCGCTACCTAGGTACATAGAGAGCAATTGACACTGACAGAAAGATCTGACAGGTACCAATATGCCGGACACCCATCACATCCACCTTAATAAGATCCAGGATTGAAGAATAGAGCATAAATTAAAGGACCGAATCCATGGTTTGAGAAGAAATGAGGAAATTAAATTACAGGGTTACACATTTCGACCAGCAGTCGAACATGTTCTTTCTCAGTCCCAGCTCTTATTTCCGTTGTCTTAGATAATCTTCTACTATTTGTTGATTTGTTCAATAGAAATTACGGCGTCGTAATATGTGAGTGACAGATCGCCCATCGGAAAACAATTGAGCCGTTAGACTCAAGACGATAGCCCAGATGGCAGATGGCTACAAGGCTACAAGGCTAAGGACGCGACAAAGTTCAACGGTCAGTAGCGCTGGACCCTTGTAAAACACGATGCGCACTCAATCAAATCACGTCAATTTCTGACTGGGCTTAGGCATCGTGCATGCATTTGCCTAACAGGTACTGGTCCATCCACTCACTCCACTGCGGTGACAATCCACTGATTCCACTCAAAGTCAAGGTCTCGGCTGCCAGCAGCCATGGTTGGTTGGATTTATTCAGTTGGAGCTAGACTAGCCATTACTAATTAAATATTAAATAATGTTCGAAAAAAAGATCCGAGATCAGCCTAGTGTTTACAGCCAGCCAGGCCGAACGTTTCTCTGTCATGGTGTTTGGCGTGGTGCAACTCGATGGGTCCGTCCTTGTTTCACAGTTTCAGCGCAATAATAGCCAGGATGAAGCTCTCTAGTCTCTACCCTCATAGTTCAGGATAAGAGATTAATTAACACGAGTTCATGAGCGATTATTCTCCATAATTAGGATTATATAGTACGTAGGTTGCCCGGAGGAAACTCGGCCACCAATTTGGCACCAAAACTGGATCGCATCGACCCATATCCTTACTAGACTATAGTGCAGAGTCATTATAGCTCCGTCCTATCCAACTTCCAAGTGAGGTAAGTACTTGACGTGTTCGCGATTTGCTCTTGTCGCTGCCAGTGGAAACTCTTTCTGACATGTTTCAATTTGCCTCAATTTGCCTCAATTTTGCATATCCTCATGTCCATATTGTCCAGTGTCCACACCGGCATGAAGCCGATCGATGTAAGCAAGCTGGGGAACCCGCATTCAACATTGCATGGCAAACAAGGCGAGCCGATCGTCGTTTGTTCCGTGTCTGAACCGTCTGATACTACAAGTGTGGCGAGTGAATGCGCTGAGTGGCGTACTCGTGGTTGAGAGAAAACGGTCGTGGCGATAAGGAATTAGGGCTGCAACGGTGCGTGCCCTACCGAAGTACCTCTCTGGGTTGATCGACGTACGTACTCGCCCTACTACCATAGGAGTACGTAGTACACTCGTGATCCAGGCTGATTAAAATCTCATTAGCCTACGTAGTAGCAAGTCTGTGCAATATTAATGAACCAGCTATGTTTCAGTGTTTGTCGATCGGCTGTTTCCTGCCAGGCCGCCTCGACTGGGATACCTTGTCTTCTTTTGATTGCAAACACTAAACACCAACATCCCAACAAGATAACTATGCATGAGTTATACACACCAAAGCCACACAGACAACACAGCAAAACTCGCAAGGACGTACGAAGTATACTAAGTATGTAGTCATTGAGTAGTTACAATAACAATGAGGCGGTGTGTCACCGCCTGACGGCCTGAAGAGTCATTCAATGTGAGAATAAATGCAAGGAGGTCTTTTTTTTTTTTTCCTTTTGGTTGAATCTTGACAAGAACATGTGGCGGTAAAAGAGTGCACGTTCTTTCGACAGAGTTCGCAGCAATAATAATCAACAAAGTCAAACACTATCAAGAGAGAGAATGAACTGAGTCATGGCGTCATGGCTGAACTGAGACCGCAACGTTGCATACCGCGATTTGCTTATTGTCTTCAATGTTTTGTTTGGTTGCATATGATTGATATCATCATCTTTGTCTGATGTAGTTCTAAAAGAAAGAAGAAAAAATAGTTCATGTTCATGCGACAAACGAAATTACCCTAACTTAGCGTGCCCTAACCCTCCCTAACCCAACCCTACCCTACTTTCGGCTTGTACTCGGCCTTCCTACTTACTTCTAGTCGATACTTCATTCATCGACACATCTAGACCCTCGACGCGCTCACATCAGAACCAAACTCTCCAACGTTTTGACACCCAAAATCAAGAACTCCTACGCAACACAACCTGGAACGGCATCAGACAAAATTAAAGAGGGGCAGTGGGCAAAGGCAAAAAGCCAACGTTCAGATCCCGCTCTGGCCCACAGCTCATTTTAATTAAGCCAGTTGAACTGGTCCACCAGCAGAAAGAGAACTGTCAAACCGGGCAGCGCTGAGATGAGACAGCACGACGATCTCGACGGAACTAAAATAACGGTCTCCGCCGGTTCTTGATTGTGTTGTCGATCTACGTATTCTCTGAGAGTCACGAGTACATCGTTGCTGTGTCTTTGTTCTGTTTCTTTAACGTATGTCTATCTGGCGGTGAATACGCAAGTAGGCACTTCCTCGTATATAGCATGGTTAGCATCTATCATTAATGACTAGCCATATGCATGAGTAGTTGAGTACGCTACTTAGCTACCACTTAGCTACGTACTACTTAGTACTCAAGTGGCACAACGAGCAGTTCCTGCTCTCCCAAGTGCAGGAATGGCGTTGATGCTAAATATAAGCAACCCTATCGGAGATTTTTCTCTTTTCTTTTTCCTGCACGACCAAACTAGTGGCGTCCACTGTGCTACTTAGACTTTGACTACTGTTACTTTGTACATGGCCTGCTATGTCATACGGCAAGGTTACTTGGTTTCTCTGTTAGTCATAATACCAAGCATAAGTTAACTAACTAGTTATCGCTATTAAGTTACCTAGCAACCTAGCATTAGCATAACTAGCCGAAATTTGAGACTTCGTATACGTAGTAAGGCACATGTATCTATGTTAGAAGCATAGTATAACTATTTGCATGACATGGATTGACTTGCCGTGTCTGAGCTCTGAGTCATCCATCCTTAAATCATTTAATTATTGAAGATCGTCATGTTTGTTTACTTCTGATACATCATCTTCTACTGCAATCTGTCATATCGTCCTGTCGGTGAATCCTACGTACAGTAAGCCGCCGCCCTGCGAACTGAAGAAAAAACACATGTCCTCCACCATCCCCTCTGTACGTTCCGTATGTATGTATGTATCACATGAAAATTCCCGATCAGTCAGAAACAAAAAATCAATAAACAAAAACAAATGACATGTGACTCTCAAACTAAAACCGGCCGTCTATCTATCTTGGGAACTCTCATGCGAACTATTGCCTTACGGCTATAGTCGGATACATACTACGTAGGAACTATTGTCGGTTCAACCGGGTCAAAAGCCTAAAGGATCAAAAGGATGCATGGATTACCACTTTGCCAAAGGATAGGAGTTCGTTCGTTTGTTCCTATTTTGTTCGGTGTGTCCGTCCCTGGTTGATTTTCAGCTGATTTGCATGAATTTCATGCTGTGATAGACTGACAGTTGCATGAATAAGGTACCCGAGGAACTGGAATAGGACGGCTATAGAACGGCAAGGAAAAAGGAGGATCAATTTCGTCGGTTAAGTTTCAACAAGTGGTTGACGACTTTCATGCTCTTCGTCTATAGATAGCAATATCACCGAAATGATCCCCGTCCTCCGGAAACTCGATCTGGTCATAGAACCCGTCAATCACACTCCTCACGCGAATCGATTCCGGATCCGTACTGAAAAGGAAGGTTTTGTTAGATACGAGAATGCAACAAAGATGATAGGTATGCTAGATGCTCAACTTTCCTCAAGGTCTCCCCACACCCTATCCCATATCATAACAGCTGGTTTCGCGATATCAACCACGATCTGTCTCACCGGTACATTGGGTGAAAATGAAAGGACAAGCGTCGAGTCATCGACTTCCAGAAATCCCTCTGGGTTTTCAATTATCGTAGCAATTCCGTAGTCGTCTTGGAGAACCTTCCGATCGATATCCATACGCCGGGTCTTGGATGAAGCATTGGATTTGTTCTTCTCTTTGTTCCCTGGTAAGATTGATATCGCCATGTCGAGCCTGAATCAGTATATCGCGTAACGCCTTTATCAAGCCATGCTGATAGCATGACCTCCCTCTTGATCGCTCTTTAAAATGTGTAATTGATCCACATGCAAACGCAACGATTTTCTTTATCCTGCTTGCCTCTTCTCGTAGTATATGCAGACTCTGCAATTGTTTGCATTGCTCACTCGTCATCCATTCATGTAGATTTCTGCCAAAATCTCGCTCAACCACCTCTCTGGGTACACTAGCATATCTAGCTTTGGCAGCTTTGCGTCTTTCTTTGTCGAGATCCAGCACTTTGTGATAGACCACGAGGTTGCAATATGCCAGCTCCGGGTCAAGATGCTCTACCCATTTGTCTGATGTGAGTTGAAGCAAGGAGGCATATTCAATGACAGGCTTGACATTGACACTGTAAACCGTCAACATGCTAACTACTTACTATTGTAGATAAAACCTTTGAAGACAACGTACCTGATAGCATCCGCCCAGTCATACTTCTTTCCAATCTGAAGCCGAAATCGAACCACGATCCCATCCAACCCCTCCACGAATACATCCCCTTTGCTGCCTTGTGCCATGCATTTCTGTACTTGTTCGTGGACATCTCGAATTCTGTCCATCGTGAAAAAGGGAATGTCTTCGTCAAGCATTGTTTTGATGCGGGCTTTGACTTGCTGCACTATGGCTTTCTTCTCTTCTATTGTTGGAGTCGACGATATTTGGGGAACACCTATACGCTCGCGTTCGGTGAGAATGATTGTCATGTCACTTGGGTCGTCCTCTATTAAATCAATTAAATCATCTTGTATTTCGCCATCGATCGGGTCGTCCTTTTGTGGTTCCATCATCGTACTCATTATTAACCGTTCTTGATGCGTTATCAAGAGGCTTGCTTTGTAATGGATGAGGGTGAATGTAAAAATCAAAAGAGGGGTTGACAGCTTCTAGTTGGGCATTGGATATGACCAGTCACCTTCGCCCAACGGTAACGGGGTCAAACAACATAAAGACATCTGGAGTTTTTGATAGGGGAAATTTGACATATGTTTCGCAAGTTTTGATCCACAGAGCTGGTTAGTCTATATCCAGGCAGTCAATATACAGCTCTGTAAGCGTATACCTGCTATGGGCGCTGCAAAGCGACGCATGTCGTTGCAACGTATTGAAGGTGGCCGAATTGCCCAGTTAGACTCGAGAGAATACCAACATACTCCAATAGCAACCTGACAATGGTAAGAAAGCATCCGTCAGCCTCCATCTTCCAAGTTGCATTAGAAGAAATGAGACTTCGCAGGTGATCCGACCTCCCCGCATGCCAACAACTTGCTAGTTCAATGCACTGACAATATGATGGGTCCTTTGATATTTGAATGGCGGCAGTTTCGACTAAAAATGACTTACTGTGAGAGTCGCCGTCTTTGTAACGGGTTCATAGCATTGTCGATACCTCATATCCCAAATTACCATGCGCGGTTCCTTGAACAAAGGCAGAGACGTTTGAAGTGGGACAGATGAGAAAGAGCCGATAGGATTATCTTTATTGCTGATTGTGTCTGATGGACTTCGCGGCTCAGGATGAGGTCTTCCAATGACTGTCAAGAAGAACAATGTGAACAACAGAAAAAGAGTCAATAAGCCGTCTCAACAATAAGAAGTTCAATAAGGAAGGTGGGCAGGCACACCAGGAAGGGGCCGTGACTGCCTTCTTTCTTTGGCTTATCTTCCAAACTTGACCACCAGTTCTCTTTTTTTTTTCGATATTGTTTCACCCTCAGATATACAATAGACACGAGACGCCTCTGAAAGAACGGCCAAAACAATGCAAAGCAGCGCAAACGAAGTTCTACATGGTACAAAACGTCTTGCCTGCAGGAGAAAAAGTACATATGTATCCTTTCTCGTCCTCAAAGGCAATGTCGAGACATCTTCCTCAGAACTGTCGCGGTTTAGATGCAGGAGATCAGATGGGAGCAATCTCGAAAACTTGGAAGGATCACGCATAAATGGCGGCTGCAGAGGTATGTATCTACCTGGATTATGGATTATGATCTGGCGTAGGCAAAGAGCTGATATAACCACAGCTGAATCTGGATTTGGACTGGCGAGATCCTACAAATCCATTGATATCGGATCTACCATTGCCACTCGACAACAGCCCCCTTGGCAAAGATGGGCCAATGGTCAAGTGTTATCGAAATGTCGTTTTCATTTGGTTGTTCCATACACAGGTGCTGCTGAATTATATCGACGACAACCATGGATTGGTGCCTCGTTGCAAAGGTTGTCTACTCTGCGATCTACGTTTACTTGCCGATAGATTTTGGGACGCGGAGCGAGAACTTGATACGAGCTTTGAGCGAGCTGTGGATAGATTTTGGCATGATACTAAGCCTGGGTTGATCCTAGAATTGCACGAACAGAATGATGCTGAAGAGTATTTGAAAGGTCTACTGGACTACCTGTACAACCATTGGTGAGTCTTTATCCATATAGTCAGCGATATGATAATAAATACTGAAATGGCATAGCAACGACCAGGGATGGGCTTGCTTCTTTACAGTGCAAAAGCATACCATCAGAGTATGTATGGGATGTAAAGCTATCACCCCAAGCACCGAGATTGATTGGATCTTGCAAGGAGAATTCTCCGAGGACGACTTGGAATACATGCCACTCTGTAAAATTCTCAGGTTCAAGAAGCGAGAAGAATTCGGATGCGGCAAGTGCAGCAAGGCCACAGAACACGAGTTTTCCTCCGGGCTACTTAATGCTCCTCCAATCCTTGTCATCCATTGCAAACCACTTACATACGGTGAACTTTTATCGGATGGAACATACCAGACCTGGGTGGATGGAAAGGTTACAAGACTAGAGCATTCGATGGCGTTTTCAACTTATCCGGATACATCTTTGGATCGTAAAACCGTCTCCTGGGCCTTCTATCACCTGTACGGCGTCGTTTTACGTAGAGGAGATGGAGGCACCGATGGACATTACGTGTGTGCATTTGAGCAGCGGCAAACTGGGCGCTGGTTATTCTTTGACGACGAGGGGAGACCAGTCACCAGACAACTAAGCCGAAGCCAATTAGACTACAGAGTCGAGACAATGATACACGATAAACGCCATTCTTGGAGTATTTTTATGTTGATGTACCGAAAGCTTTTTGAGGTACCTGTTCGACTGTTGGCAAGAATTACTTCTTCATCTAGGGCAATTGCACTGCAAAACCAGCAGTTTCGGAAAGAGTCCGGAGGACCGAAGACAGAAGTGGCTGGGCAACCGGAGACAGAAGAGGCTAGAGAACCAGAGATGGAAGAGGCTGAACAACCGGAGACAGAAGAGGCTGGGAGACTGGAGACAGAAAAGTCTGGGGAAGCGGGGACGGGAGATGCTCAAGAAGAGTATTTTACGCCAGAAGAGTGTGTTGGAGATGAAGACTTGCTAGCTGAGTCTGAGTCGGGACAGACAAGAGGCGAGACACAAGGGTCTGCAGGCGATGAACAACTCCGGGAGGATTCAAGTGATTCGAAGATACGACATGTTCAAGCAGAGCAATCAATGCCAACAGAACAGCCAGCGGTTGAAGCAGATCCAGGATCATCTACCTCCAAACCTAATGAGACGCAAGGAGCTGCAGGCGCTAAGCTTCAGAGCAATCCAAGTGATTCGAAGACACCACTTGTTCAAGCAGAGCAATCGATGCTAATAGAACAGCCGGCGGAACAGAATGTTGAAGTTGAAGCAGATCCGGAATTATCGATTCCCAAACCTGCTACTGAACAGACAACAGGCGAGACACAAGGAGCCGCTGACAATGTATCCCAAAGAGATGCAAGTGATTCGGAAATACAAAATGGTCAAGCAGAGCAGCCATTGCCGGCAGATCCGCCGACAGAACAGGGTGTTGATGTTGAAGCGGATCCCGAATCATCTACCGCCAAACCTGATACTACAAAATCAGGAAGCAGAGCACAAGCTGAGAATGAAAATGAACAGATGACAAGTTCACAACCAACACCTGAGACAGTCGGCACTGAGATCGAGCCTTCCGCGCAGCCCAAGAAAAAACAGCCTATAAAGAGAGCGCGTGATAAGGCATTGGATGAAGATGAAGACACGTCTACATCTGTACCAGCATCCAAACGGCCCAAGACCGGGGCCAAATCATCCACGCAACCCAAGAAAAAGGAGACAAAACCTGACGCAACAAAGGGGAATGAGGATGAGAAGGCAGGAAAATCCGCGCCACGAACCAAAAAAGCTAAAACTGTCGTTGAGCCCTCTGCATCATACGGTGGTAGGGAGACAAGAGCCAGAGCTGCTGCAAAAAGGAAAAATGATCAGATTCCAGACGTTGATAAAACCCAAGATGAGCAGGCCGCAACGGCTCAACCAGCATCGAAAAAAGCCAGAACAACTAAAGCATCTAAGCAGACCGTCAAGGCACAGCCGAAGAGCAAGGCTCGGCGCAAGAAGTGAGTTGGAGTATGAAGTGATATTGATGGATTTGAAGTTGGGTAGTTGTATGTTTGACGTTTTCATGTATTTTGTATTCTTGGTGCTGGACGCCTAACATTGTCAATTTTGTAATTCAATCAGTCATTTGAGTCCTTTGATTGATGTTAG
This sequence comes from Talaromyces verruculosus, assembly GCA_038993655.1. Classification (NCBI taxonomy): domain Eukaryota; kingdom Fungi; phylum Ascomycota; class Eurotiomycetes; order Eurotiales; family Trichocomaceae; genus Talaromyces; species Talaromyces verruculosus. The sequence goes on along the minus strand of JBBVQN010000022.1, from coordinate 49,914 downwards.
CTGCTAGAATGTCATGTCTAATTTTTAATCGTGTATTTGCGTTGTCATTCACTTAGTAGAAATAGATCATCCACGATTCGGATAGACCTATAAAACTTCACATCGACAAGAACCAGACTCCAAACCGCAGACCATCACCACAATCCTTTGAAGTACTCTCTGAAGAGATATTAAATCAACTCGACAAATCGTGCATGGAAAACGGCCTTTGATACAATAAACATGTCAATAAACACCATAATAGCAACCCTCCTCACCCAACTCTCCAAAATCTCTCCTCCACCTGCTCCATCAGAGAACGACAACCTCAACCTCCAACATCAACAGGCTTACAACAAAAACAATATATTCACCAACCTCTCCCCGACAGATACGACACAACTCAAACATTTGCTGCTGACGCTACACTGCCTTTTTCCTAATGAATTGCTACTCGCGCTGGATATATTGGACAGAGGGTTCGTTATGCGATATACCTACCAGGATAGACACACCAGTATCAACCTCGAAGATGAAAATGAAGATACATTGATATTCATCGTCCAATCAACCTCAAACCACGACAGAGACCGCGATGCCAGCAGAGGAGGGAAAGTGTATCACGTCCACCTCAAAACATGGAATTGCTCCTGTCCTGCTTTTGTGCTGAACTGTTTCCCGCCATCGTCATCTGCAACGTCAAACAATGATGATGACGATTATCCGGATTATGACATGCTCGAAGACCAGACCGAAGAAGAGGGAGAAGCATGGTTCGGAGGCACGCTACGCAATCGAGAAGAATCCTACGATGATCGATCTGTGCCTGTGTGTAAACACATCCTGGCCTGTGTGCTGGTGGCCAAATGTCCGAATTTATTTGGGGGGAAATGTTTAACGTATAAGGTCGATAGTGCAGATACTGATAGGATGCACGAAGTTGCCGGATGGTGCGCTGCATAGTATATCATTTCAATGATAGCACGATGACGAGGAAACAGTCTAGTTATTCCTACTTGATACACGCTACAGAGAAAAAGATTATGACCCTCTCTTCGAGCTCTTCTCCTTGCTTGTGTCCTTTTCATCTTTTGCCTGCTCGCCATTTGTCGCAGATGTAGATGCGCCGTCCTTCTTGGCGGCTGCCGTCGCTGCTTCTTCCTCTTTCTTTCCTTCGAGTTCTTCCTGTTGTTGGCGATTCTGGATCTTGTTCTCGATCAGATCGTGGAATGCCGTGATGGCGCGAATCAAGCTGCTGAGGTAGATGGCCATCAGTTGATCGTTTGTCTTGACGCTCATGGCGCGCACGAGCTCGCTATTCTCGATATCGGATTCGGTGCCGTTTGCCTCGTTGGCGGATTTGGGTGTCGACAGGTTGGGGAGAAGGTTGAAGATGTCTTGGAGGTTGCCCAAGATGGCATGATTGATGGGTAGCTCGTGGTCGAGGACTTTCTGTAGGTATTGTCCGATATCTCGTAGGCGGAGGTGGAGGCCTTGTAAGGATTGGAGTTGCCCTGTTATTCTGTTGCTCAAAGTACCGACTGCGACATCGCGGATCTATCGACGTTAGCATATCTTCAAGACAATTCCACATGATATTTTAGACATACATCGCGCAAGAGATGTTCCACTCCAATTTCTTCGGCCTCCTCGGCCTCGATTATAGATGGTGTATGCACGAATGTTTTCGATGTCGTAGTACCGTCCTATATGAATTAGCATCGATTGTACTGATGAGAGTGCGATTACATACATCCTTGATTTCTTCAACCGCAAAGTATGCATCCGTCGGCACGCCAACTTCCTTTGGCTGAACATCGATAATGACAAGTAGCGGGTTCGGTGTGTATCGCTTGAACAGCTCGTTGATCTCCAAATCGGCCGCACGCAACTTCGGTCCGGAGTGGTACCATCCTATAAGCTTCTCCCGGGCGTTGATCTTCTTGAACATGTCGTTCATCGATTCGACAAAGTTGTGATCCAAAAACCACACGGTGGGGTCTTTTTCATCTTCCTCGAAGGGGACTGTATCGAGCCAGCATTAGCCAAATGAACTAACTAGCCATCGAACGAGCTTGGTCATACCTGCAAAACTGTTTGATACCCTCACGTTTGTGCCATCATTCTGTCCCAGCAACACTCCGACGACGCGCTTTCGGGTTCCTTTGGCAGTTCGACCGTAGTGATCTGCTGCAGAGAGAAGGACGAGGGGTGCCACGGAGACTGTGCGAGTCACGAGGGACAGAGTCTCTGCCGTGGTGGCCGGCATGGTGTGATAGATGTACTGACAGATGCTGGATAAATCAAGGAGATGCAGCAGTCCAGGGATCAGAAGCAATGCTGGAGAAGCGTAGATGGAGCTGTCGGCGTGGTGTATGGAGGTGATGGATGATGAAAGAGGAAGGAAGCTACCTCTGCTAACTAAGCTAAGGTTAAGCTGTTTACTACGGCCACCCTTGCTGCCTCAGGCACTCAATCCATTTGGCGCATTCCAAACTTCATTTCAATCAATCTTCAGACAGACTGAATTGGCTCATAACTTTACTTAGCACACAATTAATTACTCATAGCTTTTGCGACACGACTGCCTTCACATTGAACATACTCTAAACAATACTTACCCTTACCCGATCAGTTCTCAGCTGTCAGCCGTCAGAAAGCCGATATTTCAATTGACCGAAGTCCAGCCGCAGGTAGATATCCGGTTAAATAACGTAGAATCCTTGCACAAGTTCTTCAGTAAAATCTAAATCAGAAGTTTCCGGAGGTCTAAATCATACGTACACCCAACAGAAATACAGAGTCCCTTCGGACGTGCGGAGCCGATATTCTAGACGCTTTCCTGGCAGGGTTGCTTAGTTGTACTGAGTTAGTCCGCCAGCCTATCCCGAGGTCGGTCTTCCCGTCTTCCTCTCTGCTTCCCTTCTCTTCTTCCTTCGCTGTCCTCAGAGCTTGATCAAGTCAACTTCTCTCGATCACCATCCTTTTTTTCTCTTCATTCCCCCTCTTCTACCTCCATCCGTCCAGAGAGACTTCCCATCGCGGTCGGTGCTCTCGATTTTTTCCTACGGATAACGATACAATGGCTCCCATCACGCAGGAGACCGTCGACGGTCTCAAGGACATCATTCACAAGCTCGAGTCGCGCGTTGCCGATTTGGAAGGTCGCCTCGTCCATGGCACCCCGGCTTCCAGCTCGAAATCGCTCGCTGAGCAATTTCGAATCATCTTGATCGGTCCTCCTGGTGCTGGTAAGTTGGATACACAAAGTCAATTCGGACATGTGGCCGATGAGGTTTGATAATTGACCTGCGATTGTGTCTGAATAGGCAAGGGAACTCAGGCTCCTCGTCTGAAGGAAAAGTACTGCGTGTGCCACTTGGTGAGTCGCAATTGATTTTTTTTCTTCTTCCTTGTCCGTATTAAGGTTTTCTAACTCGTTGCTTTTCCGACAGGCCACCGGAGACATGCTGCGATCCCAGGTTGCCAAGAAGACGCCATTGGGCAAGGAAGCGAAGAAGATCATGGACCAGGGTGGTTTGGTCAGCGACGAGATCATGGTCAACATGATCAAGAGCGAGCTCGAGACCAACTCGGAGTGCAAGAACGGGTATGCGTGACAGGCCTATCACCAATAATATGAAGCAAGTACTGACGCGAATAGGTTCATCCTTGACGGTTTCCCCCGTACCGTGGCCCAGGCCGAGCGCCTCGACGACATGCTGGCTGCGCGCCACGAAAAGCTCCAACACGCCGTTGAATTGCAAATCGACGATGCTCTCCTCGTCGCTCGTATTACCGGACGATTGGTCCACCCTGCCTCTGGCCGCTCATATCACAAGATCTTCAACCCGCCCAAGGAGGACATGAAGGACGACATCACCGGCGAGCCCTTGATTCAGCGATCCGACGACAACGCCGCAACCTTGGAAAAGCGATTGGCCACCTACCATGCCCAGACCTCCCCCGTTGTCGACTACTACAAGAAGACCGGCATCTGGCGCGGTATCGACGCTAGCCAGGAGCCCGGTCAAGTCTGGAAGAGCCTTCTCGGTGTTTTCCAGCCCAGCTCTAGCATCTTGAGCAAGGTTGGTTTGTCCAAATAAGTCGTCAATATAAGCTTCAAAAAACGTGACGGGGCGAGATATGCATATACAAGATGGAACGACAAAAGTTGCGAACGACGATAGATTTTCTTATCTGTCCATGGCATCACACGTTAGGACTGTGATGAATGTGCTTATGACTGTCTAATCATGCAAGAAAAGGTCAAGTCCTATATTACCTGCGTTTATCTATCTTTGGAATGGCAATGGGAATACCAGTGGATATGAGCAGTTAATGAAGCGATGGAATTTGCCATGCTTCTATTTGTATAGTATTTACAGGGTTTCTTGCGTTTGCATGTCAATGATTCATATGTTCTTCTTTCCTTTTTGTATCGAGTAACATAATTACAAGCCAACAGGATACTCAACACTCTCAATCTTCTCCGGATAAACCAACCCATTCTGCTTCCTGACCTCATCCATAACCTCCATAATCACAATACTCTCTTCCCATGGCATGCCCTCACTTTCTAGTTTTCCATCCCTCAGACAACGCGCCACTTCATCGGCCTCCCAATACATGCCATGCCCACCAGCCGGGAACTCACACTCCACCTCCCTAACCTGCTTGGCCTCATCCTGCGGAACAACACGGTACTTCACAGGCCGATACGCAGGACCGATGATCTGAATCTCACCCTTTGTGCCCTGTATGCGCACCGAGGGTGTCCCCTTGGGGTGGGAATCAACCGCAAAAGCGGTCATGGCGACAGCATGAGAAGTGCGTCTGTCATTATTTGGAGTCGTTGTAGGGAATGTCAGGAGGATGGTTGTATCCTCATCTGCGCCTGTAGCGGGATATTTCACCATGGACGATTGGATAGAGGAAGGGGGTTTGCGTTGCGAAGGGGGTAGAGTGTGGTAGAGGGTTTGAAAGACCCATGTTAGGGAGTAGATGCCCACTATTACACCATCAGTAAGAGCAACGCAAAAAGTAGAAGGAAGGGGGGAAGACAGACAATCGAGTAGAGCACCCCCCGCAAGATCCAGATTCACCATGCGACTCGCAACATCAAACCCTTCGGGAGTTCCAATACTCAAATCCGCCTGCACACGAACCACCTCCCCTATTTCTTCCCCTTTTTTGATTATATCGCGCACCTGCACGCTCAAAGGGAAATATCTCGTCCACACAGCCTCCATCAAAAACAGTCCCTTCTTGCGCGCAAGATCAACGAGTATCTTCGTCTGCGCCGCATTGACCGTAAACGCCTTTTCGCACAGGACATGTTTCCCCGCCTCAAGCGCCAGACGCGCGTTTTGGTAGTGATGCGAATGAGGTGTTGCGACGTAAATGACGTCTACGTCGGGATCGTTGACGAGTTCGTCGTACGATCCGTAGGCTTTGGGGTTGCCGGGGATGGAGAGCTCGGTGATGAAGTCTTGCGCGCGGCTGGAGGAGGAGCTGCTGGCGACTGCGGTGACGGTGTGGGTTATGTCCGAGGCGTTGCGGGCGGAGGGGTCTTTGAGGAGGTCTTTTACGAAGGCTGTATATATCTTAGTATCTGGTCACAGATGTTTGTCGGGTTGGGGTAGAGACTCACTTTTGGCGATGCCTCCGGTAGCTTTTAGAAGTCAGTAAGAAGCTCAAAAGAGGCGATTGAGATGGACATACCCAGAATACCCCAGCGTGCGTTGTAAACCATTTTGCTTTCTGTAGATAGGTATGTATGTGGATTGTTGTCCAGATGAGCATGTAGTTGTACGGGCGCAGCTCCGAATATATACACCAAAGTGAAAAAGATCAGACGGTTCGATCGGGACCCAGTCCGAATCCACTCCAGGAAGTGTTAAAACAACGGAGATAGTTTCAATCAATCTGGATGGACGTATGTAACGTAGTATGAATGGTGCGGGTTGACCTGCCCTCTTCTCCAAATGATGTCAGCGGGGAATAGGGTACCCCTCACACGCTCAGAGCTGAAATAAAAAAGTATCCAATAGTCAATCATTCAATATCGCTACATACTAGCTAAGCAAAAAACAGGTCCATACATAGGGGTAGTCATCAAAACAAGCGCCATCCTCATAGGTAGGTATACACAATAGCAAAACTTATTAATCAACTGTGGAACGCTGCTTACTTCGCGGCAGCTTTCCGTCCACGGCCGCGGCCTTTGCCCTCTGTAGCAGGGGCTTTGCTACTCTCTGCTTCTGTAGCGTCGACATCAGGCTCAGGCTCGGGTTCTGCCGCGGCTGGTTTCGAGGATGATGCCGGTTCGTTATCATTGTCGTTGTCGCTTCCGTTGGACATGAAGGCTTGCGTGAAGAATAGCCGGGCTTCCTTGGGGGTTATATTTGCGAAGCTGTAATGGTTGCCTGCATTAATCAGTACCATGCTCACTATCAGTTCAAGTGAAGGGGTTCTTACCTCGAGGAACTTGGAATATACATCCCTTGCCCGCGGTGAATTGCACCCCGTTGATATCAACCTGTACCCTTCCATAACACACGTAGAACACCATGTGCATCCTTTTCGCATTCTTGGGCTTCTTGACTCCTTTCGCCGGAAGTTCGACTATTCCACTGCCAAAGAAGGGTTGACTAAGTAATTTTGCGACACGGAATGTAGAATCTTTGACATCTCGTGTTTCAATGCCAGTGGGCGCGAATGCGATTTCTATAATCGTCAGAAACTCCTGCCTTCCCTTAATCAAAGTCTCGGACATACCTGTAATCTCTTCTTCATTTGAAGCAACTTGCTTATCCGTATCCCACTTCTTGATATATCCATGTAAAACTCCATCCTCGGCTTCCCACTTATCCCTCTCATCGTCATCATCAGACTCCTCCTCGTGCTTCTTCGACTTGGATTTCTTGCCCTTGCGCTTCTTGCCTGCTTTCTTCTCTGGCTCAATGTCTTCCGTGCGGATAATCTCCTTGATTGTGGTTAAGGGATATCGTTGTCCGAGATCCGCTTCTCCATCGCCATAGACACACCGCTCGTTGCGCCAATACGCCAACGGTCGGACTGACACCCTGCCTGAGCGAGTATGTGCTGCTTGCTGCTCGGTTGGCACTTCTCGTTTTAAGATATACAGACTCCGACCTTTCAGCGGTCCCGTGCGTTTGACATGGTTCTCCACAACTTGCTCCAATTCAGGATCCAGGGGCTCTCTTTCTTTGGCCGGTTGTGGTTTGGACGGTTTAGCTTTTTTCGCCGGCCGTTGTCCCGTCTTCTCTTGGGTAGCTTTCTGGGCTTGCGCTTTTGGAGGTCGTCCCGCGCGTTTCTTCTTAGGCGGACCCTGGGGTAAATCCTCGGCTGGTGTATCCACATCGTCGGTCGTAGCTGGGGCTTTTCGTTTTTTCGTGCGCAAACTAGCTGCTTGAACAGGCGATGGTTCCTCTTCGGAGTGGTCATCATTCTGGACGTTGGTGGTATCATCAGGCGTCGCTTCACCAGCATCGTCCCCATAGCCATCGTCGCCAATTTCGTGCACGTCATAGTCCTCCTCAATAGGTTCGTTCTGGTACACGGTCACGTCGTTGACTTCTTCATCTTCCTCGTCCTCGTCCTCGTTGATGGGCAAGTTTTCGTCGTTCGCATATGCGCTCATGGCACCTTTTTGTCGCGATCCATTTGCAATAGGCGCTGTGTTTGGCCGCCGGTCGTTCAGCGGTTGACGAGCAAGTGTCGTTTCATTCGCATCCTCATACATCCTACCCCTCCGCTGGCGGGCAGATGTTGGGCTTGAAGGAACATCATTTTGCGCAATGGGTGATGATCGCAACCCAGGAGTTCGTCGCGGCGACCCGCTCAGTCCGCTCTTTCTCGGTGATCTTGCGACAGGCGGTGGGAAAAATGGCGAGCGACGAGCAGCTGAACGAGACAAAAAATCAGTCGGACCAGGACCGTCGTCTACGTTTATAAATTAGCTCTATTACTACTGTTGTAGAATAACAATATGCGCGATTCACCTTCGTCGATAGACATGCCCTCAGACCCCATCATTGTCTCGTTTTCGGTGAATCGCACGGGCGATTTTTCTGGCGACGAGAATACGCCGTCTAACTCCTCCATTCCATGCTCGTCTCGTCGGCCTTCTTTGAGCGTGATACCCGTCCGCCTGGAAGTAATTAGTCTCGCACTCTCAATGCGTGTGCTTGTAGTGGCTGTTTACCTTCCCTGTTTACCGACGTTGGAGTAATCATAGTCGCGAGCTTTTGCAACGCCCCGAGGAGCCATGATGGTTGGTATTCTTCGAACAACACAGTCCAAGTGGTATCTGACCAGGCGATCGTATCGAGGGTGATTAATGAAGAAATTTCTTGTCGAGTACTGATGTCTGCGTAGTTTAATTCTAAATGGTGCTGTATCAACAGTCTATTGCTGTAGAGCCAAAGATTAAGAAAGCGGAACGCGTGGGCATGCACTAAACCCAATTCGGCACGACGCGTTCACCTCTGGCATGCCCTACTCGACCAGTTAAGCAATATATTTCTTTCTTCTTCAGATCTATTTACAACATCAATTCATACAGCACAGATATAGTAACAACAATGGGCCGACCAAGCACCAAAACCAAACCCTCTTCCACCAACAAAGAGCCCGAAGACCCTACCGGCGCCCTCTCCTTCATCCCGCCCACCATCAACTCTACTCCCCTCCTCCACGGACAATCATACACAGTCTACTCGCCCTGTCCGCAAGCAATCCAACCCATCGACCCCGCAGCCATAACAACCGATGAATCGAATAAACCCACAGAATGCGTTTTGGGAGTTGACGAAGCCGGCCGCGGCCCTGTACTCGGTCCCATGGTCTACAGCGCATTTTATCTCCCGAAACACCTCGAACAACCACTCCTGACGCAAGAACATAGTTTCGACGATAGTAAAGTCCTAACGCCGGTTGTGCGCGCGCGATTGATGCAATCGATATGTACGCCTGGCGCGTCGTTGCATGATTCCTGTGGTTGGGCTGTGAAATTACTTTCTGCACGAGATATATCCGCCGGTATGATGCGGCCGGGTATGAATATTTACAACCTGAATGCGCAGGCAATGGATGCCACGATTGAGATTATCCGGGGCGTTTTGAACGAGAAGCATATCAATGTGACGGAAGTATATATCGATACCATCGGCAAGCCGGAGACATATCAGGCGAAATTGCAGAAACTGTTTCCGACGATAAGTATAACGGTTGCAAAGAAGGCTGATTCGTTGTATCCGTGTGTCAGTGCAGCCAGTGTTGTGGCAAAGGTGACGAGGGATGTTGCGTTGGAGAGTTGTTACGAGTCTTTCTACCAAGAGCCGACACGCAATGTTGAGGAGGATGCAGACATGAAAGACTCAGAGACAGTACCCACACCAAAAACAGAAGAACCAGGCTGGGGAAGCGGCTACCCCTCCGACTCGAAATGCGTAAATTGGCTACGACAAAACATGGACTCCGTATTCGGCTGGGGCAACGAATGCAGATTCAGCTGGGGCACAGCAAAGGAGATGCTTGAAGGCAAGGATGCGATCAGAGTGGATTGGCCTGCTGATGAAGACGAGGGAGCTGGACTCGCTGATTTCTTGTCGGGGCCGCAGAGATCGACGACGTCGTCTGGCGGTTATGAGGATGTTGGGAATTGGTATGGGACGAGGGTTACTGCTTCTGCTTTTTAGTCTGTGGATAGATGCTTGTATAATGATTATGTATGATATCACTAGTCCTCTGAATGAACGCTGATGAATAACAGTTCAAGGTCATAAAGGTACAAAATACAGGTATATAAAAGATGAAACGAAGGGAAGGAAAAAGGGGATCTAAAGGCTGGCTGTCGAAAAGTAGTAGTTGTCCCAGAGATACTCATAGTCATCCAGTAATCCTCCAACAATATCCAGAATAGGCTTGTTCTTGAGCTTGTCGGCAATTCCTCCAATCCATGGTCTAAAAGCGTTAGCGACAAGAACGATAATATGTAAAAGAAAACATACCTGGTGATATTCTCATAAAACGCGCCACGCATCATCCACCAACCCATCGCCCAACCTCTCTTCTTCAACTCATCTCTCTCCAACCCGGTCAATCCGCGCAAACCGCCTGCAGCGCGCTCCGCAAGATCCCTCTTCGCAAGCTGTCGACTTCCATATTCTAGACCAAAACCAATCAGCCACGGACTCCAGCTGCGCTTATTCTTCGACCACCTCTGCATTGCCAATGCATATATGACCGGTCTCAAAATGTAAAGAATCTCCGCAAACTGGCCCTGTCCCGAGACGCGATGGAGCAGAGACGCAGGCGCCTTGACGTCATCCGCTGTCAAGACTTTGGAGATGAGATAACTCGATATATCGTTTGCATCAGGCAGACTGGGCAGCGTCAAACCAGTCCGAGGCATCGTCCAGCTTATCTCTGATGACGACACAGACGGCTCCTCAATCGGCTCATCCATCCCATTCCAATCTCCCGCAGCAGCTTCCTTCTCCGCCTCCGCCGCACGCGGATCAGTCTCCCTCTCCGGCAAAGGCGGACTAACCAACGGCCTTGAATTGGTCAATCGCAACAATAACAACCTACAAACCGCTTTTGCGAACTCGATTATCGCAATCACCCGCCAGCGAACTTTTTCGCCTCTGCGGCGCGCGGTCATTTCCCATAGTAGTTCGGTATATTGGATTATTTGTAGTGCGAGCGCGAGTTTGCGGTATAGCGGCGATTTGGTGGTCCAGTATTTTGTGTATCGCGCGTGCGGAGAGGGGATGGGTCGTGGGATGGTGGAGGGGAGTTGAGAAATAACGCGCGAGACGAGGGAGTCATGGTATAGAGAGAGGAGTTGGACGCCGGAGTGAACTATACAAATCAGTATGCCAACTTACTCTCGCTGTCATGATAGATCATACCGCATTCCGAAGGTAGTTCCGATTCACGAAATCGGCCTGTCGTCCATTGTCAGCCCCGAACGCGATAAATTCATTGAAGTAGGCAATCTACCAGGAATGATATATGTAAGCGACCTCAGCGCCGACTCGACTTGATTCACTGTATTGACGTTCTTGGTCACAAAGTCCTCATACGATGAGATCCATTTCGATGGTCGCAGAACGTCTGCTTTGAGGTCACGGAGTGTTTGTCGATGGGACTCCATTTCTACCTGGAATCATCAAACCGTCAGACCAACAGCTATGCAGATGAAGAGGTAAGGTACTGACATATCGTGGTGTGTTATTGATGATAGCACGCGACTGACGTCCGCATATCTGGAGTGAGTGGCTGGTATGACGGATCGGGCACATGTACGGGGTACTTTACGAACAGCTCGGTTTGCTTCCGACACAGCGGGCCGAGGTATTTCTTGCAGCGGTTACGGATTAGTTTATGCGATATCAACCATTACTTTCAATTTGAATATTTGTATGCATCACCAATTTCACTTATATGGTCCAGCAATTCACGATTAGTATATTATAGTGTATAATACATGTCAATCAGATTTCATCCCCAAATTTCCAAAGTCCATCGGGTCGCATCGCCTCCGCAACTCTCTCCAATATCTTCGCACGCTCCACCCGATCAGCTTCCATGCGATCCTCGGCCAATTCTTGCGTTGTTGGCATGTCCGTCCGCCAGAAACCCGGTGGTGAGCGAGCTCGTTCATAAGCATGTCTATGCTTGCCAAACTGATTGGCCAATTGCCTTGCCTTTGCTTCAATCAGCAACCCGCTCAGTGCCTGTTCACTCAACTGCTGGAGTGCAATCTTATTATCTCCTAGATGGTCTTCAAGGAGAGCCCGATGCTTCTCGGGATCATACTTGATCCCGGTTGCTCGCACCATGGCGCGGAACTTTTCTCCGCAGCAATCAGCCCGCATACATCCAGGGAGACATTTGCGTTGATCGCCCCGAACGACCTCTTTGAAAGCGTAGTCGAGGCCCTGATTTCTCGCCGGGTTGAGCTTGAAATGACTGAGGTTGAGACAGTCCACAGGTAGCTCTCTGAAAGGTCTGGATTTCACGATTGCTTCCCAATCCTCTTCGGCGTCCGCGTTTGCCTCTTGTTGAAATTTCCTCTTAGCAACGGCACGCTTCTCTGCGGTCTTCATATAATCCGTAATTGTCTTATTAGGTCCATTCGACGGCGTCTGATTTACGCCCACTAAAGGCGTTTGATGACCTGGCCTGGCAACGGGTGTCGCTGATTGAGCTAGGTTCCGCGTTCCAGGCCGATCAAGGGCAGGACTCTGCCTCTGCGGCCGTGCTGCCAGGAGGTCATCAAGTCGCCGATGCGCATCTGGGTGTCGAACTGGTCCTTTGGAGGGGGTGTCATTTTCAATGGTAGCAACTTTTATCGTTGAAGGGATATAATCCTGGTCCTCTCCGTCTTCAGCAACGGTTGAAATTGCAGACGCCCCGCTATCACAAGTCCTTCGTCGCTTGAATGCTGAATCTTGCGGCGTTCTAAATTGGTTAATCTGATTGGCGTCCTTGGGCTGAAAAGCGCGACGCTCTCCTCGAAAGTTCGGAGTGGTTATCGGTCCCTCATGCTGTAGTCTAGTCGCACGGTCCTCAAAAACAGCGAATCTCCGGCTCCGAGGTGTAGTCACTGCATCGCCAACCTCGTCGAGGTCCTCGGAAGCAGCGGGAAATATTTCCTGGCCTAGAGAGGGACCTCCCGGAGATCCAGGAGAAAGAGGCTCGTCCTTGACACGAATTATGCGTGATTGGTCACTGCCGTCATTGTCTAGACGGTTGCCCCTCACTTCACTGCTTAGAATGGACGGTATTGGGGATGAATTCGATGCCGTTGAGGCGACTGCAGAGCTGTTGGGGACATTGTGTCCCACATCTTGGGTACGGGCCGATGTTCGAGTCGAAAGAGTATCGTTCTGCGAATGGACTACTTGCACAGTCGTAGGGACGGTAGTGTCTGGGTTCGTAGCTGTAGAAGCCAAGTTTCGTGCAGACAATTCAGTACACCATCGTTGCCATTGTTCAGCTCTTTTTTTGTGGTGCTTGACTTGGGCTCGAAGAGATATCGAAATTCTTACCAGAGCCGCTGTTTCCTTGTAAATATCATTGTAAGAGTCCTTCAGGTGTTGAATGCTCGAGACAAATGGAACACCAAGACGACCGCCGGGCCAAGCTAAGGCGGTCACTTTTTCAGGATCATATTTCTCCTTCAACTTCTGCAATTTCGCCTCGATCACATTATCATCGCCGCCATCGTCTACTTCCTCTTCCTGTCCCTCTTCTTCGTCTTTAGTCCCCGGACTCGTAGCTTCCTTATAGCGTCGCAAGTCAGCAATATCAGATTGTAGCTTCTTTATCAGCTGTTGATCAGCTCTGCGTCGGTTTTCCAGGGTTCTGATCTTCTTTTGAAAGTTTTCGGTATCGTATTCATGTTGTGCGCTCTGTCTTGCAGCTTCGTGCCTAGCAGCGTCGACATCTTTTGCAATCGAGATTAGACGCTCGAGCACAGAAACCATTGTTCTAGTACGCTGGTTGTTTGCAGAGATATAAAGACCATCAACGTCTGGAAGTCATGTTTGCAGCTGACGACGCGTGACGCGTCGTTTTCCTTTTGCCTTTAATGGAGGCCTTATCTTATCGGTGCTTATCAGTGCCACCGCTTATCGCTTATTTCGTGAGCGAGCTGAATTGCCCGCGGTCAACTCTCAACTCTGTCCAGCTACCTAGGTACATGAATACTGATGAATCCTATGAATTCGCCATATATTCACATACTGCCTAATTCTTTCCCATTTGATCTGTTACAGTAACTATATGATTTTCGCACATTGCCAGACTTCACTTTTGCAAAGCCGGGATGTCAAAGCGATGCCGGAGCGATGATTCAATAACTCCCTCGTCCAAGCGACAACGGACAATAGTCGAAGGACGAGGACAAGACTATATATCGACTCTCAGCGATGAGATCCTACTTCAAATATTATCATCTGTGTCTATAGACACTCTTGTCAAATGCCAAAGGTAAGCACTTTCCTTCTATGGCATGTCTAGTGTTAACCATGCTGACCGCCACCAGAGTCTCTAAGCGATTCCATGCACTCGCCGGCGATTCGGAACTATGGAAACGGCGATATTTTGCGCAATGGGTATTACCTCGAGCACGCGCCGTCCCTCAGTCAAAACATCTGAAATTATCGTCCACCGGAACAGCTTATTCACCGCGAGTATCGAAATGGCTCGGTCACGGACATCTTGCGGAGGACAGTACCTCCATTCACTGGAAAACACAATATCGACTTCGCCACAACTGGTCTAAAGGGACTTGTCGACTCGATGAATTAGAAGTATCGCGCCCGCCGTTACCCCAAATATTGATAAAGCTGTATTCGGGTGTCGTCATCACCGCGGATAAAGAGCATGGATTACGGGCTTGGTCTACGAAAAGGCCCAAGAAACAATTAACGGGGTTGCGGTTTCCGAAAGAGGATGATACACCAACTGCTCTTTACGTGGCCAAGGGCTCTGCTGCTTCGTCTATTGAGGTTACGGTCGGTTTCGATGACGGTCATTTCAGTGTCTACAATTTAGACGTCACACGCGGAGAATTTGCAGCACGTTTTTCACAAGAATCTACGAGCGATGCCACCATCACTGCTATTGCTTCGGCCCCTCCATACCTCCTTACGATATCAGATCATAAAGTCTTCAATCTATACAAGATACCGCCTCATATTGCTCAATATGAAGAGCCAACAGTGCCGGACCAGCTTCGTTTACTAGCGTCGTTGGAATCTAACAATACATTCGCACCAATGTCACTTTCACTCAGATGCTCGGCTGCAGAAGTCATAGCATCAATAGCATACAGCTTCTTTCACATTAGCAATGGCTGGACCATTGGAATACAGGAGCTACGTTTCAACAAGGATGGGGAACATATTACTTCCCGTCTAGCCACCACGGTCGCAGTGCAGCCAAAAGCCGATGAAGATGGTCATGATGACGCCTCGACAGACAATAACAAAAAGCCCAATACCAATTACGGTCGTGGATATACAGACCTTCTGAGTCCCTCCATACAGCATAAAGAGGCTCCGACATCTCTATCATACTCTCACCCTTTCCTTCTTACGTCTCACAGCGACAACACCTTGACAATGTACCTTGTCTTCTCGTCGGCAGATAAACTTGTTATTCGCGATAGTCGACGGCTCTGGGGTCACACATCGTCGGTGTCAAGCGTGCAAGTCGGCGACCGAGGCAAAGCTGTCTCCGTCAGTCCCCGGGGAAACGAGATTCGAATATGGGAGCTAGAAAGCGCTGTATTGTCTTCTTCGTCTCCTCTCAGTTCTCGAAGCCGGGGTATAAGAGGCGAGTCAAGCGTTCAGATCAATTATGAGAAGCCATCTTCGGCTCCAAGCTTTTCACTCGGCACGACTTCCGGGGCCAAGGACTGGAGTCGCCATATTTCCTATCAGAGAGACCTGGACGTTCTTTCGGAAGAATCGGACGGTTGGGTCGGATTTGATGACGAGCAGGTCGTTGTCCTGCGTCAACGGGGGTTGAGAGCACAATTTTTGGAATGTTATGATTTTACGTAGTGAGACAGAGCATATACATTTACTATGCATATTCCATCATAATCAGATAGAGTCTGATAAGCATATACAATGATCACAACCAAACTCACATGAACCGGTCGCAAGGCTGTGTACCTTGGTGACCTCGATAGACTGAAGGACCTTGCGAGTGACACAATTCCGAGCGCAAGTTGCACACTTTCTCCTAGTTGGATATACCCAGGCCAGGTACCTTCGGGGAATTATTTGAACCGATTAAATAATGCATGCGCCATCCCTGTCGGTTTAAGGGGGGGTTGCCTCATCTTCCTCCTAAATAGCTGGTCGCGCCTCTTATCTTTTCCTTCTTCCTTCCTACTCTTCCTCGCTTCTATCTACGTTGTTTCGACGTTATGCCTACTCCGTCGCGGCTATCGAAGGGCACGACGACGACTACTACTAGCGTACTACTATACGATGCGTTCGTTCTCTATACGCGAACCGGAACCATAAAGGTCTGCGATGGCCCAGCGACTCGGTCATGGCATCGTTGCACGGATAAGAAACGATACGGCGAGCGACCGAGTCCATGACCGACCTCAACGAAGTGGTTGATAACAGACGGGGATGGATGGATGACAGATATCGGTCAACAGACAAGCGATGGTGGCAGAGAAAAGGCCGACGAAGAACACCGTCTGGCAGTTGATTGATTGGCGATATTCGACGTGAATGAGAAGAATGAAGAGAAAGAGAATGAAGAGAATGAAGAGAAAGAGAGAGTTCCCCGCTTCTGGTTGAGTTTTCTGCCTCGTGCCTTCCTCAACGGTCGCCCGCTGCCCACTGCCCACCGCCGCAGAGAGACTCGGCCAGGGAAAAAAAAATACATTTTTACTCCACACATACTCTCTCTCTCTCTTAAAACTCTTCGTTTCTCACCACCCACCAATCACCCTTCAATTCTGTCTTGCTGCTGATTCTCGAATCGAACAATTATCCATCCTTCAACCTAGGAATTATATATAATTCCATTTTCAGGTACGACCCGACTGGCTTTCTCGTTGAGAGATCTATCCCACTCTTCATTGCGCACGCCAATTGAATCGATATTTCACTTTCGCCTCCCTCATCCAGTCTTTCGCAAATATCTCCAAACCATCTAACTCTTTATCTTTCACTAGATTATCTACTTTCTTGTCGTTCCTTACGATCAACCCACCTCGACATAATGGAGAACCAGACTGGAAGCCGTGGCTGCTTTAACTGTGAGTCTGCCTGTCTTTTGCTTCGCCACTTTTGCGACCATAGCTGACTTTTTGCAAACAGGTGGCGAGCCTTCTCACCAGGTAAATCTCGAACAGACTTATACGATTATAGAAAAAGTCGAATTGGACTGACCTGATCGGACAGGCCCGTGACTGCCCCAAGAAAGGCACACCTACCTGGTGAGTTATCTTGGTGGCAAATGCTTTATTTCATCCTGCTGACCTGTCTTAATAGCTACAACTGCGGTGGTACGTCAAGCGCATTCATCCCTCCTCGCTACCTAGCACTGTAACATACCTAACATCTTGCCTCAGGCCAAGGACACGTCAGCCGTGAATGCACCCAAGCCCCCAAGGAGAAATCCTGCTACCGCTGCGGTCAAACCGGCCACATTTCCCGCGATTGCCAACAGTCAGGCCCCGCCGGCGGCAACAACGGTGGTTACTCCCGAGGAGGATTCTCTGGTGGCTCTGGCGGTCAGGAATGCTACAAGTGCGGTCAGGTCGGACACATTGCTCGCAACTGCTCTCAGGGCGGTAGCTACGGCGGTGGTCACGGTGGCTTTGGCGGTCGCCAGCAGACCTGCTACTCCTGCGGTGGATACGGCCACATGGCCCGTGACTGCACACAGGGACAGAAGTGCTACAACTGTACCTCTCCCCCTCGTCCGTTCATTAGGAATTTAATCCAGTACTAACTATATATATAGGCGGCGAGGTCGGCCACGTCTCCCGCGACTGCACAACCGAAGCCAACGGCGAGCGCGTCTGCTACAAGTGCAAGCAACCCGGCCACGTCCAGTCCGCCTGCCCCAACTAAAACGACTACTCTCTTCTTTTCTTAGTTTTACTTTCTTTTGTTCTTTTCTTTTAACACAAAAATTCTTTATATGGACCGGTCCGCACGATTTCATATCATAATGACTACTACCTAACCGACATGCATTGAAACGAAGTCTAGCTTTCTCTGACTGACTGATATTTCCATGAATGATGAGAAAATGATTTGAGGGAGGGGATGGTTGCGAAAAAAGGAGAAGTGAGAAGAAATTGAGAAGGAATGGAAAATTCAAAGGATTTAATGGAAGGGCGTACTCCAAACATGATTCATGATTGCCTCTTTCTAATTTTTTTCCTATCTGCTGCTGCTGTTTTTCAAACAAAAAATGATTCCCTTTTTGTCTCATGATAGGAGAGAAATTTCAATATGAGGAAATTGAGATGATACATATTTAATTCCATGTCTATCTATACTTATTCAAACTACGTTCAAGGCTACGACGTGGTGATTGAAGGAATTAAGATGAACAACTGCACATCATAGCCCTCTTGAACCGAGGCACGTCGCCACAGAACCTATCTTCTTCATCCTTATCCACGCCCCAATCCTCCTGAAAGGGGTTTAGGGTGTACTGCATCACGCGTCCGAGGATTTGTCGATCCCCTTTGTGCTCGACTCGTTCGATGAGTTCGTCTAGGATCCAGGATCGGGGGATGAACTGCGCCAGCCAGTCAGTTAGTATATGGTCACGTAGCTTAAGAAGGGCAGGGATGAGGGGGGAAGGGGTACCTTTGGATTTACGGATTTCATTAATTCTTTCCGCTCTTGATCGGTTCTTCTATCCTGTTTCCAGTCCTCTTTGATCCGGTCTTTCCACGATGATAACCACGCCGCTATACGTTTGCAGGCGGATTCTTCTGTATTCCCGACTCCGCTGACGCCTTCGTTATGGAAGAATCGCTTAGCAATGGCTTGTCTCTGCTCATCGGTCTCTAGTTCCTCGATCCCGATATCAGAGAGACGTCTGAAGAAATGGTTAAAGTCAAGCTCTAAATGCTCCATGGTATCAAGTAACTCCGAAAACAGCGTCTCAAAATCAGATTCCTTGCTCGTCAAAAGACCCAGTCGGCGGGACATCAGTCGCACATATTCGTTTTTAAAGACCGTTTTGTATTCTTCGCCAGTGCGGTTGATGAGTGTTTCTGCGCGTTTGATGAGGATTTGTCCGAATTCTTCGGTTACGCCCTTGGTGATGAATTCTTCGTCGTCGACTCGTTCGGCGCCGCCGATTAGTTCGCCGAATGCCTCGCCTAGTCGCACCAGGTTCCACCATATGACGGAGGGTTGGTTTTTGTATGAGTATCTAAGATAGTGGTCATCGTGGTTCGGGGTGTAGGAAGGATCAAAGTTGTCCATGAATGCGAATGGGCCAAAGTCTAGAGACAAGCCGAGTATGGAGGTGTTGTCGGTGTTGAGGACGCCGTTCATGAAGCCGTATGCTTGCCAGGCGGCTACTGTTTTGGCGTTACGGCGGACTATTTCTCGGTATAGTCGTGTAAATCTGTTTTCTTCCTGGCCGTCTTTGCCTTGCAACTCAAAAGCTGGTATACCTCGTAGCGGGTCGTCGACATTTACTCCACCAGATTCTTCTTCATTCGGTAAATTGACCACTCCCGGTAGTGATTCCCATCCGGGGAAGACATCTTCGGCGATATATGTTGCCAGCTTCCTGATCATATCTCGCTCATTGCGAGAATGAAGAATATCGAAAGATCCAATTCGGAGCCAGCTCTGCGCAAATCTGGCAACTATAGCGCCAGGTTCTATTCGTTCGCGCAGGACTTTGGATTTCGGTAGCAATGTGAGAGATAATGCTCTAGTAGTTGGAATACCAAGAGCATTGAGAGCTATGCAAGTCAGAACCGCAACTCCTTCTTCTTTTCGCAAGAGGGCAAACCTTCAGACACTACGTATTCGCGAATACTTGAACGTAGAACCGCCTTGCCATCCGCAAACCGGGAATACGGTGTTCGTCCTGCACCTTTCAGTTGCAGTTCATAGCGAATATTTGTGCTGGGGTTCGTCAACTCGCAGAGACTGATCGCACGCTATTCCATCGTTAGCATTGCGTTTTTCTTCTGCTTGTACAAGGAACATACGCCGTCTCCGAGTTGCCCTGCCCATGCACCACTAGGACACAGTCAGATTAGTGTCAATATTAGCTGTAGTGTAAACTGACAATTGCCATCCTTCGCCATATGTCAGTCTCTATCTTCCAAGCATAGAAAGGTTCTTGGTGAGTGGCGTACCTCCATAGCATTGCGCCCAAGGATAGACACCCCCCTCTTCCTCATTCCAAAGTATCTTATTGCCGGCCACTAAACTGACAAAATCCTCTGTTTTCTCCTCACCCGGCTGCAACCCTAAATCCTCCATGGCTCGCGGACTAACGCCTAACAGCTCCGGTTCCTCAGCGGCCTCGGGACGGACATAGGTGTACATTGCGCCTTTAACGATGCGCGGACCAAGCGTTTCTCGCGGCGCATCGTGAGACTGTTTTGGTGTCTCAAACGCAGGATCCGGCGGTAATTTCGATGTGAACGTATTCGATTTGGGAATGGTGGCTAATGTGTTGTACGCTGCTGCTGCTGCTGTCGGCGCAGGAGTCAATTGCGAAGTCATTTGGTGAATGCGGCTGTGGGTCATTCGCAGAGAATTGAATGGGCGTAAAGGGATGAGGCGTGACATCAACTGCTAAGTACGAGAGGAAACAAAGGAAGTAAAGATTTGTTGTCCTCGCGAGGATTGTTTACAGTAATGGCAAGGAATTGTATTATTAAAAAGTTGCGGAAGTTACTAAGCCGAAGATCTGGAACATACACACGATGACATCACATCGGCCAATCAGCTTGTGCTCGTCGGAATTTATAAACATCTTTTTATGAGTATGATCATGGTCAAATAGATCCTGATAGCTTCCGTCGTGTCAATTGAGGGTTGATCTGTCTAGTTAAGGTATCCACTGATATCAATCGACGAGCCAGGTTGATGAGGGGTAACGACATTTCTTGCGCGATGATGCTTCATGGCGCAATCTTTCGCGTCGGACTTTGACTGATACGACTCGCCTATCTTTGTCGAATCCAGTCCAGACTCCACCACATAGTGCTTCGGTACTTGCTGCGAGGGTTTCGCATGACTATCGGATCTTGTTCCGAGTATACAGTATGCCTTTCCGCCCATTACAAATGCGACCAGATCCCTAGAAATGCGTGCGACATTCTTTTGCAGAGCTTTGAAACCCCACTATCTCTACTCTTCTCAACTCCAACCCCCTAAACAGTTCGTTCTCAGAAAGACATTCGGCACCATGACCAGCGCAGCCGATATCCCGAATCTCAAGGTTGGCAGCAACGCCTCAGTGCCAGTGGTAAGGTCACTTCACGTTAAGATGATCGTCAGATATGCTGACGTGAGCTAGCTGGCCTACGGAACCGGTACAGCATGGTACAAGAAAGGTGGTGACTCTGGCATCAATCGCAAACTCGTGGAATCCATCAAGACCGCTATCAAACTGGGTTATTACCACCTCGACGGAGCCGAAGTGTACGGAACAGAACCCGAGCTTGGTGTTGCCATCAAGGAGAGCGGCGTCGCAAGAGAAAAGCTATTTGTTGTGACCAAGGTGTACCCAAATATCGACGATATTCCAAATGCGATTGACCAGAGTTTGAAGAAATTGCAGCTCGATTACGTGGATCTGTATGTTCTCTCCCTTCTCAGCAAGCGCGAGTAATGGGCTGATAATTGTAGGTACTTGATCCACGCTCCATTCAAAGCCAATTCCGACAAGGAGCTTCAAGATACCTGGGCGGCTATTGAGAAGGTGAAGGAGTCAGGCAAGGCGAAAGAAATTGGCGTTTCCAACTACACCAAAGCGCACCTTGAAACTACATTGAAGACAGCAAAGATTCCTCCCGCCATCAATCAGATAGAGTTCCACCCATACCTCCAGCACGGTGATCTGCTCGACTACCACAAGGAGAAAGGAATCGCAACCTCTGCATACGGACCTCTGACCCCCGTCACTCGAGCTACAGGCGGCCCCTTGGATCCCGTGCTGGCTGCGTTGGCTAAGAAGTACGCAGTAACCCCTGGGGACGTCGCGATTCGATGGGCAATTGAACGCGGTGCTATTGCTATTACGACAAGTAGCAAGGAGTCTCGCCTCACCGAGTATCTACGTGCCGTCAACTTCAACCTCACCCCGCAGGAGGTGGAGCAGATTTCGGAGTTGGGTAACCAGAAGCACTTTAGGAGTTTCTGGAAGGACAAATTTGCAGCAGATGACCGCACTTAAACAAAGGCTTGTTTGATATAAGATGATAATAAGTAGAGATAATACAATCGCCCTCGATCCTCCCATCCCACGTGTTGATAGTTGGTGCTGAATGTTGCTACCGTCGGTAAGGAACTGATTCGTAATGGGCGAAAAACACCTCGACCGCTCCAGCTACGGCGCTGAATTCCATCTTGGATCATGAGTAGAGGAGGTAGACATAGATTGGGTTTCACAAGAGCAAAAAACAACTTCCTACCGCCTACAATAATCACATCCTTGAATGAGTTAATTCAGAAAAAGAAGAAAGAAGGGAAAGAAGAAGAGAAAAAATCGCATAATAAAGAGAGTGTCGACCGAGATTCCCGCTTAGTGACCCGGAACAACTATCCTCCGCCAGTCTAGCCAATAACAGCGCGCTGATTTGTGACCAGGCTTGGCGCTGAGGTTGCCGGGCTCTCCCATTGCTGCTGGAAAGACCTCGCCTTCCCGAGTGCTCACCTCCCACCTCGAATTCGTGTGTCAACCAATCCTCCCACGTCTCTTCCCTCCTCCGTCCGACTACAGAGTCTTCCCCTCTGTCTGTCTGACCCTTATCGAGTCAATACACAACGCACAATGCGGCCGCAATTGCTCCGTGCGGCCGCGCGCTCGAGACAATTCGCCAACGCCAGATCATGTCGGTCCTTTGCTACCACGACGCGGCGTAGCGCCGAGGTCGAGTTGACCATTGGTTAGTGGGGATACAGCTGTCAATTGAAGGTCCTATGGCTAATTTGGTTTGTTTTTAGATGGCAAGAAGGTCTCAATCGAAGGTACAATCGGACTGCAATGGAATTTTGTGTTGAAGGTATTGGCTGACATATCCGTTGTATATAGCTGGCTCCGCTTTGATTCAAGCTTGCGAAAAGGCCGGTGTGACTATTCCAAGGTATGCAACGTCCATTATATTTGCAATTGACTCTCTTACTGACATTATCGATAGATACTGCTACCATGAGTAAGCTCGTCCTTCTACGTCATGCCTCCCGGATACTAACTATCTTTTAGGAAATTGTTGATTGCAGGAAACTGTAAGTACATACAGCCCGGTCCCTTTATGTCATACTAATATAGCAAAGGTCGTATGTGCCTGGTCGAGGTGGAAAAAGCCCCTAAGCCCGTTGCATCATGCGCCTGGCCCGTTCAGCCCGGTATGGTTGTCAAGACCAACTCGCCATTGGTACACAAGGCCCGAGAGGGCGTTATGGAATTCTTACTTGCAAATCATCCTCTTGACTGCCCCATCTGTGATCAAGGAGGTGAGTGTGATCTCCAGGATCAATCGATGCGTTACGGTGCCGATCGCGGTCGATTCCACGAAACCGAAGGAAAGCGTGCCGTCGAAGACAAGAACATCGGCCCTCTGATCAAGACCTCGATGAACCGATGCATTCACTGCACCCGTTGCGTCCGTTTCATGAACGATATTGCTGGCGCCCCCGAGCTTGGTACTACTGGACGAGGAAACGATATGCAGATTGGAACATACTTGGAACAGAATATCAGCTCTGAACTTTCGGCCAACGTCATCGATCTCTGCCCCGTCGGTGCCCTTACCTCCAAGCCCTATGCCTTCCGAGCTCGTCCATGGGAGTTGAAACATACCGAGACCATTGATGTATTGGATGGTCTCGGTTCCAACATTCGTGTCGACTCTCGCGGTATGGAAGTTATGCGAGTTATTCCCAGACTTAACGACAACGTGAACGAAGAATGGATTAACGATAAGACTCGATTTGCCTGCGACGGATTGAAGACACAGCGATTGACTACCCCTCTTATTCGCCGCGAAGGAAAGTTCGTTCCAGCTACTTGGGAGCAGGCCTTGACCGAGGTCGCTTCTGCACATGCTAGATTGAGCCCCAAGGCCAACGAGTTCAAGGCTGTTGCTGGTCAGCTAGTCGAGACCGAGTCTCTCGTTGCTATGAAGGACTTGGCTAACAAGCTTGGCTCGGACAACTTGGCTTTGGACCAGCCCAATGGCAGCGCACCCATTGCTCACGGTGTTGATGTCCGTTCAAACTATCTCTTCAACTCCAAGATCTTCGGTGTTGAAGAGGCAGACGCTATCCTCCTTATCGGTACAAACCCTCGCCACGAAGCTGCAGTCTTGAATGCTCGTATCAGGAAACAATACTTGCGCTCTGACCTTCAAATTGGTCTTGTCGGAGAGTCCTTTGAAAGCACCTTCGACTTTGAACACCTGGGAGCTGATGTCAGCAGCCTTCAGTCAGCTCTTTCTGGCGAGTTTGGCAAGAAGCTTACTTCCGCTAAGCGCCCCATGATCATTGTTGGAAGTGCAATTGCCGAGCACCCTGACGCCAAGTCTGTTTTCGAGACTGTTGGTCAATTCGTTGAGAAGCATGCTTCCACATTCAGAACCGATGAATGGCAAGGATACAACGTTTTGCAGCGAGCTGCATCGCGTGCGGGAGCCTACGAAGTCGGTTTCACAACTCCTTCTCCGGAAGTTGCCAACACTACACCCAAGATGGTCTGGCTTCTTGGTGCCGATGAGATCAATGCCAGCGAAATTCCCAAGGATGCCTTTGTTGTGTACCAAGGTCACCACGGAGACCGTGGCGCACAGTTGGCCGACGTTGTCCTCCCAGGTGCTGCATACACCGAGAAGTCCGGGACTTATGTCAACACTGAAGGTCGTGTTCAAGTCACACGTGCTGCTACGTCTGTACCAGGCGCTGCCCGTGACGACTGGAAGATTATTCGTGCAGTCAGCGAGTTCCTTGGCTCACCTTTGCCATATGATGATATTGAGGCTCTCCGTGACCGCATGGAGGAAATCAGTCCTGCCCTCCGCCGATATGACTTGATCGAGTCTACTTCAGTACCAGCTCTTTCCAAGGTCCAATTGGTCGACCAGAACAAGGGCTCCAAACCCACTGGTGCTGAGTTCAAGAAGGTTATTGAGGACTTTTACTTCACAGACGTTATCTCCCGAAGGTATTTTTTCCAGCCATGCGATAAACTTGACGATAGCTAACCCTTTCTAGCTCCCCTACTATGGCTCGTTGCTCAGCTGCCAAAGCCACCGGCAACCCCGAAACCAACTTCATGGCTGCCGGTGAAATGTCACCTCAAGCCGTCTATGGCAACGCGGCATAAAAGAGATTTTGTCCAGCTGTATCATCGTACCATGTCGGCGTTTCATTTCCTTTGTGCTGCTTGCTTGCTCCCTAGCTTGAATTGAGTGTATGTGTCAACAGTATTTTAGTCTTTCCCGTTTCACTTATAAACATGCCTTTCCGTTCTTTGTCTCTTGTCACTCACCCATCCTTTCCCCCTTTTCTCGCCCTCAGTTACGAGGATCTATATCTGTGTACTCGATTCTCAATTCTGCATGAAAAAATAGCAGCTAGAAGGTGTTTTTGTACATAAAGGGAACGTTCGCAAAATGCAAGTTAAATGCAAGCTATAAGCCATCTTATAAGAAGTTTACATCCAAATCAATATTGATCTAGTTTTCTCCCTAGATGGATTGTAATATACAAGATTATAGTTCATCATCATCCGTTTCCCCTCCGGTAGCTTCATCCGCCTCATCTTGCTCAGGCACCTTCTCCGCTTCCTTTTTGGCGGTATCAGCACCTTTACCTCTGCGCAGGAATGGCAAGTCTCTTCTCGGAGGAGGTGGCGGATCAGCTGCCCTCGTCAAATTCGGACGGCTCGATTTTTGCAATTGCTCTTCCTCCTTGCCCTTGTCTTCCGGAGATGCCATTCTCTCCTCCTCAGCCTCTGATTCGGTTTCTTCTTCTAATGGCTGCGGTGTTTCAGGTCTTTCATCTTCGTCGACTTCTTCTTCCTCTTCTTCCTCTTCCTCCTCTTCGACTGGAGGTTTAGCAGCAGCGGCTCTCCTTCTAGAGGGCTTGGGCTTGGGTTTGTCAATGTCCATCTTTTCGAATTCGTCGTCTGAATCTGATGGTTCGTTGTCTTGCTGTCGGACAGGAGCTTTGCGTTTGTTGCGTCGACTTCTGGGTGCTTCTTCCTCTTGGTCGATGGCTGACTCTAGTTCGCGTACTAAATAAAGTAATATGAGCTCCACCGCATATCCTTATAGCTACATATGATGAAAGGAGAGGGAGAGAACACACCTTTCTCAGAATCAATGTTCGTACTCGCCAAAAGCCTCTGCTGATTCCTAATCTTGAGCTTCTTCTCATTCAAAACCTGCGCAAAACTTCCTAGCAGCATATTCTCATGCTCCTTTTTCGACTGCACCAAATCATCGAGACTGGTTTGCAGGTCCTTGATTGATTTTTCGGCGGCTTGCAGTTGGGTGGTTAGGGTTGAGATTTGGTGCTCGTATACATCTGTGCGTGAGAGCATGAGGCCCATCCATTCGAAGAGTTCGATGGTTTGGTCGTCGTTTTGGGATAGAGTTATAGTTGCGACGCGTTGCTTTAGGATTTCCTTAGCGATATGCTTCATACCCTAGACATGGTGAAAGCACTTACAGTGATGCTATCAATATTTTTCCGAATATTGATGACCAACTCATTAACCTCGTCTTTGGCCTTTATTGTAGCCGTAGCCTCAATCTCAGAATCCTGTTTTGCCCCTGTCTGAGATGCATCAGTCCGAACTTTCAACACAGATTTCAAAATCTGCTCAAGCTCCTGATCGGTGCCTGGAAAGTTCTTTGAGCGGATATCCTTCAGACGCGATTGTCGTACTAGATCTCTGTTAGCGCGTTGCTGCATGTTCAATTTGCTGCAGGTGCATACATACATGATCCTACATATGGGTTCTCGCCCTCGGTCGCGATGAACTTCAGGTCCAGTGCTGCTTTGCCAGGAGCTATGTATACGAGTACGAATTCATTGGCGCTATCAGACCTGGGGATACGGATCACCCAATCCTTGCTTTCTGCTGGCATGGTCACCACTTTAAATCTCAAGCCGTGAATGATGCGAGTATTGTTGTCAAGTGCTTTACTGGTGTAGTGATGCTCAAAAAATAAATTGGCGTCATGAAAGAAGCTGAGCTTCCCCAACCTCGTCTGCCTGGAGGCGGTCCGCCCAGAGTTGACCAATGAGCGAGCAGCGTCCTTAATATAGTCCGATCACCATGTCTACGTCCTATTGTTGAGTGTCTACTCATCGTAGAAATAAATATCAAAAATCATCCTGTATAAGCCATTGATATTAAGCTCTCATTCGATTTCCATGCCACAATAGACCACATACAAATAGGTGGTGGGCTGCATAATGAGGCACAGAAATAGGCGCGGCGCGTTTGTTTGTATTTACGCGTATCTGTAATACCATGTACGACTCCCCCAGCCCCGCGCGTCATTGGTACGGCATTCTTGGCGCATAATTGCCTCCTCGTGGCTGTAACAATACCGTTATTACCGTGGATGAACTACCGATACACCCAGCATACACGATACGATAGCCCTCTCGCTATCTCCAAGTTGATCCTAGTCTGGATCTGCTCTTCCCAGTTTGAAATTCACTCCAAACGACCTCAACCTCCTCCCAGCCACTTTCTGCACACACAAGAATCAGCATTACTTACGATACCACGACATTTGCTCAACCCGTCACGATCATATCGGCGTCAAGCGCTCTTCCACTTTCTGGTATTCTGCAAGATCGCGGACCGAGGCGTCTGTGGCATTCCTCAACACGGCTGTCGATATCCAACCTACGACGACCTCTTGATCCAGCCGATGATAAATATCGTTACCTTCAAGTCATCGGCTCAGAATTTGTGCGACGACTATGATCTTTTACTGTCAGACACGGCCTATTGTTTCCAGAAATTTGGGCTTACAGTGAATATCAACGACATCACACGACACTAACTTTTGATGATACCACGATCGAGCTTCCACAAATCCAGCGACCGACTCCATTTCTAACTTCGACCTCACATGCTATTCTAAGTTTTTACTTACCAGTCTGTCATCATGCAGGCAGATACATTTCACCTGCTGCAAAGCGAGTCCCCGCCCATCGAATCCTGGGACGACGATGGAGACCTCCAAGGTCTCGATGACATACAATTCCATGCTATTTCTACAACAACATCCGTGACCGGTTCCATGCTTCGGTCCGGTCATCGTGACTCCATTTCTTCGCGTCGCTCAATCCGTTCCGATGTCGAATCCAATGCCGGCGACGAGGACTGGCAGTTATTACTCCGAGACAATGATGAAGCAGGAACCGAAGAGGCGATCGCTTCTGCACGCAATGCCGGTATACCGATTCCCGACAATGTACCCAAATCGGCCCTCTTGTCAGGCTCAATCAAGAAATTACAGTCGAAACAAAATAAGAGGAGCGTCATTGATGATTGGTCAGAGGATCTTGAGATTCCAGATGCTGATGTGGAATTGTCTCTCAAATCGAAAAAGCAAGAGTCTTTCCCGGAATCCATAAATCAAGTCCACACTCCATTGATGGCCAGTCCAGCGAAGACCAGAGGTTCCGCTGAGCCTAGCCCATTCAGGGGCATAGGTACTACTACTCCTCAGTCGACAACCGATGCGAAAGATACGCTTCAAGGCCTCGGCTTTAACGACATCAGACAAGATTCACAAGAACCACCAGCAACTACTACAAACACAAATACAGACACTGTATCGAATTTGAACCTGCCCCGTACTCCTTCTATTGGCAGCCACTCTCCTGCGATTGGCGTCGCCAGAGATGCAGATGATGACTTTGAGAAGGATTTCGAGTTTCCTAGTCAGGAGATGACTCTGAAGCTTTCTCCACCTCCCAGTATGCCAACCATGATACCTAGTATCAATGATGATATTTGGGACATTGGTTGGGCAGATGGAGACAATAATGGACGCTTTGGCGGTACAAAGCGAGATGGACGTTCGACTCACAGTTCTTCGGTCTCGGCGTTTAGCCCCAGCGCCTCCAGCTGTCTTACGGCAGAAACCGAAGATGACATTCTAGACGGATTGGTACTTCCTGATGGACCGTTTAATTTCGAGGACAATCTCAAGAAGAGAAAAGTACTTCGACCAGACACTGAAGAACCCAGTCCCAAATCTCAACCGCCCTCCAACAACCACAAAACTACCACAAGCGACAACTTCTTCGATGAACTGGATGTAGATGATGGAAGCGTCTTTACGTCACTAAAGACGAATGTGAACCGAAATGTCAAACGCAAATTAGATGCTCGCCCAATGACGCCTAACCGCTCGGAGAAAACAATTACCTTCACAAACAAGACACCGTCCGTTGGGACGAGGATCCCACGACTTTCTAGCCACAACAGGAGTCGCACCAGTCTGGAGCCCGTCTCTGAAAGCGGTAACCCTGTTACTCAATTCAGAAGACCGCAGTCCCGGCTTACTGCTCATGGAAACCGAAGCTCCGTCGAAAGTATACATACATCTCCTCCAGTCACTCCGTCAGGCGGTCGAAGATCTCTCGGCGGCCGGATTTCGAGAGAAGGCATGAATAGCGACCGGGATCTCTCTTCAAGTCATGCACAGCTTCTCAAGTCAAAACGCTCGGCGCCCGCTATACGTGGACCTGAAGAGTCAGCATCCGCCGCACCTTTCCCCCGACCATCATCACGACAAGAAAGCGCCTCTTTGATTCCAAATTATGCCAGACCCAAGACTCCTGTCGAAAGATCAACTACGGATTCGAGACTCGGTAGCCATCGATCTCAAGCACCTTTTCTACCTGCTGGTGCGTCACAAAGCCAATCTCATCATGCAAGCCTCAAGTACTCCCGTCATTTCCGTCGCTCCGACTCAGAGACATCTACAGAGTCCACCCTTGGGGCAAAGTCGACTGCCCGTCTTTCACAAACTCTACGCGCCGACACTCATGGACGTCATCATGCACACTCCGCCAGCGAAGGATCTAATATTATGGTCAAGCATTCAGTGACTCGACCTACTCGTCGGCGAAATTACGGGGATGGAAACGAACTAGAATCGTTTGACGATCTTCCAACATCTGCCACTCTAGAAAGCCAATTTATCAAAACGCCAGTAGGCCATGGCCCTCCCAGATCTGTGCGAAGTCGATTGGCGCAATCTCCTACCGCCCTACGAACCGAAACACCCGTTCCTACCTTGATATCCAGCGCCCCTTCTCGACCCAGTTCCTTCAAACCTCGATTTGCAAGAGATACCAATGCCTCAAGAATTGCACGTGAGCAGAGGATTGCCTCATTATCTCTTCCTACACGAAACCGAGACAGTGCACCCCTGGCTCCTTTGAGCACCAATTGGAAGGGCCCGCAAACTCCCCGACAAACCGATTCTATGCTCACTGCAAGAAGCAAGAAGGGCAAGGCATCCCGACCTGGAGGATCTAAACCCCAGCTGATCAAATCAATGGGGGTCAGTGAAGCGAAGAGTAAGTTATCGCTTCATTAGTAGCAGTTTGATATGAAACATTCTAACTCGCCTCACAGATGTCCAGGGTATGCAGTATAATCCTAGCACCTACCGATGGGAGGGCAATGAAAATGAGGTGGCAGAGTTTGACACCATCAACATTCCCAAATCTCCTAAGGTGGCTCCAGCACTCATTACAAGTGTTGGAACAATCAAGGGTGCCCAAGTTGTTGGCGGCATGGTATTCGATCCTCAGCGGATGTGCTGGCTCAAACTTGCATCCACGCAACCCGGCGCAGATAAGGTGGCGGTCATCCATGACGAGCTCGAAGACGTCTTTGCAGGGTTAGAAGACCTCCAGGATCGTCCGGGGCCCAAACATCGAAGAAACATTTCAGAAGCGTCTGTCCCAACGGAGGTATTCGATGATCAGAGCGGTGATTCCTCAGAGGAATGGCCAATCACCGAAGAGTTCGACGTCGGTCCTGAGTTTGTCAAACGTCAAAGAGCTGAAGAGGATAGATGGAAACGGAAAGTGACCAAATGGGTGTCGCCTGAACGGCAGAAGGCTGGAGATGGCTGGCGGTGGGCCATTAGGGATTTGGTTCCTGGTGGGAACTGATTCCAATGGCTTTTTTTAACTTGATTTTTTTAGCGATGTGTTACATACATTTCGGACAACTTGCAACTGTTATACTATGACGAAGTTAACGACCACGACAAAAAGAGAGGCATTTTTAGAAAACGGCAAGCTAAAAACGCTGTGTATGCGCTTCTTGCCTATTGCATTGCATCAACTTATCATGAACCCTGACGAGACCACGACCAGCACACGAATTGGCGGGAACACTCCTGATTGTTATTGTTTCCTGTTTCTGTACTTTTGTGCTGTTTACATGCAGCTGTGTATCTTGTTTAATGCTTTCTTCATTTACCGGTTTCTTGCCTGGCTGTTTCCAAGGAAATAGGCTTGGGGTGTTCCTGCTTTTCGTTGCAATTATTGCATTTTTTGCATATGTACATTTAGTTTATGATGATTCGTCTTTTTAATAATTGAGATTTTATGAGTCTTCTCTCGATTCTATATCAACACGAATTGCATGCGAGTGTACTGTTTTCGGCAGTTGATAATCCATTTCCAAGTACTCCATCCCTCCTCATCTACTCGGTCATAGAATATCATGCATATGATACTGCTTTTCCTCGATATATCACACCCTTGTGCTAAACATACAAGGTTTGTATCGAACTAGATATCAGTCGATACTCCCAGACCTGATCAATAAGTACCCAAAAAAAGGGCTCAGCACCCAAGACCAGGATAATAGCCTGTTATAGCTTAGTGACGATTACAACCAGCAAAAGCAAAATGTCCACCATATAAGTATGCTCGATGTAGCTTGGACAATCGGAACGTAAAGGGACATTGAATAAGAAAAAGGTTAATCTCCTTCATGCACAGCATAATGCAAAGCAAGTATCCGCTCTCCCAGTTTTTCTTCGTTTTCGGCCTCTTTTCGTGTCACTAGAACAATACATGAAGAAATTACTTATCATTGAGCCGGAAGGTAGAATCGAAGGGGATTTAATCGTGTTATGGGTGAACCAATAATGGCGTGGCGTCCCGGCCATTCCGGACGTGCATTTAGGCAGTGT
Source organism: Talaromyces verruculosus (assembly GCA_038993655.1). Lineage (NCBI taxonomy): Eukaryota > Fungi > Ascomycota > Eurotiomycetes > Eurotiales > Trichocomaceae > Talaromyces > Talaromyces verruculosus. The sequence continues at coordinate 17,939 of JBBVQN010000022.1, read as the reverse complement.
AATATTGCTGAAAATGCTTAGTCGAATGACATTGGAGATGGATATATAACCCCCCTTTGTAATTGGGAATTTCTTCAGATGGATTTCCTCTTCTCTGAGTCATTTATTGTTGTTTGTTCGACTTGAGGGAATGGAGAAAGTCGTTTGTTCCCCCTTTTTTCCCCCCTTTCCTGTTGTGTTTCGGGCGATAATAGTACTATACCTGAATGAGTGAGTGCATAATTATCGGTGCGTTGGAGGGATAACTGACATCATGCGTAACACGATTACGAGTAGAATGACTCGAAGTTAGGTGTCCAAATGTCAGAACCTTGATCATCCTGAGGATTGAAGTACTCCAGCACGTTCACGGATCGATGATGATGCTGTTTTAGGGTTTGACGTGCCCCAAGCCCTAACTCTATCGGTTCCAACTGACGATACGTACGTAGTAAAAAATATGATATGCATCTCAACATCCCGTTAGACCCAATCGTAACTTTCTTCCCCAACTAATCTACTATGATCTGGGCGGTCTAGAAAATTCCTTGGGCCTGGCTTTCCCGCATTTCATCGAGGACTGACTAACTACCTAGACGATGGAAGGGGACTACTAACTACGGACGTCCTTCAAGCTTCACATGTCGCGCTCAACGGCAAGTCTGCTTAAGTTGTTGCTGACGATTTCTTAGAGCTCCGTTCGCTCAAGACAAACGAACGGGAAAATGGGGATTATTGAAGAATGATGGTAGTACTATTTTTCCTCAATGTATGACGAACTGGTATGACCATTCGGATGCCTAGGAACAGAGAATGCCCAATAGTCGTCCGCCATCTTCCAACGGATATGCAATGACTCGGTTCCTCCTGTAGGCACTTAAGGGATAATTGAAAAGGCTATTCTGAGGCTGCAAGGCTGCATGACACGGCGTTGGTCCAGGCTGTTTGAGAAGATGGAGTTTCGGTGCCCAGGTACGTACGATGGGCAAGGCTCTTCCTTTTTCTCCAGGATTCGATTTACGATTTTTCCTTCCCATTCTAGGCGATCAGCTGTTGAATATAGAATTTCACAACTTTTCGGGGAGATTTTGACGGTATGGTTACGCAGTTATAGGCTCAAATGTCCCGAGTGGGCTCTGTTCTTCAAGTACTCGTTTAGGAAAGTTATTATAATTTAAACGTCCGTCACAAACTCTTATCAAAATTTAGTGACGCTTATCTCCATCTGTTGCTTGTCTGAGTGCTGAATTTCTGTTACCTTAAGAGGAAGGGAACTTATGTCATACCAAAAATAGTCATTACACAGCATACTCGAGTTTAAGAATGCTCGGAGGCTTTTGATTCTCTGCGAACCTGAGTTCAGCCCGAATGACATTGGCAAGGCAGAATCCCCGGCTTGATAGGAGCTGATAGTGGCTACGTAGTTCGTCAGGTACTCTTTTTAGGATTACCTATTGTTACTTTTTTTTCCCTTCTAAAAAAATGGTTAGGGCCCGACAACAGCATGGTCACACAACTTCTTCAACTTGTTCGTCCTTTCCCAACCAGAGCCACGATTCGGCGCCCATCATATGAAGCGAGCTCAAGGAAAAACACAGCATACCCAGTCATCGGTTCGAGCGGTAAAGACAAGGAAAAAAAGCAATTAATAAGCTCTCATCTCATGATACCCAGGCCCCGGACGGATGACAGATAGCCTGGGTATGCTTGGCTGGACTGCACTGCAGAATCAGAAAATGAAACTATTGCTGCACGCGATACAGAGCGAAAAAAAAGAAAATCACTCGTGACATGGCCGCCACAGCTGACTGCGAATGTGTCATGTCAGCACGAAAAGAGAAAACAGAAGAAGCAAAAAGCAACGGAAGTAATTGAAGCCTGACGAAGAAGGCTACCCCACCCAGGTCGAATATTGGGCGGCAAGTTTCAAGGCTTGAGGCTGTCAAATTACTCTGTCTGTCTGTCTGTCATGTCAGTGATCTGTCTTCGATCATGGCTAGTAATCGATCGACTCGTGGCTCCCGACGGGACGCTAAATTTACCATCCGGGCAACAAATGAGAGATGAACATGAGTAGAATTGTATCAACGTGGCAAGGGGGGGTGCGAGGCAAGAGACCGGGGTCGTTTGTACCTGGTCTATCTTCCTATTTGTCGAATATCCAACATGCAATGACAATACACCAGCCTCTTCTGCTGTCCACAGTCGTGGACTAATGAGGATGCCTGTTTCGAATCTGCACTCAACACTCATTGGACCCCTGGGCTTGGATCCTTGACTTCCAGAATGGCTGTGTTATGCTTGCCAGCGCATCCAATGGCGATGAAGCCCTACATGCCCTGCTCATTCATAAACCCTGATTACTATCTCTCCACGCCATGTCCAAGTAGTATCCGGACTACAGGCATTGCTGCCAATGTGCAATGTAGGGACAAGCTGTAATCCAAGCCATGCGCATCATTTTTCCTTTGCATAGAGATACTCGACAATACCGCATCTGGTCAAATGGGTAGATGTGTACCTGGCAGAGGAATCGAATAGTACAGCATGCAGCGAGACGATCAATGACATCTGCTACCGCAGCAGGGTCTCCCAAAATCATGATCCTCTTGACCATGTACCACGCACAGGTTTCATACCCTTCTACGAATAAGGACTTGCTTCATGTCTCGGTTCTCGTGGTTCCTATGATGTCTGCTTGCAAACAACTCATCTTCCTCACCGACTTTGTATGTGTCGTCCCAACTGTTGCTTTACTTACTTCTCCGAATGACTGCTGCTACGAGGCCGATCTGCATCTAGCCTCACTTGCAAGGTCAACAAACTGCATAAAACTTGTCCTTCTATCTGTACTTATACCGTGGGATGTCCGTCTCTGTCCACCCTCAAAAAAGTTATATACGACATTCAATACCCTCTAAACAAGTATCTCCACTTTCCTCTTGTATTATTATACTTCCCATTTGCTCGAGACTCTATCTGTCTATCCACCCATCACATCTCTGATAGGGCTGGCCGTTCGTTATATTTAGATACATTTCCTCCGGTACTCTTACACCTTGACTCTAGTCAGCCTTCCAACATATTTTGGCAGACGAGCGAGGTTCGACTGTTTGTTATTCTATCAACCCCGTCATGAATGGGTACAAGACACGACCTTCACACGAGCAGCATTACAACCATACCAGCGAATCCACATCAATGGCGACTGTATACGAGACGACACCAACTGCCGAGCTTCCGTATCACTCCTCCGGAACTTACAATGTGCTACAGCCTTACAATTCATATTCTCCCCATTTACCGCCATATTTTGAGCCTCAAGCTTCCATGGGACTTCAATCACCGGACATGCACACGGTTCCCTCTATACGCCATGATCAGCACCTGAGCCAGCACCACCATCCTTACAGACAAGGGGGATACTCCGGATATTCTGTAGACATGCCATCCCGCTTTACGTCGATACGCGGTATACCAGAACATGAAATCGAGAGCCAGGACTCGATAAACGAGCAGACAATGTCGTCAGAGCGTATCAATCCACCACTAGAGGGATTTCCCCTGGTTGAGGATTTCGATAAACTAATGGAAAGGTATGAATCAGTTCCAAATTCCTGATTTTTCCTCAGCTCACTGTTTAGTTACGTCAATGAACTTTCGGTAAAGAAGCAGGATAAGGCGTTGATTAATGCCCAGAGGGCTCAGCATATTCGCATTGTCCTGACGGATCCAAAGGATACCAGTGTCGGATCAGCGCAGTTTAGGTGTGCATTCCGGTTCCATCATTGATTTTCATATCTGACATACTAAATTTTGATTCCTTCAGATTCTGGGTAAAGAAAATGTTCAAACTTGAACCAGCTGATAGTCGTCTTCCCATGGTAAGCTAGCCTATACAGAAGTAACCCAAGAATATCAGTATTGACCCTCTCAGAACAGGAAGTGGATATGTCACGAAGGGAAACCAGTCGCCATTCGGGAGAAGTTGTTCAAGATTTTGACCCGGGCACATCAACAATGCCAACACGGTGGTCGTGATAAGACGTCAGCTCAAGTGCGTCAGATATATTCATGGTAAGAAAGCGATTTCTATACCTCATTTTCCTGTAGACGGGGACATTTTGCCAAACAATCATTTCTAACCATGCGCTCTCTAAAAAGGGTACCAAAAGAACTGATCTCCCGCTTCGTCAAAATATGTCCAACATGTCAAGTCCGTCGTGGAGGATCACATCTTTCCCCTCCAGATTCAAGGCGAAACTCGCCTCCTTTGGAGCTCAGCAGAGTGCAACCACCACAGTCACCGTTGGCATATATGCGTGCACAGCCAGTCCCATCGATGGGAGCGTATGACGAATACCGACGAAACTCCTCTTCTTCCTCATCATACGGTTATTCAGACAGAGGAAATCGGGAATGGGGAGCATACTCACCCCCAACCTCGCGTCATAGTGAAATGGCATGGTCACCTCCTCCTTCCCATCATCAGCATCCCCATCATCATCATCCTCATCATGGCAGTCGACAGGATGCGGCAACATCATCTCCTCCTTCGAGGTCGATGACAGGCGACAACTCGCCGTCTCAAGCGCAGTATCTTTCGGGGTATGTGGCGACTCACTCGAATAGTCGATATCGACCTGGGTACTGATCCCTTGGTTCTGTAAAATCCGTGTACCCATGCATGTTTGTGTCTTTATGTCAGAAGAGTGTTATATGGAAGATTGTTTTTTGAATCTCCGTGGGTTATTGTTGGGTTTGCTGAATTTGGACACGGTTTTAGGGTTATGACCATGCCGGAACGTCGTATGAGAATGCTGTGTGGAGAAAAGTATTGGGATTTATCAAGGGATAAGGCGAGCTGTCAGAGAAGAAAGGAATTATGAGCTCGATTACCCCTAAAAGGCCAACTATATGTTAGAATCAATGGAAGGGACTAGAAGAGCATGCGTACATATAGTTATAACGACAGATTCTCATTCATGACTAAATTACATATACTAAATAAGACTCATATGCGTACATAAGGGGTAACAAGTGCAAAAAAGACTTTCTCTTATTGAGAAATAGGTATTGCGCATCTCAATATTCGCCAATGACGATGTCACAACCGGAGATGTAAAGCGGTATTTTTGTTGGACCCGAAAAGAAAAACGTCAAATTTCTTTTACCATTCATTGCTTTGATTCAGCTCATTTCGATTTCTCGTCACCGGTTGCTCGTAGGATGGACCGTCCGTAGAACAACCACGAGAAAAGATTGATTCATGATGGGCATGAAGGTATAATCGTAATAAAAGAGATAATCCAGGGGCGTTGGATTCGTCAAAGGCTTTAAACAGGAAGAGCAAACTTCCTTCCTTTCATTACCCTGTTGGCGTATTAGTACTTGCCCACAACGAGCTCGAAGAGCAAGACAATCAGAGTCGTTAGATGACTTACTTCGTGTAATAGATGTAGAAAAAGTCCGAATAGAGGACGGTCTGGATGATTCCAGCAAGAACTGGAATCGCATGGAAAAAACCCTCGAAGAAAAATCTGTAAATCCAGTTGGGAATATATAGCGCTCGATATATACCCAACGCAAAGAGATAGTGGGTTGTAATAGTATCTGCCTCGCCGGTTCGTTGTAGCATGAATAATTGCGGCAAGATGGCAACGGATTCCAGCCAGATTGAGAATGTCCAGAGAATCTTTCGAGAAGAAGTCAGTGCATTTGGTCATTCCCATGGTGAATTACAAACTGACCTCAGAAATGGTATATTGCTGTGGGAAGAGTATGGCTAGGAGAGCACTGAAACCAAGAAGGTATTCCACCTTAAATGTGTCGGTGTTCGGGTCCTGAGTCGGTTTGTAGTCATTGAGCATGAGATAGATGGTATAAGTCGAAGACCCGATGAAGAGAATCTTAAACACCGTGTTGTATAGAGAGTCCGTGAATGTCCAGAAAAGATCTGTACACATTCTGATTAGATACCGCCATGGACACATAGACCAATTCCGAGAGACCAACCTAAGTAGCGCGTTACAAAAACGATCAAATATAACACTTGTGATTTAAACGATAGTCCCGAACAGCTCTGTAAAATAGGCGTAAGTCAACTGATCCTCGAGTAATATTCAATGGCAGTGCGGTGGTCGTTGACTAACGTTGGTTGATTTCATCTTTTGTAGAAGAATGAGTATAGATATGAGATGCGAAAAATCCGCTGTTTAATATCGAATGGAATTAGCGTCAATTTCATATACGGGTCCTCTCAGCAGCGAACCCACCTAAAAGCCTGAAGATATTCATGTTGAAAGTCGAATCGCAATGCGATCAAGAGTGGACACGTTTCCAATGAGACGAGAGGACGTGGAAGTAACTTCTTGCTGCGGGAAGGTTTGAAATGCTGCTGGAGTCGAGATAAATCAATCGGAGTGCAGGTATAGATTGGGCCCTTTTGTAGAAAGGCTAGACCGGTGGACGAAGCACAGTTGTTGAAGGGATAGGCAAGAGAAGTGTTGACACAGGAATATCCAAAAGAGAACGCGGGTGCAGATCTACCCGGCAGGTGGAGCTCCAGGGCGGCCCTACGGCGGCAGCGCGGATCTTGAATCAGCGATACTATTAACTTGTGTATTAACTTAGCTACGAACTAGAGTCGGATTGCTTGTTGTTGCTGAACAATAAATGAATTGGGTATCATACTAATGGTCGCGCTTATCATACATCTATCTATCGTACATGGCTCGGACAGCGTGCGTGCGTATCAGAAATCATAAAACCTAAAAAGCACTACTACCTTCAAGCCGATCTTCTTCTTCAGTCATTCGCTGAAGGTGAACTTCTGCAAGTTCACTTCGTAGTGCGTTAAGGGCGCTTTCGCGCTGTAGTCGGTCCCAATCCCGTAGCCCTTGCCTTTTCAACAGCTGCTTTTCCAACGCTTGTTCCACCAATTTTTCTTCATCCGCCTTTAGGTTCATAAGTCTCTTTTCGATTGAGAAATCGAATGCTAGGGGCAACAGTTTTCCGCCGTTTATGACCGTGGGTAATGTGGCTAGATAATTGACCTTCGTACTCCGTTGGTGGCCGACCGGGGCATTGCTGTTATGTCGATAACTCGGCCCACGATGAAGGTCATGAGCTGGAGGACTGTATGCGTATCTATTTCGGGGTCCCGTGGGCGGTGCATGCGGTGCATGTGGCGCATGGGGTGTAGACGGAGCACGTCTCGGTGTTGAAGAGGTCGACCACGTTGGGTCACGACTAGAATAGCCAGAAAGCCCTCGAGGCCTAGTTGGAGCTGATAATAAGGATAAATTAGACGAACGACTTTGAGAAGACGATGAGATGGTCGCACTAGGCGCGGAGGGAAGAGTTCTGTCTTGCGAGTTGCGCGACGAGTTTGGTCTCTGGTCTCGCAAACCGTCGTCTCGGTCGTCAGGCATAACGCCTCCACGGTGAGATCGCGGTGACCTACTACGGCCAGAACGTTCGCGTCGATCCACGACCTCATGCGAGGCACGGTGTGTTGTGGTACTCGAAGCGGCCACGGGCTTCTCAAGCTCTGAAGTTGACGGCGACACGGTCGTAGATAACGAGGAAGCCTTTGCAACATCATCGTTTGGAAGCCGCCGTGATGGTACGTCCTGTGCAGGAGATCGGCTTTCCCGACCTGAAGACGGAATGCGGAGGCGCTCATTGACAATAGGCGGAGAAGATCTTCGAGAAGTAGACCCCGAATTCAAAGCTGATGTGTAGCCTGATGATGCCTGTTTGTGAGGCGATACTGTCCGATTACCCTGACTGGGCTCAATCCTAGGCGAACGTCCACCACGGTACGGGCTTCTTGAACGAGCTGGCGGACGACCATACGAGTCGCGTTCTTTGAAGGTCGGCCTTGATGGGGATGATATGTCTGCACGTCTTCCAGGCGGTGGGGAAAGGTGACGTTCTCTCCTCGGCGATCTTGGAGCATAAGGAGCCCTGAAATTATCACCAACGCCCCTCGTCGGCTGATCGTAAGATGGTCGCTGGTTATAAGGCGAGCGAGATCTCCATGATCGAACAGGAGATGGGGGGCGATCGCGCCGTGGTGATCTAGGTCTCAAGGGCGAGCGTGCACGCTGAGGTTGACGATAAGATGGACTTCGCGAACGACGGAAACCAGCAGGTGATCGGCTTCGATACCTTTCGGAAGGATGACCACCACGGGGTGCCCAGGTATCAGCGCCTACCCATGGAGGAGACCTATTCCTCGGGCCATGAAGCGGAGGAGGAGAGCGTGGCCTTCGTACGCGGCTTGGGGAGCGTGACCGAGAATATCTGCTAGAGGGACGATAACTTTCGCCGCCTCGTCGCTCTTCAAATCTCATTCTAGGGTTCCTTCTATCCGTCCCCAGGTGAAGCGCACCGAGTAATTCCAGGAAGCAAACTGTGTTATTTATGCGTTGTGATGGAAGCAACAAGTGCCCTGGTAGCTGCGAAACGAGATACGAGTCCGGCTCAGGAAGTCTTGGGTTCGTTCGATGTGAAGATCGAAGGTTCAAGGTTGAAGGTTGGGGGAATAACTGCGCTAGCCCTGTTGGGACTAGTGCACAATGCGACAACGGTTAATGATTTTCATTGGTGGATCATCTTGCATACAATATATTTTTCTCGAGTCGACACAGCATAGGATATCATCAATGATAAAAAGGTGGAAACAATACTATATGGAAATTGATTAGGGCGTCACTGCTAGACGCTGATATGGTATAAATACATGTTTGTCAGTCCACACAATCTCGACGTGACTGGAGGACATAATCAGAAGAAAGCTAGGTCATTGGATATAAGTTATACCATCACTGAAATCAGCGCTTTCCACGACGCTCCTCTTCCTTGCGGATCCTCTTTCTTTCACTGGCGATCATATCACTAAGGTCTTCTTGAAAGTTCCACTGCGAGAACTCTTGCTTCTTCTCCGCGTCGTACAAGCCTCTCAAGTGCTCCTTGCTGATTCCATCATTGTTTTGAAGCAGTTCGGGGTCCATCGACACTTCGACATCTTCTGCTTTCTTTCGTTTGTGGTGAGACTCCTCACTTCCCAGCAGGGGTATAGATGTTTCCGCAGCTTTGAGATCGTAGACTCTATCGCCACCAAAAAATCCCGAAACTCTTGATGCCTGCTCAGGAATAACGCGGTATGCAGCTTTCGGTTGCGTGATATCCTCTGTCTCGGTTCCCCGATGATGTTTACGCACGTCAAACTCTCCGCCAATACTCTCGGCTGCGCCAAACTCAGATGGCACGGTAGACACCAAGCCGCTCGGAGTCTCTAAACCGCTTTGCGCATGTGTAGCATCCATTGCGTCTTCATCTTCTTCTCCCTCCTCCGCTTCTTCCTCTTCTTCCTCGCTCTCTTCTTCAGACTCTTCCTCCATGGGCTGCAATTCGCCCCAGAGATCTTTCTCAACGGGCTCCCCTTGCTGAGCTGTTTGTTGAGTCTGAAGCACGCCGAAGATGTCACCACCGTATAATGGCCTATTGTGCTCATCAACCGGGGGTTTTCCATAACCTCCAGGGTGAAATCCCCACATGGCACCTGGAGGAGGCGGGGCATTTAAGCCCGGAATCTTCAACGCGGGATATGAAGGTGGTGGGCCAAATCTCTGTTGATTGATTAACCAAGGTGGAGGAGCTCCGGGTGGAATATTAAGTGCTTCCTTCAACTCGTCACTGAGCTCGCCTGGACGCAGATGGCGCAGATTTGTCTCATACTCTTTGCCCTCGTAATATACCTCCCCATACCGCGTTAGTTCTGGCTTAGTTTGGAATCTGAAGAATGCTTCGTATAGTTTCTGATAGTCGATATCAAGACGGCCCATCTTGGGTTGCACTCGCTCTCGCTGCTTTTGCTTCAGCGTGGCTTGCTCTTGTTTTTCCAATGCCGCATCACGCATTTCAGAAATGCCGGTCTCCTGAATGAATTTCGGCAGTGCGAAAGCAGGTTTCTCGATGCCTCGCTTGGAAGACAAATATTCACGTTTGAGCGACCAATGAGTCGGTACGGGAACGACATTGCGATGTGCTTTGATGTGAACGAGCAGTCGAGGGTCTGGAGCTGACGTGTCGGTCCATTCCACCAAGTCAGGTTTTTGTACTAGTGCTTTGAGTTCGGCGATTGAGAGTTTAGTCAATTCTTTCCGCTTCTTCTTGGACATTTTGGGTTCTTCTTCCTCGTCTGGGATTTCATCGTCGTCGTCAAAGAAGACTTGAGGTTTTTCAGTTTCGAGTTTTGTTGTCTCTTCCTCACTCGCTTCAAATTTGTTCGCAATATCTTTGTACATCGCCCAGAGACTATCATCAAGCTGAACGGCGGCATCCTGCTGTTGTTCTCGATGTCTCAACTCGAATTGCGACGGGGTATCAACTGGCTTGTCGGTGTCTCCATTTTGAGTAGCATCATCGTTTGGCGCTGCCGTTGACTAGATGATTCGAGACTGTTAGCTATCAGATACTCACTTCAGGGCGAAGATGACGCACGGCTTCTTTTTTGGCTTTTCTCCGAGCTCTTTTTAGCTGGTTCTTGGTGGGCTTGGTTGCTACGGCCGGCATAGCAGGCTATTGCGTAAAGCGTCGCGATGTGACGGGACTGTTAAGTAACACTACTGTTGAAAGGGGTAAATGCGCGTGTGTCAATAATGTTGTATGTCGTCGAGAATCTTTGAAGTGGTTAAGTGGTCATTTGCCTTCCGCCAAGTTTCCAGCAAGCCAGCATTGATACCGCCAAGCTTGCCAAGACTGAACGTTCAATGAAAACGTTCGCCGATTGGTCGCGGTGCCGCGACGGGTATCAGGCTAGTCTCTCTCAACCAGCCGCGGCTACTTCTCACTGTTTGGCCCTACGCCCTCAATCGCCAATATGCTACCTGGATTCTTGCAGAGTAGTTACGCACGCTACAAAGCAGATACCAATACATTTGCAACATGGCTACTAGAGACAGCTAGCCAATGTGGCTATCAGCCACCTGCGCTCTCCGCTGCCGTTCCTACCTCGAAAAAAGCTAAGCGCAACGGCAAAAACAATGCCTTAGATGCAGATCCGCTTCACTATAGTGCGACTACCAAAGATCTGCAAAAGCTCGCCGAGGTAGTTGCCAGTTCTGCTCTCACGGTACCTAAGTCAGTTCTCGCCATCGCGAAACGCGCCATCAAATTGAGAAAAGCAGTCACTTCCTGGTTCTTGGGCCAGGGCGATTCCACCACTAACAAGCGTCATGCTCATTTCATCACTACGCTAGAGCAAATCTGTGAGACTCTTGAATGGAAGACCACCCAGTCCTCGAAGCCAGACGCTAAGAAGCCACCACCGACTTCTGGTGTTCAAAGTGATGACGGCGATGCTGAGAGGTTTTTAACAAACAAATTTGCTGTTCTCACGGTGGAGGAGCCCCGGGATACTGCACAAATCCAACAGACGCCCGCAGAATCGAAGAAGATCGTCAAGGTGACAGTTGATGAAGAGGACGACAATGAGGCAACAGACTCCCATCTTAGTCAGTTGTTCTTCAGGACCCTCTGCTTACTTCAAGACCTGAACAATATACGAACATTCATTTCCATCACCTGGTCGGAGTATCGGGATAAGAAAATCGACCTCATGAACGCCGCTGTCGTGACTGACAGTGCTTTGCAGCTTACCCGAGATCTTGTAGAGGAGGTGGAGGCTGACTGGCGTGCTTCCCTTACGAAGGAGGGGGATGATGTTCAGAGTATTGTCTTCAATCTCGCTTTCTTTACCCGCGGCATTTCTGCGGTTCCTTCCATTGAGATTGGCCTACCATACAACAAGAACATGGCTGATGTAGCCGACTGGTGCTATATGCCAACCAAGGTCCTGCTTGATTCCTTCGCAAAAGTTCTCCAGGCTGATCATCAGCCAGTTTTCAAAAAGGGTTACTTCGGCTCCTATGATCCGAAAGCGGACAGAGGGCGGATGTCCCTAGGTCAGAAATTCAATGAAGACAAAATCATCCTTCTTTCAATTTTGCCCGAGTTTTGCATGATCGATACATTCAAAATCCAGATACCTACTGAGGACGCCATCACTCGAGGCCTTGTTGAATTTGCCAAGACCAAAAGGGCCACCTTGTGGCTTTGTTTCGCCTCCCAGATCTTCCTCGACGTTCATCATGTCATGCGACACAGTACCATGAGTGCATTTGGAGATCTCCGAATGTCTGGACTTCGCATCCAGAAGACTATCGATGACTACCTGCAATTGTCCAAAACACACCCCCAGCCCAAATTCTGGCCAAAAGACGGTGACGAGGAGATTCGAAATATAAGTTCAACCGTGAAGTCATGGATTATACAAGATCTGTTCTTGGATATTCGAATCTTCTCAGGACTTGACAAAATTGGCTCCACGCCCGGAAAGCATGAACTCTTCTCACAACACGCCATCCTGTGCGGCTTGGTCTTATTCAGCCTCAATACTCGAATGCAGTCAGTTGGCCACCAGCTCGTCACCCAATGGTACGACGTCCAACAACTGGCATTCTTGCACAACCTTGTCATAAACACTCCAACGAACAAGGACCTGAGATGGCCTGACATGGATGCTTTCGTTAAGATCCATGGCGAATCTCATATTTTCGTCGGCTCGCGGCCAAAAAACGCCAAAGAATCGCTGAACAGGCTTGAATTAGCCACAGGTATCTCATCCGCTGCCAATTTTGCCCACGACTCCCGGAGCAAAAGATTTCACACCCCTAATGGCAAGAACTCTCGCGTGCTCAAGCCCACCACTGCAGTCGCGAACTTATTTTTCGCCCATTACGTTGGCGGGTGCGAGGAAGATGCCGGGATTGTAAAGATTGACAAAATCCTGGACGAGCTTTCACAGAAATCGGAGCTTGAATCATCCAGCAAGGAACTTCAAAGAACCAATCCTGAACTCGTCATTTCCCGAAAGTGGTCTTACACCCACAACATTGACGCACTGCAGCTTCTCGCCTTCCTGAAGACCAAACTATTTGAAGAAGAGCCTGTCATCTTGTACAACTACTTCGGCATGCATAAACGCTCCGTCGAGTTATTAAGACTGATTCGAGACAAAGAGCACCAGAAATTTGTCCAATACTTTACATCGGCATACATGCCTGACGAGTCTTTCATATCAAACATCGTCATTCTCATACATCACGTTGCGCAAGGCTCGGCCCAAAATGCACGGGCAATGGGACTTGCATCTGGCGGAGCTGAGATAGTGAGTCGCATCGTTATGAGCGCAGGCGACGTGATGCGGGAATACTTGAAGAAGAATGGAGATGTGGCATGCAAAGAGCTGAGAGTGTTCTGCAAGAACAAGAAGCCAATTCAAGATGGTGTTGCTTATGATAAGGGTGAATCAGACGAACTAGTGTATTCTTGGCTCAGCCTTGAGGACGTTCTGGGTCCCAAGGGCGTGGCCTCGCTCATGACCGGGATCCCAATAGCCTGAGGCCTATTGAATCTTGTGCCGCTTTCATGTTACTGCCTGGACGTGCAGAAACTCTGCTACATTTTCTACTTGGTAATGGTTCATGAAGTCGGATTATTTATTACATTATTCGACACTCTTCACTCTTGCCGTACTGGATGGAGCTTATGATGCTATCTCGTGTGGTTCTGCAACAACACTGGCTGCAGCTGTGATCCTATACTCCCCCTTTAATAGCTGAGCGATCACTACATTGTGCTTCCCTATCTCACCTAAAGTGTAAATGTTATTATCGTTGGCAGATCCATATTCCAGGCTTCATGTTCTTTGTCGAGAAAGGCTTTTGCGGCAACGGATTCTGTAGTGATGGCGCAGATCTAACTAATGGTGTATTTGCTGTAGTCTCCCATCCCTTGTGAAACCCAGCTCTTCGCGACAGGTGAATTTTTTAAGTCGATTTGAGGGAACCGTTTGAAACGATAAGAGTCTTCAACATAAGAACATAAGGAAGTCCCTTCAGTAGTTCAGCTAACCCTGTAAGGCTGCCACCTTACACACCTATTAAACGGAATGCATAACTACTGTTTACTGCAGCCGGCAGCTTCAGCTATCTGGGGTGCAGTGGATGACTCACCGCTAACTAACGTATCATGGTATCACGAATGCGGAGTAGCCACGATATGGTTAGTTTTGGTGCCATGATACCTGTGTTAAGCTTTTTATGATTCTTTTTTTTGGGCTTTGATAAGATGTACTCCGCAGTACTTTGTTGTCGGGAAGGAAAGATCAATTTTAAGAGGCCAATGGCGGCGATTAAGATTATACCATAGTTCATACTACCCCAAAATCATGCTGCTTCGCGTTGACATCAGTGCGCTGGATGTACTATCTCGCTCGTATGTCATCTCATTTTTGGTATACTCCTGGTTGTGTCAATCAAGCCTGATTTCGGAAATGCTGTACGTCAAGACTCTAATAAAAGGAGGACGTTTATGTCACTCTAAGACATGATATACCCTAATTACTCCCCATGTATTCAGCGGTCTTTGCATTTTTCAGTTCTAATCTATTTTATTTATAATTTAACCCTAATTGAACAATTGAAGACGCGCCTTCAAGCCAGCCTACCAGCAACTTACTAACCTACGGGACATCCGTGGGAAGGAAACACCGCGCGGCTATGTAGTTCTTTTTAGAAAAAATGTCACACATTCTTTTAATTTCTTTTTTTAAATTCCTTTCTAATTAATATGTGTGAGAGAGAGTGTGTGTGTGTGGGAGAGATTGTGTGTGAGTTGTGTGTCTGTCTGTGAGTGAGTGAGTGAGCGAGTGTAGGGCTGTGGTGTCTCTGGCATATGCAGGTAGTATGTGTAACAGTGGTGCGCATAAATCCATTGTTTCACACGTCACTATATAGAAGTCAGAAAATATCGTGTTTCCTACGTAATTACGGAGGAGGTGGTTGGCAATTAAATTATTACCGCAAACAGAAAAGACGAGTCTAGGCAAGATTCAACTCTTACTCCCTGGAGAATGAACAAGCTCAGGCATGTAAGGTCATGATGATTCTCCGCACAATCTAGATTTCGTCTTACTGAACAATCAAGTGCGCACTTTTCAGAGCTTAAGGTTGCAAAGATGTTAATTCTTTTTCAATTTTTTCCCTTTTTGTCCTTTTTTTACCTTCCCTTTTCTGGCCCCTGTGGTTGAGGTTGTGCGTTCAGAGCATAAAATGCGAAAACCAGCCACCTTCTTCAAACAAACCCGATATATGAAGTCTTCCTCCTTGCGGAAAAAGGTCGCATTCGGAGTCGCTGAAAACGGCTTCGTTTATGAGATCAGGTGGTTTGAAATCCTTTCCTAAGTCCTAGTCTCGGGGTGCAATCGTCTTGGCGTGGTCTTTCATGACGTTCGTATTACTCTAGTCCATATCACTTTGATTTCTATGACTTTTGTATTACACCTGACTTGGATCCTTCGCAACACATAAAAGGACAGTAATTGTAACAGACGATCCCCAATGCAAAGCGGTCGGTTAAATAAGTGCGTCAACCCTAGCCATCAAATAATATTTCAGCTCAAACACTGTACCACTGTGTCCAGCAAAACAAATTTGGTCTTCACCAGAACCAAAATGCTTTGTAGCTTTGCAACTTTATTCATCTGGTACCTTCTTTGCCGGCCGTCACTTGGATGGGGAGATGTCGGCCATCGTACGGTTGCATACATAGCCGAGCAGCATCTCACCGGGCATGGCACAGAGCTGCTTAATGACCTCCTGCCTCAGAAGCGTGATTTCGACATCTCAGACGCGGCCACATGGGCCGATGAAATCAAACGTCGGCGTCCTCGTACTGCACCTTGGCATTATGTTAGTATGTCAAAACTTCCGCCTTAACGGATCAACAAGGAATGTTGATTGCCTGTGTAAATATAGATGTGAATGACGATCCTTTAAATAATCACTGCAAGATATCTTCTCTTCCAGCGAACTGCCAAACCAAAGGCTGCATCATCTCAGCTATGGAAAATATGGTTAGGCCCCCCTTTTGCCCGTGATGGACGTTATGGAGCTGACCTTAGCCATAGACCATTCAAGTGAATGACGATAGCGTCAACCAAACAGAAGCTGTTATGTTCTTGTTCCATTTCTTTGGTGACCTCCATATGCCCTTGCATGTGGAAGATTACGAAAGAGGAGGAAACAAGGTCAATGTCGATTTTGACAATCACACAGATAATCTCCACAGTATCTGGGATACAGACATGCCACACAAGATTAACGGTATCGAACATAGACTTAAGCATAACCAAGAAAAACTGGCATCCCTGAAGTGGGCCAAGCATCTCATCCAACAGAACAAACATAGGCCGACTACCGCCGAGTGCACGGATGTGACCAACCCCCAGACATGTCTCAGGCCGTGGGCGAAGGAGACCAATCGCCTGAATTGTGCCGTTGTTTTCAAAAGGGGAATCAAGTATATTACAACCGAAGATCTCGCGGGCGAGTACTATGACGATGCCGTGCCGTTCATCGAGGAACAAATTTATAAAGCGGGTATCCGTCTGGCAGCCTGGATCAATGCCCTTGCAGAGAAGCGTCGAGACAAAACCGCGTTTGTTGTGCAGGGAGCTCGGATGAGAGATTTGTGACGTCCCTTTGGCCGGATGGTTTTCTAACAAAGACAGTGTCGGGGCTGGTAAACATGAGCTACTGATATTAGTCCAAAACATCTAAAGATCGCCCTGCGTATAATATCATATTGTGTCCGCGATGGAGGGAGTGCTTTAGAACTATTAATAAGTTGGTCTACGCCAAGCTATTTCAA
Source organism: Talaromyces verruculosus (assembly GCA_038993655.1). Lineage (NCBI taxonomy): Eukaryota > Fungi > Ascomycota > Eurotiomycetes > Eurotiales > Trichocomaceae > Talaromyces > Talaromyces verruculosus. The sequence continues at coordinate 1,175 of JBBVQN010000022.1, read as the reverse complement.
TGGCTGATTCCATTCTTTGTCTGAAAAAAAAGTGATTATTATTTTATATTCAAACCCGAGGACAGAATGTCATAGTAATAACCTTGATTATCTAGTGGCTTCGGATATAATCTACTTTAGCTTTCTGAATCTCATATATAAAGGTATCCTGGGAGATCAAGTGGTTTATTCTGGAGTAGTATAAAACCTAAAATAATAAGACACAGTTGTTGTTGTATTCATCCACTAAACCCTAGCCGAATCATTATTTCTTCAGGGTAATTATTCCTCGTGAGCCAAGCACCCTCAGGTATTGACTCCCTCATGGTAATTCTACCTCAGGGTACTGGCATCCTCGTGGTAATTTCCCTCATGAGACAAGCACCCTCCTGGTATTGGCTCCCTAATATGCACTGCGCCCTGAGCAGTGCTACGAATTTGCGATAAGATTTGGCGGGGATACAGGTCACACAGGGTCAAAAAAACCTTGAGCAGGGTCAAAAGCTTAGTAGGGTTCAAACTAGTAGATATTTAATACAACTCTATAGGAAGCCTAACCTAATTTAACTATAATTTTAACTTACTATAAATTTCTATTTAATAAAAGCTTGGTATATATTAATATAAAAGCTAAACTTAATTAAAAGCTAATCTATTTCTTGTGACAGCGGTACGCACAGCAACCCCACGAATGAAGCGATCAATGAGGCGATAGAAATATTGCCGGGCGGTGAAGACTTCGGCCGTATTAGGAAATAGGAGAACAAAGGAAGCGCACATAGAAAGAAGCCCTTTAGCGAGAGTGCTTGATTTCTTCCTTTTTCTTTCCTCATGCTTGATATTGCCTGTAGACTCGGTGCACCTAGTTAGCGAGATAGCTTCAATATCAGGTTTTGACCATTGCCACATTTCTTATTAATAAAATAATAAAAATATATTTTATTTTTATTTATTCTCTTTTTAATTTTTCTCTAATATTTTATTTATATTATTTTGATACTATACTCTATAAATATTATAATATCTATAATCTTCTCTACTAAGATATTTTATATAATTCTATATAATATAGAATAAATTCCTAATTTTTATAAAATATATATTTATTTTTATAGTAAGTTTTTCTAATTATATATTTCATATATATTAAATTCTTATTAATAAAGTTATTAATAGATTATATTAGTATTTTTTAT